>CM062627.1:6118276-6718276 GCA_025617555.3 Puccinia polysora | reverse complement strand
ACCCAGCACACAAGTTGATTTCAGACCCTCTCAAATCAATCTGTGGCAGACCATTTACCACAATTGAGGCAAGTGAGACATCAACCCTCCCACCCTTATGCATACTTCCACAATGAGAATTTGCAAAACCCTGAATGTAATGACGTCATATGCCACTCATTTCAAGAACTCTATATAGTTTGATCAACAACGGTGTACATCATCCGCATGAGACTATGCCATGTGTTGACACAAATTCCTACCACAGAGCCACCTCCTGGTCATCTCAAAGATATAAGTACTCATCTTCACATGCTTTTTTTCCCCCTCAAAATCATTGCTCTTCTCAAAATCTCCCACATATTCCTACCATCCGTCTATTAAATCCCTTACTCATCCTATTACTGCATCAAACCTTAGCCATGGCTTCCTTCACTTCTAAATGTCTTGGCCTCCTCAAAACCACCCTCACCTTGATTCCTGAAACTGTTCTTCCCTATCTCATTTCCAACCCATCAACTTGTTGGTTCTCCCTTCTTTTCCAAGATGGCAAATGTTTTGTCAGAATTCCAAACCTAGATCAACCTGTGGGCTCCTTACCACTTCCCCTGTCATGTCTCCTTCTCCCTTATATCCCCAATCAAACATCATTTGGCCCTGCTTGGAAATGCCCTTTGGAATTTCCCAACCAGACAGCTTCACAGATCTTTGTTGAGGCAGTTCTGCATGTCTCCTCCCGGCCTGTTGTCACATTCAATTTGGCATTATTGATATTTTGCAGAAAACGTGATCTCATGGCCATCACCAGCTCCATTGTTTTCTCATTCATTACCCTTGAACGCCCTCCACAATACAATCCCGCAAAACACAAATCCATTTCCCTTTCCAACCTTGCCACAGAAATTGTAGACCTCCCGTCTGCTATCAAAGAGCTACGTTACAAACCTGCTCTACTTAAGGTGCCCAGTGGGTGTGATCTTGACCCCGTTTCTCCTCCTGCCAATGTAATCAAAACCCCATTGCTACCACATCAGTCTCAAGGACTTTCTTTCCACCTTGATAGGGAATCACCACGTGCTGCATCCGCCTTGGCTTTGTGGAATAGGAACTCAATTGATAGTGGTGCACTATGGGAGAAAAAGATCACTGGTGAGAGCATAGCTCTTGAAAGGGGTGAGGACATTCCAGAATCCCCACTTGGATCTATCCTGGCCAATGACATGGGTCTTGCTAAAAAAATACAATCAATTTCACTTATTTCAACCACCTTGCCGCAAGCCCAGACCTATTGCCTTCCCCTGGATCCCCCCTGAAAAACCTCCACATCAAGCCACACTGGTGATAACCCCCCCCCACGCCTCCTGAAAAATTTGAAAAGAGAGATGTTGAAGCATACGCAGTCAAACACCATCAATATTCTCACCTATCATGGAAAATGGCGGCATCAGACCATGGATTGTCAACTGGACCATGCAGATGTGATTCTCACACCATATCACCTGGTGTTGTTGGAATACAACAAAATGCAAGCCAACTGCAACACCCCACTCTCCATTATCTTCTCCAGAAAATGGTTCAGGATTATTTTGGATGAGGCACAGTAAATCCAACCTTCATTTTGCCATCTTTCCTACCCAAGTATTTTTTTTTGGACCAAACTGACTGAAATTCACTTTCATGAAAGCACTATCTGAAATACAAAGGCCTAGCTTTCCCAAGCGGTCACCCAGGTTTCCACTTATTGTAGAGTTAGTCTCACAGGAAAACCAGTGCAAAACTGCCTTCAAGATCTCATCTCTCTCCTTAGCTTCCTGGGTATCAGTCTAGAAAATGAGTACAGTGACTGGGCAACCACCCTTTTGCCCCACCTAAAAGCAGGGGACTTTTCCACAATAAAAATGGTCCTTCAACACCCCACCCTTTGAAGGACCAAGGTTGATAAGCTTTCAAATCTCCCCAGTATTACTCACAACTACATCAAGACACCACTCTCACCTGCAGAAGAAGACTTCCACTTCTGACTCCAGGACCAATTCATTTCTAAGATCAGGAATGAGCTGCATGCTGATGGATCCAAGCCGATGAGGTTGTTGCTCCTCAAAGATCTTGGCCAGCTCATAGGAGCATGTAATCATCTGGTTTTGGCAGACCCCAATGTCATCATGGACTAAAATGGACAATTCATCCTCCCAGAAGAGTTGGGTCCCAAGGATCACAGCACGGGAGTTGAAACAATTGTCCACCACATTGATATTGAAACCTGCCTTGAGAGCTCCAAAATCAAACAGCTTGTAGGGATGATTCAACCAGGATCAGTGGTGGTAGCTGGAGCAAGCAAAGTTGTGGTATTCTTGTGTTGGAAACGTTATCTTGATATGTAAGCTGGCTGTCTTTTCCTCCTATTTCCAATGAGACCCCACTAAAAAGTCCATTTTATCCCCTCATGTGCAGGATTGGAATGAAACTAGATTAATATTGAATATCCTCCTTTTGTCTGGATGGAGGGTTAATGACAAAACAGCAAGAATCAATTCTTGAGCAGTTTTCAGCAAGTTGCACAACTTATGTGCTTCTTGCCTCCATTCAGGCGGCTGGTGTTGGAATCAACATCACATCATCCAATGTTGTATTCATCATTGTAAGCACCCAATACTTTCTAGAATTTTGCCATTTACTTAGTCTACATTCATTTGATCTACATAGGAACCCTGTTGAAACCCCACAACCCAGGCACAGGCAGTTGATCAGCTGCATCAAATGGGTCAAACAAGGCCAGTGCAGGTTTATTACCTCATTGCACCCAATAAAATTGAGGAGAATATTCAAAAGTTAATGTCCTCATACTCCACTCATCATATGCACCTGACTGAATTTTCCATCTCTCCTTCAGATTCAGAAACGCAAGGAGAAACTTGCCCAGTAAGTCTTTTTTTCCTGGAAACATATCCACCAACCTTACAGTTGGCTGATTCAGGAAATTGTGCTCATATCATATTCAGGTCAACTTATTACAATATGAGTTTGAGATTGAAAACAAACCAGCGTGCTAGAACGTGGAGGAACAACCAATGAGAAAAGAAGAAACAGAACAAAGAAGATTTGAAGAAATGGAAATGAAACCAACTGGTCTTCAAGACAGCTTCACAACAATGTTTGGGGCAGAGGATCATACATTGGTTGAGTTGCTGAGGTTTGAAAAACTGAAGCAGGTGGTTGAAGATGGGTTGAGGAGTTAGAGGTTGAGAGCTTGAGAGAGCACGAGACAACTGGCTCTTACCAGTTACCAGATGAATGAAGTCAAGTGCCCGATGGAAAGTGTTTGATGGATTGTGATTGAGTTGAACAGCCAACAGATGATTGAAAGGAATATGACTAGTAGAGATGGAAAGGAAACAAAAAGACAGAAAACAAAAAGGTTTGAGAAGACAATTGAGAAAAGAATCTGAAACAACAAAGATCTTGGACGGCGAAGGTCCTGAGGGGACCTGACGAGGAGGGAGCAAGTTTTCCCCCTTTTTCCCCAGGGGATTTGTGCTTGAGACAGGTGAACCCAGAGGCGCGCGTGGTCTGCGTGACGAACATGGAGATGAGAGTGAGTGAGAGGGTTGCGGAAGTTAACACCCCCCATAACTGGAAAGAGTCAGCTTATCAACAGGGAGGTAGTTCAAAGGATGGTTGAATCAGGTGAATGAACTTGGCCAGGATGGCCTTGGGGACCACTTTGGTGAGCGGGTTGGCTAACATGTGATCAGAGGATATGAGTTGGACTGAGAGGTTACCTTGTTGAAGTTCTTCCCTGAGCCCATAAGTTTTGAGGTTGATGTGGCGAGTTTTGGCGTTGGAACCAAATCTATTGAGTTTTTCTTTGAGCCCCTTGTTATCAATGAGGTGAGAGGAGCTGAGAACATTGGTTGAAAAGACCTCGCCAATCAAATTTCGCAGCCATTTCCCTTCCGGGAATGAGTCTAGGAGTGCATTAAGTTCGGCTTTGGTGGTGGAATAGACATTGTTTTGCTGCTTGAAGCTTTCCCAAGAGATGAGGGATCCAAAGGCCAGTCCTAGATACCCAGTTTGAGATTTGCGGGTTACCGGATCTTCGGCCCAAGCGGCGTCGCTGTAGAAGACTAATGGCTCAGCCTTGTTGTTGTATCTGATTGTCAGCTTTAAGTCTCTTGTGGCCTTCAGGTATTGCCAGGTCCGCTTGATTTCTTTCCAGTGGGTGAGACCAGGTTTGTTCTGGAAGCGGGCCAGGCTCAATACGGCAAGGCTGAGGTCAGGTCTCGTCCTGCAAGCAATGTAGTTGAGAAGATCTATCCCTGACCAATAATTGATGTTGAGCTCTTTGAAGGCCTTGAAATCTTCATCTGTGGCCGCGCTGAGTTGCAGGTGAGGGGTAAGAGGAGTGGAGGCCGGTCTACAGGCCTGGAGTCCAAGTTTTTCAAGTCCATGATTGATGTGCTTGGGCTGACTGAGCAAAATGAAGTCTCCGGACCTTTCAAACTTCATCCCCAGGATCGTGTCCGGATTGTGGCATTGGGAATTTTAGAATCGCAAGTTGAACTTATTTTCGAATCCATTCCCATCCCCGACAAGAATCAGGTCGTCCACGTGGAAGAAGATAAAGGAATCCCCATCCTTTGACTTGTAGAGACAGGGGTCACTGTCTGACTCAATGAATCCGACAGATTTGATCCATTCAGCAAGCGTGTCGTACCAGTTCTTAGGGGATTGCTTCAGTCCATAGAGACTTTTCTTGAGCTTGAGGTATTTTGAGGGTTGGTCGCAGCCATCTGGCGTCTTGATGAATACATCCTCGCTTATGGGAGCATGGAGGAAGGCCGATTTGACCTTGAACTGTCTGATTGAGAGGTTGCGCTTGAGACTCAATTGCAGAATGGCGCGCAGAGAGGCAATTTTTCCGGTTGGGGCAAATGTTTCTTCCTAATTGAGGCCGTAGATTTGGTTGAAGCCGTGGACGCAAATCCTGGCCTTATGGATGAGGGTGTTGTAATGGCAGTTGTCCTTGATTTTGAACACCCACGTAGTTTCAAAGGGGTTGGCCGGATCTGGTCCATCGTACTCTTCCCAAACGCCTAGATCCTTGCACTGTTTTAGCTCCTTCCTGATAGCTTCTCTCCATTTCTCCGCCTCTTCACACAACATGGCCTTCAGGTATGTTCTTGGTTTGTAGTAGTGATGGAAGCCGTACCTTTGAGGCGGCTTTAGGATGGACCTGTTTCTCAGGGTTTGCCCAGGTAGGCTGATTTCAAGATTCTGATTCGAGGCTGATTGGTTCCCCGTGGAATCTGAAGTAATGACCATCTCTTGAGGCGGTTGGTTGTCCTCAGAAAAATCTTTAGCGTTGTCGTCCCAGTTTTAGTCAATTGATGCGAGAGAGTCTGGCGATTTTTTGCGATAGCGTTCAGTATTCTTGATTTTGTCAGCTTGGGAGTTGGTCGGATCAGTTTCATTGAGCTCTGGTTGGTTGAATGTTGAATCTTTGATTGAGAAGTCAAAGTTAGGGGAGCTGCCGCCTTCCAGTTGTTCAATTGACTTGAGATCAAATTTCACGTGTTTTGAAGACAAGATACTACCTTCAGGTCTGAGGATCTGATATGATCTGAAGTTGGGGTTGTAGCCAATGAGCTTCCCCTTGAGTCCCTTTGGGTGGAATTTCCTCCCTTTGACCCTGTGTTGATTAAGATAGATGACTGAGGTTCCAAGCGGCTTGAAGTAGGAGAGCGGAAGGGGGCTCTTGTTCATTTTTTCCCACGGCAAGCAAAGATTTTCCCTTCCTAGGTATCTGATTGAGGCAGAGGCAAAAGGCCTTCAGGATTTTGGGCCAGAGACGGATTGGCAGTTTGGAAGAACAAATGGTACATTGCACACTTTTTACAATTGTCCTGTTGGCCCTTTCTGCCCTGCCGTTGTGTTTGGGATGATGTGGTTTGGAAATCAGTTGTATGATTGAATTGTCCTTGCATAATTGAACTAACCTCTGGTTTGTGAATTCCGTACCTCCATCCAAGAACAGTTCGCAGGGAAAATAGCCCAATTTTGACTTTTGTCTTTCCAGGACAGCGACAAGTACTTCAGGAACTTGATCTTTGCTTTGCAGGGGTATCCCCCTGAGGTATCCGGAGAAATTGTTGACCACCGTGAGGATGTACCTTTCTTGTCAGAGAGATGGGGGCTTGAGTGGGCCAATGAGGTCCAAGTGGATCCGCTCAAAGGGCTTGGAGGCACTGGTAGATTGCAGCTTGAATGGGGCCTTGGTGATTTTCCCAAGGGCACAGTCCTTGCAGTAGAACGAATCAAGGTCTTTTTGATTCAGCTTGGCGCCTTTGATCTTGCAAAGTCGGCTAGTTGATGCGTGGCCGAGAGCAAGGTGAAGTTCCTTCAGGCTTCTGTAGGAGTGGTTGTTCACAGACAGGAGACAGTGGTCCTGACCTACCCGTTTTGGGTTTTGAACAACAAAAAGGTTGTTGATGATTGGTCCTTGGAGAAGGAGAGAGTCTCCATTGGAAATCCGGAAATGACCTTTCTCAGATGCCAAGTGACACCCTTTGCCTATGAGGATACCCGGACTGATGAGGTTGACTATGATTTCCGGAACATAGAGACATTGGTTGAGAACAACCGTGTGATTCTTCCACAAGAGCTTGACTGTGCCGACTCCTTCAATGGGTAAGTTAGCTCCATCCTTGCCCGTGGAGATACTCTCGCCGACGCTTTTGTTGGGAGTGAGGAAGAACCTCTTGTCGTTGAAGATATGAGAAGAGGCCCCGCTGTCAATGAGAATGTTCTGTCCAGATAGGGCCTTGGACTCAATCCACTTTGTGAGGAAGGCGTGATAGTGGGCCATATCATTTTTTGGTTTCTGCTTCTCCTTCCATTTAGCTTTGTTTTCTCTCCACCACTCAGGAGCCTTGTCCAGGTGGAGGTGGAAGCACTCTCTCTCGGAGTGGTGCTTGTCTTGTTTGGGGTTGTGATAGCCTTTGACGCATTGATTGGATTGCTGATTTTTAAATTTTGTCTTGTTTGTGACTAGCGCGGAGTTGGTGAGGGAAACGGATTTATCAGCGTTCTTGGCCTTGAATTCCTTGTTGAACTGGGTGAGATGGTTGCACACAAAGTCGAAATGGATGGTCTTGTCCAAATGCATCAGTTGTCTCTTAAGGTCTTGTAACGAGGAGGGAAATTTGAAAAGGATTAGGTAGGCAAGGATGTCCTGTGGTAAGTCTATGCCAATGTCGACCATTTTTTTGATTGTTATTCTGACGTTGGTGATGAAACCAGCAATATTTTCTTCTCTGAAGGTGATGTGGAGGAAATCATTGAAAATTCTGGCTCTGTTGGAGGCTTCAGAGGACAAGTATCTTTCCTTAATGGACGCCCAAATCGATTTAGCTGAATCCACATTTGCTGCGCTAATGATGTTGTTGTGAGTGATGGAGTCGACCTTTGAGATCAAGAAAAGCTGGATCTTGTCGTTGTCTTGCGGCAAGAGAGGAGTGGTTTTGGATTCCAGGGCGTGAAGAACTCCTCGCAGCTTGAGTAAGGAGTTCATCTTATCCTTCCAAATGCTGTAGTTGTCCTCGGAGAATAAAGGAATAGTCTCCAGGGCTGTCTTGAGCATTGCCTGTCTGAATCCGTCATTTTTGTGTCGAGTCTGAGAGGTTGAGGCCATGGTTCACGCTGGTTTTCTCGGTCGGTAGAGCTTTTGGCTTTTAACCGTATTACAATATGAGTTTGAAATTGAAAACAAACCAGCGTGCTGGAACGTGGAGGAACAACCAATGAGCAAAGAAGAAACAGAACAAAGAAGATTTGAAGAAATGGAAATGAAACCAACTGGTCTTTGAGACAGCTTCACGACGATGTTTGGGGCAGAGGATCATACATTGGTTGGGTCTCTGAGGTTTGAAAAACTGAAGCATGCGGTTGAAGATGGGTTGAGGAGTTAGAGGTTGAGAGCTTGAGAGAGCGCGAGACAACTGGCTCTTACCAGTTACCAGATGAATGAATTCAAGTGCCCAATGGAAAGTGTTTGATGGATCGTGATTTAGTTGAACAGCCGACAGATGATTGAAAGGAATATGACTATTAGAGATGGAAAGGAAACAAGAAGACAGAAAACAAAAAGGTTTGAGAAGACAATTGAGAAAAGAATCTGAAACAACAAAGATATTGGACGGCGAAGGTCCTGAGGGGACCTGACGAGGAGGGAGCAAGTTGTCCCCCTTTTTCCCTGGGGGATTTGTGCTTGAGACAGGTGAGCCCGGAGGCGCGCATGGTCTGCGTGATGACCATGGAGATGAGAGTGAGTGAGAGGGTCGCAGAAGTTAACACAACTATTCTCACCACCAGGTATTGGAGTCAAGTGTTCCAATCCCTGCAGGATGACACCTAAATCCCCTCTCCCTTAGCTTCTCATCTCCTTCTTCCCAATCTCACTCATATGGTTGTTTTCTTTCCTCCTCACTATCCTGTACATTACTCTTGCACCAGAATTCTTGAGAAGTACAATTTTTCCACTATGCCATGAGTAAATTTGCTCACAATTAACATCATGCATTTTGTGCCACCACATCTCACCAATACTCCCATATATGTAGTAAAGATGTTACACTGTGTGACATTGTGTGGTACACTCTTGTCCTTGATGTGACACTGGCAGGAGAATAAACGGTTGGCAACCATTAAGAAGAAAGTTGTTCACCATCCTTGAGGCATTGTAAAGGTTGCAGTTGCTCATGAGAATCAATTCTTGCCATCCATAAAGAACTCAAATGGTTGGCAACCATTAAGAAGAACATTGCTTGCCGTCCATGAGGCATTCTAATGGTTGCAGTTGCTTATGAGAATCAATTGTCATCATCCATAAAAACCTGAAATGGTTGCCAACCATTAAGAAGAACATTGGTCACCATCCATGAGGCATTCTAATGGTTGCAGTTGCTCATGAGAATCAAGTGTCATCATACATAAAGAACTGCAATGGTTGGCAACCATTGAGAAGAACGTTGGTCACTTTCCATGAGGTATTCTGATGGTCACAGTTGCTCATGAGAATCAATTTTCATCATCCATAAAGAACTTCAATGGTTGGCGACCATTAAGAAGAAAATTTGTCCTTGATGTGACACTGGCAGGAGAATAAATGGTTGGCAACCATTAAGAAGAAAATTGGTCACCATCCTTGAGGAATTCAAATGGTTGCAGTTGCTCATGAGAATCAATTTTTGCCATGCATAAATAACTGCAATGGTTGGCAACCATTAAGAAGAACATTGCTTTCCATCCATGAGGATTTCTAATGGTTGCAGTTGCTCATGAGAATCAATTCTTTCCATGCATAAATAACTGCAATGGTTGGCAACCATTAAGAAGAAAATTGCTTGCAATTCATGAGGCATTCTAATGGTTGAAGTTGCTCATGAGAAACAATTGTCATCATCCATAAAAAACTGCAATGGTTGGCAACCATTAAGAAGAAAATTGCTTGCCATCCATGAAGAATTCTAATGGTTTCAGTTGCTCATGAGAATCAATTGTCATCATCCATAAAGAACTGCAATGGTCAGCGACCATTAAGAAGAACATTGGTCACTGTCCATGAGGCATTCTAATGGTCACAGTTGCTCATGAGAATCAATTGTCATCATCCATAAAGAACTTCAATGGTCAGGGACCATTAAGAAGAACATTTCTTGCTGTCCATGAGGCATTTTAATGGTAATAGTTGCTCATGAGAATCAATTGGCATCATCATCCATAAAGAACTTCAATGGTCAGCAACCATTAAGAAGAACATTGGTCACCATCCATGAGGCATTATAATGGTTGCAGTCTGTCATGAGAAGCAATTGTCATCATCAATAAATGTGCTAGATCATTTTTCAGCTAATGAAACAAGTCAGAAAGGCTAAAATATGCACCGGTCTATCCCCAGATAATGAAAGCCACATGCATCACACAAGCATGACACACAAATGACTATGGATCTGCATGTTTCATCATGTAGACATGGTCAGAAGCCATGTTTTTTTTTTGGGTTGCAGCAAGAAAAATTAAACAAGTCTTCTTGTCAATGGCTCTAAATAACCCTCCATTCCATGAGGTTTTTCCCCTTTTCTCCATTCCCCAATAACCCTCAAGCAAGCTTCACTTCTTTTTCCCATCTATTTATTAATCCACTCACAATGGCATCCACTTCTCCTACACAAGTAATCCCACCTTCAGGTTTGTTAACCCATTGTTTTGTATTTAATCAAATTGAAAGAACAATCCCTACCAACCTTGGCATCCATTGGCTAATGCCTTTGCATAATCAACAGAGTCCTCACCATCAAATCATGAAGATGAATGACTCTCAGCGCCTGCAGACAAGTCCAACCCCACATCAGAAGTCCATGAAGTAACTGAGGAAGAATTCTATCAGAATGTTGATACTATTCAAGAGATGGTCACTACCTGTGCTTGCCTCAGGATCCCCAGGTCAATCAAAGATACTGTGAAAAGGTTAAACTCCAGCTTTAGTGATATCCAAAAAGGTTAGTTTTTTCCCAACTTTCATTCGTCACATTTGCAGATTTGAAGGTTTGATTGGTTTTTTCCCCTTAGAATACAATTGTAAAAGGTGTCTCCCCCGCAGAGAATGGCTGAGCATAACACCCAGCTCCTCATTGTCCCAAAAGCCCCATTACAGCCACCTCCAAAACGTCCACACTTGACTCATCCCTCTGTGGACATGACCCCACATCTAAAAATCATGGTAAATCACAATCAAGCCCCCTCCTCCCCCAATGCAGCATCAAATCATGAAGCCATTGCACCCTCCCCTCAACCAGAAATCTAAATAACTCCTGAGCATTCCCTATGTGCCCAACCCACTGCAACCATGGAGGAACGCCAAGCCACTTCTGAGCAATCCAAGGTGGCCCCAGATCAACCTGAGACATCCAATCAAGCATTGGTGATTGAACCAGACCCAACCTCTCCCCAACACATTGTTTCTGGTATGGATGATCCCCAAGTGGAGGATCCCACTTATGATTTTGGTGATCAAGCAAGTAGAGGTTATTTTACCCTTGTTTACCATAAAAGAATACGCAAGGAGCTTCATTCAATCACTCAATCTTTCAAGGGTAGGAAATCTCCAAAGAAACTCCAAATGGGATGGGATGCGGTGAAGCACTTTTTGTATTTCTGTCTCCAGGCCACCACTACTATGGAACCACCAGAAATGTGGTACATCTCCCATTCAGTCAATTTTGAGTATGGTAACTGTTGATGCTTTATCTTCTTTCATTCTCATTGTCAGCCCTGTCATTGTGTTTCCTCCATATTTTTATTTGTTCCCTCCATATTTTTATTTGTTTGTTTCACACCACATGCTCTGCATCCTTCTTATCTCTGAGCGTCTTATTGTAGTTCTTTCATCTGTACGTTCACCTGTCCTGCAACCTGTCACGCACGCCAGAAGAATACCTCACCCGCGGCTATACAGCGACTACTCAACTCTAGCGACTACAAAACTCACTTAAGAGACAAGCAAGCATCTCACGATCAATGTCTGGTGACTCAGACTCTACCACTCGACCAACTCCTCGAACACGACTTCAATCACCAAACAATCAGGACCTGAAGACTGAATCAAAGGAGTCAACTCAACAGTCCTCCAAACTAATCAACCATCAGTCTCTGAACTATTTCTCGGTCGGATCAGTCTGCGTCGAATCCTCAACAACTGCTCTGCTCTACTCAATCTCATTAGAGGTCATCATCTAACCTGTAGAGCAATCAGTTACTGTTTGTGTTCCTCACAATTTGTCTCTTTATGTTTTCACTCTCTTTGTGGCCGAGTTTATAACCTTGTATTGTAATCTGAAATAAATTAGCCTAGTCTAGGTTTTCCATTTCACTTAAATTTTTACAGTAACTGTGTTTGGTAGATCCATGAGCAAGGTTAGTTTTATTTGAACATCCCATCAACTTGGAAGATTTCTTTTTTCTAATGAACACTTTTTCATTTCACAGCAACAGATTTTCTATGCTTGGATGCACATGAGCCATGGTGGGCACCAGACATCATCAATTTTCCTGCCCTTAACCCCCTGCAGAAAAGCCATTCTTGTCCCGCTGGTGCACCCCCCCTGGATCAGAAAACAGCTCATCTAGAATTGAATCTGGTGCACTTTCTTCATGCCTTGAACCATCTCACTGAGAAAGCAACCAATAAATGGGCCAAAAAAGTGGCTTTCTCAGTGCAAACAGTTGCTGATGAACTGTGTGCACAGCCTCCTCATCCTCTCACATCTCCAGTCTCCAATATCAAAGCAAAACTAAAAATGGTTATGTGGCTCCAAAGCATCAAGACATTTCCAAATTCACTGCAGCCCTGCTCAATAGAGAATCACATGGTTCTAGAGAATGAGGCTTACACCAGTCAGTCAGAGGCTATGCCCACCAATCAGTCAGAGGCTATGCCCATTGAGCCAAGGGACTGTCTTCAAGAGCTACCCAGCATCATTATTGATATCATGATCAGCTTCACCTTACTTCAGGTTCATTCCCAGAAAGACCCAAAGGAGCCCTCCACCAGCAAGAAGAAAAAGCACAAGCGCAAAGACCCTCCAGCATCCACTGTTTACCACTCTTCCCTCACTGTCTCAGAGTTTTCAAATGAACAATGTTGCACTGAATTGACTCAACTAGAATGCCACCAAAATTTCCTCCCTTTTTTCTTCTGCCTGAATTCTGGAATCCGGGGGATCTTCATTGCTTCAAGAGACAGAAGGATTGATTCTTTATGTGATTGTCACAAACTCCTCTGTTTAATTCAAAAAATTCAGTCTCTCTCAGATGGAAGACCTTCAGCCAAGGAACCCATATGGGCTCACCTTCAAATGTACATTTGATCCATTGTGCTCAGTATATCTGAGAACCCTCAAGATGCTGGAAAATTGAAATTACCCACCTGGAATGATCTAGCCAAGACTATTGCTCATGACTACATGAACCACATGAACAAAAATTCCTGTTCCAACATGCCTTTCAGCCTAGAAACCCCTCCAATCTCTGAGTTACCAAGCTCAAATGGTTAATATGAGTGCTTTCATTTCTTCTCTGAGTTTCTCTAGCTTTACTGTGTCATCTTGCAAGTGATTTGAATAATTTTTTCATAATTTTAGCTGTATTTTTCATCTTCCACATTTCTTAAAATTTTTATTTGAAGGATAATTCATTATTCAACGTTTCAAAAGAGTGATTTTCCCATAGTTTTCAATACTGCAAGTCCCAGTAACAAAAACTTTTCTATCATGAAACTTCAAAACATCACTGGTCAAGTGTTGTTGATACCAAAATTACAAAAAATCAGTCCCCAAACATTTTCCAATCTATGAACAGAAGAAACCCCACAAGTAAGCCACTACAAGAAATGACCAGCCCTGTGAGGAAAGATCTTGTTCAAAAGTATGTCACTTTTTTTTATTTGAACTGGGGTTCATTTTTTTATATACCCTATGATTTTTCACATTCAAGCCATGAATTGAAAAGTTCCATTTTTTTTTGTTTTTTTTGTTTTTGCTTTTTGCTTTTTTTTTGGTTTTTTCCCTGTTCTTTTTTGGTTTTTCTTTGTTTTTTTTTTTTGGTTTTTTCCCTGTTTTTTCCCTGTTTTTTTTTGGTCTTTTTGTTTTTTTTTGTTTTTTTTTTTTTATTTTTTTTTGGCTTCTTTCCATTTTTTTTTGGTTTTTTTCTAGGTTTTTTTTTTGGTTTTTTTTGTTTTTTTTTTTTTGGTTTTTTTTGGTTTCTTTCTGTTTTTTTCTTGTTTTTTTTCTGGGTTTCCTTTTGTTTTTTTTTGTTTTCTTTTGGCTTTCTTTTGGTTTTTTTTTTGTTTTTTTTTGTTTTTGTTTTTGTTTTTGTTTTTTTTTTATTTTTGTTTTTTTGTTTTTTTTGTTTTTTTTGTTTTTTTTTGTTTTTGTTTTTTTTTTTTTGTTTTTTTTTGTTTTTTTTTTGTTTTTTTTTTTTGTTGTTTTTTCTTTGGTTTTTTTTCCATTTTCTTTTTTTGTTTTTTTTTTTTGGCTTATTTTCCTTTTTTTTTATTTTTATTTTTGTTTTCATTTTTGGTATATTTTGTTTGTTTATTTTTTGTTTTTTTTGTTTTTTTTCATTTTTTTATCTTGGTTTCATTTGGTTTTTGTTTTTTTTTTCAGTTTTTTTCAGTTTTTTTTTTTGGTTTATTTCTTCCGTTTTTTTTGTTTCTTTTTTTTGTTTTTTTTGGTTTATTGTTTGGTTTATTTTTTGGTTTATTTTTTTATTTTTTTATTTTTTGTTTTATTTTTATTTTATTTTTATTTTTTTTATTTTTGGTTTTTTTTCTGCTTTGCTTTTGTTTTTTTCCCTTTTTTTTTGTTTTTTTTTCAGTTTTTTTCTTTTGTTTTTTTTTGAGTTTTTTTTTTTTGAGCAAGCAAGCAGGCCGGGAGGGAGGGCGTGGCTTGGTGGGGAGATTTCATCACCCCCCAACCAAGCGAGCAGAAAGGGGGGGGCAGCCCGGTGGGGGGTTTTCATCACCCCCCAACCAAGTGAGTGGCAAAGGGGGGGGCCAGAGGGGCTCGGGGTGGAGGGATTTCATCACCCCCCAACCAAGCAAGGGGCAAAGGGGGGGGGGCAGCCCGGTGGGGGGATTTCATGACCCCCTCACCAAGTGAGTGGCAAAGGGGGGGGATGGAGGGGGTTGTGGTGGGGGGATTTCATCACCCCCCAACCAAGCAAACGGCAAAGGGGGGGGCCAGCGCAGTTGGGGATTTCATCACCCCCCAACCAAGTGAGTGGCAAAGGGAGGGCGCCGGAGGGGCTTGAAGTGGGGGTATTTCATCACCCCCCAACCAAGCAAGCGGCAAAGGGGGGGGCCAGCCGGGTGGGGGGATTTCATCACCCCCCAACCAAGTGAGTGGCAAAGGGGGGGGCGGAGGGGCTTGGGGTGGGGGGATTTTATCCCCCCCCCAACCAAGTGAGCAGCAAAGAAGGGGGGGCCGGTGGGCCTTGCAGTGGGGGGGACTTGATCACCCCCCTGCCCAGCAAGCAAGCAAGGGGGGTGCAAGCTACCACCTCGCGGTGGGGCTTGTGGTGGGGGGGAATTGATCACCCTGCCCCCCCCCGCCCAGAGAGCAATCAAGGGGGAGCAGCCGGTGGGGCTCACGGTGGGGGGGACTTCATCACCCCCCTGCCCAGAAAGCAAGCAAGGGTGACATTGAGGAGGGTGGGAGGGGGGATGGATTTAAAATCTTCTCCCCACCTAGCAAGCGCGCAAGGGGGACATTGAGGAGGGAGAGAGGGGGGGTGGATTTCAAATCTTCTCCCCACCTAGCAAGCAAGCAAGGGGGGAGATCAAGGGGGGAGATCAAGGGGGGAGGGAGGGGGGGGATTTCAAATCCGCTGCCCACCTAGCAACCAAGCAAGGGGGGAGATCAAGGGGAGAGGGAGGGTGGGGATTTCAACTCCGCTCTCCACCTAGCAACCAAGCAAGGGGGAGATCAAGGGGGGAGGGAAGAGGGGGATTTCAAATTGGCTCCCCACCTAGAGGGCAATCAAGGGGGTGGGGAGTGGCTTGGTGGGGGGGATTTCAAATTCCCTGCCCACCTTGTGAGAAACTTAGACACCTGCACCACACTTGGGGTCTTTCAGCTCCAATTTAGGGGTCTGTCCTACTATGAGGTGAACCACCTCACTCACCCACTGACACCCACCACCACCCACCAACACCCACCACCACCCACCACCACCCACCAACACCCACCAACACCCACCACCACCCATCAACGCCCACCACAACCCACCAACACCCACCAACACCCACCAACACCCACCAACACCCACCAACACCCACCAACACCCACCAACACCCACCAACACCCACCACAACCCACCAACACCACCCACCTCATCCACCACAACCACCACCCCATTGGTAAGAAACCTTTTTGGTTTTTATCTTTTTTAAAAAAAGAAGGTATTTATTGTTTTTATATATCAGTCTTTTAGATATCATTCTCAATGGAATTGAATGTGGAATTGAATGAAGGCAAGTCTGGTAAAAATGGGTATGGGATTTAAATTTTATTCCTCAATATTTTTCAACAATAAAATTACTACTGGAACTTTTGATTCTGCATTATTTGTTTTTTGGCTTCCATTAATGTTGCAATTCCTGGGTGTCATCCTGGAACATTGTTTGTAGTTGTGATGAGCTTGGCCTTTCACAGGATGCCAAGGAGAAACAACATGCATCAAAACCAATTGTAGTAGGAAAGAGACACAGGCTATTGAACTCAAATGTTACTTCAACATCCACAAGTAACAAAAATTTCAACTGTGCCAGGAGAAATTTTGTACAAGAATGTGATGAGCAAACATAATTTGTGAAAGTGCAGGACAATCTTGCACCCAATCATGTTTTCTTACAGCGCATGTGCCCTCACATGCTGGTTAATGCTTTCACAAACCACCAGTTTCAGCCCTCCTTCATTCTTAAATACCACATTTTGAAGGCCGCCAAAAGCACTCCACAAATCAATACTTTGTGCAACATTTTCTTGGACTTGTACCAGGTCACAGCAGCCTTGACTGGCTGCATGCATTCCATTTTTTTTGTGCTGGAAGTGATAGAGGTGCCTCTGCAGGTTTGTCCTGTTTATGTCAGGTTTTTTCAGAAAATTCAAAGAATTGATTGATGTTGACTTCATTTCAAAAATAGGGATCTATTCTTGCAAACCAGGTTTGAATGAAGAGAAAATCAAGAAGGATGATGAAATGTTGGACCATCTCCCTGCTCACAACAAATCTGTCTTTGGAAGGATCCAATCACTGTGTACTTCAGCTCATGCTCAAAACAAGAAAGTTTCAGATGAATATCTAATCCCAAACTGGTCTTCATCTGAGTGGATGGAAAAGGAGCAAGATTTCTGATGTTTTCAAATGTGGTTGTGACATTTGATGACTTCTCAAACATGCTCCATACTGATAAGAATGAATGGAATGGTTTTACATTTGGGCTATTTTCATACATCAACAGATCTACAGGACAGCCTATCCTTCCTCCCTGAAATGATTTGGGTCATGGTTTATCTTTTCCTAAACTTGGTTGTATTGTTGAATTTGCAAAATCTGAGGGCATTATTGAAATTATTTGGAAGACTCAGTTTTTTGATCATCACACTACATTTCCTCCTCCTAGTTTAAAAACCTCTTCAACCCACACTCACTTTGGCTGCTCATTCAAAATTAATAAAAAACTAGCCAATGTATCTTTAAAACTCCAAGATTGTAGTCCTTCAAAAATTGATGAAAGAATTTTGGGAAAGAAGGCCCAATATGGTTGATGTTGTTTCTATTGTTTCTATTGTATTTTTTTTCATTTTTGAACCACTGTTAGGAACCAATGAAGTGATGAAGGGAGGTGATGAAAGTGGGGATGAAGTGATGAGAGCATGGATGTGATGGAAGAAATGATGTGATGAGGTTGATGAAGCTTTGTAAGCATTAAAGTAGAGTGATGAAGCAATGGAGGTTGAAACCAGGGGTGATGATGTGAAAGGATGGGTTGAGGTGGTGAAACCCTTTAGATACTTCATTTGAAAAAAACCATTTATTTTCAGGTGACTCTGACAGGTCTGATGGGAAATAAGGGTATTTTTTTGGATTTTTAATAGTGGGTTTGAAGTGGTGGATTTGGGTTGAAACCCACTATTAAAAAATGGCAGGTTTGCTTAACTCTTATATGCCCTAATTTGACCTTTTTCCTGTTGTGAAGACATGTCCTCTCATGGCTTAATTTTCATAAATCAATTTGTGATTGAGTGACACTTTTTTCTGTAACCAGGGCTGGTAGTCAAAATATCTGCTGTTGTTGATTGCATGCCTTTTAGACTAGCCCAATTTCCATTCAATTCATGTCTTCCTTTTCTTCCAAAATTGATTCCGTTCTGCTCAGGCCAGAACTAGTTCAACAAATTTTTCTATTTTTATAAATTTCAGCTAACCTGGCTTTTCTACATTGAAAAAAGAAGCCTGATTCTTGCCTTTGTTTCAACATTCTCCCTCAAAAAATAAAATAAACTGCCATTATGTGCAGACCAGGGATGGTGATCAACAAATCTAAGTGAGGATATTGACTTTTTTTCTTTGTTCTTTTGTTCTTTTTCCTTTCTTTAATCTCTTGGTCTTTGGTCATCTTCCATTTCAAATATTCTTCATTTTTTGAAATTCGAACAAACAATTTTGGCTTGGATTTCTGTATTTTCCCTGATAAAAAGTATAAGTATAAAAAATAAAATTACACCAACATAGGCTATTGAATAAGAAACCAACAGAAAAGAAGCCATCAATGGCTTATTTATATAAGGAAAGATTTGTACATTTCTAGGAGAATGGTGTGTTAGTATTATCCTAAATACATGTTGATGCATTTTATTTTGGGCTGTGAATAAGAGGACTTACCCAGTTTTTGACCAGTTAATGGAAATTCCAGTCTCAAAACAATCACTCTCTTCTGGAATTTTTGAATTTCACTTTGAAGGAATTCCCAAACACCAACTGCAGTAATTTGTGGATGATATTTGGACTGCTTGTGAAGAAACAGCTTTTCTCATATCTAGCTTTCCCTTGAAAATCTATTATGAACTAATGAGCCAGAAGTTTGGCAAATGCTGATCTCTAGTCACAATATTTCACCACCTGCTGAAATTTAATGATGAGAAACAGCATCACATAAACCTGAGATATCAATGGGATACAGAAAATCCACCTGCATACAGGTGGCGTCCATTTTTCTGTGGTGCCAGATGTGAATTCTTTAATGTTAGAAAACCCCACTTACTCTAGGCATTGAGATTTTCCTTGTCAAATGGTGCATTATTAACATTTTTTAACACCAAAATGTGATTTAAAATCATAGTTTTGTAATAAGCTAATTACTTTTAAGATAGAATATGTGATTTTCCATCAAGGAAATCAAACTTGCGTTTGAATCCAAACAACTTGAGATTGGACAAGTATTTTAGGTGGGCTAACCATGAGCAGTTGATATGATGTATTAGTTTGAAACCTTATTCAAACTACGCAATCTAATTTTCAATGCCTTGCCCATTGGAATGAATATGAATATTCAAAATAGAAGCAATTTATTTTTGAATACTTAAGCTCACCAGGAGGTATAAGATCAAAGCAAAAATTTCCTTAAGATTCATTTCTATTCCCCTTTGAAATAATAAATCTCAGACAACCTCCAAAAATCTGACTAATCACAACATCCAAATCAAGTGATACTATGGAGAACACTACCAGAGTTGAAAAAATTTGAATATGCCAATGTCCCAAATGATCTCAAAGGAATTTTTAACATTGAAAAAATCTATACAATGGTTTTGGAAGGTCCAAAAAAGCACATGAAACCCATATAATTCAATCAAATTATTCGACAAATGTATGTGACCAAATTTTTCCTGCATTTTACCAATATCAAAAAGTTCACTGATGAATTTTTATTGTTTCAAAACATAAAAACCAAATACACCAAACATTTTTCAATCCACTAGCAGAAGGAACCCCACCAGGGAACTGCTAAAAGAAAACATCAGGGAAGTAAGTGAAAATGTTGCACAAGAGTTCATCCCTTGATTTATACTTTTATTGGTGTGAGGTTTCTTATTTATCCTATCATTTCTCACATTCAATCCATTAATTGAAGATTCCAATGCACAGGCAAATCCTGAAAGAGATCCTTGCTATTGTGAAAAACAACAATACTCCCCACCAGAAAATATGAAAATTTGAAATACATCTGAGATGAAACCTCCTCAATAGGGGGTATCAGAGTTAAAATTCTGGAAAACTTAAATTGCTTATTTTGGAAAAAATATCCATTTTTCAGAAAATATTTTTTTATCAAAATAAACAATGAAACAATGGGTTTAAATGAAAAAAAAAAATGAAAAAAAATGAAAAGAAATGGATGGACCTGAAATAAGCAATTTAATTTTTTGGATAGTTTAACTCTGATAAGCCCTAATTTCTCTATGAAACTCCAAGCATCCTGATATCATCACTCCAAATCCTTCACCAAAGTATTGAGGAAAAAATTGGTGACCATGCATTTCATAAATACATCCAAATGGAACATGAGAAAATATTGATGAGCTCAATTCTCAGTGGCCAGCCCAAATATTCAGAAAAAATACCCAAAAGTCTTGCAACATTGAAATAAAGATTTTCAATTACAAATGATATAGTGGAAAATTTCTGTTGTGAACATTCTTACCGAATTTATTCTTTGAATCAATTACTTTCTTCTTTGGAAACCCAAAATGGTTAAAAAAGGAAACAACACAGGAATTACCCAACATTCCACAATATAGTTAATTCAATAGCTGGGGAGCCTGTTACATGTGGATCCCAACTTTGGAAATAAGACAAGAAGAAATCTATATTTTATCAGCTGAAGCAGTTTGTGTACCAACTTCTCAAGAATTGGATTTCCAGGCAATTACTTCACCCTTGGTTCAAAGAATCACTCACTGCACCTCAAGAGCATCAGGCCAGTAATCCTACTAAACTTTGTGATATTTGGCGTGGAACTATATGGAAAGAATTCAAGGAACAAACCAATCAGATTTAGAGAGCAGAACCAGGGAACCTTGTTTTGGAATTTAAATTGATTTGATGAATACCCATGGAATCAAGACCAGTGGGAAAATAATCTCTCTTGGCGTGATATTCTTAATATTTTTTAATCTTCCACCTAGTGTGTGTTACAAGCCACACAATATTTTTGTGTATGGATTCACACCAACAGCCAAGGAATTCACCTCATTCCAAATGAATAATCTACTAAAGCCTCTTTGCTCTGAGCTACTGGATCTTTGGAAAGGAGTATTCTTCTAAAAACCCACAACTATCCAGAAGTATGAGTAATATGTGCTGTCATATTACAACTGATTTGTGATGAACCTTCCTTGCGTAAAATAGGTGGATTTGCATCCCACTCAGCAACAATCTTCTGTTCTCACTGTAATCTCAAGCTGATTGATATCCGTAACACCAAAAAGGATACTTGGCCATTCAAAAAAATCAAGATAAAATCAAATTGCCAGGGAATTGGAATAATGATCAATCATTCAATGAGAAAACAAAAAATATCAAGCTACATGGTGCCTGCTACACAATTTTCCAAACCTGACAATACTGGGAACCAAAAAAATTGACAAAAATTGATCCCAATCATACCCTTATCTGGGAATGCTACAGGATTACAGCATCACCTACCTTGGAATAATCACAGCTGGCCAAATTCTTCAAAATTTGGAAAGAAGGAAAACCACTTAGCCAAGAAGTTTAACAATTAGCCAAGTCAGCAGTATCAAATCTGGCTCCAAACAAAAGCATTACTTGTCACCAGAAAATACCCAAAGATTCACCAGGAGGAGAGATAAAAAATTTCTAGATAACTGCCCCCAAAGAAACTGGAAGATATTGCTCCTAATCCAATTGAAAAGGTTGAACATTGGGCAAATCAGCAGCAAGAAGGCTCATCAAATATGCAGCATAGGACTTCTGTACCAATTTTTGTGGTCCAGAAAATACCAGGGCTCCATCCTCCCAGATCCTCAAGAAGTTGCAAAAATTCTGAATCTGAACTCCTTCAACCAACTTTAAGAAATTTTCCAAGTCTTCTTGAGAATGAATCCACAAACAGCTCATTCAAATCTGGGCCTGAATCAAATTATAAAGGAAATCAAAAAGATACCTCACCAGGAACAAATCAAATCAGATCTATTAGAAGGAAATCAGGAAGCCAAAATGAATCTGGGAAGAGCAATAAAAGCTCCCTTCAGGAAAGCTCCTACCTCTATTTTGATGATCAAAGCAATCCACATCAAGCAGGTTCATTGATAAAAGAGACAAGTATTGCATCAAATGAATTGTGCCTTACTACTCAAGAGCTCAGAATTCTTCAAGAGGTTACCAATTAAATCAAATTTCCATCTTGGATTACTAGTTTTCCCAGATACATAGTTTTGCCTCCCCCTTCAACTCCTAAGGCTGCTGAATGGTTAGTTTTTTTAAACCATTAATGTAGTGCTTGTTTTAATTCCACAATGGAATTTTAACTCAGAAAACAGCTTGCGGGAGCAAATTCTTACTTCCACTACTTTCAAACTTATTGGTATCATCACCTTTGTAATTTCTTTTCAAACTTATTGGTATCATCAACTTTTTAATGTCTCATCAATTTAAAGATAGCCAGTTGTGCCAATTGGATGAATACATTCTGGCTTAATGGGAGGAATTATTGATTCATTGAGGATCTGAAATCAAAATCAACCCAACAATCCATTTTGGTCAGCATATGACTAAGATGATCAAGCCATATGGTCCCCCCTCAATATTTTCACGTTGGTCAGGAGAAAGGCTGAATCACATCTTGAAGTTGGCTAAAAAAATAAAAATCCACGTAAGGAACACAGATTTCTCAAAAGAAGATTCTTGGTGGAACAATCTGAATTGATTATTTTTTTTAATTTTAAGCTTTCCTTGATAAGTGCCTCACGAATGAATTCCTTGAAAAGGCCAAACTTCAAAGCTTGGTTGACCAAATTGCTTTTTGGGAACAATTCTGACCAACTCCCAGATCAGCAAAGTTTTTCCTACTCTTCAAAGGAAGGTGATGTTTCAAGTTCTAAAAAAGAGATGAATGTTTTTGAAGAAGAAAAATCAAAACAATTCATTGAAAATAACTCAACATACAATGTCTTGCCATGGGACCAGCTGGAGTGATTTCCTTGCAAATCAATGCTCTTGCTGGTAATGGCATAAAACCCCATTGCTACAATAAAAGTAATTCTCAGATTTCCTTTTCATCAAAATCAAATCAAGGCCCCTGTGACATGGGGAAGATATTTTCCATCTTTCATGAAAAACATTTGCACAATATTTCATTCTTGTTGAAACATTTTCTCCTTTGAAACAAATTGATACTTCAAGATGTAAAGTAAATCACTCTCCCTATTCTTCTTGTTCTTTGGTTACTCTTCTTATTCTTCATTTCTTCTTTCTTATTCTTTTCTTTTTCAAGTTTCCACCAATTTATTCTCTGTTCTATTCACTCATGCTGTCACATCTGCGCGTCTCCGATCAAGTCTGACACATGTCACATCCTCACTCTATTCTCATCGCCACGCATCCCTGGTCTCTGTCATGTGTCACTTCAATGTCTCTTCTAGTTCCTCATCTTCAATCTCTTCCAAACTGTTCCACCAAAAGCTGATCCTCATCAAACAAAACCAATTGGACTCAATACTCAATAACTCAACACAAACATTCCGCCAAAACGACTCAACGCTTTCCTTCTTCAAATCTCATCTCTTTCTTTTTTCTTCTTTATTTTACTCTTCTCCATTTCTTTATCTTTTCCAATCACCTATCCACCACTTGATGCTCCTAAATCTTAACTCTCAATAAATCTTCTTGTCAACATCTGACTGGTAAGACTTGTGCTTGTCGTGTCTTCTTCCAACCAAATATGATCTAACTTGTCTTCCGAATCCCTCTCAAAGTCTTACATTATTGCCATCACAACTCATGTCAATACTCAATTCCAGATACAGAAGATCTTGAAAAGTCCTCAACATTTGTCTATTGCTTGATGTCTGTTCTTCTTTAGAATACCTTTTTAACTTCTTTCTTCTTTCTTTATACTTCTGTTTATTTTCTCTTTACTGATTTTGTCTGTGTCTCAGCCCTCTTAATTCTTGAATATTATAAGCTTTTCTCAGAAACTCAACACGGTTTAAAGCCAAAACTCCATTTGACAAACCTAACCGAAGCAATGGAGGGATCAAGCAATGACGGCTTTCAACAAATCATCCTCAAGGCTGCGCTTGAAGCTGTACCCATATTTTCTGACAAAAACTATTCTATTTGGAAGGACAAAATTTCCATGCTTCTCGAGCTCAAAGGAATCAAGGAAGCCCTGGAGGACAATTTGAAAGCTCTTAGCTCAACCAAGGACATGGAAACCCAAGTCATACTTCTTTCACGAATCAATTCTGTTACCCACAATAATGTAGTGAATCCTGCGAACATTTCTTTGGCTTGACTTCTCTGGAAGAACATCAAAGAATGTTTTGCTTCCTCTCAAACTGCCAACCAAGCCAGAGTCTTCAATGAGTTCCTCTATCAAAAATTCAAACCCGATGCAATCAATCCATTCATCACCAAGACTAATAGTTCCCTCAAAAAGATGGTCAATTTTGGAATAGACTTACCGGATGATATCTTAGCCTACCTCATTCTGTTTAAATTTCCTCCCTCTCTTCACTCTCTACGTCAGCAAATCATGCACTCAGACAAGATTGTTACAACGGATCTCATTCTAAACCATCTCACGCAGCTGGACAACAAAACCAAGATCAAATCCAAGGAAGCCAAGTTTGGAGACACTGCACTTATCTCCTCTCGGCCAAATAAGAAACCCATCCCTGTCAAGCTTAGATGCAGAAGAGTCTATCATAATCCTCAATCTCCCGACCACCCTGAAAATAAATGTTGGCATCTTCAGGAGCATCTTGCTCCCGATTGGTGGAAAGAATTGCAAGTCCGCTGGAGAGCTCAACTTAGCTCTCAATCAAAGTCAAAGGAAGTTGCTCATTATGTTGCTCTTCTCTCCACTTGGATAAAAGAAATCAATCCACACAACAGAATTATTGTGGACTCTGGTGCCTTGTGTCATATGTTCAACTCTTGACTCTTTTTCACTCATCTCAATGATCAAATCTCTGACAACTTTATCAACACCGGGAAAGAAGGTGCTAAACTACCAATCAAGGGCAAGGTCATTGTTAAACTGTTTTGGAAAGGATCTTCCGTTACATTAAGCAACTGCCTCTACGTACCTGATCTCATAGTCAATCTAATCAGTCCAGGCAAACTTGTCTCCTCCAAGAACTGCTCTTTCTCATCCTCCAAAAATCAATTTTTCCTCTTTGCCGAATCCAAATTGGCCTTCTCTGGCTTCATCCAAGAAAATTTGTTTGTGCTCAACTCTCCTTCTCAAATCGGCAATGACTCAAAATTTTGCCATCTTGTGCTTAAGGACTCGGAACAAAATCAACTCAAATCTCTACATCAATCTTTAAGTCATGCTAACCCACATTGTCTCAAAAATCTCTTCCCAACTTTATCCTCAAAAACTCTTTCTGATTTACAGTGCGAAGACTGCATCTTCTCTAAAATCTCTAAAACTCCCTTCAAGATTACGTCATCTCTAGCCTCAAAACCCTTTGAACGGCTTCACATAGATTTAATTGGTCCCATTACTCCCTCCTCTAGAAAAGACATGAATAAAATTATGACTGTCATTGACAATTTTTCTGGTTACATCGCGGCTATCCCGCTCCAACTCAAATCTGATGCTTGCCTTCAACTAAAGACAATCTTAATTCACAAAAAATGAAAACAAGATAGATTTCCTGCCACTGTCTGCACGGATGGCGTCGGAGAATTCACTTCATCCAAACTTGAAGAGTTCTTCAACAACAACTCCATTCAGCACTTGATCTCCAAACCGTATCACCACGAGCACAAAGGCAAGGTGGAAAGGACTAATTGTACCTTAACTGAATCCATAAGGGCCATCCTCCAAAGCTCCAAGCTTCCTCTCAATCTTTGGGCAGAATTTGCCAAATCCGCCACTCTCTCATTGAATCAAATTACCAAAACTCCCTAATCTCAATCACCTTATCAACTATTCACCAGAAAGACTCTTTCTACAAAATATTTCCACCCCATAGGATCCAAGGTGGTTTTTCTCAACAATAAAATCAACTCAGCAAAAAATTCAAAGATTGTGGACTTCCCGGTACCCTTGTGGGTTACAATCCAAACTTCTTATCTTATTGGATTCTCAAATCTGACAACAACATTGTGTCCTCCAAACACGTCAGCTTTCTCAAAATCAACAATCTTTCTCAGGATTTCTCTGACTCTGATGCGATCAATGATGGTTTGCAAGTCAAAATGGATGACAACGTTCTTGATCTTCCTTCGAATTTTTCCTTGCTTACTCCACCTCCAAACAATACTCTTCCTGAATCCCCTGCCATCAATCTCCTCCCTCCTCCCATCCTCTCTCCAAACTCTTCCAAAATTCCTCCTTCCAACACCAAATCTGATTGCTATAATGAACTAGCAGAACAACTAGTACCCAACTACTCTCTTCGTGATTGATCCACTTTGAATCCCCCTCAGCGATACGGTTATCATCATTATTATGTTCCCAGAACCTTTGAACAAGAAAAGAAATGTACTGACAGCTTAAAATGGGAAAACTCCATGAATGTCAAACTTAATGGCATCAAATTTTTAGGCGTTTGGGAAGACTACGAGGGTCCTGAACCCATCAATCCCCTCAACACAACGTGGGTTTATTGCCTTAAGGACAACTGCCACGGTGATCCTTTAATCTACAAAAGTAGATTATGTGTTCAAGGTTTCAATCAAATCTACGGCATAGACTTCCAAGACAACTTTTCTCCTACAGGGAAGGCTGCCTCTCTTTTTATAGCTCTTCTTTTTGGTTTGTTTCATTCTCTTCCTATCCCTCAGTTTGACGTGAAGAGCGCTTTTCTTCACGCCCCTCTATTGGACAAGGTTATTATAAAAAGACCAAAAGGATCAAACAGAAAATCTGAATACCTCATTCTTAGAAAATCACTGTACGGCTTGAAGCAAGCACCTGCCAACTGGTTCAACACTCTCACGTCATGGATACAAGAGAAAGGATTCCACAAATCTATATCCAATCCCTGCTTATACATTCATTCCGCAACCAAGTCAGTTCTTTTTTTTCATGTTGATGACCTTATCCTTGTGGGTTTGGGGGATAACTTCAAAGACAAATTTCTCAAACAATTTCCGAATTCCAGTCATCATGAACCAAACACGATTCTTGGAATGAAATACAAACGCACCTGCGATAAAATTCTCTTGTCTCAACCAAAGCATATCAAACATGGACTAGAGGAATTGAAAATGACCGATTGCAAACCAACCTCCATTCCTCTCACTGCAAATATCTCTCTTACTCCTGCAAGTGACAAAGAACACAAAGAACTCAAAGCGTTGAACGTAAACTATTGCTCCATAGTTTTCCTCATCAACTACATCACTTGTCTAACTCGCCCTGACCTCAGCTTTGCTGTCTCAAGTCTTGCCAGATTCTGCTAAAAACCTGGCATTTGTCACTGGAGAGAAGTCAAGAGATGTTGGAAATACTTAAACTCTACAAAAGATCTCAAACTCACCTTGCAAGTCAACCACACCGACTCTCAAATTCAATGCTATAGCAATGCAACCTGGAGCGACAACCTGGAAACAAGGCAATCTCAATCAGGCCACCTTTCTCTCCTCTTCAATTCACTCATTTCCTGGAGTAGCTACCAACAACGCAATGTCACTCACTCAACTACAGAAGCAGAGCTCAATCCTCTGGTTGATTCCTTTTTGGAGGCGATCTAGATGAGAGGACTCGTCGCCGAAATCTTGAAATCAAAAGTCACTCCGAGTCGTCATTTCATAGACAACAAAGGCCATGACAAAAAGCTGAAGAAATTTGGTTGCAATTCAAAAACCCGCCACATCAATATAAAAACTAAAGCGCTTTGGGAGGAACTAAAGCTTGGTAATCTTACCATTGAATTAATTCCCTCTACAGACATGAAAGCCAATGGGCTCACAAAAGCTCTTCCTCTATGCTCTGTAATCCATCTCCTACAGTTAATTAACCCCTCTTTTACCACTCCAACTACAGTCTTACAAGTCACGGGGGGTGTCAAGTAAATCACTCTCCCTATTCTTCTTGTTCTTTGGTTACTCTTCTTATTCTTCATTTCTTCTTTCTTATTCTTTTCTTTTTCAAGTTTCCACCAATTTATTCTCTTTTCTATTCACTCATGCTGTCACATCTGCGGTTCTCCAATAAAGTCTGACACATGTCACATCCTCACTCTATTCTCATCGCCATGCATCCCTGGTCTCTGTCATGTGTCACTTCAATGTCTCTTCTAGTTCCTCATCTTCAATCTCTTCCGAACTGTTCCACCAAAAGCTGATCCTCATCAAACAAAACCAATTGGACTCAATACTCAATAAATCAACACAAACATTCCGCCAAACCGACTCAACGCTTTCCTTCTTCAAATCTCATCTCTTTCTTGTTTCTTCTTTATTTTACTCTTCTCCATTTCTTTATCTTTTCCAATCACCTCTCAACCACTCGATGCTCCTCAATCTTAACTCTCAATAACTCTTCTTGTCAACATCTGACTGGTAAGACTTGTGCTCGTTGTGTCTTCTTCCAACCAAATATGATCTAACTCGTCTTCTGAATCTCTCTCCAAGTCTTACATTATCGCCATCACAACTCATGTCAATACTCAATTCTATATACAGAAGATCTTGAAAAGTCCTCATAATTTGTCTATTGCTCAATGTCTGTTCTTCTTTCAAATCCCTTTTTAACTTCTTTCTTCTTTCTTTATACCTCTGTTTATTTTCTCTTTGCTGATTTTGTCTGTGTCTCAGCCCTCTTAATTCTTAAATATTATAAGCTTTTCTCAGAACCTCAACACAAGAAATCCCTACCTTGGCCTCAATTATCTCAATTCCCAAATGGATTATCATGAAGGTTGATAAATATGTGTTATATATCAAGATAAAATATTGTGTTTTTTTCAAGCATGGCTTATGAAGCAAAAAAAGCACAAACTTCCAAGGATGTTTATTTTGTTGTAAAAATTAACTCTTTGGTAAGTTGATATCAAAAATACTAATTTCTGAAGAACTGTCATTATTGATTTTTCTGACTGGTTATTCCTTAAAAAACAGGAGGAAATATTAAAAGAAACAGGGACTAATTTTTTATTTTACTACATATTGGTAAAAGATGCAATCAGACAAATTTGTGATGTGTCAAATATCTATCTAATACATGTATAAGGTACAGAATTCAAAAATAGAAATTAGATTTCAGCTCAGACAACTGAACCATTAATCCTAACAGCAAATTGGAAATCTGTGTTTGCACCATTTATTTGAAATGATCATTATCTAAAAATTTGGTGCTTCTCATTTTGGAAGTTTTTAACATTGGAAATCACAGCCCATGATTTACAAATCCTTTGATAGCTGCTGAAAAGTTGTTCAATCAAAGTATGGTCTTACTGTCAAATGAAAAATTTGAAATCCTACCTTTTATGTAATGAATTCAATTCAATCCATGCATTGCATAAATATTCTGCATGAATCTTATGAGTTCATCCAGAAATAAATTTGATTTCAATACTAGTAAATCATTTTCTTTTTCAAGAATTAAGAGTAAAAGCAATGAATGAAAAACAGGCAAGAAAAATCAGGCAGTAGTTAGAAAAGCCAAGAAAGGATTGAATCTGTGTCAGGGTCTTTTGTGGAGGCCATTTATAAAAATTTTCAAAATTTTTGTTGGATCAATCTTCAAAACATCTTCTAAGATCACAAAGCCAAACACTTTCAGAGATTTAGTATGGAAGTTGGATTTTGGAGCCCTGGCATAAAAGTGTTTCTTGCAGTAGCTCTGCAGGATAATTCAAACATGATCTATGTGTTTTGCTAGGTTCAGGTAGAAGATGAGAAGATCATATATATATAGAACTATTGATTTTTCAAAATGGTTGGAGAATTAATTGAGGAAAAAAGAATGGAGAGTCAAGGCAGGATTTCAGAGGTATTAGGAAGTGAAAAGATACTCATAGCTTCCAAATCTAGTTCTTGTAGTGGTAAGAGAATTGTGAAGTGGGGGAGTTTGACTCAACTTATAAGCACATTAAAGATTAATTTCTGCAAAAGAACTTTCAGCAGGCAGGGGGTTTAAAAGGTAACCCATAGGTCAAAGAGGGTAGGCATTTTGAAAGGTTACCTTATTAAAAATTTATAATTCAATGCGCAAGTAAGGATTTTCATATTTATAAGGATCAAAAAGTACTTGTGACCCTTAAGGCAAGTTAATGGCTCAAATGAAAATTTTTTCAAATCATTTCAAATGAATTTGTGCAAATTTGGGATTTAGTTGGGGTTTTCAATTTGAAAGAGAATTTACAAGGAATTTTGGAGGTGGATCCCCAAATTGTTATATGTTATGATCCTAAGGTCTTAAATGTGTGATTTGGTCAGCCATTTCCTTGCAAAGAAACATCTAGATAAACATGAAAAGATTGTGGGAGAGCTGATTTCAAATCTTCTAAAGATTGATTTTACTTTTCAAATTCAGAAAGAGGAAAAATATTATTATTTTGAGGTTGAATAAAAAAAGGTTCAAAGATTGAAGAGCTGTCGTGAAAGTTTTTTGGTTGGCTGTACTTCCTGCAAAATTCAATAGAGGGATGTTTCATTTTTAGTTTGATAAGTAAAATTGAACATATCAATATGATTGAATTCTTTGAAAATCTTCAATGAATCAGAGTGGGCCAAAAATAGGGCCTCAAAGTGACCCTCTCCACTGAGGTTTTCTCAATAAATTCAACCTGAATTACTAATTTTTTCAAAGAAGACCTCCATAAAACTTTTTCCCTTTGTTTCTGCAAGCATTAACTTACACTTAATGTTATAGATTTTTTTTTAATCAGCATATTTGCTGCCATCAATCTTGCTCAATTTTTTTTCCAGTTGATTAGTATTGAGCCCATAATTTGTTACTTCTTTCAAATTAAATAAGGCCGTCCCAGAGATTCTCCTGAGGTGAGGATTCACTGAGGGTTGTGGAGATTGTTGATGGTTATTTTTATTGTGTCTGTAGGAGATTCTCCACAAGGGTTCTGCATTTGTGTGACTTGCACAGATAAAAAACTTGCACCCAACCTTCCACGTGTGAGCTTGCCTTGACTATTTGGTTATAAATTTCACATAGTAGGAACCATGTCTATCACAGGCTAGTCCATATATTTATCACGCTTTGAGTTGAAAAAAGTCAAAGCTAAACATGCTTCATTGCCCATGTTTGATATTAGTTTTGTGCCTCTTCCCCAGTAGGAAAACCTGTAACAGGAGGTGGGTCAAGTGGATCTCTCACAAATTTAATGGTAATTTCATATTTAAATTGTTCATTTTCCATCAAATTGAATGAGGCAAATACCAGAGTGACATGAATGTAACTCACCACCAGAGGTCATGTCAATTTTTTAAAAATTTTGTTCATCAATTTTAACCCTAGATAAGGATCAAATGGGGGGCTTCAAATTTTTCACTACTTGAATCATTTTTTTCAGAAGCTTTGTTAATTGCATTATCAATGTATTCCTCAATGCAGACATGTCACAAGAAGAAGGGCTTGCAACTGTTCCCATAATGAAAAAAGATGCAATGGAACTTCAGTATCAAATCCAACTTTGAATTGAACAACTAAATAGTTTTCTCACTATTGAGTTGAGAAAGATCAAGTAAACCAACACACAGTAAAAATTTACTTTTATTTTGTCAAAAAGGAAAGTTGAGAGTTCACTTTTTGGGACAGGGACAATTTCACAGTTTTTGTTTGCCAAAGGCAATGACTACATTCTCAGTTTCAATTTGGGTTTCACTTCAGGATGGCTAGGTGTGGTCCAATAGTTGCACACAGTATGCGTTGATCCCAGATTTCGTTTTATGGAACCCAAATGTGGGCCAGGGGGTCCCAAAAATGTTTAAAAACCCCCAGGGAGTTTTATACCCACGTACATGGGTCTAAATGGTTTATTACAGGAATAATCAACCCAAAAACAACGTTTGAAGGGGTTATAAAACCCCCCAGGGGTTTCGCATCTTTTTTAAAACACTTTGGATGCATTTAAAAGCATTTATGGGCCCCATGCGTTGATTTGGCCATGTTGGGCCCTACACAACTCCAACACAATTGGGACTGGTGAATTTATCATCACCCTTTTACTATATGGCTATTCCATTGATTTGGAATTTAATTCCCCTTCTATGGAGGTTGATTGATTCAATTTATGAAATGATCAAATTGGATGATATGAATGCAATATGTTTAGTTCAATTTTTTTTGATCAAATTCAATTTATGTTTTAATATAAAATATAAGTTTATTTATTGAATTTTATTTCAAAATTATATTATATTGTTCTGTATTTGATTTGGGGGCTTTATTGTATTTCTATTGTTCCTTTATATTTCTATTTTTCCTTTCTTTTCTTCATTTTTCTTGCATAAAATTTTTTGATTTTCTTAGAATTGTTAATTGTTATTATTATTTATTCAGGAGCCCATGAATTAACAATCATGGCCCTAAATTTCTGAAATTTTAAGAATTTTGTTTCAATTTTCTTTTGATTTTATTTAATTTTTTAATTTTTTTCAATATTTTTTCAGTTTTTTTTTTTCTACTTTTTTTTGGTGTTTTTGATTTGATTTTTTTTGTTTAATTCTTTTTTTACTTTGATTTATTTTAATTATAATTATAATTATTTATTATTTTTTTTCTTGCAATCCTGGAGTCGAAAAAAAATTGTGAATGTCACAACACAACTTTAAATTGGTTGTGAACGGCTTTTCAAAACCAAGTTGGCCTATGAAAATTACCACAAAACCCAATTTGACAGGTGAATGGGTTGTGTAAGGTTAAAAATTTAACACTTCCTTTTTTTTATTTTTATTTTTTTTAAATTTTCTTTGATTTGTTTTATTTTTTTAAAGGTTTTTTGATGTTTTTGGTTTTTTATAGTTTCTTTTGTTCAATTTTTTATTTATTTTAATTAATTTTTATCTTGATTATTTTTTTATTTTTCTAAAAGACCCGGAGTTGTGAATGGAATGCCATTACTCAAAATGGTTCTTGTGACCCAGATCACAATCCATCTTAGTTTTTACCAGCTGTTCACAACACTTTGAGTTGTGGGGGGTACCAAAAAACACAAAAAGGTTGTGAACCGTGCCACAGGACCCATTTTGAGTTCTGTATGGGTTTTGTAAGGTTGTCAATTTATCGCAAATATTTTTTATTTCTCCCAAGTTCTATAAATTTTCCCTTGATTCCAGAATTTTGTGAAAAGAATAAATAAAAGCACAAAGTATGGACCTCCCCATTCATCAGAGCAACACAAGATCCCCATGCCATCTGCAACCCCATAATTAAAAAAAACTAAACATAACAGTGCGCCTGGTTCAGCCCAGAAAGATAGCCCCAAAAATATTTGAAATCATCAACTACAGAGACAGAAAAACAAAAACTTAATTTACAAAAACGAAAATCTCCTTTAAACTCAAAATTATCCCCCTAAAATCACACATGCCAAATATTGCTGCACAGTCTGTGACTCTAATCAAATTTAGTATTCCTTGTATTTTCTGCATTTGAGACATCTTCAAAATCTACACAAAGTTTGTGAGAGAAATTACACATGTTTTCACCATCCACCACATCCACATCCTTTTAAAAACCCACTTTTTTGTTGAAATCCTTTGAACATGCTCTCTGGCAGTTATTCATATGCCAAATTTCCAATTTTCAAACCAGGATGTCCAATTTATGGCACTGAATGTCTCTGGTATCACAATATAAGATTATGATCCAATTAGAATGATTGATAGTTCTTAAATCAAAGTCTTGTATGTAGGGAAAAAGTGTCAATGGATAGTACTGGTATGCATGTCTTTGAATGAAAACTTGAGGAATAAAATTTTTGTTCTTGGATTCAGAGAAAAAATTTCTATTTTTCAAAAAATTCAAACAAACCAAAAGTATTTCCATGTTGTAATCAAAGTGAGGCAAGGTTGTGGAAGTGTTGAATGCTTTTTTAGGTCTGTTTAACTCCTTTTTAGATGCTTCAATACTAGTAAATCATTTTCTTTGTCAAGAATTAAGAGTAAAAGTAAGGAATTCAAAACAGGCAAGAAAAATCAGGCAGTAGTGTCATGCTTTGAGCTTAAGGATTCTTATCCTCCCACTTTGGCATACCCTTTCCTCAGTACCATCTACCTCAGTCCATAAGTTTGACAAAATAGAAGCATAAAATCAAAAGTTCCTTCTTCTTACCAACTCTGGCTTGAATAATAACCTTCCATCCTTTGCAACTGACTCAACACCCACTTGAAAACCTTGCACTCAGCTCTACCTCAGTCAACCATCAATTTGGGCTCCGCTCTTTCACCATGGGCATCAATAACCCTTGGGTTCCCATTCCCAGTAACATGGTCTTGCTAGTTTGCACCCATGCTAGTCAAGCCACCTCAACTGTATTGCTTGCAAATGGACTAGTCCCTTACCCTGCATAGACTACATCTTCATATTCACACTGCCTCTGACTTCACTCCCTCATGCCTCAACCGTTAGACTCCAATACATTTGCCCTCTATTTTCTTGAACTTACGCTATGACCTTGGAAAAGTTCATACTGTTATTTCATTTTGGACTCTGTTCATGTCATTCATTGCCTGATTGCTTGTAACTTTAGTTGACCATCCATCAGGTTGCATCTAGTCATTTTGGATTACCTTATAAAAGCTATGTTGCTTGTGTGGGGATTGTCTCCTCAGTTATTTAATTTCATACGTTCTTGCGTCTGCTAAATCCAGTCATCACATCAGGCTTGGGTTTTTTTCCCTTCAATTGGAAAATTCATCCCTCTTGCTATGTCCTGAGTTACTCCACCACAAGTTTTCACTTTGCAGTTAGCCCTTGCTACCTTGCACTTGCCCTTGCACTCAGCTTCTCCTTTGCCCTCAATATCATCTAAGATTTCCCCATAGTACGTGGGATGGTTGTGTGACAGTAAATTAACTAATTCAAATCATGTATCATAGCTTGCCAACCAATAATAGATTTATTTCAGTATTTCACCTACTTTCTCAACCGGGAACGCCTCCCTTACCCCTTACAATGATGATATCCATTGGGTAGGGAGATCCAGTGTTTCTTGGGCCAGACAACCTTGAGATCCTGTCCCTTCTTCTAAATCTCCTTTGGTAAAACCTCTTGATGATTCCCTCACTACCTCTTGGGAATTAGTGGACCCTCTTGAAGGAATCAAAGACTCTTCTGATGAAACCTTGACTTCTGGCAGTTTGTGGGCTTGCAATAATGCTCCCAAACCCCAAGCTTTGAACTTAATCTTGACCCTGATCCAGGCGCTTAACCAGACTGCCTTGCAATCTGGTCCAAGTGGTCCTAGTTTCTTTACTCCAGGCATGAAGAAGCCTGATCATTTTCCTGGGGAATACCCTCATAATTTTAGATCCTACCTAAATTCCTGCAAAATCATTTTTTCAAACAATCCTCACAGTTTCACTTCTGATAGAACTAGAGTTATGTATGCATCTTTGTTCCTTGGTGGAAGAGCCTTCCAGTGGTTCGAAAACTACCTCAAACTATTAGAAAACACTAGTCCCACTTTTATTCTCAACAACTGGGACAAGTTTGACAAACAGCTGTTCACCCTGTTTGGAAACCCTAATGAAGTTTGAAATGCGGAATAAAAACTCAATAATCTATTCATGAAGGAAAATAGTAGAGCCTCTGTTTACATTTCCAATTTTCAAACCCTGCAGTCTTGCATCCATTGAAACCAGGCAGCCCTCCTATTTCATTTTTGAAAAGGTTTACATGCACACCTAATTGAACCACTTGCAGTTGGGGGAAATAAGACAACCTCCCTTCAGCTCAACCAGGTGATTGAGCTTGATAATGGTTATAATGACAAGAACCTCTCTTGATGAAACAACCATGGACTGTCAACCTCAGCTCCAAAGACAAAAAACACCTCAAAAAAACCCTTGAAGAATCCAAAGAAATACAAAGCAAATCCAACCTTGTACTCCAACCCAAAAGAAAATCCCATTTCCAAAAATGCAAAGTTCCTGGACAAATAAACTGAGATGCTCCGGAACAAGGAATGGCTAAGGAGGGAGAAGAATGGGTTATTTATTTATTGTGGAGGTAAAAATTATGTCAATAGTTGTGCAAAGTGGCTAAACAGTCAAAAAATTAGCTTTTAGTTTTCCTGACACTCACAAGGAAGACTACAAATCATCTAAATTACAGTGAGTAAATCTCTTCACTTGCAAGTCACTAGGTGCTTCAAGTTTGAGATTTGTCCTTTTCTATTCCAAAAAATCCCCTTACTGAGTTTTACTTGATTCTGGCGCTAATTTTTCTTTTATAAGTGAATCTTTTTCCACTTCCAAAAATCTTATGTTTTCCAAGATTGATAGGTTCCCTATCTATATAGTAAGTAGTGCAAATGAGAACTCTCATTGGGTTTCCCAAATGGCAAAATGGACCTTTGTATTTTATAATTTCCACAGCTTCAAATGGGATTGATTTGTCTTGGATATTCCTGGGATGGATAATACCATTCTAGACCATGATTTCATAGTCCACTGGAATCTGTATTTTAATTGGCAAGAAGGATTAATTAAACTTTGGCCTTGAAACCCCAGAAAACTAACCCTTGCCTAAAACAGGAATTAAACATCCTACCTGACACTTTCATTGAGTTGGATGACACTTTTCCGCCAGGAGATTTGCAATATCCTGATCTTCATTCCCAAGTTCCCTCTTCAGATTTAGAAGTTATTGCTTATTTGTCCAACTTACCTCTTCTTTGTTTCTTTCAAGAGAAACCGGCAAAAACCAAATTGTGTATTTTGAGCTCCCTAATCATCTTGCATCATGCAAGCACTTTGCACCCTGTTCTCAAAGATGACAAGATTGAAGATTTAGAAATCCTTCAAGATTCTTTAACATTTGATTATCATGACCTTCCTGACGTCTTTTCAGCTGTAAAGGCAGATAAAATTCCTCCATCCCGTTTTTTCAATCATAAGATAAAAACTACTGGACCACCAGCAGCATTGGGACCAGTCTACTCACTCTCAAAGCAGGAATTAACCGCACTTCAAGAATACATTGCGGAGAATGTATCAAAAGGATTTATTCAACCAAGAAATTCCAAGACTGGTTCACCTGTCTTATTTGTGCCGAAGAAAGAGGAAGGACTTTCCCTTTGTGTTGACTATAGGAAACTGAACCAGGTAACCCGGAAGAATGCCTACCCAGTATTACCTATGTTGCACCTCTCCACTCTCTTCCATGGAGCTGCTTATTTCTCAAAGTTAGACCTGTGAGACACCTATAACCTAGTTTGCATTTCCAAAGATCATGAGTATTTGACCGCAATGAGAACAAAGTTTGGAAGTTATGATTATACCATCATGCCTTTTGGCCTCTGCAATGCTCCTTCCACTTTTCAACATTTTGTCAATGACATTTCTTCTGACCTTGTAGAGAAATATCTCATGGTGTATCTTGACAATATACTAGTTTACTCAAAGACTCTTGAGGATCAAATTGCAAATTTGCAAGAGGTGCTGCAGCAACTTTGCAAGAATGACCTGTTTTCAAAAGCCTCTAAGTGTGAATTCCATACTACTTCTCTTCAATTCCTAGGTGTCATAGTCTTGCAGCAGAAACTATTGATGGATCCAGCCAAGAGCCAGCCCATATTAGACTGGCCCCCACCTTCTTCTATTAAATCCCTTCAAGGTTTCCTTGGTTTCAGTAATTTTTACAGGAGGTTTATTGAGAATTATTCCAAGTTACTAATCTTCATCAGAAAGACACTCATTTTTTTTACAGAACAAGATTCTTTGGAGCTCAAGGCTCTGACAAAAGAATTTAAAACTTCTACAATAATTGCTCATTTCAATTAAATAGCTTGCACTATTGTAGAAAAAGATGCAAGCAACTATGCAATTGCAGGGGTAATCTTGCAGTTTCCATCTGCTTGTTATCTCTTTCATCCCATAGCTTTTGAGTCTTGCAAATTGCTTTCTGCAGAGCTCAATTACAAGATTCATGACAAGGAACTCTTTGAAAATGTTTATTGCTTGAAAAAATGGCATTCATACCTTTTGAGGTCTTAAATGGTCATAATTCTTTGAAATATTTCATGAGCTCAACAGTCCTTCCAGGCAGACAGGCACATTGGGCCAAATACCTCTCCAAATTCAACTTTATTATTATGTACCGACCTGGGAAAAAAGCAGTAGTCCCTGATGCTTTATCAAGTTGGGATAATTTTTACCCAGGAGGGGGGAGCGTCTTTGCCAACAACAACCCTGAAAACGTTAGGACACTTTTCTCCACCCAATCTCCCAAACTCAGTTTGATCATCACTCACCTTCAAGATCTATCTTTTAAACTACAATAAGCTCAACTTAACAACCTCAAGTGTATCAAACTTTGCAAGAATTCAAACTTATTAGAAATTGATTATAGTATTGAAGAAAACAATTATTTAGTTTATCAAGATTGTATAGTAGTACCAGATAATCCTTGCATTAAGTTAGATATCTTCAAGTCAAGGCATGATTTTCCGCTTGCTGGTCATTATGGGCAGGAAAAAACCTACCAATTGATTGAAAAAGACTTCTATTGGCCTGGTATGACCAATGAAGTTAAAGACTATGTTAACACGTGCTATGATTGCAATTGGAACAAGTCCTTGAAAAATTGGAAGTATGGGGTGCTCCAGCCACTTCCAATTTGGCCAATTCCTTGGAACTTGCTTTCTATGGATTTCATTTTGCAATTACCTATTTCTAGTGGTTATGATGCTTTTTTAGTAGTAGTAGATTGCTTCTCAAAGATGTCTTTATTTCTTTGCAGTAATGTGACAGCCTCTTCTGAAGACTTAGCTAATTTATTAATAGAATATGTATTTTCAAAGCATGGCCTCCCTGATAACATAATTAGTGATTTTGGATCTTTGTTTTTCTCTAGCTTCTGGACCTTGCTGTGCCATCATTTGAAGATCACTTGCAATTTATCAACGGCTTACCACCCAGGAACCAATGGGCAAACTGAGAAAGTCAATCAGATCCCCAAAAGTATCTCCAAATGTACGTCTCCTAGCAACAGGACAGCTGGTGGTAATGGCTCCCATTAGCCAAATTTGCCTACAACAACTCCACTCATTCATCCACCAAACAGTCCCCCTTCCAGGCTCTTTATGGTAGAAATCAAAATTTCTCTTCCCTTCACGTAGAATCTTCTGAACCAGCTTCCAATTACCTCAACCACATCCAATCCCTTCAATCGCAACTGTGAACCAACCTTGAAGCAGCAAACCAGCACTACAAGCAACAAGCAGATTGGCTTTGCACTTTGGCTCCAACCTTTGCAGTAGGAGATTGGGTATAGCTCAATGCTTGCAATATTTGCTGTACTGGCCCAACTCAAAGATCTTTGAAAGAAAGCTTGGCCCCTTCAAAGTCAAATCAATTTTCTCCCCTCACACCTTTAAACTCACCTTACCTTCTAAATGGAAAGGTATCCACCTGGTCTTTCACATGTCTCTCCTGGAGCCAGCTTGAGTCCTCCCTTTCTGTTCCATTCTGCTCCTCTACCTCGTGTTCCATCCCACTCCTTCCTTCTATCCCATTTCCTTCCTCTTTATTTTCTTCCCTTTGTTCCATTTCCACCTGCCTTTCAGCCATTGTTCCTCCCTCTCTCCCTTCTTTGACTATCTGTGGTTCCTCAGCTTGCACTACACTTCACACTTCAAACCCAATCAACCCAATATATGGTGGAACCGGCTAAGGTGTATTAGTTGTATATTGCCAGAATCGGGGTAGTACTACAAAGAAAAAACATTATATTAGTTTCATCCCATTTCTTTTCTTTTTTTTTTTGTATTGATTAGTCTCTAAGCCTTTACTTACCAGGTATCAGAAAACCTAAGACCTCAATCTCCAGCACTGGAGGGATTTTGTAGTTGACTCGCCGCGCTGACCTTCAACTTGGAACCTCCCTTCCAGATGCTGCTGGGACATCCATAACCGGCTTGCTAATCATGGGCAACTTGGAAGCAACCTGGCGCAAACAAAATTGTTTGCACTTGCCTTGGAGACCTTGCATGTTGGTACTAGGGATGCATTGCTTGTTTTGTTGGATGCAATTTTTTCAATGGCGGAATGACAATGAAAACATAATTAATTGTAAACCTATTCAAAAGGCAAAGCATTGATGATGATGGTTATAAAGTATCAGTAATGACTTTGGAATCAATGGGAAAATTTTCTGAAGGCTTGCAGGAGCTTGTGTCTTTATACCTGGGGAACTGTCACGCTTTGACCTTAATGATTATTGTCCTCCAACTTGGACATTCCCTTTCCTCAGTACCATCTATCTCCGTCCATAAGCGTTAAAAAATAAAAGCACAAAATCAACAGTGCCTTCAGCTTACCAAATGTGGCTTGCATAATGAACTTCCATCCTTGGCAACTTACTCAGCACCCACTTTCAAACCTTGCAGCCAACTCTACCTCAGTCAACCATCCATTTGTGCTCCACTCTTTCACCCTGGGTATCAGTAACCCTTGGGTTCTCCTTCCCGGTCACATGCTCTTGCTAGTTTGCACCCACGCTAGTCAAGCCACCTCAACTGTATAGTTTGCAAATGGACTAGTCCCTTACCCTGCATAGACTACATCTTCATATTTGCATTTCCTCTGATTCCACTCCCTCATGCCTCAACCCTTACACCCCAATACATTTTCCCTCTATTTTCTGGCATTTACGCTCAGACCTTGGAAAAAATCATACTGTTATTTAATTTTGCACTCTGTTCATGACATTCATTGCCTCATCTGTCATAACTGTAGTTAACCTTCCATCAGGTTGTATCTAGTCATTTTGGATTACCTTATAAAAGCTAAACTGCTTTCCTGGGGATTGTCTCCTCAGTTAGTTAATTTCATACATTCTTGCCTCTGCTAAACAATTTTGGTTCCCTTCCATTGGAACATTCATCCCTCTTGCTGTGTGCCAAGTTACTAATAAGTTGTAGATAAATTTCTTGAGAACTATAACCAGCTTGGGCTGAGAGATCAGGAATGGACAGGAAGAAATATATCAGACAGAATCTTAAGAGAGAGATAGAAAGCGTGAAGAAGGAAATGAAGAGTCCTACAGCGTAGATCAGAGAATGTATTCACGGTGACAGCTTCGAGTTTAGAGGAGATCTGTAGGCGATGAGACAATTGAGAAGGGAAGAAGAAATAGAAACAAGGAATCCAAGGTGCTGGAGAAGAACTGTTTGGATTATCAAGTTAGATTGACTTCAATAGAGTTTGTTATGGAAGTTGTCATCTTACCGGTCAGAGATTGGCGAATTCGGTCTGAGGCATTTACTTGGTGGAGGGAGGATGATCGTTGAGAGGATTGGAAGAGAGAGAAGAATGAGAATAGAAATAGAAGGTAAAGATAGGCGGGAGAGACATAGAAAGGTGAGATCAAAGAAGAAAGAGGAGGATTTCAGAGACTTGAGAAGATCCGGAGACTTGCTCCGTCCGAGATGTACGAGAAAGTCGCATCGGGGTGTCCGTCGTAGGTTCAGTGCGCATCCGCGCCCAGGGGCGCGGTTGCGTGGTCAGAAATAATGGTAGTGAGGAACTCTGCGCGGAGGCGCAATAAGAGAGGATAGGTGGAAGACACTTGAGGAATATTCAACACCCCTCGTGACTGGTAAGGTGGCGTCGGCTTAGGATTGACTGGGTTGATCGGGGAAGATGACTTGTTGAAGAAGATGAAGGGCCCCCACGGAGGTGGCTTTAGTTAGAGAATCTGCTATCATTTTGGCGGTGGGAACAAGATGTAAGTCGAACTTGGCAAGAGAAAAATCTTCCCGCAGGCCTTTAGTTTTGATGTCGATGTGTCATGACTTGGAGTGTGATCCAAATTTCTTTATTTTATCATCTAAACCTTTATTATCTATGTACATCGTTGGTTTGTTGGAAGTAGAGCCGTGTATTTCTTCAACAAGATGGGTGATCCACTTCAATTTGAGGTAGCAATCAAGTAGGGCATTGAGTTCAGACTCAGTGGAGGAATATGTGACGTTTCGTTGCCTCGAGGAGTTCCAAAGGACCGGACTACCGTAGTGTAAGACTATGTATCCAGTTTGGGACTTACGAGAAATAGGGTCATCTCCCCACGTTGCATCACTGTAGCTTGAGATAGATTCCTTGGTTGAGTCGTACTTAAGAGTCAATTTGAAGTCCTTCGTGATCTTGAGGTACTTCCATACTTTCCGTACTTCCTTCCAGTGACTGAGGCCCGGCTTTGCATTAAATCTTGCAAGACTGGAGACAGCAAAGGAAATGTCCGGGCGAGTATATTGGGACAAATGATTCAGCAATCCGATTGCAGATCGGTAGTTGATATTCAGTTGACTGAACTGCGCGTGATCTTCATCTGAGGCCGGTTCGAGATGAAAGTTTTGAGTGAGAGGCGTATTGATGTTTTTGCAGTCGGTGAGACCCAGTTCTTCAAGACCTCTCTCGATATGTTTTGGTTGGCTTAGGAATATACTATCCCCGTCGAGTTGCATTAACATTCCAAGGATTGTATTTGGTGAGTGACAAGAAGAGTTTGAGAATCTTTCTAAGAAATTGACTGCGAATGAGTCAGACCTTCCTACCAGAATTAGATCATCAATGTGGAAGTAAAGGACTTCCTCCGATTTAGAGTTGAGATAGAAACAGGGGTCGCTGGCGGATTCGCAGAAACCTTGGGACTTGATCCAAGCGGTAAGCGTGTCGTACCAATTTTTAGGTGATTGACGTAGCCCATAGAGCGATTGTTTTAATTTGAGATAAGGAGATTTTCGGTTTGATCCTTTGGGAGTTCTGATTATTACCGTTTCATTCAGAGAAGCGTGGAGAAAAGCTCCCTTTACATCGAATTGAGTAAAGGTCATTTGATTTTTCAAGCCGTAGATTAGAGCAAGACGAAGGGATCCGAGCTTCCCTGTTGGAGCCCAAGTCTCTTCAAAATCTACGCCTTGAACCTGATCGAATCCTTGCACGCACAGGTGCGCTTTATATTTGACGGGTTCTCCGTGGCAGTTTTCTTTAACCTTGAATACCCAAGTCGTGTTTAGTATGTTGTCTGGTTCCCCGTAATATTCTTCCCAAACTTCTTGCATTTCAATTGATTTGAGTTCTTCTTCGGAGGCTGTTTTCCACCTAGGCCACTCAGGGCATTTCCTGGCGGCTTTATAAGATGGAGGTTTGTAGTAGTGGTGGAAGCCGTATCTTTGAGGTTTTTGGAGTTTGTGTCGCGGACGGAGGTTGGGCCGATGACGAGGTTGTTTGAGTTCAAGATGTGAAGGAGGAGGTGGAGATTCCGGAGAGGATGGGAGAATGTCTTCTCGATCCGAGTCCGAGTCAGAGTTTTCAGGGGTAGACTCTCTAATTAGGTATTGTTTTTCATTGGTTGAGAAGTCAGTTCCGTATTCATTTGAATCAGGTTGAGAGAAGATGTCAGAGCCTTGTGCTTTGTAGAAAGGAAAGTCGTTGAGCTGATTCTTGAGGAACTTAACGTGCTTGGTTTCCACAACGGTTCCAAGCGTGGTTAGGACCAAGTAGGAATGGAAGATGGGGTTGAATCCAATGAGGACTCCTTCTAGACCTTTTTCATCAAATTTTCTTCCTTTCTGAAGACGATTGGCCAGGTAGATCACGGAGGAACCTACGGGTTGTAAGTAATTAGCTGGGAGAGTCTTACCAAACATGAGTTCCCAGGGAGACAATTGGTTACCTTCTCGAGGGATTTGATTTAACATGAAACAGCAGCTGCATGTCACTACGTGCCAATAGTTTTTAGCAAGGCGGGAAGAGGAGAAAGTGGACCGGGCGGATTCAATGATCGTCCTATTGGCTCTTTCAACTCGTCCGTTGTGTTGTGGGTGATATGGCTCGGAGGTGCGGAGTTTGATAAATTTCCTTTTTGCAAAGTCTTTTAACGTAGAATTGCAGAATTCAGTTCCTTTGTCCGAGTAGATCTCGGTGGGGTAGTAATTCAAACGCTTATATTCGGTTTCTAGAAGATTGATGATTGTTTCAGATGTTTGGTCTTTGGAAGTTAGAGGAAAAGATGCGAGGTAGCCGGTATAGTTGTCAACCAGATTGAGCAAGTAGTGGTGGCCGGCCCTCGACTGAGGGGTGATTGGACCGACTAAGTCGAGATGGATTCGTTCTAAGGGCTTACTAGCAGGAGTGAAGGTGTTTGAAAAAGGAGATCTAGTAATTTTGCTCTTGATGCAGTGATCACATTGAAAGGCCTGGAGTTCGTCATTTGAGAAGCGGTCTTTTAAGAGAGGTTTAAGAGTGGAGACAGACGCGTGACCGTACATCTTGTGCAATTCGGATAGAGTATATGGTTGAGAGGTTTGACTGGCGAAGTTAACTGTGTTATTTTGGCCAGTCGAGCATGGTTTTTCAATGACAAAGAGATTATCTCTTATCGATCCCTTCAGTACAATTTGGTCCTCTCTGGTTACCTTGAATGTATTTTGGGTTTGAGTGAGATTACATCCCTTCTTCGCGAGGAGTCCAGGACTGATCAGGTTGACAACTATGTTGGGTACGTAGGCGCAATCTTCGAGCGTGATCACGGAATCGTTCCATTCAAGTTTGACCGATCCAATCCCTTGTATTTTGAGATTAGCTTCTAGTTTTCCGGTCTTGATTTCCTCAGGATCCTCTTGTATTTCTATGGAGGAGAAGAACTTCAGATCATTAAAAATATGTACGTTAGCTCCTGAGTCTAAGAGCAAATTAGGGTTATTATCTGAATTAATCCATAGAGTCAGCAAGGCGTGGTAGTTGATTGTCGGATTCTTCTTGTTCTTGTTTTTCCACTCGTTTTGTTGTTCGATCCACCACTCAGGTGCAATCTGGGGGTGTAGATGGAAGCATGAACTCTCCGCATGAGGGGCGTTGGGATCGTGATATCCTTCACGGCATCTCATCTTAGCTTTCTTCTCGTCCTTGTAGCTCCTCGTCTTAGTTGAGACTAATGAGACATCGGTAGATGACTTATTTGGATTGGACTGTGCCTTTCTCTCGTTGTGGTATTGGATGAGGTGATTGAAAACAACGTCCATTGTTAGATTCTTCTCTATGTGCATAATTTGTTGCTTGAGGTTTTCCAATGTAGGTGGAAACTTGAATAGTAACAGGTACGCCAAGATATCGTTGGGTAGCTCGATCCCAACGTCCATCATTCTTGTGATGGCTTTTCTCATTTTGGTGATGAAGCTTTCGATAGCATTTTCGCAGAAGACGGAGTGGAGGAAGTGATTGAAGACTCTTGCTTGGTTAGCTGTTTCTGAGGATGCAAATCTTCTCGTAATTTCGGCCCATAAGAGTTTAGAGGAGGAAATGTTGGTGGAATTAACTACATTTGCATGGGTGGTACTGTCGAGCTTGGATAGTAGTATCGCTCTGATTTCTCGATCTTGTTTTGACAACAGAGGGCCCGAATTTCGAGTGATAGCGTCCTTGATATCTTTGAGATCAAACAACATTAACATCTTGTCTCGCCAGATTGAATAGTTCTCTTCATTCAAATGCGGTATGGCGTCGACCGATGCCTTGAGGGCAACTTGATGGAAGTAGTCGTTCGCTCCGGCTGGTTTGTTCATGGTTTGGTTGGTTCAATTTGTAGGAGGGTCCTGTGGCTTTTAACCGTAATAAGTTGTAGATAAATTTCTTGAGAACTATAACCAGCTTGGGCTGAGAGATCAGGAATGGACAGGAAGAAATATATCAGACAGAATCTTAAGAGAGAGATAGAAAGCGTGAAGAAGGAAATGAAGAGTCCTACAGCGTAGATCAGAGAATGTATTCAAGGTGACAGCTTCGAGTTTAGAGGAGATCTGTAGGCGATGAGACAATTGAGAAGGGAAGAAGAAATAGAAACAAGGAATCCAAGGTGCTGGAGAAGAACTGTTTGGATTATCGAGTTAGATTGACTTCAATAGAGTTTGTTATGGAAGTTGTCATCTTACCGGTCAGAGATTGGCAAATTCGGTCTGAGGCATTTACTTGGTGGAGGGAGGATGATTGTCGAGAGGATTGGAAGAGAGAGAAGAATGAGAATAGAAATAGAAGGTAAAGATAGGCGGGAGAGACATAGAAAGGTGAGATCAAAGAAGAAAGAGGAGGATTTCAGAGACTTGAGAAGATCCGGAGACTCGCTCCCTCCAAGATGTACAAGAAAGTCGCATTGGGGTGTCCGTCTTAGGTTCAGTGCGCATCCGCGCCCAGGGGCGCGGTTGCGCGGTCAGAAATAATGGTAGTGAGGAACTCTGCGCGGAGGCGCAATAAGAGAGGATAGGTGGAAGACACTTGAGGAATATTCAACAGTTACTCCACCATAAGTTTTCACTTTGCAGTTAGCCCTTGAGCTCAGCTTCTCCTTTGCGCTCACAATAAATATTCTGCATGAATCTTATGAGTACATCCAGAAATAAATTTGATTTCAATAATAGAAAATCATTTTCTTTGTCAAGAATTTAGAGTAAAAGTAAGGAATGAAAAACAGGCAAGAAAAATCAGGCAGTAGTTAGAAAAGCCAAGAAAGGATTGAATCTGTGTCAGGGTCTTTGGTGGAGGCCAAATAAAAATATTCAAAATTTTTGTTGGATCAATCTTCAAAAAATCTTCTAAGATCACAAAGCCAAACACTTTCAGAGATTTAGTATGGAAGTTGAACTTGGAACCCTGGCAAAAGGTGTTTCTTGCAGAAGCTCTGCAGAATAATTCATACATAATCTATGTGTTTTTCTAGGTTCAGGTATAAGATGAGCATATCATATATATATGTAACAATTGATTCTTCAAAATGGTTGGAGAAGTCATCATTGAAAAAAGACTGTGTGAGAATTATTGGCCCAAAAGATTAGTCAAAGAAAATTATTTAAAAAAAAAGAAATGCTGATAAAATAATTTCTTATGATTGATCCTTCATCTGAGGCAGAGGAAATGGCACACTTGTGAACGTGAATGAATTGGTGAATGAATGGATGGAATAAAGCAGGGTGAAGAGCTCCTTAAATACAAAAGATGGTGCCCATGTGGAGCTCATTTAATGACAAGAAAAAGGAAAAAATTCCGCCCCAAAGTTGCTCTACAGGCTCTACAAGCCCTGTTACTTGGTTTGGGCTTACTCAGCCCACTTGGCATTAGTTCTGATCCCTTTTGACCATCCTGTACCGGTTGAATTTGGTGTTTCCACCCCCACAGGGCTGAACAAGACCCTTGCTGTTCAGATTCCGGCACATTGTCTGTAGCAACCAGCCCTGTTACCCCTTGCAACCTCAAATAATGGCTAGTTTCCTCATGCAACCAGCACCTGGCCCCAAAAATGGGCCAGGTGGGACCTAGAACTCCTCTGGGTCCAGTCTAAAATTCACACAGGGGAGGATAGATATTGAATGGTTCAGATGAATCACTCACAGCCAATTTCTTTGGGTAAAAATCTCTCTTTTAAATATAAGTCCCCATGATTCAATTTTGCAAATGATTCCTCAAAAAGAAAAATGGGTTATTTCACTTACTTCTATTAGTGACAGAAATATAGTTGGTAGGTGGAGTTAAGAATTTATTTTTAACAATTTAAAATAAAATAATGTATCTTAAAAAATAAATAGGGTGTATGAGAGTTAAGCAAACACACCATTTATTAATGGTATGTTTCAAACCAAATCCTCCACTTCAAACCTGCCATTAAAAATCAGAAAAAACCACTTATTTCAAATCAGATTTGTCAGAGTTACCTGGAAATAAGTGGGTTTTTTCAAATAAAGTATTTAAAGGTTTCCACCATCTCTCCACTTCATCCACCCCTTGCTTCTCACCTCCTTTTACTCCAACATCATTGGAAAAAAATTTGATTCATCGCTCTTCATCTCTTCATCACTATCCTCATCACTTCATCACTCTCATCACTTTATTGCTTTCATCACATCCAGCTAACTCTCATTGGATCACTATCCTGATCAGTTAATCACTCTCATCCATTTATTGCTTTCATCACATCCACCTAACTATCATCAGATCACTATCCTTATCACTTCATTGCTCTAATCCCTTTATTGCTTTCATCACATCCACCTAACTCTCATTGGATCACTATCCTCATCACTTCATCACTCTCATCACTTTATCTCTTTCATAACATACAGCTAACTCTCATCAGATCACTATCCTGATCAGTTCATCACTCTCATCCCTTTATTGCTTTCATCACATCCAGCTAACTCTCATTGGATCACTTTCCTTATCATTTCTTTCCTCTAATCTTTTTATTGCTTTCATCAAATCCAGCTAATTCTTATTGGATCACTATCCTTATGACTTCATCACTCTCATCAATTTATTGCTTTCATCACATCCTAACTCTCATTGCTTTATCCCTCTTGTCACTTCATCACTCTCATTTCGTCCTAGTCTCTTTGCTTCATAAATCTCATCCTCTCATCAAATCATCACTCTCACCACTTAAACAATCTTATAGCCCTAAATCCCTTCATCCCTCTTACTTTTTTTAAATGGCCGCTCAGCAATCCTCCCCCTGCAAGTCCACTAAAAAATCCAATGGACCAAAGAAAACATCCCCCAGGACCTCAACATCACACAATTCTCCCCCATCAGCTTCCAAAGGCTCAAGTCAGCTCAAGAGAGCTGATGACATTGTGCAGGTAAACTTGATCAAAATTCCATCCAACTACAATGCTCTCTTTTGATCCAACAATGAAACACGCGTTGGCCAACCTCCATCCTCTAACGTCAATGGTTATCTCCTGATTGCCAATCAAATCAAGAATAAAACAAAAGGTATGCTGTATCTGTCATAAAAACAGATCAGGGAGCGATTCAAGAATTATCAAGCCAAGTACAAAAAGGCCCACTCCATGTCAATCTCCATTGGCTTTGGTATCACCAACTATGGCAAAGCCAAGGAAATCAACTTGGTGGTTGATAGGTTGAACTGCCTTTGTCATTTTCATATTCAAATGGATGAAATATTTGGAAAGAAGGCCAACATCACCCCCTAGCTGCTTTTTATGCCCAACAATCCAATTCAGTTGACGCTGAGTACTTGGCTGGGGATGCTCAGCCTAGCAATGGTGATTCCAAAGAAGCCTATGAGTGGCCCGAATCCCATGCCAAGGAGGATATTCAAACCCAATCAGCTCCAATCACATCTACTTCTGCTTTGATTGAGGAGTCAAACCCAACCTGGATAATTGGTCAAAGGCTGCAGCAAACATTGGTAGCAGAAGAACAGTAGATGAATCAAAGAAGATTACTCAAATGCTGGGCTTGTAAATATATTGGCTTTGATGAAAAAATTAAAATAAAAAAAATCATTTTTGATTACAACAATACTTAAGACTATTTTTAACCCCACCAATAAAAAAATATTTTTTCTTTTTATTTTTACTTTTTTCCTGGAGTATATTTTCCCACTCCCCAAGTCCCTTCAAGTGTTTCTAGTTGTTTTGTTGATTTGAATTGAAATTTCCATTCTTGTATGAGTGGCAGTCTCCTTATCAGGAAAAGTACAGTGCTTGTACTTATTAGCTGCCCAAACAATTTTGACCACACCTTTTTGCTTGAAGTAAATTCCAAAGCCAAGGTCAGATAAACAAGTTGGCCATCAGATACTTGATATTCATCTGTGTTTTAAATAAGCAGTCCATTTGATTTCCTGGTTGGAACAGAAAGTAAAAAGGAATACTCATGGATCCTGTTTTGGCAAGCATCCCTACTCTTCCAACCACTCTTTGTGTTTTTAAATCCATCTCCTTCCATCTTGTTCTCTACCAATCCTTTAATTAGATTTGGGTGAGGAACAATACCGGATTTGATTGTTTGTGTAACAATTTGAAGGGGATTGAAGCCTCTTTTGGAAAGCAGCCCTACTCTTCCCACCTCTCTGTGTACCAAGGTGGGGCCTGTGGGAAAGCAAGGAGGGGTGGCCGTGTGGGGCCTGGAAGATCAATGTGGGGGGGCTGGTGGGCAGGCGGGCAGGTGAGCAGGCCGGGGGGCCAGGTTGGGGCCGGCGGGTGTGGTGGGGCCCATGAGCAAGCAGGGGGGGGCAGTGGTGGGCCCAGCAAGAAAGCTGGGGGGCCTGTGGGGGTGGTGGGCCCAGCAAAGGTGGTCAGGCTGCCAAGCAAGGAGGGAGGGCAGAGGAGGGGGGGCACTGGTGGGCCCGGCAAGCAAGACGGGGGGTGGTGGTGGGCCTGGTGAGCAAGGTGGTGGGGCTGGCAGGGGTGGTGGGCCCAGAAAGCAAGGTGGGGGGGCGGTGATGGGGCTGGCAAGCAAGCAAGTAGGGAGGGGGGGTGGTGAAGGAGCAAGCAAGGAAGGAGTGGGAGGAGGTGGTGGGGCTGCCAAGTGAGGAGGGGGGCGTTGGTGGGCCTGGAAAGCAAGGTTTTTGGGGCCAGTGGTGGGGCAGGAAAACAAGCAAGGAGGGGGGGGTGAAGGAGCAAGCAAGCGGGAGTAGTCAGCTAGGATGGAGGGAGGAGGGGGGGAGCTTACCTAATACCTCAGGTGCCTGGAGGGGGATGGAATGATTGGTTAGATTCTGATGATGAAGCGGATGAGGAGGAGGAGGAGGAGGCCTTACCAGGGGTGCCAAAGGTGGTGGGTGAGGTGGTGGTGGTGGGTGAGGAGGAGGTGGTGGGTGGGGAGGTGGTGGTGGGTGAGGAGGAGGTGGTGGGTGAGGAGGTGCTGGTGGGTGAGGAGGAGAGTGGACTGATGGTTTGGTGGGGTGAGGTGGGTGGTGTAGTTGAGTGAGGTTTGGGGTCAGTTTTGTCTAAGAAAAAAAAATTAAAAAATTAAAAATAAAAACGGATTGATTCAGCCTAGGATTCTTGGTTGAAAAACCAAAAAAAAAACAATGTGGGGTTATGAGATGATGATGGGGTTTGTGTGAAGATGTAGATTTGAAGCAATAGAGATGTGAAGCAATGGAGATGTGAAGCAATGGAGAAGTGAATCAATGGAGATTTGAATCAATAGAGATGTGAAGGGATGGAGATGTGAAACAATGGAGAAGGATGTGCCTCAAGCAATGGAGATGGGATTGGTATGGATTTGCTGATGTGGATGGGTTTTTTAGATGTGGTGGAGGGTAGATGGATGATGATGCATAAATGGTGGGTTTATTGGCTGGTTTGATGTTTGACATCCGCCATTTTCATGAAACCCACCATTTTGAAATACAACAGTTAGGGGGTATGTGTATTTTAGAAACCCGCCATTTTTAATGGCGGGTTTGATCAAAAAAAATGGCGGGTTTGTAATGGCGGGTTTTCTAAATCTGATACACCCTAATGAATACATTTGGCCCAAGGTTTTTTTTTTCTAGAGAAGAGCTCCCTCCCCAATATTAATATATACAAGCTAAGGAGAGGATGAAAGTACACACTTTATTCATGTGTTTGGTATGGGGGTTTCCACTTCTAGAAAATTTTCATTACTCTGAGGAAATTTTAAAATTTTCTACAGAAATTATTGTCATACCTTTCTGCCTTCAAAACTGTCTTTAATTTACTTTTATTTTATTTTATAAATTCCATCTTTAGATACATAAATATTTCTATTCATAAGTTCTTATGCATTTCATTTTCAAGAAATATATCTAAGGCTTATTCTTCTTCTTCAGATCTATTACCATGTTCCTCTGCTTGGGGTTTTGAGAATTTAATTGTATTCTCCAGTTGCAAAAATGAGGGGGGAGATCTTATAAAAATAAGACAAGCATATTGGAGAGTCCAAGGGGAAAATTTGGTTCAATTTGGGTCAGAAAAGATGGTTGAATTCAATTGATCAGTCAATGAATTAAATAATATAAGCACAATATGGCTGAAGAGTCTTTTGAGGAGGAACATTAATGCATAGTGTTGAATTCTGATCTCTCTTTGTACTGGTTCCCACAAACAGATATCTTGTTCTATTAATTCTCAATCACTTGGTTCATGACTATCAAACAACTGCTATGTACAGTGGGTACTATTTGAAACTTGTTTTTTTTTGTTCTTTTCTTCCTATTAATTTCTCTTCCCTCTTCTATCTCCTTTCCTGCCCTTTTTGACATGCGTGGGGGGACACTATCCACCACGGCAACATAATCTGCGGACAATACAACTCTGGATCAGTCAACCTGCCTCAACAGCATATTCTACTGTGAGCAAGGAACAACGCAAAAATCAACTGAACCTCATCTGCAACCACCAACAAGCCATCCAAATTCAATAACCATCCAATCAAATCTCCAACAATACCATTGGAAGAAAAAAGCAGAAAGTCAGAACTAGTAAGATCACTCACTGCAACTCTTCAATCAGTGAATTAATCCAACAATCTTATTTCATAACTATCTCTTTCAAGGAGCTCACAATCTTTCTTACTCTCAACATTATTGCTGGCTGGACTCGTCATCACTCTTTGGACCAATAGTAAATCCTCTCAATTGACAACTCCTCCAGCCCGCTCCTACTAATCTGCTTTGACTCTTGGGCTTCAGAATCAACCTTGTTTCTCTTGAATGTCTTGCCCAATACTCAGCCTTTAGCATGTTTCTTCCTGTTGGTACTATTTGTTTGTTGCAGTCTTGTTTCATCTCATCTTGAAATGTGGTCTGTCATTAATGAAATACCACAGTCTTGTCTTTGTTTCCAATCCAGATTTTATCACATAGAAGGTATTCAATAATGAGCCATTGGAGTCTGCACCACTTGGAGGACCAATTCAGAAAGGATTGAGACAGGTTATTCACTAGGATCAATGATGAATATTTCACTAGAACTATAACTTTATTTCTATAGTATAGAGTACAAACCAGATAAGGAAACTCAAGATCACAGATTAAGTAATGAACATAAATCTGAAATAAATATGTTTCAATTCAAGATTTAGGAAACACAGAGATCAGAATAGAAATAAAAAAGAGTTACCAGGCTTACTCCATTTTCCTGTGATGTTCCTGTGCCATATTTCACAGGAATTAAACTTTGATAAATTCATTATAACTCATTATATTTGGATGATTTTTTTTATATCATGGTCACAAGTATCTTTTATTTCTTTTTTTAAAGAGATGAGATTTTTCCAACAAATATTTTCAAATATATTTTTCTCACAAGGGATTGAAATCTCAACACTCTCCCCTCCTAAATCCTGTTGGGGAAAGCAATTCAAAATATTGACCTCTTCTATTTTGAAGAGGTATTAATTCATTTTATTCTTATTCTGAAGAGTTTATAAATTTTCAGATTGGATAAATATGTCTGATGATTTTTTTCTGGATATTTCTTCCAACAATAGGCTTTAATATTATTCTTTAATTTGCAATGATTACAAATTTTAATTATTTTTTTATTTCCAAATAATTCTTCTGATTTCGAAATTGAAGATGATATTATAAATTGAAAAAAATCTTGTTCAAGCTCCTTCAACAAATAATTAATAGAATTCATTTAATTTCCATGTGATATTATCCTGAAATTGGATTCCAATTCTCTAGGTAATTTGCAGATGATCTTAATTATTAAGTCTTTTTCTTCTAACTTGAAAAAAAAGTCAAATCTTACAGAAATAAGCTTTAATATCTGGAAAAAATCTGATTTTGTCTCAAAATTCAATTTTTCCAACATGAGACAATGCTGATTTTTGACTGGAAATATCATTTTCCATATGATTTCCTTGTAAAAGTTTCTGAAGTGCTTGACTATTCCTCTCATGAAATGGATCAAGTGTGATGGATACACAAGAAAGCTTTGCTTCATCCAAGTATCTAATTATAAGGCTATATGCCTTTCTATTCATCAAATCCTTAGTATCAGTTGTACCAGGCTCAAGACCAAATATGAAGCCCAAAAATCCAATTTTATCAAGTTAAAAATACCTCATGGTGGTCAAAGTAGAATAATGATCCTATGTAAGAAGTAGGCTGCCACAAGGTCATTTCTTGTGTTAGAATCCAAAATTTCATTGTGCCCTAGGCAATTTGAACCCTTGACCTCAACATTCATGAGTGATGCTTTAAGAACTAAGGAAAATGCGCAATTGCTGGATGGGCCATTGTGCCTGTCCACTCAACAAGGGTTTTTTTGCATTTAGCTTGAAAGACCAGATGTTTTGTTTGACAATGCTTTTCAGGCTTTCAGTACCAAGACTTAGAATCCTTGGGTGGCAGTCTGCAGAACAGCAGATTTGACTCCAACACTCCACCTTTCTCTGTGCAGGGTGCATACAGCTATTCACAACTCAAGTTGGTTCTGCTCATCTTGTCTTTTCCCACCTGTTAGGGTGCGCCGTTTGGCTGAAGACTCTTGCTAACATGTTAGAATCCAAAACTTTGTGGAAAGAATAAAACGTTATCCCCCTTTATTGTCCCAAGGTTTGGAAGTTAACGGTTCCCTGCCTTTGAAAGGAGATGAGGATGTCCAAAGTTTCACTGAAATGAGAAATAGAAATAAGGAGATAAAGAGATAAAGAAAAGCAGAGAGAGAGAGAGAAATCGCCAATCCTTCAACCCTAAGAATTTTCCACCTGGATGTGTATCCAGTATGAGTTCCTTTAATCTCCTGGTGAGATGACTGATCCAATCCGATGATGTGATGTGCTTCTTCCTCCTCCGGATCCATGCATGCCTCCCCTTCCTCTAACCCGGAGTTGAGAGTGAGGATAAGTCCTCCCCCTCAACCCTAACCTAAGTACACGCGCAAATGACAGTATGAAAAAGAAACAGAAAACAATCCCAAAACAGAAACCCTAGCCTCCTCTCCCCACCTCCTCCATACCAAACTCCCCCAATTGTCCGTATTTCGTTCCGTCCTTCTTAGACGCGTTCCTTGCACCGCGCCCTACTCGGAGCCCCCCGCGCCTGTCCATATTTGTTCATCCGCGCCCGTCATGGGTGTTTGGTAATATCTGGCATGATCTGCGCGCTCCATCCATTCCTTCATAGCCCGCCGATTGCTCCGCCCCTACGTATCCAAACCTGCGCGCCCGCAAACCTAGTCAAGCGCACTACCTTCCAAATCCGATCTCCAGGGCGGATTGCCGCCCACGCCACATTCAATCCTGATCCTGACCCGTCCACCAGGTGCGGAGCCAAACAGCGGCTGCTGCTGCTGAGGAATCCGCATACCCTAATGCTGAGCAGGCTTTCCCCCAATGCTGAGCACGCAGCCGCGACGCAGTCCCCAATCCGTGTCTATAAATTGGCACCAAATCCCCCCCAACTTGATTTCTGTCCCCAGAAGTTTCCCATTGCTTCACCATACCACCACCTCCGCTACTTCCACTCCACCCCCACCACTCCCACTACCAACTTCCCCATCTTCCCTCCTCTCCATTGCCATCATGCTCCGATGCGAGTTCTGCTCCCGGAATGGGCACGCGTGTTTGATCATCCCTGGTCGAAGCGCCTGTTTTGCTTGCCGTCGCGGCCATTGTTGCTGCTCGCTTAGCAACAGCATCCCTCGAGCTCCCCCCCTATCCGGCTCTTGCCCCAGAACGCGCAAGAGGGCTTGTCCGGACCCGTTTGTGGTTTTGGACAACGAGTCAATCTCGGAAGGCTTGTGGATACCACCCGGTTCACCTCCATCCCGCCGCCCCCAGCTCCGTCACCCACCACTTCGCACGTGAGCCGCGACTCAGCATCACCTCTCCGCTGGGGCAGACCTCTGCAACTGGGCAAATACAAAACCTCGGAGGAATGGCGAGCGGTGACCCGTGCTTTGGCCGCCGCTTTCGGGGTGAACCAAAAGGTACCAGACCCAAGACTCTTTGGAAGACCCGCGGCCACGCCGGCACCCCCTTCTCCTGCTCCACCACCCCCACCACCGCCCGCGCCACCAGCGGCTTTGGATGAGGGGCCTACAACCCCCAAAGTCCCTCCGCATCCGTCACCTATAGTCTTCCCGTCATTGCCTCCAGCTGGAGCAAGCCCCCCTGTTGGTTCCCCGGGGGCCCCATCTCCACTGGCCACTCCTCCAGTCAGCCCTCCCAAGATCCCGGAGATTCCAATCATAATGGCGCTTCCGGCAGCCGGCTTTGAGGCTTTTGCGGAAAGGTCAACCACAATGCTCAGGAAGTTCCTTGCAATCCCCGGCGCACAATCCTTGGAATCCCGGAGCAAACTCCTGGCGTCTTTCTGGGCTTTACTGGCGGCCTTGAGGGCGGAAATGGAGGAAATGATGAAGATGGCTTAGGTGAATTGCCCCCCCTTTTCCCCTTCTTCCTTTCCTCTAATTCTTCTCTTCTTGTTGTTGTACCGCGCTTCCCTTTCCATTTAGAAAATACATGTATCTGCGCGAGGTCCTAACCTTCTGAGAAAAAGTGCGCTACCGCGCTTTGTGAGAGCAAGCTTGAGATTGAGTCCACGCCGCACCCTTGATTTGTGAGTGACCCTAAGTGACTAGCTGTTCCAAAAGAGGCACCTGGACTGCCCCAGAAGAACTGCCACACAGTTCCCCGTACCCTACCTGTAACAAATACAACAACCAAAACACCAGCGCGCGCCACCGTAAGGGAAGAGAGAGAGAGAGAGTAGGAGAACGGGCATTCTGGGGTGTCTAGTTGCCCCGGCTGTGAACTGGCTAGAGCACCCCCTCACCAAATCAACCTTATTCCCATACCAGCCACCCATCCTTGAGATATCCTGAGAGAAAGAAAAAGAGGAAAAAAGAAACCAACAGAGAAGAAAAATAGAAAAAGAGCACCTTTTTTTTTGCGCAACGCCCGTAGACCGCACGCAAATTGCTCTTCGTCCCCCTTCCCCCATCTGCGGGATTGCCCACGCTTCCCGGTTCCACAGGGCTTGTCCTTGCGTTTACGGACCCGGCTTTGTGCTGCGCCTGCGTTTCCTGCAAAAACACCAAGGCAGCAAAGACCCCACAATCCAGATAAGAAAGAAACATAGAGAAACAAACATTCTGGGGTGTCTAGTCATTCCGGCTGTGAACCGGCTAGAGCACCCCCTCACCAAATCAAAACTTATCCCCTACCCCCTCTACCTCCCCCCCCAACTTGGCCACTGTCCCTAGCTGGTCGCAACCGCCTACTCCGTTGCAACGGCACAGTCTCCGCTTCTCCGCCCAAAGATGAATCCCCGGATTGCGTTCCTACACCATTGCCGCGCTCCACACTCCCCTTGTCAGATCCTTCACCCCCTTTTGCCATTTTGTCGAACGAGGTAGATCCTTGCGCAAAGAAGCGCTTAACATGCAAAGCCGCCACCTTCCGTTTCAGCGGAGTACCGTCTAATTCCTCCAACTGATAGCTGCCACCCTTGAACTTGGACCAGACGCAGAACGGGCCGTTCCACCGGTTAGCAAACAACTTCCCCCACTGAGACGCCAGACTTTGGTTGTACAGGAGCACCAAATCCCCCTTCCGCAAGGGATCCCGGAGGCAATTTGAGCAGCGCTTGTCCCAATAGCGCACCGACGCCGTCCAAGTCTTCTTCAGCCGGTCCGCGGCCTTTGCAAGCATTCCGTCCCATCAAAGGAGCTGTTTGGCGCAAGCCTCAAGCAATTCGGCGGAAGTCTTCACCTTCCACCAGTCAACCACCAGGAACGTCTCCAACTCAATGTCCACTGGAAGCACGGGGCGCTGCCAGAAAAGTAACTCGTACTGCGAGTAGCCTGTTGACCGCTTCACCAAAATCCAATCCGCAAACAGAACCATCGGAAGGGTCTCCTGCCAGCGCTTACCGTCCTCCCCGCACATCTTGACCAGGGCGTCCTTGATTGGCTGATGCCTGCGTTTGATCATGCCGGCCCCCTCTGGATAGTACTCTGTTACTTGGCTGAACTTGGCTCCGCAACTCTTCACCAACTCGACCAAACGGCCCCAAAACTCAGCCCCTCCGTCCACTGTGACCAGACAAAGCAACCCGTACCGCGCAAACAAATCTTCCTGCAGAAATAGAGCAACTTTATCCACCAAGAGCTTTACCAACAGAAAGGCTTCTGCCCAACCGGACAGGTTGTCCCGCGCGACAAGCAGATAGGGGAACTTACCGGCCTTGATGTGGACGACATCAAGCAAGACTCGACCAAAGAGGGCGTCTTCCCCTGTGGGGTTTCCGACTTCCTTGGGCAGTCTTGCGCTCCGCCGTTGACAGGCTTCGCAGGACAACATCCATTCCCGCACCCCACGCACTACCCCCGGCCACCAGAACCACTCTTTGACCCGCCTCCCCGTCTCAACCTCCCCTTGATGACCAAGACTGTCATGAAGGATCCGGAGGATAGCTTCCTGATCCGCCCTTGAAGTGGTAACCACAAGAGGAACCGGAGTCTTCCCCCACCAAAGCTGCCCCTCCTGTACGTAGAAATTCCCCGCCCGCGGCTTCGCCCATTGCATGTCCTTCTCCATAGCTCCATTGGGAAAAAGAAGGTCCCGCAAATAGTCATGAAGGATTGCGTACCATCCAGTCTTCCAGAGCGGCAGCTGAACGCCTGCCTCCACAACCCCTACCTTGACAACTGGGGTCTCTACATCAAGCAGTTCTGCATCCTCAAACGGGTTGTCCCTTGGATACCGCAACAACACGTTGGGCATAGTGAACGCTTTACCCGGAACATGAACAACAGCAAAGGAGAAAAGTTGAAGAAACGCCGCCAGCCTCGTCATGGGAGCGTTGGGCAACGCCGGGGAATTGATCATCCGCGCCAGCGCCTCCGCGTCCACCAAAAGCTCAAAGTGAATCCCCCACAAAAGATACTGGAGCTGCCACACAATCTTGGTGACCCCGCAAAACTCCAATTTTGGCTGGGAGTACCAGCTTTCCATTGGAGTGAAGGTGACGGACTGGTAAAGTACCGGCCTATCCTTGCCGTTGTCCTCTTGAGTGAGAACCCCCCGGCGCCAAATTTGCTGGAATCAACGGCTAGCCTAATTCCTCCCGCATTGTAGTCAAGATTGCAGAGCACAATGTCACGTCCCACGATCTCCTTGAGCTTCTGGAACGCGCAATCGCATTCTTCACCCCACTTCCACTCCGCGCCTTTCCGCGTTAGTGATTGGAGTGGGCTCGCCACCTCCTCAAACCTCTTGATGAACATACGGACATAGCTACATAATCCCAAGAACTGAAGGATATGCAACACTGTCCGCAGGGTTGGCCATTTGAGGACCTTGTTCCGCTTTTTCTCTGCAATGCGCCGGCCATTGGAAGCAACAAAATGGCCAAGGACTTCAAGAGCCGGGACACAAACAGCCAACTTCTTCCCCAACACCGTCAGTCCCGCCTCCTTGATGCAAAACAGGATGCGTTCCAATGTCTGCGCATATTCCCACAGGAAAGGTCGGAGGCCGGGAACTTCAACCAGCTCTGCTACCCTGTAATTGGATTTCGGACCTTTGATGCCCGCATTGTCAATGAAGATTTGGACTCCCTCCGGAAGATCATCCTTCAGGATCCAAGCCATTTGCACCTGGTACACTGCCAAAGAATTGGTTGCGCCTTGGGGGAGCCGAGTCAGCTGCATTTTTCCCAACCCAGTCTCAAATGCCGTTAGAGGCCGCAAGCAAGGATCAAACTCGCGCTGGTTGTATCCCCCATCACATCCACTAAACGGTAACAAGCACGCCCCGCCATTGACTCAAGGAACTTTTCAACGCAAGGGGGCCGTCCTGCGTCCCAGATTGTAAAGGAGTTGAGCCGCTGTAAATCATGAACAATCCTCAACGACTTTCTGTCCTGCTTAACCACCGCAAAGATCGAGCTGGAGTAACTAGACGTTGACTGTTTGTAAAGGCCAGTCTTCACCCGCTCCCGCACAAACTCCAGAAACTGCTCCCGGACCGCCCGCGGTATCAGAATTGGCTTGATCTGCCACGGCTTGTGATCAACAGTGGGGATGACATAGGGGTTGCCAATATTGTTTTTCAGGAGCCCCCGCTCTTCAGGTCGAAACACGAGCGCTCTTTCCTGAAGAACCAGAACCAAAATCAGCAACTCACGCTCCTCCATACTCAACCATCCCGTCAGGCCGAAATTGAAAGCTGCAATCCGCTCCTACATGATCCGCGCCAAACCAGTAACCCACCCCAAAGCCTTAATCGGCGAGACCCAAGGGTCCCGCGACAAAGCAATTGGTCAAAGCAGTCCGTTCAGTTCCTGGGGTATTGGCTCATTCCTCGGTTGGACCTTCCGTGAAACCAGCTTGTACTTGCCCGTGTTTCACCGCATCCTTCACTTTAAGTCCTGCACAGAACGGAACCGCGGCGTTTGCCTTCACTCATGAGTGTGGCACAATGATAGGTTTTTCAAAGCGTAGTGTCCTTGGGCGATGCGTACTGAGAAAAGGGACTTACTTCTGCAACGTTCGCGCCCTGCACTTTCCTTCCTCCCCCTCCCTGCTCCTCATTAGTTGACCGCCGGCACAAAACCAGAGCTTGTTCCACGCGGTCTCCTTGGTCAACTAGGAAAAATCCTCCAAAGGTCGCCCTTCGCAGACCAACTCCACTTCCGGTTCCTCCTCATACTCCAGCACTCTCCTCCGCTTCCCTTGCCCTTGATTGCAGATAGTTGTCTTGAACCTTCCGCCGGACAAATCCTCCACCATCAATGCCTCTGTTCCCGCCTCCGGATCGAAAACCATTCGGGCTCAAAACCCGAACATGAACGGCCTTCCCAAAATCACATCCCCACAATCAACCAAAAGAAAAGAAAGAGGCCTGCGGACCCTTGTGACCTTGACCTCCTCCTCCTCCACTACTCCATCCACACAAAACTCCCCTCCATTAAGCGCACGGAGACCCAGCGCGCATTTCTGCCAAACCAACCCCAAATCATCCACCATCCCCGATGGCAGCAGGTTCACCATTGAACCGCTTTCCACCATAGCCCACACCTTCCTTCCCGCTATGACCATTGGAACGTAAGCGAGCGGAGTCAAAACTGATTTCAACTCCCACTCCCCGCGCCCCTCCTCCTTCTGCGCCACATGAACCCGCTGCACCGTCTGAGGTACCCAGCCCTGACCGCAATCACGCAACGCCTGAACCATCTCGTCTACCACCACCAGAGACACGGCCGCCAGTTCCCGCAAGGTCAGCGGAACCGGAGTCTCGTTACCCATCACCCTTTGCACGATGTCCGCCGCTTTCTTCTTCCCCAAAGGGTTTGCTGCCGACTCCTTGGTTCCGGGCACGCGCGCGGCCGGTTTTGGAGCGGCCAACGGGGGTCGCTCCTTTGCATCCACCTCCATTTTATTGGAGACCGCCACCTTTTCTTCCGTTGCCACTACCCTTACCTCAGCTTCCACCCAAGGTGGTTGCCACAATCTGGCACCGGTAACGATACCCAGTGACGCTCGCGCCTTTGTTCCCGCCTCCTGACCCCGTGTGCGCACCTGCTGCATTGCGGTTGGCTGGCTTGGCTCCATCGGAATCTGTTTGCCCTTTGGAAACATGTACCCCATCCCTGCCGTTCAAACCAATCCCGCGCTGAGATCCTTTGTAAGCTCCTCGCACGCCAATTGCCAATGACTGTTTGCCCCGCAGTACAAGCACCCCCTCGGCACAAAGGTACCGGGCGGCCAAAACCCTTCCACCATGTGAGGTGGAGGCCCTCGCGGCTGCTGCTGGCCCATACGGCTCATGCAGATCTTCAGGTCCTTCATCAGTTCTGTCAATTTTCTTAACGGAGGGGCGGGCGCAGGTTGAGGAACCGGGACACGCGTGGAAGTAGGTGGAACTGGGGCCGGAAATTGCGCCGGAGCCAGAACCTGGGGGGCTGATTTATTTGGTCCCGCTGGGAAGGACTTAGCGGTTTCCTCAATAAGCTCTTCTAAGTTGAGCTCACTCTCCACAGCCTGGCAAATGACACCCAACTCCGGAAGGAGCGCAATGCTCTCATCCAATGACCGCTTTACCAAGTTGTGATTGTAAAGATGCCGCTGCACCCTTGCCCGGAGTTGAGCGCCTAAACCACCCAGAAACTCGTGTTTCATGGCACCAGTCTGTCCCGCCACCACCTTGTTCTTTGACCAGTACCAATAGATCCAATCAAATGTTGAGGTGTACTCCGCCAGCTCCACCCGCGTTCTGACCCCTCCGTGCGCGCTCGCCTGCGAGGCCTCGCGGTCGAAATTGCTTTCCCGGAATTGAGGTTCGCGCCTACCCCACCGCGTTAGGATCTCCGCCTTCAGTTTTGGCCAATCTTGATTCTTGTAGCCTTCCATTTCCTCCAAATCCTGGAGCTTCTCTTTGTCCATAATGAACAGGACGACAAGCCGGGCCTTATCAGCGTCCAACGCACCTTCCACATCTGCAATACCTTTGTATCTCAAGATAAATCGCTCCATATCCGCGGTGTTGAATCAGCTGTGAGGGTAGTCGCGGGGCCTGATTCAAACCGGACGAGTGGGTCCATGGTCACTGGAGAACAATGGGGGAATGGCGTAGCTCGTCCTGGGTTGAGCAGAGGGAGGGGGAGGAAGAGGGATGGAAGACAAGAGTGGGGTTGGAGTAGCAGACCCGGAGACGGAAGGAGAAGGAGAAGAAGAAGAAGGAGCAACTTTAGGGAGGTATGAATAGGACATTGCGCCCAGTTACCTTTGAAAGAAAAGAAACAGAAGGTTTTTCCCGGCAAGACCCCCAGAGGTGGAAAGAATAAAAGGTTATCCAACTTTATTGTCCCAAGGTTTGGAAGTTAACGGTTCCCTGACTTTGAAAGGAGATGAGGATGTCCAAAGTCTCACTGAAATGAGAAATAGAAAGAAGGAGATAAAGAGATAAAGAAAAGTAGAGAGAGACAGAGAAATTGCCAATCCTTCAACCCTAAGAACTTTCCACCTGGATGTGTATCCAGTATCAGTTCCTTTAATCTCCTGGTGAGATGAGTGATCCAATCCAATGATGTGATGTGATTCTTCCTCCTCCGGATCCATGCATGCCTCCCCTTCCTCTAATCCAGATTTGGGAGTGAGGATAAGTCCCCCCCCTCAACCCTAACCTAAGTACACGCGCAAATGAAAGTATGACAAAGAAACAGAAAACAATCCCAAAACAGAAACCCTAGCCTCCTCTCCCCACCTCCTCCGTACCAAACTTCCCCCGTCGTCCGTACGCCGTTTGGTCCATCTAGTTTGTCCTTCTCATGACGCAGTCCTCGCACCGCGCCCTACTTGGAGCCCCCCGCGCCTGTCCATATCCGTTTTTCCACACCCGTTGTGGGTGTTTGGTAATATCCGGCATGATCTGCGTGCTTGCCCGGGCGCTTCATCCGTTCCTTCATAGCCCGGGAATTTCTCCGCCCCTACGTATCTGAACCGGCGCGCCCGCAAACCTAGTCAAGCGCACTACCTTCCAAATCCCATCTCCGGGGCGGATCGCCGCCCACGCGGCATTTGATGCTGAGCCCAACCCGTCCACCAGGTGCGGAGCCAAACAGCGGCTGCTGCTGAGCACTCTGCATACCCTAATGCTGAGCCCGCTTGCCTCCAATGCTGAGCGCGCAGCCGCAATGCAGTCCCCAATCCGTGTCTATAAATTGACACCACAACGTAGTTGTTCACTATGGGATTTGAACCCATGACCTAAAAATTCATGAATGATTCTTTATCCACTAAGCTAAGTGTGCCATTGCCGGATGGCCATTGTGCCTGTCCACTCACCAAGGGTTTGCTTTGGTTTAGATGTAAAGACATGATTTTTTGTTTGAAAATGCTGTTCAGGATTTCAGTACCAAGACTTAGAATCCTTGGGTGGAAGTCTGCATAAGAGCAGATTTGACTCCAACATCTTGTACATTTTTATTAAATTTGATTATTTTTAGAATATTTGGTATTATGATTGATGATATAACTAACCACCAAGAGCAAGAGAAGGAATCCAATCCAAAAAAAGTTGAAACAATCAGTGGAAATTGGGACAACAGATAGAAGCAAGAAAAACAATGCAAAAAAAAGTACAAAAAACAAGCAAAGTGAGAAAGGAAAAAATCTGGGCAAGACAGTCATTGTGAGAAAGGCAAAAAGATGGTAAAAAAGGATTATGGATAGAAGAAATATTTTGACCAATGAAAAGGGATACAAGAAATTCCAAGAAAAAAAAATATGAATGTAACAAGTACAAAAAGAAAAAGAAAATATGCCCCTCAAATATGGCAAGGCAAAAAAAAAATAATGGAAAGGAGCCAGAAAGATTTCAAAAAAAACAAGAAACCCTTCCCCTTTCAACGATAGAACAAGATCAATTATTACCCTAGATGTGTTTTTAGATTCTATCCCCAACTCCAGACATCCACACTATTCTTCCCCCCTCCGCGCGCTCTGGTGCGCGGGATGATACACTCTCTGCGCACCCTCACTGGCTCGTGACTCTCATCTACAATGAACTCTTGGGGCCCAATCTCCTTTCCTTTTTTGTCTATTCCCTTTTTCATTTTCTTTCTTCCTTCTTCTATTTTCTCCCTTACTCCTTGTTATATGTCTCGTACCTCTGTCTCATACATCAACTCACCTCTCAAGTTCCGTTCCAACCTGTTTCAAATAATCCTTGCCTGGTAAGATGTCACTCCTCCGAATATCCTCAATTTTCTCTTAATCTGATTCCTTCTCCATTCATTCTTCCTATCTCGCAATCTATATCTCATCTGCCTATCTAGCCTCTGTCCTACCACATGATTCTCTCTCAGCATCAACCTCGCCTCCACTATCAATACTAGTTTCCGGCCAAACTGTAGGACGCTCTTCTATTTTCTTTTTTTTATCTTTCTAACTCTTTTTTCTTACATTTGTTTCTATTCTTCTTTGTTCAGCCATTGCTGGTTCTTAGTCCTACAGAAATATAACCACGTATTCAACAATGTGGAATATTCAACACGGTTAAAAGCCAAAGGTTGCCAACTAACTCTAACCGAATCTAGACAAACCTCACAACTATGACCAAACCAGCAATTTCAGCCAACTTCTTCCACCAGGTGGCCTTGAAAGCTTCCCTCAATGCCATCCCTCCCCTCAACAAAGAAAACTATTTGATCTGGAGGGATAAAATTCTAATTCTATTTGACTTGAAAGATATTAAAGATGCAATCACAAGAAATTCCGGCCCCCTTTCCTCTAAGCAAGATAGAGATATCCAAGCAATCATACTTTCAAAACTGGACAGTACTACCCACGCAAACTTGGTAAATTCTTCAAACATGACCTTGTCAAAACTTGTATGGTCCGAGTTCACCAAGAGATTCGTATCTTCCGAAACAGCTAATAGGGCAAGGTTCTTTAATCACTTCCTCCACTCAACCTTCAGTGAACATGCGATCAAAGGCTTCATCACAGAAATGCGCAAATTCATCACAAGGATGACAGATGTTGGAATCGAGTTACCCAAGGACATCCTTGCCTACCTTGTTCTCTTCAAATTTACCTTGGTCCTAGAAAAACATCAAGAAACAGATAATGGACGTGGAAAAACAACTAACTGTAGATACAGTTTTCAACCATCTCACTCAGTATCATAACAAAAGAAAAGCCAAATCAATTCCTAGTAAACCATCTGCGGATGTCTCCCTGGTGTCAACAAAAACTAAAACTCACAAAGACGAAAAGAAGATTAAAATGAGGTGTCAAGAAGGATATCATGATCCAAACGCTCCTCACTCTGAAGCCTCCTGTTTTCATCTACGCCCCCAAACAGCTCCCAAATGGTGGATTGAGCAGAAAAATGAATGGAAAATCAAAACAAGAAAAACTCCCACGATTAACTACCACGCATTGTTAACACTCTGGATCAACGCAAACAATAAGCCCAATCTTCTCTTAGATTCCGGAGCTAACGTTCACATATTTAACAATCTCAAGTTGTTTTCCTCCATTAAACTCCAAGAAGAACCGGAAGAAATCAAAACTGGGAAATTAGAAGAGAACCTTAAGATATGTGGAACTGGAACTGTCAGATTAGAATGGAACAAATCTGTTATCACATTGAAAGACTGCGTCTACGTGCCCAATATCTTTTTGAATCTAATTAGCCCTGGACTCTTGGCAAGAAAAGGATGTAATCTTTCTCAAGTAAAAAATAAATTTTCGGTCTCTTGGGGGAATCAACTCGTACTGAAGGGACTGATCCAAGACAATCTATTTGTCATTGAAAAACCCAAATCATCAGACCGAAATCAAATGATCAATCTCTCCCAACATACAAATACTTGCACATTCACCTTACTCAATCTACACAAAATTTACTGACACGCTTCTATATCCACCCTGAAACCTCTCATAAAGGATCTCTATTCTAACAAAGAACTCAACGCATTTGAGTGTGGTAGCTGCATTAGAAGCAAAATTACAAGATCACATTTCACAGGCATCTCTAAACCATCGAGTAAGCCCCTGGAAAAAATTCATCTGGACCTCATAGGTCCCATCTCCCCCCAATCTAAATCTGGCCATCGCTACATCCTCACTTTGATAGACAACTGCACTGGATATCTCTTGGCGTTCCCACTAACCTCAAAAGATGAAACAACAGAAGTGATAAGAAACCTCCTCAAGACAGAACATAAGAGATTAGGCTACTATCCATCCAAGATCTTCTTGGATAAAGGAACTGAATTTGTCAACCTCAATTTCAAAGAATTTGTTAAATCTAAACATTTCAAGCTAGTAACCTTGGAACCCTACCATTCCCAACACAATGTACAAGTTGAGAGAGCGAATAGGACAATCTTTGAGTCAGCCCGCGCCACCTTCTCTTCGTCAAGGCTGGCAAAGAATTATTGGCACATTGTCACGAGAAGCTGTTGCTTCATGCTCAATCAAATCCCCAGAGAAGGTAACCAACAGTCTCCCTGGGAACTTATGTTTGGTAAGACTCTTCCCACTAATTCTTTGAAACCTGTAGGTTCTTCTGTTATATACCTAAATAACCGCATCCAACGAGGGAGAAAATTCAAAGAGAAAGGTCTGGAAGGCATCTTAATCGGCTTCAATCCTACTTTCCACTCGTACCTTATTCTCAACTCCTCTTGGGCAATTATTGAAACTAAACACGTCAAGTTCCTTAAAACTCAATTGGATGGATTTCAATTCTTTGAATCTCCTGGACTGGACCTGTTTTCTCATACCGATCTGGACTCTTTTGATACTGATTTTTCAACCACTGACAAACAATACGCTATGAGAGAAACCATCACCAAAGCTCTGAACTCCGACTCTGACTCTGAAGATGCCAACTCTCCTGGTCCTCAACCTTCCAATTCCCCTGAAACTGTTCCTTCTGATGCCCCCATCGTACAGAATCCTCAATCTTTGAATCCAAGACTCAATCTAAGACCACAAAAAGAGATCAGAAAACCCCAACAATACGGTTTTCATCACAATTACAAACCACCATTGTACAAAGCGGAACAAAAGTTTCCTGAGTGGCCCAAATGGAAGAAGGCATCAGAAGATGAACTAAGTTTCATTGAGGCGCAAGAGGTTTGGGAAGAACACTTCGACAAGGCAGACAACATCCTGAATACTTTTTGGGTATTTAAAGTAAAAGAAAACTCCCACAGCGAACCTGTGAAATACAAAGCTTGACTTTGCGTGCAAGGATTCAACCAAATTCAAGGCGTGGATTTCGAAGAAACCTGGGCGCCAACTGGAAAATTACGTTCTCTTTGTCTTTCCCTTCTCTATGGTCTAAAGAATGGGATGACCTTCACCCAATTTGATGTGAAGGGAGCTTTTCTCCATGCCCCTCTAACTGAGACTGTCATAATTTGAACGCCTGAAGGATCAAATCGCAAGTTGCCATATCTCAAATTAAAAAAATCACTCTATGGAATTTTCCAGTCTCCCAAAAACTGGTATGAAACTCTCACCAACTGGATCAAGTCACAGAATTTTGTTGAATCAACAAGCAATCCATGTCTTTATCTCAACCTTCAATCCGGAGAAGTAATTTACTTCCATGTCGACGATCTCATCCACGTCTGTAAATCTGATATATTTGCCAACAGCTTCCTCAAAAGATTTTTAAATTCCTCCTGCCATCCCCCAAATACCATCCTTGGGATGTTGATGGAGATCAAGGACAATAGGATCCTCCTCAGTCAACCAAAACATATAGACAGGGGATTCGAAGAGCTGGGTCTTGTGGAATGCAAGAACATAAACTCACCACTCACTCAAAATCTACACCTTGAACCGGCATCAGACAAGGATCACGAAGAATTCACGCGTCTCAACATCAATTACCAATCTGCCATTGGCCTGCTAAATCATCTCTCTCAATATACTTGACCCAAAATCTCATTTGCTGTCTCAAGCTTGGCCAGGTTCAATACCAAGCCTGGCATGTCTCACTGGAGAGAAGTTAGGAAAGTATGGAAGTACTTGAAGACAACCAGTAATCTTAAACTTACTCTCAAATATGATCCCTCCCAAGAAGCAATAGCTGCTTACAGTGATTCTACTTGGGGAGATGATCCTACCTCCAGGAAGTCTCAAACTGGATTTGTTATACTCCACTACAGCAGTCCGGTTGTCTGGAATTCCTCAAGACAAAGAAACATAACTTATTTGTCTACGGAGTCCGAACTTAAAGCTCTATTGGACTGTTATCTGGAACTCAAATGGATCACCCACCTTGTCAACGAGATCCAAACCTCTCTCAAGTGCAAGCCAACCACCTATATCAACAATAAAGGTCTGGACAATAAAATAAAAAAATTTGGATCCCACTCCAAATCACGTCACATAGACATCAAAACTAAGGGCTTAAGGGAAGATTTCTCTCTTCCTTCATTTGATGTAATTCTTATCCCAACCGACAAGATGATAGCAGACTCTCTCACTAAGGAAAACTCCATTAATGCGCTCAAACTTCTACAACAAGAAGTTTTCTGTTAACTCCAACCCTGCTGTTACCCTTTCACCAGGCACAAGGGGTGTTAAGATTCTATCACCGACTCCACAAATCTGCTCTATTCTCCCCCCCTCCGCGCGCTCTGGTGCGCGGGATGATACACTCTCCGCGCACCCTCACTTTCCCGTGACTCTCATCTACAATGAACTCTTGGGGCCCGATCTCCTTTCCTTTTTTGTCTATTCCCTTTTTCATTTTCTTTCTTCCTTCTTCTATTTTCTCACTTAATCCTTCTTATATTTCTTGTACCTCTGTCTCATACATCAACTCACCTCTCAAGTTCCGTTCCAACCTGTTTCAAATAATCCTTGCCTTGTAAGATGTCACTCCTCCAAATATCCTCAATTTTCTCTTAATCTTATTCCTTCTCCATTGAGTCTTCCTATCTCGCGATATATATCTCATCTGCCTATCTAGCCTCTGTCCTACCACATGATTCTCTCTCAGCATCAACCTTGCCTCCACTATCAATACTAGTCTCCGGCCAAACTGTAGGACGCTCTTCTATTTTCTTCTTTTTATCTTTCTAACTCTTTTTTCTTACATTTGTTTCTATTCTTCTTTGTTCAGCCATTGCTGGTTCTTAGTCCTACAGAAATATAACCACGTATTCAACAATGTGGAAAGTGCGCAATTAAAAAAAATGGCACAACAAGCCACCAAAACAAGATGATTAAGAAAGCAATTTGAGATCAAATAAATTCAAATAAAGGTAAAACAATCAAGAATGAGTATGAAAGCCTATAGATGAATATGAAAATAAGTGCTAAAAATACAAAAAGTGAGCAAGGAAATTTGAAAAAATGACTATCCATGAGTTGTTCAACAAAGCACAGGAAAATAAATATCATTAATATAACATAGTTTGACATCTTGGTAGTGATAATGTATTGTTGATGAAAATATATAGTTGGTAGCTGCAGTTAAGAATTTATATTTAATGATTTCAAATAAAATAATGTATATTAATTTCTCAATTGAACAAATATCAATGAATACAACTGGGTGGAGGGGTTCTTTTATAAAATACTGCAGAGTTTTCTCTTTTAAATTTTCTTTACGCAATCTTTCCAGCTGTTATAAAACTTGGAATTCACCTTCCTGACCAACAAAAATTAATTTTTGAACCTGATGAAGCCGTTGATGCAGTTTTTTTAAATATCAAAACCATCAAAAATTATACTGAAATAATATTTCAAAAGGGAAACCATAAACCCTTTTTCAAGGACCGCAAAATACTATAAAATCAAAAAAAATATTCCAAATGGCATCCCAAGAGAAGTAAATGAAGGATCCAATCAGAGAGGGTTTTGAATTTGGAGGAATTTCAATTTATATCTGTGAGGGAAAAGTATTGGCAGGAAAACTAAGACCAGACTGAATTTTGAGTAGGAACAGAATCAGAATGGAAATGAAGAGACAAGATTCATTGAGATGTAGAATAGGAAAAGAAACAACACCAATGGGAGTCTTTCAGGAGATGGTTGGAGTACAACCAGCTATGAGAACAGCAAGAGATGACCAAAAAAGGCGCCTTGAACAATCTGGAGGAGAGAGTTAGTACGGATCATAACCAATGGAGTCAGATTTGTTCTTACTTGGATTGAGCTGGCTGCTGGAGGTCACTTGATGAGGTAGGTGGATGAGTATTCAAATATGGTTGGTTGGTGGATGATGATTGAGATTCCCAGGAGTTCAGTTTTTGACTGCCAGATGGTCACGCTCAGGGGTTGCCCACTCTAGATTTGGAGTCTTAGCACCCAGTGAGAAATGGCGGCGGCAACAGTGAGAAGAAGAAAACACACATAAAGAAACATAGACAGACAATAGAAATAAGAGACATGAGTGGAAGTCACGACAGTAGTAGTGCTTCAGCTCAACAATATCCTGCAGATTATGAAAGGTAGTTGCTGAGGTTGATGTTGAATAATTTGGTTGTAAAAAATTCTTTGAATCATATAAAGCAGGTTAACAGAATTCCTTATAAAAATTTAATAGAGGCTACTTTGACCTTTGTGGTGAACCATTTGGGAAACGTTGGGAAAAGAATTCAAAAATTGTTAAAAAAAAAAAAAAAAAAAAAAACTGTCCTAGTTGCGTCGCTCCTCCTCATCCTCATCCCTGCGCGTTGCTCATCCTCATCCTAATCCTCGCGCTTTGCTCATCCTCATCCTCATCCTCGCGCGTTTCTCATCCTCATCCTCATCATCACACATTGCTCATCCTCATCCTTGCGCGTTGCTCATCCTCATCCTTATTGTCGCCTGTCAATCATCACTCATCATCATAATTATCCTCTGCTTCCTTCTTCTCATCCACCCCAAACCAACCATGGGTATCAATCAGGGCATCCAAAAATTTCAGAAGGCTCAGATCAAAACTCAAGACTCATCAGGGTGCCAAAAAACAATTCTCAGTCACTGGTAGTGGTCAATTCAAACAATCTTAGCCACTCCACATCTGCCCAAGAACCTTGCTCTGAGGCTTGAAAAGATGAAGTTGATCAACCCAATTTGTTCATCATCAACCATCAAACTACTACCCACTCACTTGATTGAACGGATCAGGATCAGAAATACCATTGGATTGATATCAACTAACCAACGAGCAATTGAAAGACAATTGATCTTCAGTCTATAAATCCTATCTTCCCACCATCATCAATCCGTTGATCATCATTGATTGGTTGAGCGTCATCAAATCATCCAACTCAAGGCCAAACTCAATTAGCCATATGATCCCCCAGCCGCTACCCAACCAATCCATCACCCTTCCTGAGACTCTCCAACCCCCTTCCATCTCCCAGTGGGGGTGGAGAGTGTTGACTACCGCCCGTGGACATCCGCAGGCGGTCCAATCCATTTTCCTTTCCCACCCCTTCCGCCTTTGGGCGAGGGGTGGGTGATTCTGGTATTGTCGCGCGCGCCCCTCCACGGACAGAGGCAAAAGATGGTGAAGGAATGAGAAGGATCCTACCCCGGTCAGGCAGGCTGGATTTCCACCGGCCTGCGTGATCAACTTTTTCTGATCACCTAAAAATCTGAAAATCAAAAAAAAATTCTTTCTTTCTTTTTCCTCTCCATTTGTAGTATCCCTTGTACATAGTCTAACAGGGCCTCCTGCCCATATAAGGAAGGGCTCTCCCCTGCCATTTGGGGGAGAAGCAGCACATCCTACATCAAATCATATCAGCACAAGTTATCCTAACACACACCACATCTTAAGATCATCAGTATCCTCTGGAAATACATCATCTGTGGGGTCTTCATTCCCCTTTATCTGAGACAAAAAATTTGGGTATATCTATGATTGCCCCTTCATCCTTGAACATCCATTTTGTAACACTCAGGAGGGCAGCCTAAACAGCACCTTTCCCCTCCACAGAACTGCCACGGCCTAGCCCATCTGGAGTCTTACACCGTGTGTCTGCTTGAGGATGAAAAGGATTTTAAAATAACAATGCAAGAGTCTGACAAACATTTCTGACCTTCTGATCCAACAAATTTTTTTGGAATGCTTTGGGCACCAGTTGAGCCTGCAAAATAATTTTTCCTATGGAATATTTTTTTCAATGTTATTTTTAATGATTGAATTAATTCCAAAATAAAAGTTCACACATCCATCATCACTGAAATGTCAAAATAAATAACCCCCATCATATTTAAAAATTGTGGAAAAAAATTAAAGAAGCTTTTCCTGATCTTCCAATACTTTTTCATCAGTGGAGGCAACAAGGAAAAACAGAAAATTTATCCATGAGGGGGAATGAAATACTTTTCAAAATAAAAAAAATATCAAAAAAAATGTCTACTGAATGATAGATGGAAGGAAATATTTTATTAAATAATTGATTCTTGCAATTTTTCTCAAATCTCTATATTTTTAATTGATGAACCTGGTTGGTGTGGAAAATTGTTCTTATAGAAATACTTGATGCCTTCAATCAGATCAAATAGCAAAATTGCTATTCCACATGCTGGTGTTACAATAGCTTCCATGAATGTAGCCAATAAAAGAAATCATGATCTGAAATTTGGAATTCCCTAAATGTTAACTCACTCCTCTGTTTTAATCATATAGAAAAAATTAGCAAAGGGGATAATTAGATAATCTGGGATGAAGCAGCTATGAATCATGGGCCTTCTCCTTCTTTTTGAAGTCTCATTCAAGGCCTCATCAATTCATACCCATATTCTGGAGGAATGGTTATGCTCCTAGGTGTTGAATTTAGGAAAATTGTAACTGGGATTCAAAAAAATAAATATAATTAATTTTTGGATGCAATTTTAGTTAATTTTGCTTTCTCAAGAAATTAATAATTTTTTAGCCTTTCTTCAAATCTGCATGCTTCACAGGATGCTGATCACCAGAATTTTCTTACTCAATTTTTAAGAAAATCTGAATCACAAACAGGTTCAAAAAAAGAATTATTGTCCTGAAGACATTTTCATTCATTGCTATAGTGAAGATCAAGCTTTGGACAGGTTAATCAAGAGTTGTATTCCAAAATTGGGTTGTTGGTAACTTGAAAATGGTTATCTGATGGAAAATTTCATTTTATTTTGAAAAAATACAGCAGTATAAAGAATAAATATGTTTTGAATGGATTCTATTCCTGGAAATGAAGAAGAAAACTATTCAAAATCTTTCAATCAAAAAATCTTTTGAAGATTATACTTAGAATCTAACCAAACAAAAACTCCTCAACATATTATTTATTCCCAAATTTTGAGTGGTTGATTGAATCTGGAATTCTGTGCCCATATAATGATTTTGAGTAAAACTGACTGAGAAATTGGGCCTTGCAATATAAATAGCTTGAATTTTCTCCAGATTAATAGGGAACTTGATAGTTTCCAATATTACAGATGTTAACTCAACAGGAAGGCTGGATTCCATTTCCCAAAAGAGGTTGCTTGCTGAAACCCATGAAAGTTACTTTGCTTTCAAGGCAATTTGCAATCTTCTTCCAGTAAGTTTTTTTTCTAATTGGAAAAAAACAAATCTCACATTTAAAAAATTTAAAAACATTGAACTTTAAAAAAAATAAATTTCAAAGATATACTCAGATATATCTAGAGTTTTCAAAGAGAATATCCATAAAATTAACAAGGGTAAAGGTCACATGTAGAACTGAAAATCAAATTCAATCTCAATTTTTTTTTAAAATGAGGTTTGAAATGCTATAGATCCCAGAAACTTATTTGTATTCAATTTAAATTTTGTTTTAACTGATACTTTATTCAATTGAAATGTAGAATTTTTTTTAGCTCAATCCACATTGAATTATAAATTAATCATTTTTTAAATTGTTTAAATCAACCCAAATTTTATTCCAAACTCAAATAAAAAATTTTGAATCATTTTCCTGGTTTGGGGGCAATTATATAGTGTATACGTGAATCTTTATGAAAAAAAATTAATTATTAAAAAAGGCACATGCTGAAATAACTCCTTTAAAATTACTGAAACCAAACATTTTTCATAGAAGATGTGGCTTTATATTTTTTTTTCTAAAATAATGCCTTTTGGAATGAATTAAAAAAATATATATATATATATATATATATATGCACATATGCCCCAAGGCATGAATATAGTAAAGGGTAATGTTAAATACACGTCTCCAGTTGTGTGGGAGTTGTATAGGCCCCACAAAACTTGTGGTATTTGTGTAGGGCCCCACCCAACCTGTGGGAGTCGTGTAGGACCCCAAACGACCCGTGGAAGTTTTCTAGGGCCCCTCAAATCCTTGGGGCCCATTTACTACTCCAAATGGTTGTTCTAAACACAAGCAACCCCTGGGGGAGCATATGCCCCCCATAATGGGCATTTTTGATTTTTTTACCCCTGTAGGCAACCATATTATTCATTATGCATTATTCATTATTTATTTTTTATTATTTATTATTTATTATTTATTATTTATTATTTATTATTTATTATTTATTATTTATTATTGTTTTTTTATTATTTATTATTTATTATTTATTATTTATTATTTATTATTTATTATTTATTATTTATTATTTATTATTTATTATTTATTATTTATTATTTATTATTTATTATTTATTATTTATTATTTATTATTTATTATTTATTATTTATTATTTATTATTTATTATTTATTATTTATTATTTATTATTGTTTTTTTATTATTTATTATTTATTATTTATTATTTATTATTTATTATTTATTATTTATTATTTATTATTTATTATTTATTATTTATTATTTATTATTTATTATTTATTATTTATTATTTATTATTTATTATTTATTATTTATTATTTATTATTTATTATTTATTATTTATTATTTATTACTTATTATTTATTATTTATTATTTATTATTTATTATTTATTATTTATTATTTATTATTTATTATTTATTATTTATTATTTATTATTTATTATTTATTATTTATTATTTATTATTTATTATTTATTATTTATTATTTATTATTTATTATTTATTATTTATTATTTATTATTTATTATTTATTATTTATTATTTATTATTTATTATTTATTATTTATTATTTATTATTTATTATTTATTATTTATTATTTATTATTTATTATTTATTATTTATTATTTATTATTTATTATTTATTATTTATTATTTATTATTTATTATTTATTATTTATTATTTATTATTTATTATTTATTATTTATTATTTATTATTTATTATTTATTATTTATTATTTATTATTTATTGCTTATTATTTATTATTTATTATTTATTATTTATTATTAATTATTTATTATTTATTATTTATTATTTATTATTTATTATTTATTATTTATTATTTATTATTTATTATTTATTATTTATTATTTATTATTTATTATTTATTATTTATTATTTATTATTTATTATTTATTATTTATTATTTATTATTTATTATTTATTATTTATTATTTATTATTTATTATTTATTATTTATTATTTATTATTTATTATTTATTATTTATTATTTATTATTTATTATTTATTATTTATTATTTATTATTTATTATTTATTATTTATTATTTATTATTTATTATTTATTATTTATTATTTATTATTTATTATTTATTATTTATTATTTATTATTTATTATTTATTATTTATTATTTATTATTTATTATTTATTATTTATTATTTATTATTTATTATTTATTATTTATTATTTATTATTTATTATTTATTATTTATTATTTATTATTTATTATTTATTATTTATTATTTATTATTTATTATTTATTATTTATTATTTATTATTTATTATTTATTATTTATTATTTATTATTTGTTATTTATTATTTATCATTAATTATTAATCAATTATTATTCATTATTTATTATTTATTATTTAGTATTGATTATTGATTATTTATTATTTATTTTTTATTTTTTATTCTTCATTATTTATTTTTTAGTGGAGGTCAAAAAACTTGATTTTAGTTTTTTACCCTTCCACACAACTCAAATGGGACGTGTAGAATGCCATACAACCAATGTGAGTCGTTTGGCTTGCCACACGGCCCATTTTAGTTGTGTAGCATTCCACACGGCCCATTTGAGTTGTGTAGCATGCCAAACGGCCCATTTGAGTCGTGTAGCATGCCACACAGCTCATTTGAGTCGTATAGGGTGCCACACGTCCCATTGAGTTGTGTACAGAGTTGTGTACACAACTCAAAGATTCATGAATTTCACATTAACCTATAGTAAAATGTTTACTATATCCATGCCAAAAAGAATTTTATCTCATGTAAAATCTGTGAGCCTTATTTGTAAAGTTTTAAACCATTCCCTGGTTATGGAATGGAATGTCCTCCCTTTGAAACACCATAGGGGGGGAGGAGCTGGAACTTCCAGAATTGCATACAGGGGCTATCCGTCAAAAACCCACACCCATTGTTTTGTAATGAACATTGAAAATACATGCAATGGTTTTTTTATGGAAAATTTTTAAATTTGCTGCCTGCAGTTTTGATGGTTTTGATGGCTAGGTCAAAAACCTACTTGGCCAGCCATGAGGCTATGAATTTTTGACCTGGTTTTTGAAACTGCATGGCAGCAGGATTTTCAAAAACATCTGAAAACTTTCCAAAGTGGCTTCCATCAAAAATTCTGGGAAACAGGGGAATTTAAAATTTACCATAGTTTTCTGCATTGCTGGAAATTGACCCCACAAGTTGTTTTTGATTTATTTTCCAAAAAAAAGTCCTGATACTTTTATTTTTAATTATACTTTTTCCATATTTTGAAATAATCCAAGAGGCTTTGGCTCTTGGTATTGATTAGAGCCCTCCTCATGGTATATATATATATATATATATATTGAATTTTTATGTATTCTTTTGGAATTAATTTTTTCACTTCCACAATTATTAGACCTATTGTCAACTATGTCTCCACATTGTAAAACCAACATGGGTAATTCCTTGAAATCATGGTTTTTTGAAGAAATTATTCTTTTTCATATTGGAAGGCATAGCTAGGTAGCTAGGTGTCAAAAAACCCCATGAAAAAAATTAAGTTTAAATTGAAGTATTTTAAGGCCTCCAAAAGTGAATAAAAATATAAAAAAATCACCAAAATAATTTTTCACAACAAAATTTCTGACCAGTTCCTTTTGATTTTTGCTGAAAACCTTTTGAGGTTCTAAAATGAAAAGAATATTTTTCATTCAATTCAGGAGCTCTAAAATATTCTTGGATAATTTTCTTGCTGTATTTTTTGCCTTAAAATATTAGAACCAAAACAAAAAAAGGAAAGGTTTAAAGATCATTTTCAATGATTATTTTAAACATCAAGCTTAAATAATTATTTCAAATTTCTTTTTTAGGCCTTTAGAAAAACAGTAAAAGGGTAAAATAAAAATTATTTGGAGTTTTTTTTTGAGTTTTTTTAAACCCAAAAATATTAGTCACAATGATAATAAATCTATGAAACAGGTAGGTATTCATTTTTGAATCCAGTTTTTTCTGTTTGGATAAATGGAAAAAAACAAGTACAAATTATATATTCCTACAGTTTAATGTTAAACTCATGGCTCATTGAGCCATGGACAAAATTCAAAATGGGCCATGTGGCATGCCAAACGGTCCAATCCAAGCCATGTACAACTCCCCACGGCTCAAAGAGTTCCTCAGCCCACCCAGCCTGGTCCAACAGCGTGTTGGATTCCACAGGACTAAATTAAAGCCATGTGGAGTTGTACACGGCTCAAATGTAGTCGTGTGGCATCCAACAGGCCGATGGACCGCGGTGAGCCAAAAAAAAAGAAAAACCACAATAACAAAAGAAAACAAAATGGAATGAAAGGGCACTGAAAAAACTCATAAATCAAATAAAACTTCCAAAAAACAAGAATCAACCCAAAAAACACAAAAATCCCAAAATTTTGTTTTTTTGGTTAAAAAAATAAATAAATAAAAAAATAATTAAAAAAAAAAAAATGGAATTATCCAATGAACTAGCCCTCAATTAAAAAAACCCAAAAAAAAAACACAAGTTACTGGAATAGCCCCAAACTAAAAACACAAAAAAAAGACAAGTAACATGACAAGCCCTAAATTAAAAAACCAAAAAAAGACAAGTAACTTGCCAAGCCCTAAAGTAAAAACCCCCAAAAAATTAAAAGTAACTTGACAAGCCCTACAGTAAAAACTCCCTCAAAATACTGAGTAACTTTACAAGCCCTAAAGTAAAAACATTAAAAAAAGACATGTAAATTGACAAGCCCCAAAGTAAAAACACCAAAAAAACAGTTGAACTTGTGTTAAGCTAATCCCATCATAAGTAGTAAAATACTACTTATAATGGAATCAGCCCAACACAATTTGAACTGACTTACCATTATACTCTCATTCAAAACACTAAATATAATGATGTTTACTCAAAACACTCAACATAATGATGTTCAAAATGTGATAACCCTTTATTTTAGTAGAACTTTTTCGCTGCATTAGCATTACCATTTATATGAAACCCAATGATGAAATGAAGTCAAATTCTACAATCTCTATAATCTAAAATATATTTGCACTTGATCTTTGAGATAATCAAACAAACAAGAGCCTTTTTTAGAAATCAAGGAACGCGGCTTTGCTACAATGGGTGTAATTGGAATCATTTCTCCCCCAAGTACTAATAGAACCAAGTGTGTTTTGTTTAAAAATGAAATAAAAATTTGATTGGATTGATAAGTTACACCATTTTTCATTGGAGTATAATTATCAAATGACTCCAATGAAATGAAACATTTAGGTCTGGAATATGTGTCTGCTATGATTTGACTCATATCTAATTTAGCCAGCCATTTTGAGGAGGGAAGCTTTTCATTGATGTCTTCAACATAAATTCTTTGTTTAATCTTTTCAACCTCCTTTGCAGCACCAAGCATCTCAATTTAGCATGCGTTATGTTTCTCTAATGTTCCAATCATTTCCTCCCTAACTTCAAACCAACCATTTTCTTCATAACCAAGAGATTTAGAAATGACTCTAAACTACAATTCCCATCTCTAATTTTATCCCAAACCTTGCCCAAGAACTTATGGAATTTCTTGGTTATTTGATTGAGGTATTCCAGGTTTGGTTCCTATCATGAAGTATTCATTTCTTTAATCAGATCAATTAAATGAATACTCACCAAAGATGAGCTTCTGGTTGAGCTTTGCTGCACGTTCTCTTCCTCTGAAGATGATTCTGATTCCAAATTAAGTGATCCCAAATTCCTAATGTAATGAAATTTATTTATTTCTTTTATTTTTCTTCAAGATTTCTTTTCATGGAATAGGAAAGAATTACCAAGATCCAAATTCTTCTGAACCATTTTCTTTCCATATTTTGAATCCTTGGTTAAAAAGCCTTTCCAAAGTGGATCTAACCTGGGGGCTGGCCAAGGATCATACTTGAAAATGAACAAAAATATATGTTTCTAAAAGAATAAACCATATGGAAGAAAATTGGAAATTTTGAGTGGGTGGGTGATTCAGAAGAATAAAAGTGCAGCACATTATAGAAAAATTAAAACAACTGGAAATTTTTACATATTGACAAAAACAAAACCATGGAATGAATATTTCATCCAAAAGTGTTTTCAAACTTGGAAATAAATTTTATTGACTTAACTTATTGATTTTTAGATATTTTCACCCCATTTTTCATGCATTGATTTTGAGTCCTGGAAGAATGGGTTGAAATACAGTTCTTTGACTATTTCTTTCCTGATTCCAGTGCAATTTGGGTGATTGAGCTTGATAATGGCTATCACAAAAACAACCCCTCTCAACAAAAAAACCATTTATTTTCAACCTTGGCTCCAAAGGAAGAAGACTCTTCAAAGCAAAATTCAAATAATCTTCAAAAATCCAAACTGAATACAACCTTGAACTCAAATACAAAGGGAAAAGCAGTTTCAAAGCCTCCAAATTTCCTGGACAAGGAAACCAGGATGCTCTGGAACAAGGAACGGCTTTTAAATAATTCTTCCTCCGTACTCTTACGGTCACACTATTCTTTACTGTCAAATCCACATAGGCGCGGACCCTATCACTGTCACAAACCAATCTCTGTCTTTCATAACTATGTTCCCTGTTCTTCTCTTTCCTTTCTATCTCTCTTGATCATGTACCTGCCGGAAACGCTGTAGGATCTCTCAACCAACAACTACCTCAACCTAACTCAACTGACATCTTGAATCTCAAAAAGACTACTCATTATCAGATCAAATCTCTTCTTATCTCTCTTCTCTTCTTTTCTTTCTTTATCTTTTTTATTTCTTTTCGTTTGCTCCTTCTGAACTTGAATCTTACTCTCTTCAAATCAATATTAATCATGCTCTGACTGGTAAGACAATAATCTATTGCCAAATAATCTATATATGTCTGATCTAACTATTGATATTCTCCTCTTCAAAGTAATCCTTGTTGTGTTCCTTAATATTCTCATAGTGTCTGATCCAGCCTACTCAACCACTGCACATCCTAGCTGTTCATTGCTTGATTTTTTTTTTCTTTATCTTTTTCTTTCTTCATGTCTTTCCTTCCTTTTTCTGTTTCTATACTGATGATGCAACCGGCTTAGCCCTCTTTGGTCAATACAAATTGAATGATCATTCAGTCATTCAAAACGCTTAAAAGCCAAATCCAGCCCAAAAAATCTAACCAAACCAATGGAGGGATCCAAAAAAAATGGCATTTGTCAAAATATTCTCAAAGCTGCACTCAAAGCCATGCCTATGCTATCCAAAGAAAATTATTCTATGTGGAAGGACAAGATGACAACGTTGCTCAAACTTAAAGGAATCAAGGACAATCTCAAAGACAATTCCAAGACTCTTAGCTCTGTCAATGATATGGAAACTTGATTTATTCTTCTTTCTTGAATGAATTCCATAAATCACAATAATGTTGTCAACCCAACAAACATCACTTCTGCTCAACTTCTTGGGAAACCATCAAATAACAATTTGCTTCTGCTCAAACTGCCAATCAAGCTCAAGTCTTTAACAAGTTCCTTTATCATCAATTCAAACCCAATTCTATCAGTCTCTTGATTACGGAAACCAAAATTTCTCTTAATAAAATGATCAATGTAGGAATCAATCTCCTTGATGATATTCTATCCTATCTCATTCTTTTCAAATTTCCTCCTCCACTTCATTCTCTTTGTCAACAAATAATGCACTTGGATAAGAAAGTCACAATGGATATTGTTTTAAACCACCTTACACAACTTGACAACAAAACCAGAGTCAAATCCAAGGAAACCAAAATTAGCAATACAGCTGTTGTCTCATCTCTTATTCCAAAGAAACCTGTTCCCTTGGAGAAAAGATGCAAGACAGGATTTCACAATCCCATGTTGCCAGACCACCCAGAAGTAAAATGCTGGCATCTTCATAAACATCTAGCACCCAAATGGTGGAAGGAATTGCAAGCTTGCTGGAGAGCTTCACTCAACTCAAGTTCAAAAACCAAAGAAGTAGCTCATTATGTAGCACTTTTTACTACTTGGATAAAGGAAATCAATCCTCTGAATCAAATCCTCCTCAATTCTGGCGCTTCTTGCCACATTTTCAACTCCCCTAATTTATTTTGTCAACTCAAGGAATACCCAGCTGAAGAATTCATAAACACAGGAAAGAAAGGTGCAAAACTCCCAATCAAGGGTAAAAGCACAGTCAAACTTTCTTGGAAGAATTTTTTTGTGTCTCTCTCAAATTGTCTTATTGTTTCTGATCTTGTGGTGAGCATCATCAGTCCCAGAGAATTAATCACAGAGAAAAACTGCTCTCTTTCCTGTTCTCAAAATCAATTCTTTCTTTCTACTAATTTGCAACTGGCTTTCTCTAGATTCATTCAAGAAAACTTGTTTATTCTTAATTCTCTTCCTTGTGGTGGCAATAATCACAACTTTTGTCACATTGCTCTTAAAAATGTTGATCTCAACAACATTAATCACCTTCACCAATTGTTTGGACATGCGAGTCCATCCTGTCTCAAAAATCCTTTTCCTTCACTTTCATCCAAAACCATTTTAGACTTTCAATGCAAAGACTGCTTATTTTTGAAGATTTCCAAATACTCTTTCAAAAAAACCTTGACCTCCTCTTCCAAACCTTTTGAACAACTTCACATTGATTTGGTAGGCCCAATCACTCCCTCTTCCAGGAATGATATGAATTATATCATGTCAATTATCAACAATTTTTCTGGTTACATTTTGGCAATACCTCTCCAACACAAATCCAATGCATGCCAAAAACTCAAAATAATCTTAAATCACAAAAAACAAAAACAAAATTGTTTTCCTGCTACTGTCTGCACTGATGGAGGCGGAGAATTCTCTTTGACCAAACTTAAAGATTTTCTTAAAACTAACTTTTTAAGCACTTGATTTCAGAACCATATCACCACAAACAGAACAGAAAGGTCAAGAGAGCAAACCGTACACTCACCAAATGCATTAGAGCTATCCTCCAAAGCTCCAAACTTCCTCTCCATCTATGGGCTGAAGTCTCCAAGTCAGCCTGTCTTGCCTTCAATCACATCCCACAAACTCCTAGCTCTCCATCTCCCTATCAATCCTTTTTTGGCAAAAGTCTTCCTATCAGCTATTTCCAACCTATAGGGTCTAAGGTAGTATATCTTGACAATAAGATTAATTGCGGCAAAAATTAAAGTATCAAGGACTTCCTGGTGTTAAGATATGTCAGGTTATCTCCCCTTACTGGGTACACTGGCGCGGGCGTGGAATACTGACAGACAGAACAGGAGTGGGGACACTCCAACTTCCTCACACTCCAAATCCAGATCATACTCAATTTCCCCGGATCATAGTAACCCCCTCATCGTCAGAACCTCTCAACCTCTGACCTCTCATCCACTCCTCAATCTCTTCATTGCCCCTCCTCCTCAACAACCCCTCAATCCCTCAATCTCCATCCCAACACTCCTTTCCTTGTCTGTTTGTCTGTGCCCCTGAATCCCTGTCTGTGTGCCAGGTGAGATATTTCTACATTTCTATTTCTTCTTCCTTGTCTTTCCTCAATCTTTTATTTACTTCTCTTCTGGCTCAGTCCATGTCATCTCTTGTCTTGTTGCTCCTCACTTAACTCTTGCACCTCAGCCTTGCCTATGCCAGATGTTTGTGATCTTTCTCCTTTCTCATGTTTCCTCATCCTATGTTGATTCCATTCTCCTTCAGTTCCCAGTTTTTCAGTATAATCAATTCTCAGCCTAACACATTTGAAACCCAAATTCTGCTCTTCACTTTCAACCTCTAATATCACCAAACAACTGGGAAATCATGGCCATGTTGAAATGAAATGAAATCCCATTAGAACTGATCTCTAACCAAAATCCTCTTCCGTGCACCCAATGCGCACATGTTTCAGTTTCCTATCTCATCCGCGCAATGGTGCCCGCTCATCTGCAATAATCATCTGCGCAACGGCGCGCATGGGCGCGCGCATCCTATCTCCTCATCGCTTTCATCCATTCACTTCCCATCCCACTGACTCATTGATTTCTCTCCACCATTTTCATCTTGCTCCTCAAAACTCACCACTTCTACCATCCACCTCATCATTCCCCTTCCGCTTCCTTCACCCACTTTCTTCATTGCTTCCGCTTCCTTCACCCACTTTCTTCATCGCTTCTGCTATCCATCTCACCCACTTCCACACTTGCTTCTGCCATCCATCTCAGCTTCCGGTTCTTTCACCGCTTCTCTCCTATTATCTTCTTCTCACTCCATCTCGTCATCAACACTCACCTCCGCCAAAACTCATCATCCTCATCTCCCTCAATAAGCTAAATAGGATAACCTCCTCAACATCATCACTTTGTTGAACCAAAATTCATCACTCAACATTGAGGGATTTCCTTTCTTTAGTGTTCATATGTGAGGTTGTCTCTATGCTGAACCTTACAGTGGCTTCAAATCTCACTCACGTGTTTATCTGCGACACATGTCAGATCCAGTCCTTTCTTTTATTCTCTTTTCTTTTATTTTCTTTTGTTACCAACCTGAGCGCCCAATCCTTTTTTGTCCGCCTAGAGTGAGAATCATTCTTTATTTTCTTCATTCTCCTTTTCATTCTTTGTTTCCTTCCTAAGACTCTTGTTGATTCAATTGCGCTTAGTCTGTTGGTTCAGGAATCAAAAACATTCAACTCTTCACGGTTAAAAGCCAAATAGCAACAAACACACCAACAAGTCAAACCAACCATGTCTCAATCACCTGGACCGACAGATCTCAATTTGTCCCTCCTGAAGACACTTACGGATTCCATTCCCACCCTAACCAAATCCAACTTCTTGCTGTGGCGCTCTAAACATATGACCATCTTCGCCTTGAAAGGAGTCTCACAATGGCTTCAATCACCTGAACCTGAGAAATGTCCTCCAGACGTCAACCTCGAACTGGTAGGATATATTCTAGCTAACCTTGACAACAGGACGTACATCAATTGCATCAAGGATCATCATCTCACAAATGAAATTGAACTCTGGAAATTGATAAATGAATTCTATGATTACTCCCAGACCGCGAACCTCTCTCAAGTATTCTTTAATTTCCTCAACCTTCAATTTGACCCAAAACATGTTGATAAGTTCATAACCAAAGTGAAATCCTGTCTAATTCAAATTTCAGAAATCAGAATTCAAATGGACAAAGACATAGTTGCATATCTAATCCTATACAAGTTTCCACCACAGCTAGAACATCTCAAGACAACCATCACTCACTCCCTTGGCGAATCTAAAATCAACAGTGACCTGGTGCTTTGTCATCTGAATCAAATCAAGAACAAGATTGCAGCTGGTACTTACGCATTGGCAATGTTGAATACTGGAGTCAAACAAGAGTTAGTCAAGTGCAGAGCTACCTGGCATAACCCACAATCTTCTCACCCCAAGAACTCGTGCTGGTGGCTATATCCACACCTTTGACCAAACAACAACAACAACAATCCGAAACACAACGAGAACAAATCAGTCTCTGCCAATCTATCCTGTAATTCTTACAACTTTGCTATGTCGAATTCCAAACTGCTCACCAAACACTCCATCATCCTTGATTCTGGAGCATCCCAATCAATGTTCAACTCCCCTGTTTTTTTTGATGACCTTACCAAAGACCACACCAACATCCAGACTGGGAAGGAAAATACCTCTCTTAATGCTGAAGGTATTGGCACCGCAAAGCTCTTGTCCAAAAATTGTGACGTCTTACTTAGCCAATTCCTGTACGTTCCTCAGCTAGCGGTAAATCTGGTGTCCTTGGGCCAACTCTTGAACAAAGGCTGCTTGCTCCACTTAACCGGTCAGCATGACTTTGTTGTAAAGTTCAAGCATCAATCGATCCTTACCGACTCTATTGAAGACAATCTCTTGGTAATCAGAGATCTCGCTCTTCCTCAGTCTGAATTGTCTCACGTATTTCTTACCCTCACAACTCTCCACAAACGCTTTGGACATCCTCACCTCAATCAAAATGAACTACTTTCGAAAGATTTTCCAAAATTGAGATGGAAAGAACTCTCATGCAAATCGTGCGCCTTGGGAAAGATTCATTGCTCATCCTTCAAAAGCCATATCTCCAACTGCTCAAAACCTTTCGTTTGTCTTCACGCCAATGTCTGCGGACCAATAAATCCTATCTCCAAGACTGGCAACAAATATTTTTTGCTGCTCACTGATGAATTCTCCCGCTTTAAAACCTGTCTCCCCATCAGAATCAAATCGGAAGTGACCAATGAGTTAATCATATTCATCAAGACTCACTCTAATCAATTTGGATATCAACTCAAATATCTTCACTCCGACAACGGCGGAGAATTTGTTAAATCCAAAATCTCCAGCTTTCTTACTGATTCTGGTATCATACACACCAAATCTGAACCTTACACTCCACAACATAACCCCATCTCCGAGCGAGGAAACCAAACCATTGTTGAAGCAGCCAGAACCACCATCATCAACATGGCAATCCCAATGGAGCTTTGGGATCAAGTTTTAATTGGATGTTGCGAGATTCTGAATCTGTTGCCAGCCAAAGAGTCAAAATTGAGCGCCTCAGAGATGCGGAATGGTCGTCAACCCAAACTCAACCTAATTTGAACCTTGGGATCCAAAATCATAGTTCTAAATCTCCACCACAATCTTGGTAAATTCAAAAAGAAAGGTTGGGAAGGAATTCTCGTGGGTCATGACCTACATTTTAACTCCTACCGAGTTTATATTCCAGAGCTTGGCGAGACTGTTTGCTTGAAACATGTTAAAATTTTTGAAAACATAAAACTAACTGAATCTTCTCCTTCACTCAAATCTCCCTTTGAAACTCTTCTCCACCCCAATTCCGACCTATTGGACACGCTATCCTTGATCCATCATGAAAAAACCATTCATCCTCCTTCTAACTCAACTGATCCAACTCCTCTTGAGTCAACTCAATCCTCCAAGCCTAATTCCGACTCCAACACTTCTGAAGAATCGTTTCCATCCAATAAATCTACCACCAACGGTTCCAATGATGAGAACATAGCCAACCAACTCGCTCCTCTATTGCAAACTCTCAGAGATTGCTCATCCCTTCAAAAGCCTCAACGCTATGGATTTCTCTCCAGAACCATCCCTTGAAACTACAAAGAGGCAAAGCGTTCACCGTATTTTCAAAATTGGACCAAGGGAATGAAGTCTGAGCTTGATGGAATCCAATCTATGGGGGTTTGGACTGGTTGTCACTTGCTTCCAGAAGGAAAGAAAGCTCTATCCACCGTGTGGGTTTATGGACTCAAAACCAATCCTGATGACAATGGCATCATCTTCAAGGCCAGGTTGTGTGTGCAAGGTTTTTGACAGCTAGAATTCATAGACTATGGCAAAACCTACGCACCTACCGGCCAAATTACCACGCTCCAAACTCTTCTGGTTTACTCCTTTCATCAAAAACTGCCAATCGTTCAAATGGACATCAAGTCAGCATTCCTACATGCCAAGCTTGATGAAGACATTTTCATCAAAACTCCTCCCGGATATGACACAACTTTCCCTTATCTCAAATTGAACAAGGCTTTGTACGGACTGAAACAGGCTCCTCAAAGCTGGTTTGACACACTCAAAAGCTGGATTCTTGACCAAAATTTCACCACAACGCCATCAGGCATGTAGATATTCAAATCAAATGGCTTAGGGAACAAAAGGAAGCCAAACTTCTACTTACCAACCTTGTCCCTTCCAAATCTATGCTAACAGACCCACTGACAAAGTCAACCATAAGACCCTCCATCAAAACGCTCACCTCAACTATCCTTCAACCTCTCATCTGAACATGGCGGCGTGTTGAAATGAAATGAAATCCCATTAGAATTGATCTCTAACCACAATCCTCTTCCGTGCACCCAATGCGCACATGTTTCAGTTTCCTATCTCATCCGCGCAATGGCGCCCGCTCATCTTCAATAATCATCTGCGCAACGGCACGCATGGGCGCGTGCATCCTATCTCCTCATTGCTTTCATCCATTCACTTCCCATCCCACTGCCTCATTGATTTCTCTCCACCATTTTCATCTTGCTCCTCAAAACTCACCACTTCTACCATCCACCTCATCATTCCCCTTCCGCTTCCTTCACCCACTTTCTTCATTGCTTCCGCTTCCTTCACCCACTTTCTTCATCGCTTCCGCTATCCATCTCACCCACTTCCACACTTGCTTCTTCCATCCATCTCAGCTTCCGCTTCTTTCACTGCTTCTCTCATATTATCTTCTTCTCACTCCATCTCGTCATCAACACTCACCTCCGCCAAAACTCATCATCCTCATCTCCCTCAATAAGCTCAATACAATAACCTCCTCAACATCATCACATTCTCAAACCAAAATTCATCACTCAACATTGAGGTATTTCCTTTCTTTAGTGTTCATATGTGAGGTTGTCTCTATGCTGAACCTTACACTGGCTTTGAATCTCACTCACGTGCTTATCTGCGACACATGTCAGATCCAGTCCTTTCTTTTATTCTCTTTTCTTTTATTTTCTTTTGTTACCAACCTGAGCGCCCAATCCTTTTGTGTCCGCCTAGAGTGAGAATCATTCTTTATTTTCTTCATTCTCCTTTTCATTCTTTGTTTCCTTCTTAAGACTCTTCTTGATTCAATCGCGCTTAGTCTGTTGGTTCAGGAATCAAAAAAATTCAAATCTTCAGGCCAGCTCAACTTTGGAGGGATTTAGGCAGGCCATGCTAAAAGCGTCCCTCAATACAATCCCCAGACTCAGTGAGGACAATTACGGTTTATGGAAAGATAAAATGGACGCCATTCTTGACTTTTGTGGATTCTCCGTACCTATTAACAACAACTACTTGGTTCTTGATCTGGATGTGAATGATAAAATCAAGCTTCTCATGATATCTAAACTGGAAGCTGCTACGCACAAAAACATTGTCACCTCACTCAACAAGAATTCCTCCAAACTTCTGTGGAAGGCTATTATCAACAAATACTCCTCCTCACAAGCCTCAAATAGAGCCCAAATTTTCAACAAATTCCTCTACTTACCATTTGTGTTGGACCACATCAATTATTTCATAAACTAAGCCAAAGTCTGCCTGAAGAAAATGTTGGAAGTCAGTATCATCCTTCCAAACAATATCTTGGCCTACCATCTCCTCTTCAAATTTCCCGACTCTATGAGAAACATCAAACGGCAAATCAAGCACACATACAAGGAAATCTTGGTGGATTACGTTCTCAACCAACTCACCCAACTGAATAATGAATCAAAAGGGCAGATGACTCGAGATCATCAACACGCTCGAACGGAAGTGGCCTGGATGAACTCAAAAATCACAGCTTCTAACCACTCCGACAAATCTGGAGACCGCCGTAGGTGTACTGAAGGGTACCACAATCCAAAACAAGACAAACACCACTCAGCCAACAACTACTGGCATATGTTAAAATGCGGATGCACTCAGGTAATGTGCATAGGAGTGTGTAATCCAAATGGGATGCTAAAATGGGCCTTAACAGCCCATTGGAAATCACGTGGGCCATGTGGGCCTATGAGGGTGTTATTGGTTTTGGGCATTTGGGCGCCAAAAAACGTTTGTATGGTCTTTTGGGACATGGTGTGGTGCCCCATCCTGGACACCCTGGCCGCCTTAAGACCTCAACCCATAAAATGTTGCGCAAACGTACCTTCCGGCATCAAAAAAAAAAAAACTTATCCTCAGGCTCATCCGATCCATCATCATTGCGCTTCACGCGTCGCGCCTCGCGCGTTGCGCGTCCTTTATCCACGCGCGTCGCGCGTCCTTCATCCACGTTTCTCATCATCCTTGCGGTTGAGCGTTGCTTTTCATCTCCGCCGTTGTCATTGCGCGTCCTCATCTTTGTTGTGGCATGTCCCAATCTCCTCATTGCTACCGTCGCGCGGCACTCATCCATGATTTGCCACATCCATCCCCACCGCACCCCCAAGCATTTGGCAAATCCTTGGATCCGTCAAATCTCCCATCTCACTTGATCTATCAGTTGTGAATCTCAAGCCTGTCAGGATTTACTCAACCGTCTCAAGCCGATCTCCTATCCGCCCATCTGCGCTCTCATGGACTTCATCCGTCACCTTTCCTGGGGCTCTCCCACCCACTTCCGCCTTTGGACAAGGGGTGAAGAGTGTCAACTACTGCCCGCGGACATCCGTGGCGGTTCGGTTTGTTTCCCTTTCCCACCCCGTCTGCCTTTGGACAAGGGGTGGGTAATTCCGATATTGTTGCGTGCGCCCATCCACGGACAGACGCGAGTGACCACATGATTTCCTTTCCTTTTTTTGCTCTATTGGTAGAATCCGTTGTACATAGTCTAACAGGGCCTCCTGCCCATATAAGGAGGGGCTCTCCCCTGCCTTTTGGATCCATCATGGGAGCATGGAATCATCCACCTTGAAATAAGCACACCCTTGATCCTTGAGCTTCCATACTCAAACCCTCAATCCTTGATCCTTATCACCAACCAATAGCCTTGCTGGTTGAAGAAAAATTCTGTCTGTTGGAATTTTTGAGTGTGTTATACCACTCCTTGATCCCTTTCTCTGACCATACTGGTCCTGATCCCTGATCACCTTTCTGGAGCCAATCACAATTGATTGAAGAGGTCTTATTAAGCTTAAGACCTTGAGTGTTATACCTCCCCTTAGCTTCTTTGGATTTGCATTCTGCCAGCCTACTATTGAGTCCCTTGAGAAGTGTTGAGGTTATCCTTGCTTCAAATCAGTTACTGTTTGCTTTAGAGATTCTTAAACATTGTTCTTTGTCCTGTACAGCCACCCACAGTTATCTGGTACCCTTCAAGCGCTTGATTGCGGAGAGTTGGGCAGGTTCATTGAGAACCTGGAGGTTGCTTGGGTTTGAGTTGATCATTCCCAATCTTCTGCTGACGACCAGGGTTATTAGGGTGTGGGCGTTGTTTACATACAACAGCTGTTGTTCTTTGAACTCTAAAGAGACTTTAACTTCTTTTGTTCAAGTTTTTCCCTGCATGATCTTGTCTCAGATAGTGCTGTTACATTGCTACCAAACTGTTATCATCTTTATCCTCTACTCCTTCATTCTTCATTTACCAGGTTCTTGACCTTGATCTTGGTTACATTTAAATATTTTTGTAACACTCAGGAGGGCAGCCTAAACAGCACCTTTCCCCTCCACAGAACTGCCATGGCCTAGCACCGTTTGGAGTCTTACAACGGGCCCTCACGGGCCCGCCAGGGTGGATGCGCCACCCAAGCCAGATGGGCTTATTTGGTAAAAAAGGGCCCAAGCTTTATTATGGACATACTTGGCCAGACGGGCTGGCCCACCAAAGTATGTAATTCTCACAATTCAGGCTTGAGGCGGCCCATTGGGGACGCCGCCCCTGTCATGGCCCGCTAGGGGCCGCCGCCCTTGTTGCGGCCCGCTCAGGGCCGCTGCCTGCGTTGCAACCCATTTGGGGCCGCCTGTGTTTCTTGGTACGGCCCACGCGGGCCCAACGGCCCGCACAGGGCTGTTGCGCGGCCAAGGGATCCCGCGCGGTGGGATGCTGCACGGGCCCTGCTGGTCGCGCTAGGCAACCAGCGCCACGGAGCCGGGGCTCATGGCATTGGCTGGCTCCCCCCCCCCGCGGTTGTCGTCGCGAGTGGGATGGGGGCAAGCTGGCTTGGTTGAACCAGCCAGTGACCAACCGCTACAGTGCAGTTGGTCAGGGCAGGGGGGACCTGACCACCCCCTTGCCCAAGGAGGTGGCAGCGCCGGCCGCAAGGGTAGCGACCGGCAGGTGGGGGGGAATTCATCACCACCCCACCATCAATTTGTTGAGGCAACCAAGCAGGACAATGGCGCTCTCCCCCCCCCTTTAGCAAGGGGGAGGAGCAATGGGCCTGGGGGGACCTGATCACCTTCCAGGCCAATTTCCTTGACGACTCCCTGGGGGTATTGACCCCTAGGGCCCCTGGTGAGGGGATTTGACCGCCCCCACAAGGGATTTGAGAGAAAGAGAGGGAAAAATTGTCTGCTGGTCACCCCCCCCCCATGTGAGTCTGAGACCGGACCCAGGTGTGCCCTGGGTCCCACCTGGCCCATTTGAGGGGCCAGGAGCTGGCTGCATGAGGCAACCAGCCCGTAAAAAAGGCAATGAGGTCATGATGGCTGGTTTTAATGGACAACCAGCCAAGGGGATTGAACAGTTAAGGGGCTGGTTCAGCCCCATTGAGGTGGAAACACCAGAAATAACCGGAATAGGCTGGTTGCAAGGGTACAGGGACTGATTCCATGTGGGCTGATGTAGTCCAAACCAAGTAACAAGGCCAGTAGAGCCTGTAGAGCTCTTTTGTGGCGAAAAATTTGCCTTTTTGCTTGTTGTATCATGGGCTCACAAGAGGCCTATCTTTTTTACTTAACAAGTTCTTCTCCCTGCTGTTTTTCATCCATTCATTCATCATTACAATCAAATTAACCCAACATATTGCCCCATTGTGAGAGCCCCATTAGACAATATTGACACCCAGTGTCCAGCATTTCTTTTGCTATAAATACTGCTCATTTCCCTAAGCTAATTGCTAAGGCCATAATTCTAACAGCATCTACATCCGGAAGTTGCGCCTGACTGGTTGAGAGAAGAACAAGCTAAATGGAAGTCTTGCAAAAATCACTCAAAATCAAACCAAAACCCGCTCGCCCATTATCTCGCGCTGCTTTTGATGTGGATCAATGATGGAAATCCCAAATCTTGCTTCATCCTGGACAGTGGCGCCTCAATACACATGATCAACGACAGTCAATACTTCAAGAATATGTCTCCGTGCAACAACCAATCAATCAAAACTGGCAAGGAGGGAGCAGAACTCAAGATCAAGGGCAGGGGCACTGCAGTAATGATTTGGGAGAACTTCACACTCAAACTTTCCAACGTGTTTTATGTTCCTAGTCTCACCATCAACTTGATAAGTGCAGGAGCACTCAATCAGTCGGGATGCTTGCTAAAAGCAAGCAAAAAACAATTTGAGGTTTCAAGGGATGGGTGCAAGGTCCTTGGTGGGAATATTGTGGATAACCTCTACACTCTGGACACTCCTTGGTTCAATTGAGATCAGATTTGAGACCATTCAGCAAACATTGCCTGGACCGCCAAAGAGCAGCTCATGGAGATTGACCAAAACTACGGGCATGCTTCTATCTCAAGACTAGAGACAATCATGAAACACATAACATCCAAGACAAAAATCAACTTTGAATGCATTCATTGTGTCAAAAACAAGATCACCAAATCAACCTTCAAGGGGACGTCCGTCAACGCTGATAAACCCTTTGAGCAAATCCACCTTGGTCTCATGGGGTCTCTCAAGCCTCAGTCCAAGGGAGGCCACTGGTTCATTCTCACCCTCATGGAAAGTGCTATTGGGTATATTAGCCCTATTCCCTTAGTCTCCAAGGAAGAAACCCCCAAAATTGTGATAGATCTCATAGAGAAAGAACACCAACAAAGGGGGTACTATCCAGCTGAAGTGTGCTCCAATGGCGGATCCAAATTTGTAAACAAGAAGCTGCAGAAATTTTACGACGGGAACGACATACGTCAAATCATCTCAGAACCTTATCACCCTGAACACCATGGCAAAGCGGAAAGAGAAAACAGAACCATTGTCAAATCAACCGGCACCATCCTCAAGGATGCTTGTCTTCCTGCAAACCTCTGGCACAAGGTGATCAAATCCAGTGCCCTGATGCTCAACCAAATCCCAAGGGAAGGCCACCCTGATTTGCCCTGGTCTTGACTGCATGGCAACTTGCTGCCACCATCCTACCTCAAGACAATCAAAATTCCGTGTGTCTACCTGTTCATGAAACGAGAAAAAGGGCATAAGTTCAAGGAAAAAGGGGAAGAGGGAACTCTAGTAGGCTTAAATCCTCTTTTTCACTCGTATTGTATTCTAACTAAATTGCACTCCATCATCTGCTCTAAGCACGTGAAGTTTCTGAAGATGCCAACCCCTCAAAACTCAATATTGACTATCTCAACAGATGACTGGACAGACGAGTCTTGCGCAAATGACCCGGCTGGAAACTCTCCTTCTCCATCAGAGCTGAATTGGAAAGTCCTGCGTCAGCAGGACAGCCCATCCTTCACAAACTACAGGAGCGCACCGGAAAACCACATATCATCAAACTCAGACGTTAGTACTCCATCTGACTCAGAATCATCAGACAGGGAGGAATCCCCAACCCCAGTCATCACAGCTCAACCGCAACCTGAAACAATACCGCCAACTCAATCAGTGAGAAGTCTCAGGGATTGGTCAACCATGAAACCCCCTCAACGCTATGGCTTCTTCCATTACTACAAGCCAAAAAGTTACAAGGAAGCTGTAACAAGCAAAGAAAGCACCAAATGGTTCTCAGCTATGGACAAAGTGCAATCAAATCCTTTGACGTGTGGGAGGATTACAAGGGACCTGAACCAGCGAACCCGCTTCAAACAACCTGGATCTACAGACTAAAGGAAAACTGTCATGCCAATCCTGTGAAATTCAAGGCAAGACTTTGCGTACAAGGCTTTAGCCAAATGGAGGGCATCAATTACTTCAAAACAATTGCGCCCACTGGCAAACCATCATCTCTGCGACTATTACTGCTTTATGCTTTGAATTCTGCTCAAAAGGTCCGCCAATTTGACTTGAAGAGTGCATTTTTACATTCGCCAATGGAGGAAGAAGTCATCATCAGAACACCAAAAGGCTCTAATCAATCTGCAAAGTTCCTCAAATGAAAGAAATCACTGTATGGGTTGAAGCAATCACCCAAAAACTGGTATGAAACCCTGACTGACTGGTTCAAACAGATTGGTTTCTACAAATCAACCTGCAACCTATGCTTGTACCTGTAAAAGGACGGGAAATCACAATTGTTCTTTCAACTCGAAGATCTAATACTGGTGGGCAAAGGTCCAGGCTTCAAAGATAAATTTGTACGCAAGTTCAAGGGATCAATGTGTCAAGATCCAATCACCATTCTTGGAATGAAAATCAAAGTTGAGGCGGAAAAAATAATGCTCAGCCAGCCAAATCACATTCAGCATGGCCTGGAATAATTGGGCCTGGATGAAGCCAAAGGCTCATCCAGACCTCTCACGCGTAACCTTCAGCTGAAACCCGCCACCAACAAAGAACACGCGCAATTCAAGGCGTTGAATATCAACTATTGAGTAGCTATTGGGTTGCTAAACCACATAGCATGTTATACAAGGCCAGATGTCAGCTTTGCGGTGTCAAGTCTTGCTTGTTTCAACATCAAACCAGGGATTACCCAATGGAACAAACTGAAGAAAACCTGGAAGTATCTCAAGTTGACGCAACACTACAGGCTGGAACTGAAGCACCTACCTAAATCAAATCCACTGGAGGCTTTCTCAGATGCATCCTGGGCTGACAACCCTTCTACTTGTAAATCCCAAACAGGTTACCTGTGAACTGTGTTTGCGAGTCTGGTCTCCTGGAACAGTTTCAAACAAAAGAACATTACTTGGTCTTCTACTGACGCCAAGTTGAATGCCTTAGTAGATGCATATTGTTGAAGTATCACTCAGAGTGTCACTCAGCTGTCTCCTGTGACCCCCAGTCCTCTCTCTTCCGTTCCAACCTTCCAATTACGTAATCCGCGGGATCTCAGAGTGAACCGGGGACACCCAAGTACCCCAGGGAGGAACCTTGGGGGGGAAGACCATGGACCTCTTCTTTCACCTTGTCTGGCTCTTCAACTTGTTCTTCCATCCTTCTTCTTTTTCTTCTTCAACTGGTTCTCCTCAACTTGTTCTTCTTTTTCCTCTTCTTTCATTTCATCATTCCTACTTTCTGTCCGCCTCAAGCGCCATAGACCCCTCAATCATGATCTTCATCAACTCAACACAATCGCTGACCATTCAACCTCAATTGACTTCAATCAACCCGCTCTCTTCTCTTCTCAACCTCAACATGTGACTGGTGAGAGTTACTCTTCCATTGTCCTGCAATCTCTTCCTGACCCTTCCTTCAGTTCCTTGACCTTGACTTTCTCAGCCTCTCCATGATCAACCTGCCAGAAAAACCTATGTCTATCAACCCTCAAAATGCCTTTGTCATTCCCGTCGGTTCTCTTTCATTTTCTTCAGCCCTGTCATCCCTTGGTCTTCCCGTTGTATTTCCTCCTCCTCAACATGTGTCTGATTCCAATCCTTTATTCTGTTGGTTGCAATTCAATGGTAATTTCTCAAAAGTTATACATATCATGAAAAAAAATGGATCAAGGCGCCAGTTAACAAAGTATTTGACTTATCCTTGCAAATCATTCCTCTCCACATTGATAACAGTGGAGTAGACAATAAAATACACAAATTTGGGTCAAAATCTAATACACAGCACTTAGATCCAAAAACCAAAGGTATGAGAGACAAACTTAGCACAAGAAGAATAGAAATCAAATTGATAAAATTGTAAGTAATGCTGGCTGATGCGCTAACTAAGGCATCCTCCATTGATAGTATTGCACTGTTGTCTTCTTTCCTCCACTCTGATAAATCTTGAACTTCTCCTCACTGTTTTGTTTTCTTTGACTGTCTCATTACATCTTCTATGCTGTAATATCTCATCGGGCATTGTGGGGTGTTAAGATATGTCAGGTTTTCTCCCCTTACTGGGTACACTGGCGCGGGTGCGGAACACTGACAGACAGACGGGGAGTGGGGACACTCCAACTTCCTCACACTCCAAATCTAGCTCATCCTCAATTTTTCCGGATCATAGTAACCCCCTCATCGTCAGAACCTCTCAACCTCTGATCTCTCATCCACTCCTCAATCTCTTCATCGCCCCTCATCCTCAACCACACCTCAATCCCTCAATCTCCATCTAAACACTCCTTTCCTTTTCTGTTTGTCTGTTCGCCTCAAGCCCTGTCTGTGTGCCTGGTGAGATATTTCTACATTTCTATTTCTTCTTCCTTGTCTTTCCTCAATCTTGTATTGAATTCTCTTCTGGCTCAGTCCATTTCATCTCTCGTCTTGTTGCTCCTCACTTAACTCTTGCACCTCAGCCTTGCCAATGCCAGATGTTTGTGATATTTCTCCTTTCTCATGTTTCCTCATCCTATGTTGATTCCATTCTCCTTCCATTCCCAGTTTTTCAGTATAATCATTTTTCAGCGTAACACCAGGTACCCTTGTGGGTTAAAACCCCAATTTTTTGTCATATTGAATAAGTAAACCAGAAAATTCCATGGTTTCCACAAAGCACGTCAAAGTACTGAAAATCAAATCCTCATCAAAGAATTCCCTATACTCACATCCAATAAAAGAATCCTTACAAATCAAAATCAATGATGATTTAACATTTCCTTCTTTAAATTCTACTGCGGCCACAAACAAACCTGACTCACCATCCAAAGATTCTTTTTCCTCCGATACATTTAATCCTAATACTTCTCCTCCTACTCTTACAACCAAAAATCAAAACAGCCGTTCAATAAATACCAAGTCAGACTTATCCAAAGATTTTACACATCAAATCCTTCAAAGTTACTCTCTACAAGATCAATCTGCTCTAAACCCTCCTCAACAGTATGGATACCAGCACTACTACGTACCAAAAACCTTTGAACAGGCCAAGAAGTGCGCCAATTCTCTGAAGTGGGAAACCTCCATGGAAAATGAACTCAATAGGATTGAAACACCCAAGGTGTGGGAAGATTATAATGGTCCAGAAACCAAAAATCCTTGGAAAACTACCTGGGTGTATTGTCTCAAAGACAACTTTGACAAAGACCCTTATATCTACAAAAGTCAAATTTGCGTCCTAGGCTTTGATAAAAATTAAGGATTGGATTATCAAGACACATTTTCCCAAACTGGTAAAGCAGCATCCTTGCGAATAGCTTTATTATTTTGTCTCTTTCACTCTGATCCTATTACTTCATTCAACGTTAATAGCACTTTTTTCCATGCTCCTCTGTCCAATAAATTTATCATTCAAAGACCCAAAGGCTCAAACAGAAAATAGGAGTTTCTTATCTTGCAAAAATTCCTCTACGGCTTAAAAAAAGCTCCTGCCAATTGTTTTCACACTCTTACTTCTTGGATACAAGAGCAGGGATTCCACAAATCTATATCTGATCCTTGCTTGTATGTTCACCCTGACTTGAACTCAGTTCTCTTTTTTCATGTCAACAATGTTATACTTGTTGGCCTGGGGAACAATTTTCAGAGCAAATTTCTCCAAAGATTTCCTAATTTGAGTAATCACGCTCCAAATACAATTTTGGGCATGAAATACAAGCAAATTGGCAACAAAATAATTCTATCTCAACCTAAACATATTGAACACGTATTGGAAGAATTTAAGATGAAAGACAGTAAACTGTCCTCTATCCCCCTCTCAGCCAACCTCAATTGGATGCCGGCCTCTGATGAAGATCATGAAGAATTCAAGTCTCTCAATATAAACTATAGGTCTGCCGTCTTCCTCATAAACTACATTGCGTGTCTCACTCGTCCCAACCTCAGCTTTTCTGTTTCTAGTCTTTCCCAATTCTGTGAAAAGCCAGGTATTAGCCATTGGAGGGAATTCAAGAAATGCTGGAAATATCTAAAAGCTACAAAAAGTCTGGAACTCAACTTACAAATCAATAACTCTAGCACTCAAATCAAATTTTACAGTGACGCCACTTGGAGTGATGATTTGGAAACAAGGCGTTCCCAATCTGGTCATCTTTCTCTCCTCTTCAATTCCCTCATTTTTTGGAGTAGTTTAAGACAGCGCAATGTAACTCATTCCACTACTGAAGCAGAACTTAACCTATCACTGTCACAAACCTATCTCTGTCTTTCACAACTATGTTCCCTGTTTTTCTCTTTCCTTTCTATCTCTCTCAATCACATACCTTCTGGCAACGCTGGAGGATCTCTGAACCAACAACTACCTCAACCTAACTCAAGTCACATCTTGACTCTTAACACAACTACTCATTATCAGATCCAATCTCATCTTATTTCTCTTCTTTTCTTTTCTTTCTTTATCTTTTTTATTTATTTTTGTTTGCTCCTTCTCAACTCAAATCTTATTCTCTTCAACTCAATCTTCATCATGCTCTGACTGGTAAGACAATCATCTATTGCCAAATACTTTATACAGGTCTGATCTAACTATTGATATTCTCCTCTTAAAAGTCATCCTTGTTGTGTTCCTTAATATTCTCATAGTGTCTGATCCAGCCTACTCAACCACTGAAAGTCCTAGCTGTTCCATGCTTGATGTTTGTTTTCTTTATTTTTTTTCTTCTTCATGTCTTTCCTTCCTTTTGCTGTTTCTATACTGATGATGAAACTGGCTTAGACCTCTTTAGTCAATACAAATTGAATAGTCATTCAGTCACTCAACAAAGGCAAAGGATGGAAAAGGAGGGTTTATGTATGTATTTTGGAGGAAAAATGATTTCTATAGTTGTGCAAAGCAGCTAGACAGCCAAAAAATTAGCTTTTAGTTTTTCTAAGACTTTCAAGGAAAACTTCACATAATCTAAGCTACAGCAAGTCAATTGCTGCACTTGAGAGCCACTTGGTGCTCCAAGTTCAAGATTTGTCCTCTTCCATTTTTACAACACTCCTTATTGTGTTTTATCAATTATAGTACAATCTTTCTTTTATAATTTCATCTTTTGGCACTTCCAAAAATCTTATTCATTCCAAAATATATAATTTCCCCATCTATTTTTGAAGTAGTTCAACCCAGCCATCTCATTGATTTACCCATAAGAAAAAATGGACCTTTGTATTTTCAAATTTCCCCAGCTTCAAATGGGATTTACTTGTTAAGTCGTTTTATTCAAACTGACATGAAAAGTCAGAAATATTGCTGAAATGAAATATTTTTGAAAGATTTAACTCACTTTTTAACTTTTAAAGCCATCACAAATTCCAGAATTAGAATAAGATAATTTACTGGAAAGCTACAGTTAAAATTCAAAACCAATCAGAAAAACCAAAAAAATACACACATTAAGAAATTGCAAAATTTTACCAATTGCTCACTTTTACTTGTATAATTTTCTGCCAAAAAAGTTTATCCAGGAGGATGATAAGGAGCTTAACCATATGAGGGTGCATCAGAGTGAAGAAAAACCATCATTTTTGGATTGTGGGTTTCCACCCAAATTGGCCATTTCAAACCCACCATTAAAAAATGAAGAAACCACTTTTTTTACATCAGGTGTGTCAAATCTGCCTGAAAATAGTTGTGTTTATTCAAATATCCTATACAAATCTCTATTACTTGTCTGTATAATTTTTCATTCCTACTCATCCTCTTTGAATTCTCATCCATCCCCTCATTGTGGCTGATCCTCCCTCAATCCTCATCCATCTGCAACTCTCCACCAAGCCATCTCTTCACTTGATCAACTCAATCCAGCAATATACTCACTTTTAAAATCTGCTCAAGACCCTGAAAATTTCACCAGTCAATATCAACAACAAACACAATTACCAACTTGATTTTTCCATTTATTCACTACCAACACATTCACCAAACTTCATATTACCATTGCCCATTGAAATTGGGTATCATACTTACTTAATTGTTCAATCAATCCTTCAAATCACAAAGATCCCCATTGGTTCTCAGTTTCTAGCAGGAATCTTGTGACACCAGTTCAATATCCACATCTAAATCTCAATTTCCACTTCCTAGACATAGTGGTCAGTTGTCATCTAACTCTTATAGGTGCAGTGCTCCTCAAGCAGATTCTTTCACATTAAATTTTGGGGTGATGATAAATTCATGACTCCCAACTGGGTGGGAGTCATTCAGGGCCCTAAATGGCCCATTTGAGCCTTGGGGGCCCATAAAAAACTTTAAAATTAATTCCAAACAAGCGCAACCCTTGGGGGGGTGTATAAGAGTTGTTTACCCCCAAAACAGCAATCCTTTACTTATTTATTTATTTATTTATTTATTTATTTATTTATTTATTTATTTATTTATTTATTTATTTATTTATTTATTTATTTATTTATTTATTTATTTATTTATTTATTTATTTATTTATTTATTTATTTATTTATTTATTTATTTATTTATTTATTTATTTATTTATTTATTTATTTATTTATTTATTTATTTATTTATTTATTTATTTATTTATTTATTTATTTATTTATTTATTTATTTATTTATTTATTTATTTATTTATTTATTTATTTATTTATTTATTTATTTATTTATTTATTTATTTATTTATTTATTTATTTATTTATTTATTTATTTATTTATTTATTTATTTATTTATTTATTTATTTATTTATTTATTTATTTATTTATTTATTTATTTATTTATTTATTTATTTATTTATTTATTTATTTATTTATTTATTTATTTATTTATTTATTTATTTATTTATTTATTTATTTATTTATTTATTTATTTATTTATTTATTTATTTATTTATTTATTTATTTATTTATTTATTTATTTATTTATTTATTTATTTATTCATTTATTTATTTATTTATTTATTTATTTATTTATTTATTTATTTATTTATTTATTTATTTATTTATTTATTTATTTATTTATTTATTTATTTATTTATTTATTTATTTATTTATTTATTTATTTATTTATTTATTTCTTTATTTATTTATTTATTTATTTATTTATTTATTTATTTATTTATTTATTTATTTATTTATTTATTTATTTATTTATTTATTTATTTCTTTATTTATTTATTTATTTATTTATTTATTTATTTATTTATTTATTTATTTATTTATTCATTTATTTATTTATTTATTTATTTATTTATTTATTTATTTATTTATTTATTTATTTATTTATTTCTTTATTTATTTCTTTTTTTATTTATTTATTTCTTTCTTTATTTATTTATTTATTTATTTATTTATTTATTTATTTATTTATTTATTTATTTATTTATTTATTTATTTATTTATTTATTTATTTATTTATTTATTTATTTATTTATTTATTTATTTATTTATTTATTTATTTATTTATTTATTTATTTATTTATTTATTTATTTATTTATTTATTTATTTATTTATTTATTTATTTATTTATTTATTTATTTATTTATTTATTTATTTATTTATTTATTTATTTATTTATTTATTTATTTATTTATTTATTTATTTATTTATTTATTTATTTATTTATTTATTTATTTATTTATTTATTTATTTATTTATTTATTTATTTATTTATTTATTTATTTATTTATTTATTTATTTATTTATTTATTTATTTATTTATTTATTTATTTATTTATTTATTTATTTATTTATTCATTCATTCATTTATTTATTTAATTATTTATTTGTTTCTTCTATTTCTTTATTTATTTTTTTAATGATTAAACTAATTTTTTTATTGCTTCATTTATTAGCTAATTAATTAATTTGTTTATAAATTTATTTATTTATTTTAACCAAAAACTCAACATATTTTGTTTCTTGGTAGTTTTTTTTTATTGAATTTTTATTCAGTTTATTTTAATTTTTTACTTTTTTATTTTGGCCCACAACACTTGTAGTCGCGTCCCACACTACACAACTACATTTGAGTCGTGCAAAACTCCACACGACTAGAATGTACTAATGTGGAATCCCCCACAACATTGGACCATGGTGTGTGGCCCGGGCAACTCTTTGAGCTGTGTGGAAATGTACACTGTAGTTGTGTGGCGTGGTACAAAGCCCATTTTGAGTCGTGTCCATGGCTCAATTAGTTGTGAATTTAAAATTAACCTAAATTTTGCCACATCCTCTATCATCAACAGTGGAATGGGTTTTGATGAAAAGTTTTATAACTTGCTTTTTTTTGCAGCCTGGAAAGACATTATTTTGATTTCCACCAAGATACTCAATACTCCCGTTTGAACTTTAGCCTCTAAATCACAAACTCCTGTGTTCAAGTGATACCTCAACTTAAAAGATTGTTAAAAGTTTGACAAGCACAAAAATTTGCTCAATTGTGGATGGTATGATACATATTCAATTATTTTAAGATGGAGCAATCCACAAAAAAAAACCATTGAGGAGCAATTGACAGAAAAAAAACAATTGGTATCTTTTATGGTTCACTCAATGATGATGTATCTTCTTCTTTCTTAGTTGAAATCTTGTTTTTGGTAGCAGGCATTAGTCAAGTTGTTGAATGGTTGGATGCCAATGAAGCATTTTGGAGTTTGTAGGCCAAGGATGAGGATAATGAAGAGTAGATCTGATAAGATTTCAAAGATTTTGTTTGAGAGCTAAGAACCAGCAGACTAAATTTAAGAGTCAGAATCACAATAGAAAGGAGATTGGATGGAAGAGAAGAAAGACAACCAACAGTTAATCGGGACACACAAGATTGAGCAGCCAAGAAAAGAAAGATTTGAAGCAGAGGAAACATACGGGCTGGTTTGGAAGAAAAATAAGTTGGTGATTGATCATGGAGATTGAGGTGCGGATCATCTTACCAGGCAAGGGATGGCAGCAAGTAAAGGTTTGGAATTGGTTGAGGTTTTGGATGGTCAAGTGGGACAAGTTGACAAGCGGATGATTTGATAGAAAAATAGAATATGAAGACAAGAAAGAGAGTTTTGGAAAAAGATGAGGAAAAAGATTTAGAAGATGAGAAAAGAAAAATAAGGAAAAAGAAAGGAAAGAAAATGTGGAAAATGGGAGAGTAGGAGCGTTCCTCAAGGAAAGAAGGGACCAAGAAAATGAGAGAAGAAATAAAGAGTTGTCGAAGACCGCAGGGGGCGATCTCCCGGGGTTAGGTTTCAGAGAATGGCAGTCAAAGAGAGGGTAGTTGTCTTTCAGGTGCGGGGAAAACTTGCATTCCTAACAAGAAGCGGGAAATTTGAATAGTAAGAGATAAGCCACAATATCGTCAGGGAGTTGATTCCCACTTTGGCCATCTTTTTGAGACATACTTTGACTCTGGTTATGAATTCAACGATATCCTCTGGGTTGAAAGTGAGATAGAGAAATGAGTTGAACACTCTTGCACAATTTGAAGCCTGCGACAAAGCAAATTTTTGAATGATAGCCTTCCACAGCAGCTTAGCAGAGTTTTGATTTTCAGCCGTGACTATGTTTTTGTGGGAACAGGAATCAAGTTTCAAGATCATAAGGAGTTTGAGTTCGTTGTTCACTGCAGCATCAAGAACAGAAGTCTCATTGTTGATTGCTGCAGTACAGCCTCTGACGTCCAAAATTGCATCCATCTTGTCTCTCCAGATCCCATAGTTTTCTTCTCAAAGTAGAGGGATAGTCTCAAGGGCAGTCTTGAGCATAGTCTGTCAAAAGTCCATTGTGGCCCGGCTAGGTATCCTTCCTCAGTCTGTGTATTGGTTATTTGAAGAGTTTGAGTAGAAGCCATTCGGCTTTTAACCGTAAAGTGATTTTATTGACAAAAGACCTAACACAAGACTGAAGACTGAGGAGAACAACTTGATGGGCACAAATATCATGAGGAGAGTTAATGAAATGAAAACATGAACAACAAACAAGATAAGACTGCACTTGACAAGCAGACATTTGAGAGATTGGAGGAGATGATCTGAGGAAGATTTGTGGGTTGAGATGCAGAGGCTGAAGCAGAGGCTGATAGATTCTAGCATGAGTGAGTGCGTCAAATATGAGAAAGAAATTAAAGGTGATGAATCTCACCAGGCAATCATTGATGCATGTCGAACGTGTGGGTGGTGTGTTTTGAGCAAAGGGCAGAAGAATGATCTTGAGAGATGGAGCACGCAATGTATATGATGTGAAAGAATAAGAGCAAAGAAGAAACTGGATGAACAAAAGAGACGTGGAATCTAGGGATGAGTGGAAGGATGAATGATCCAGTGAAGATTATGAAGTAACCCTGCGTTGAGTTGAATGGTCAGATAGACCTCCATCAGATGGGCTACTCTAAGTGCTCGGTTTGCAGCCGCAGTAGGTTTCCCTGATCCACTGAAAGTTGGGCTCACCCGCGCCCGCGTGCATGGAATAACTCAACAACTCTTGAGTCCTGTAAACTTTACTCAAAGCCTTGGGGGCTAAAATGAGGCCCCCAGACCTCCTTTGGGGTCCCTCTGAGGTAGAATCCTTTGACAAATTCAGTTGGAATATCTGAGAAAGAGGGTGACGCAAAAACTCTCAAGGACCCTGCAAAGAAAATCCAAAGGAGCTACTTTCAGCAATGAGTTACCTGCAGCTGCAGGGTAACCTAGCCAGGACCAGAAGACACACCTACAATAGCTGGGAACATCATCTCCAATCCTCTCAAATTGATCTCATCTTTCTTCACTGTCACACTGTTATCTTTCTTCTGTGCTTCATTTTCTTTTCTTTATTCCTTCTTTTTGTACTTTTCCTCATTGTCTCTCATTCTCTTCCTCACCTGTAATCAACTCAAATCAACCATGATGCCAGATATCTCAACCTGTCCTCCATCAAGCTAGGACAACCACCAACTTCAACCTTGACTCATCCATAGCTACGCAACCAATGCTATTGCTGTCTGCCTGGTGAGATTGCTATCAACTCAACTCACTCAATCCCTCTGTACTGAACCATCTCAACCATAACACATAATCCACAGACAATGCAAGCCACTCCTCCATCTTCCATCCTGAGTCTTCACCGTCTCCTCAAGTTCTCACCTTATTGCGCTCAACACACCTGTCCTTCCTGATTTTGTTGGTCTCATTTTTTTCTTGTTTCACTGTAATAACTGCAGTTCTGACACTCCTTAAACTAAACCAATCCAACCTATTCCACCAGCTTCACCCTCTCCTTGTATGGTATAAGCTCTATGTCTGTGTAACCCTCACCAATTTGTCATGTGATTCAGTCAACCTTCTCAGGATCTCTCCCTCTCTCCATGGTTTGGTACATCCTCCATCTCCCCTCAACCCAATTGGTATATGAGTTAGTACATATTACACTTAATATATACATAATAAATACTCTCCACTGTCTGTTCAGCTCATACTCCCAGGACTCCAGATCAGTACATGTAAAACCTTCCTGGATAGGTCCATAACCCAATTAGTCAACTACAGCCTCCAGCCCAATCAGTCAACATGTAATACTGTGGGAACTCCAACCTGCAACACCACCCACTAATCCCTCAAGGCCTCCTTCTCAGCTCTCACATATACTGGCCTCTCCTTCCCTCCTGGACTAATCCCCCCCAAGGAATTAGTATACTACTTCTTACTTTTTAGTCCCTCTGCCAGTAGGTGTCATCTCTGCAAAAGACAACCTTCACCCAGCCTGCTTAACTCATATCACCTTGTCCCTTCCTGGTGTTACTCTTAAACAATTCAAAAACCACTTATTCAACAACCTCCTCCTGGACTTCTACATTCCATCTTTACATCTTCTCATCACTTGTACTCCTCCTCTCATCTTCTTCTTTGCAATTCAAACAAATCATCCTTGAGTTCTATGAGTAGTAGTGCCTTTACCTTCAGAACCTTGCACGCCAGGGGCAGTTGTGAAATTCACTTGCATTGTTGTTGTGTTCTGATTGGCCCGTGGCTTTCCAAAAGTCTCCAGCTTCTGCATCAATTCAATCCCATTTCTTTCAAAATTTTCTTGTCACAGTTTAAAGACAAAATATACTTTCCTCCCAATAACTGAATCTGGGGATCATACTAACCCAGGCGCAATGGACATATTCTGCCAGACCATGCTCAAGACTGCTCTCAAGACCATTCTCTACTTGGAAAAAAGAACTATTGGATCTGGAAGCACAAGATGGATGCTATACTTGACATGAGGGGATGTGGGCAGGCCATCAACAATCAGAACTACATACTCAAACCCTCCATCAATGACAAACTCAAAGTTCTGCTCATCTCCAAACTTTACTCTTCCACCCATGACAAAATAGTTACTCCCAAAAACCATAACTTGGAAAGACTACTTTGGAAGGCTATCATTTAAAAATTTGCCTCATCTCAAGAATTAAACAGACCCAAGTGTTCAACAGGTTCATGTATCTCACCTTCAGCTCAGAAAGAATCACCAAATTCATCACCTCTATCAAATTTAGCTTCAAGAAGATGGTAGAGGTGGGCATTAAACTTTCTGATGACATTGTTGCCTACCTCCTGCTCTTCAACCTCCCCCCATCAATGGATGACTTCAAGCAGAAGATCATGCACTCAAATAAGGACCTCTCAGTTGAGTTTTTCCTCAACCACCTTCCTCAACTCAATAAAGAATCTTTAGCTCAGTCCTCTGCCACATCCTCCAAATCAAAGGGAGAAATCCACTATACGTTGCAAAGCTGGCAAGGAAAGAATCTTGCAATTAATCCAAACCCAAGCAATGCATAGAGGGCTATCACCATCCTGGCCAAGACAAGAATAAATCTGCTCAAAACTTCTGGCATCTTGATACTGAGGTAGCTCCTGTTTGGTGGAGACACAATCAAGCCAAGTGGAAGGCCAAAAAGGGACAAGAAAAGGAAAAATCAAACATACCTCCCTCAGCTCACTACCTGGCTCTGCTGCACCAATGCATAGAACAAGGAGATACTCACCAGAAATTCCTACTTGACAGCCGTGCATTGGTTCAAATGATCAACAAAAGTTGTTTCTTCATCAAAATGGAAACCCACACCAGCAATCCTATCAAGACTGGGAAAGAAGGAGCTAAAATTCCCATCAAAGAGAGAAGAGTTGCTGTGCTGCACTGGAAAGACCTGAATCTTAGACTCAATGATGCCTTTTACGTCCCAGGAGTCACCATCAATCTCATCAGCTCAGGAGCACTCAATGTCAAGGGAGGCTTGATTCTCTTGGAGAAAAACCAATTCACCATCTCTCAGCATGACCAAACCAGCCTCCGCGGAACAATTATACACAATCTCTACACTCTCCCAACACTGTCTCACAAGCCCTACAGCAAATTGGTCTCCCATGTTTCAACCCTTTTGGTGTCACCAAGAGAAGACCTCATGGAAGCCCATCGGAAGTAAGGACACGTGTCACTCTCTGGACTGTTTCCACTCACTCAAAACATCCCATGAGACTTCAAGGAAAAATTCCATTTTCTTGACAGTGTGAAAAGCAATATCACCAAACCATCCTTCAGCCAACCGACCACCAAATCTCATAAAGTTCTCAAACAGATTCACCTCAATCTAATAGGACCAATTCTACCACTCTCTAAGCTCAGAAATCAATATATCCTCACCCTCATGGACAATGCCAGCAGATATCCTGCTGCCTTCCCCATGACCTCTAAGGATGAGAATGCCAATATCCTGATTGAACTCCTCAAAAAATAACATAAAAGACTAGGCTACTACCCCCTGGATTTCTGCTCTGATGGCAGCACAGAATTTTTCAACTTCAAGTTCACTTCATATCTTGAGGAGAGAAACATCACTCAAATAATCTCCAAAACTCATCACCCTGAACACAACTGATGGGCCAAACGGGCAAATTGTACCATCATCAAGTCCGCCAGAGAAACTCCAAAGTACAGCAGGATCCCCATGTCTACCTGGCACAAGGTTGTCAAGTGATTCTGCCTCATGCTGAACTATATACCTGCAAACAGCAAATCAGAAACCCCCTGAAACAAGATGCCCAATTGCTCTATTCCTCCCATGTTTCTTTGGCCCCTTGGCACTCCCTGCGTCTTTCTCCTTAATAGGAGAATGAAGGTATTTCAATTCAAATCCAAAGGCAAAGAGGTTACTCTTGTAGGCTTAAATCTTCTTCTTCACTCATACCACATTCTAACTAAAATTGGCTCCATCATATCTTCAAAACACGTTAAATTTCTTCGGATGCCTTTACCATGCAAGCCCAGTCTCTCCATTGGCAACAATCTCCTTCCCTCAGAAGCAGTGGAAGACTCATCCCCTGATCAGAACACCAAACCAGACCCTCACTCTACTACTCAAGCCACCTGGACCAACTACCAAGACAAATTGCCCAAATCAGAGGAGTCAATCAACTCACCTTCTGACAGCAACTCATCACCCACCTCTTTAGAAAAAGCCAAGGAATTTTTCAGCAACAAGACTCAACCATAAAATCACCCAGATATAACTTTTAGCAAGGAATGCAGGGCTGAGCCTCCCACAAGAGTCCTGCAGGACAGATCTAGAATTAAAATGGTACCTGTTCTATCACTACTACAAGCCAAAGTTGTAAAAAGACGCACTGTCTTGAAAAAAAGCACACCCGATGGATAGAAGCTATGGATCTAGAGCTGGAATCAATCAAAGATGTCAGAGTCTGGGAAGAGTAAAATGGCCCCCAACCACAGAATGTTCTCAGAACCACCTGGACCTACAATATCAAGCAAAACTTCCATGGCGACCCAGTAAAATACAAGGCTTGCCTGTGCCTCCAGGGATTCAGCAAAATCAAAGGACTCAACTACTTCAAGATGTTTTCTCCAACTGGAAAACCTTCAACCCTGCAGCTGCTCCTACTTTATGCCTTAGAATGAAAACAAAAAATCCGGCAGTTTGACTTCAAGAGTGTATTCCTTCACTTGAATATCAACAACGAGGTCATAATCAGGACCCTAGAGGGCTGAAAGCAATTATCACGCTTTCTCAGGCTCAAAAGAACCCTCTACGGTCTCAAAGAGGCTCCAAAGATTTGGTATGAAACCTTCAAAAACTGGATTAAGGACATTGGATTCAACAAATCAGCGTGAAATCCCTTTCTCTAGCTATCAGAAAATGGGAAATTGCAAATTTTCTTCCAATTCAACAATCTAATCTAAGTTGTAGATGCTGAAGGGTTAGAAGAGAAGTTCCTGTCCATATTTGCAGGTTATACCTCAAAGGACCCTGACACTTTCCTGGGGATGAAAATCAAAGTCCACAATGACTGCATCCTTCTCAGCCAACCCAATCACATCAAACAGGGTCTCAGATAACTTGACCTGGAAGATGCGCGCAAAAGTACCAGTCCACTCACTCAGAACCTAAAGCTCAAGCCCGCCTCCAACAAGGAATTCAATCAATTCAAATCTCTCAAGGTCAACTACTGGTCGGCCGTTGCCCTACTGAATCACATAGCTTGCTATCCCCAACCCAAGATTAGCTTTTCCATATCAAGCCTTGCTAGATTCAACATCAAGCCAGGACTTCCGCACTGGAACAAGCTCAAGAAGGTCTTGAAATACCTCAAGGGTACCTTGCAACTCCAACTGCGCCTACAGATAAGCACGGGTGACTCACTCACTACAGCCTACTCCAAAGCATCCTGGGAAGACAACCCTGACACTAGACGCTCCCAGATGGGGTACCTGTGTTCCATCTGGGGGTGCATTGTGTCCAGGAACAGCTTCAAGCAAATGAATATCACCTACTCATCCACCAACATCAAGCTAAATTCTCTGGTCAAAGCATTCCAGAAGTACACATGGATCAGACCTCTGGCCTCCAAAATCTATTCCACCAGGTTGGAAGCAATCAAGCTTTTCACTGAAAACAGCGGACTAGAGGACAAGCTGAAGAAATTTAGTTTCTAATTCAAAGACACAGCATACAGAACTCAAGACAAAAGTAATGCAAGAGGAACTCAAATCCAGCAACCTCAAAGTGAAACTCATCAAATTTTGGCCTCCTGGATGCCAAGATCCTTGCTATCCTTTAGCTACCAGGGGTGATAGAATAAATAATAAATATATTATTCAATAAATGCAGCAAAAATCTGTAAATTATTTTTATAAAGCTTATTGCAAGTTTCATTGGTTTGGTTATGGTTTATTTTTATAAATCAATATGGATAAATTGATTATAAAATATTTTTATAGAGGGGCCACAATTATATTGGGGATCTTCAACACCTCTCTCCAGGTAAATCAGTATGAAAAAACGTAGGACTGGTTACTCTGGAACCTTTATTTTAAAGGATATTTTGCCCAAAGATAATATGTATATAAAATACATGGTGGAGTGGCAGGGCTTTGTAACCAAGCTTCCACAACAGAGAAAGGGTAATAAGACTCACCAGTATATTAATAAATCATTTGGGTCCCTGTTTGGGAGATGAAATGATGGGTTAAACCTGTATACTGGGGTTATAAGGTTGTTCAGCAGTTTAAATTGATAAAAAAAGGGTTGAGGATGGATATTATTAATCAGAATAAAGCCATAAATCCCTTACTTATCTCTTATAAGTATTTTATTAGCTTGGCAAGGTGTCTGGATGTAAATATAACTGGATCTCTTGGTATAAATATCCTCAAAAGAGCTCTTTTTTTATAGCTTTTGGAGTCCCAATATTATCCTTCTTAGGGGACAGGGTCTCAAAGCAACAGAAACTGAGGCTAGCAGGGTAACCATAGGTAGCCTTTTACCTAGTATTGGTGCTGTAACACGGGTAGCATCTAATTCCCCAGGGTATGGGCATTATTCTACTTTGTAATTGATGTTTGGGTGTGTTAGTAACACTAATCTGTCCTTTTTACTTATTATTTAATTAATTATCATTAGTAAATTTTCCCAGTAAGTTAGTAATTTTTTTAATAGAAATTCATACGGATATTTTGATGTCAGGTGAGTTCTCATTATGTATTAAATAATTGGAGTAAAGTCATGATATTGATTTTACTCCTTATTTTCGAAATTCAGTTGATTTACTAAAATAATTACTTAAAAATATAAGTCATGGGTATTCAAGTAATATTTTAATATCATTGATTTTATTAGTATTTCAAAAAAATATTGATGTCTAGAAATTTTTGTAATAGTATATTAAAGTATTTTAATATATTTCTAGAAGTAGTCATTATCTTATTTTTGAAATTTTTGGTACTTTGAATTATATTTAATAAAAAAAATGTACAAAGGTTATTTAGGTATTTTTATATAATTTTATGTATTTTTAGACTATTCACTATCCACAGGAACATTTATTACATATGTAGAATGTTCCCATGTAGGTTGTAGCATGTCTACAGGGTACCTAGGTTTCTCAGGCCGCCTGTCACTTTTTCAACCCATAGTCCCGCAAATGCGTACTTTTCAGAGGCCCAGGGCTGTGTACAAAGCTTTGAAAGTTTCACAGTGCTGTAGCTCAGCCGCGCGCGGGTGTTTTGGCTGCTGTGGCTCCATGTGGGAATTGTGAAAGAACACGTTTCTGTCTGTAACTCCTACAATATACACAAAACCTCAATTCTGACTGAATTTTAGTTGTGAAACCTATATGTGAAAATACATGTGAAATATACAATTGGCCAAAAAGTTCAATATTGGTGCTGTTGTATTTTTGTCTTTATTTCTTTAATTATTTATAAATATAAGGAGTTGGATTTCAAGGGTGGGGTTGGTGAGTGACCCTACCTGCGTTTGGGTGGAGAATCCATTTTGGCCATAATATTTATGGTTTTCCTACTCCTTCTTAGGTTAATTTCATTATTACTATTTTTATGTTATTTTTGTTACTTTTGCAGCTTGATCTGCAATAGTAGCAAGCTGATATTCCCCCACTCCAAGATATGGCCATATATGAAAGAGAATCTGGAGCATGTTGGGACAAAATTAATTCCATGTGTGTTTCAGTTCTTTTTTCTGGCTCTGTAGTTTCTAAGATTTATTGGTGCATCAGCTAAATTTTTCTCTGGTAAAAATTCATCTTTTTCTGCAGATTCTCTTTTGTATCTTACTAATTATAGTCTAACATCTTTTCCTTGCACTCTCTCTTTCCTGTCTCTAAATATCCTGTTGAATTTTTCTTTTTCTTCAAAAGGGTCAGGTTCTATTGGGATTATTGCTGGAGGGAGGTTGCTACCTTCTCTTGGTTGAAAGTTTTTTACTAGGATAACAGGAAATACTAGGTTTTTTATTGATAATTCTTTACTCATGATTACTTCTACAGCATTTTTTCCATGCATCTTTTTGATAACAAATGGTCCAACAAATGCTTGTTTCAGCTTTCTTTTACCTGCTAGATTGATGAAGTTGGAACTGGATATCAAGATCTGATCTCCTATTTTAAATTCAGGTTCCCTATGTGATTTTTACCATCCTTGTTTGTTGTATTCTACTGCTCCTTCTACAAATTTTTGAGCATGATTATTTGGCAGATCTATCATTTTATTAAAGTCGAGAGATGTTGGATGAATGGTGGCCAAGTGATAGTTTAATTTATTCCTAGGGAGTTTAGCAATCAATCCTCTTTCTAGGATGTAAGGGGCTTATTTATTAGTAGAATGTTTACTGCTGTTATAAGCCATTGCCAGAGCTGGTAGTAGGCTTACCCAAACATGGCAATAACCATCTGAGTTTTTGTATTCTAGATCAAAGCTACAGAAACTTCTTAACATTCCTTCTAGCGTCTGTATCATTCTTTCAGCTACTCCATCAGTTTGGGGATGGTATGCTGTAGAAAATGCTAGAGTAGTACCCAGTATTTCAAGTAGATTCCTCCAAAACTCAGAGGTGAATTTGGGGTCTCTGTCACTGATTATAATCTTAGGTATACCAACATCAGCTATGCTCCTATTTTAAAATAGTAGAGCTACATCCATAGCAATATCTTCTTTGTGGTTAGGTTAGAATTTTTACTTCTTAGAGTATCTGTCAACTATAACCAGGACAGAGTTTTATGAATGAGTACCTCCAGGGGGGAGGCTGGTGACAAATTCCATATTAATGATTTCCCATCTATTTTTGGGTTCAGAGATCTTCTGTAGGAGTTCAAACCTTTTTCCAGTAGTTTTATTAAATTTTTGGCGAGTCTCACAGCTAGTAACATACTTAATAGTGATTTCTTTCCAGTCTATCCACAAAGCAGTTTGTTTTACTTTCTCCAAGGTTCTTTCAGTGGATAGATGCCCTGATGAACAGTTGTCATGGAATTGCTGGATTATGTGTTGTATATGTTCTTTTTTGCTTAGCACTAATACACTGGAATGTTGGTGTCTGTAGTAAAGGAGACCATCCCAAAAAGTAAACCTTCCTGCTTTATAGCATTTATGTAATGAAGAAGGTAAACTATTTATCAGAGCTTCTTCTGGGGATTCACATTCCATAATGGTAATCAGTAGCTTGATTTCAGGGGAGTATTTTTCCCTCACTAGATTGAAGAAAGCAGTATCTAATTCACATAAGTGGATCCCCATGATTGGAGCATTTAATGCAAAAAGATTGGTGTTCAAGATAGGAAAGATATCTTGATCCTCACCGTCATATGCTGGATTGCTAGAATCATTAGGAAAACAATTCCTACTTAGACTATCAGTATTCTGATATTTAGCTCCAGCTTTATGCACTATAGTCATCTGACCTCTATGCCTTTGTATAGCAATTTACCACAAGAGCATATTTCTGCTGGGGGTCTTCATGTTCATGAAAGTTCTTACAGCATTACAGTCTTTGATCACTTGGAAAGTGGTGCCTTCTAAGTAATAGTGTAGCTTTTCTAAAGCCCATACTAGAGCCAAGCGTTCCATCTGACTGGCTCCATATCTCTTTTCTGCATCTTTGATCTGTCTAGATATGAAGAGTAGTGGTTTCTCCACTGGTTTGTCTATTTCTATTGTTTCTTGATGTATAGCAGCTCTTAAACCTTCCATACAGGCGTCAATGTACAGTTTAAAGGTCTTGGAGTAATCTGTTTGAATAAGTAAAGGAGTAGAAGTCATAGCTATCTTTGTTCCTCATAGTTTTTCAATCTCTCAGGGTCATTTCAAAGAGATTGTTATTGTTGCATATGTTGTGGAAACTTTAGAGGTTATCCCTCACAAAGTTGTCCCTAGTTATGGGATCGATGGTCCTAGCGTCTGTAAGACCGAGAATGCTTCCTTTTCTTTACTCCAAGAGAGAGAGAGAGAGTGAGAGAGAGATAGTCCGATGGATCATGAGATCCCCCCTACAACCCGGAGTCGAGGGGAAGGGTATTTGAGCCCTCCCCCTCAACCCTAACCAAAGCACAAGCACAAAGACAGACTGGCAACCATGAAGAAGGAACCCTAGACCCAGAACCCTGACCCATCCCCCAACCCATACCCATACCCTACCCCCGCCAGCTCGCCTGTCATTACGCGCATCCGGTTCGTCTTTTCGTGGCGCGGCCCTCCGCCGCGCAATACCCAAGGTTCACCGCGCTTGCGCGCATCCACCCGACGCGCCGTCGTGGATTTTCCCGTCCCGTGGCCGGCCCGCGCTTGCGCGCGGCTGCCCACGCATATAGCCCCGCTGTCGCCCCGCTTTTTCCTCCCCCCACTAGCCGTTCCGAGAACCTGGTCGGCCCAGCTCCATCCATGAGTTGGACATCCAAGCGGGTCCCGGCCCGCCTCCCTTAGTCAGGCCCGGCCCGCAGTCGCGTGCTCGATCCCGCCGCGTCCACTGCTGAGCCCGCAGCGGCCGCTGCTGAGAACGCGCGCACCCCAACTGCTGAGCCCCGACCTACCAGATGCTGAGCGCGCAGGCCGCGACGCAGTCCCCGACCCGAGGCTATATAATGACACCACAATGTCATACAGACTTTTAGTTAGCATAGAAAAATTTGGTATATATTGTCTGTAGTAACTGCAAAAACTAATGAAAGACGGTAACTCTGTTTTATTTTGAGGAATGGGTCTGTTCATGACAGCAGCTATCTTATTTTCATCAGCAGCTAGATTAGACCAGAGACTATTTGCCCTAGGGCTTTCAATTCTCAATATCCAAAGTTACATTTCTTCATGGATACTTTTAATCCTGCTTTGGAGATAGTTTGGAGTACTAATCTTATTTGGTTGATATGAGTATCCCAATCATCAGAACATATGATAACATCATCTATATATACCATCATCCATCCTTGTCTGATGTATGTCCCTAGAACTGTATCCAATGTTCTCTGGAAGTTTGATGGGGCATTCTTTATACCATAGAAGATCCTAAGATATTCATATATTCCCAAATGAAAGATTATTCTGATAAACATTCTACTTTCAGGGCTTATAGGTATCTGGTGAAAAATGTTTAGCATATCCATGGTAGTGGTATATTTGGCCTTGGAAAGTTATGTAGAGCCTGATCAATCCAGGGTATAGGATAATAATCTGCCTGAGTATAATTATTGAGCATTATGAAGTCTCCTACCATTCTTGACTTGTCATTATGCCAAGCTATGATTACAGTTGTGGTCACATCTACCTGATCATTGTGCCCTACTTTCCTTAATAATTGTAAGTCTATCAGTTCTTGGATATGTTCCTCAAGAGATATTCAGACTTGGGACTAGAGGGATAGGCTGGTATTCTTAAGTTTGGAGGATAAGGAGGCTTAAGAGTCCATGTTGATACCATATCATGTCCTTTGATATCACCAATGCAATGATCTTTAGTAAAAAAAAAGATTTTGGTTCTCAAAGCAGAATTTCAATATATCTTTCTTCTTTTCCTCAGAAAGTTTCATATTCAGAGCTGCTTGAGAGAATTATTCTTGATTAAATTCTTCCAAATGCATTTTATAAGTAGAGGAGGGGAAGTTAGATTGGATGGTGCATATCTTTAACTTCTTGTCCCAATTACCACCCACTGGAAATTATCTCCCTTTTCTCTGGAAAACATCTATACCATATGGACATAAGGAATCATTAAATATTATCAGGTAGTCACATGGTCTGTTGAGCAATACCACAAATTCCACTTGTATTCTCAAAGACCCTTTTGTATGGGGTAATAATATAGGAGCAGTCCATACTCCAACAGCATTCATGGTAGAGTTTTAAGAGCTGAAATTGGATTTTGGGATGGGAAGAAGGTGTTCTTTCCAATTGGGATCCCATTGGTTTAAGAATTCAGTACAGACACATGAGCAGAAAGCTACACTATCCATTTATGAACTTATAGGTCTGTCTCTATACAATCCTGTTGCGTAGCAAGTTTGACCAGTATTATAACTCTTCCACTCATAGGTTTAACTTTTAATGGTTCAAAATCTGTGATATGTCTGTAGGATCCCATTTTTGGGGAAAACTAGAGTCCCCATGGATGTTATTGATTTTGATAGAAGTGCCTATATCTCCTTCTATAACATTAACAGGGTTGTTCAGGATCAATTCACATTCAGAAAGGGATCCTTCAGTATCAGCTATATCTTCATAGTTCTGATTTCCTTCAACCTCCTGCTCTCCTTCCAAGACTGCTATCTTTCTTTTGGTTAATGGGAAGTCTTGTCTCCTATGCCTTATCTTGTTACAATTCCAACAAGTTCCAGGAATTCTCTCTTTGTCCCTGTTCTCATTAGGTTTCTTATTATCAGAGGTATTTATCAGAGGGGGCTGTTCTCTGGTTTTATTAATGTTGAAGTTCTCTTTGTTCTAGAAGGAAGCTTCTTTTCTAACCCATTCATGTCTATGACTTTGTCTAACACATTGATTACAGTTGATAAGTCAGCATCCATACTCACCCTGCATCTTACACTATGGTTAAGATTTCCAGGACAAAAGTTGAGGAGTCTTTCTTTTAATTCCTATTTATCAGCATCTGAATAGAAGCAATCGAGTCTTCTATTCTGTTCCAAGCACCATTTGTGAGGCTTATCCTTGGATGGATCAAATGAGGAATTTTCAAAATTTTTCATCATTTTTCTTTTCCACATTCTAGAACCAAATTGTTCTTTAATTAGAAGTTTCCAAGAATTCCATGGTAAGGATCCCAATTCTTCTCTTTTAATGATAAACCAGTCTAAAGCTAATCCTCCAAATATTCTGGGAAGCCTGACTACAGCTATAGCTTCTGGTAAGTCATAAGAGTTAATAGTATATTCAATAAATTCAATAAAATTTATATGATTGTATTCTCCTTCACCGGAGAACTTAGGCCATTCAGAAATTGGGCGTAAAATTTTGAGGGCTTGTTCCATTTCAGGAGTAGGACTAGGCCTGAAGGTTTCACTCCTATGCATTCCTTAAGGGTGGTGCATAAGGTGTAGTTGTTTGTCTGGGACGCTTTGGTTCCTCTGTGTTACTCCCCAAGGGGTTGGTCAGACGGACCTTTAAGTCTCTAAGATCATTCTTGATCAGATTAAATTGCATTTGAGTCTGTCTTATTTTATGTTGATTAATTGTATCCATTAATTGTTCTTTATGTTCTTTAATATCTTCAAATCCTACAGTTTTTGTTTGGTAATTAATTAATTTGGCTGCACTGAGGTTAACTGATCCATTTTGTTATAAGCACTGTTGAAATTTCCACAAAAAATCTTGAAATTATGGCGCATATCATTAGAAAAAGAATTAATTACATCAGAGGTTGGTTTAGACAAGTTACTGAGTTCCAAATTAGAGGCTAACTGTTGTACACCTTTTTCCACTTTTGAGCTAAGGATATTATCTGATCTCAATCCTTGTTTCCCTCTGGATTTGGATGGGAAAAAGATCTCTTCTTTCCTGATCCTCTGCCTTTCAGTTGGGCTAATTGATCCCAAAGTTTCCGCTTTTCTATGTAGGATTCTACCTGTTTCCTTGGAATCATTTTATGAAGAGCTATCTGGGTAGCTTTTGCCTTGGAGATTATCTTTTTCATAGATACCATTTCCTCTTGGCTTGGGCTTCTTTCAACTCTTCCCAATATTCCATGTGCTCCCTGACTAAGTCTTTGATCCTGGCTTCCTTGGCCAGATTCTGATGGGGTTGCTGCAGGGAATCTTCTTGTAATGGAGGTTGGCTTAATTCTACTACCTTCTCCCGCTCTAGGTTGGGGTAGGGCAGAATTACTTGGGGCTGGTCCTTGTCCTTTAACATTTGATTCAGGGGTTCCAGTCCGCTCATGGTTGTCATTATTGGTGGTCTCACCGTTACTGGGGGCTCCTGGCCAAGATCCATAGGAGGGAATTCTCCCTGAGGCTCTTGTGTTGCGTCTATTCATATTTGAATAAAACGTTTATAATTATTTTTCTACAAAAAAATCTGTAAAAATAATTTTTATTTAAAACTCACTTGAGTTGATATTCAAAGGTACCAGGACTTTATTGGGATTAAATTGGTCCTTAATAGGTAATCCTACGGGGTCTTGGTGTGTCCCAATGAGGTCTTCAACCGTCCAATAAATATTTTCATGGCTTCCAGAGATATCTGGGACTCCTGATCCAATAAATCAGTTTCAGTGGTGGTGTTTTCTGGTATAAGAGGGTTCACTGATAGTAAAAGTTTAGTTTATTGGTCAATAAAATATATTAATATTATTTTAATGAAAAAAGTATGCTAATCCAAGTTTTATACTTACTTTTATATTTTCAAAATTAATTTATACGGTATTTCTTCCAAGCTTTTAATAGGGCCTGGAAGTTTATACCACTCCCAAGATCTTCTTTTTCAAGGAGTTTATCTAAGTGTTTACCGTCAGCTTGCTACTATGTACAGAGCAACCTGTCATAGCAACACAAAACTATAAAAAATAAGAATATGTAAATTAAAAAAAGAAGGAGTGAGAAATCCATAAATATTATTATAGAAATAGATTCCTTACCCAAAATTAGGTAGGGTCACTCACTGACCCCACCCTTGAAATCCAAGTCCTTACATTTTTAAAAATAATTGAAAAAGAAAATCACTAAAAATTACAAACCAGTATGGCACATTTTTGCCATTTTAACATTTCACACATGTTGTCACGTATAGGGTTTTCACCTAAAATTCACTTCAAATTGAGGTGTTGTGTATATTTTAGGAGTTACACGCGGAAATGTGTTATCTCACAATTCCCGTGCGCACCCCCGCATCATTATATACCCCTACGTACTCATGGTAGCAGTTTCCTGCGTACTAGAGACCCACGCGCAGCTAATTCTGTCACGCAAGCAGGGGATCCCACCCTGCGCGCATCTGAACTGACTGATCCCCGCATTCGGATCCATTGTGAATAATCTGACAGCCAGGTACTGCTCATAAGAGCTACAACCTAATTAGGTTTTCCTGGCATATGTAACAAGTTGACATATGCATTTTTAATAATCTAAAAAGATCAAAACTCAATTAAAATTAATAAAAATTAAGTTAAGAACATTTTTTAATAATAAATTAAAGATCAAGGATTGCCACGTAAATCATTGACTCTGATCTTTGAAGACCACAAAACACTACCAGGAGTGTTCATAAAAATTATCAAAAATGACCTACATGATCAGTAGATAATGGAAAATTAGTACATGTCCACATCTGTTCACTCTAAAGCAATACTAATAGTAAAAATGAAGGATGAGTGCAGAATGATCAAATTTACGCCATAATAGATTAACAGATCCTGTGGCTAAAATAGTACAGAAATCCAGCAGATCTAACATCAGCTGATTAACATCACCAAGTGGACGTGCTAATCATGCTCTGACTGGCTTGCCAGTCTCATCCCATGAGCAGAAATCTCTCAACGCGCCCTGAGAAGCTCAAAATCACCCCAAAAAGGTATTTATACAGACCTCTTTGGATCCATTATTCCATAATCAGTTTACCAGGAATTATCATTATCAATCAGACACCGTTTCATTGTTAGTCAAGTGCTTATGAAGAATCTAAGCAAGTGATTTATGAACAAGTCTGTAGTATTATTATTTATTTCTTAAAACCAATCAAGCCTTGAATTTTATTCAGGCAATCCACCCCATATGCTCTGAATCCCTTCCTATTATTTTGGGATTTTTGTGTTAAATTGCTCAGAGTGAGTGTTTCCCTTCCTGTCTGGGCCATTGTGCTTTTATGCCCCTCCATTAGTGGAATAAGCCCTTTCTAAGGCACCCATCCTCATTCCAAGGTTCTTAAACTGCCTAAGGAGGCCCCTTGAAGAGAGGTTTCTTTGTCTGTAAAGACCCCCAGTAGTATAATACTGTGGCCCCTCTTTTATATACGTATTAAAAAATTTTTATTACCAAACCAATTAAACCTGGCAACTGCTCTTATTATATTATTTATTTGAGCCTCCAAGAGTTTATTTTTTGAATAATAATAAAAATAATTATTACACTATTTTTATCACTCTCTGTAGCTAAAGTACTGCAAGGTTCCTGGTATCAGAGAGCTGAAAACTGGGGGTCTGGCCGGGAAATATCTTTAAATGATTCATCTTTGATTATTTATTCCTTGGACCAGTCTATTTTTCTGAAAAATAAGTTAAAATACTTATAAAAAATATTTTGATCCTTTGTTTCTCTAGTGGATCTTGAGACCAACAGAGAATTGATCAATTATTATTTGAACCCTCTTAAAAATAAAAAAGAAGAAAAAATCTGTAACTTTTTCCCTGTCATTATAACTCCTGAGAAACAACAAGAGAAATTGCTTTATTCTAAACAGCAGGTTATAAAGGAAAAAGAACTTGAGCTTGAAAGAATTATCAATTTCAATTCTTTATTAAGGCAACATAAGGAGTGGAAAATTTATCAAAGGAACCTTTATATTTATAAACTAAACAATCCTGAAGATAAACAAAAATCCAAAACTAATAAAAGTGATTATTTTTCTAAAAACATCATCTTGCCACGTAAAAAAACAAAAAAAAATATTAAACTTACATTTTTTTTCTTTATCCATCTCAGTGGATTTGGTTTTTGGTGATCTCATTGACCAGGACCTCCTAGAGGACGTCCCAGAAAGATTACCCTTGGAATTACCCTTGGATTTATCCCAGGATCTGATTGTAACTCACTCAGATCCCATTGGAATACCCCCCATGGACAGTTTTGATCCGAACCAAGTGTGGGTACCCTTCAATTTAACTTTAAGTGAGTTAGAATATATATAAAAAATTATTCAAAATATAAATACATGAAAAATATTATTTTTTATATTTTTAAGTCTTTTCTCAAAATTTTTGACACAAAGACTTAATCATTTATTTTGGTGCTATGTACCAAAACAGGCGCAACACCTGTGCAACAGGTAGAGCCCCATCCTATGTATCTCTGCCCGGAGGAACCCGTACGCGCAAGGACTCCAGTTGCAAGCGCAATGAGGGGGCTTAAACCAGTGACCATAGCGTCACACGGGACAAAGAAGGCAACAACTGCAGTCACCAACTTGACAAACAGAGCGTTGGAGAACCACCCATTGCCCAACAAGTTATCCCAGGAGGATACCGGTCCTCCTATGCCACCCCAGCTGGACTCAACCAAGGAGGAAAGAGTCAAGGTATTAGTGAAAGAGCACGTGAGCTATTGGGAACAGTTCAAACTGGCTCAGACCCAGGAGGATCAGCCAGGTATGAGAAGAGCTATGCCTCTGGCAAAAAAACCTCAGATTTCTCTGCAAAAGTTGATCCCAGTGAAAGAGGTAGAAGGCTATGTGCAGAACTGGAATCCTTGGGATCAGTTAGCTTCCTTAAAGGGAAAGGACCCCAAAAAGAAGAGGTCCTCATCCCATCAGAATTCAGGAACCCAAAGGATTGGGACAGCATAATATCCCTAGCCCAGAAGTGGAAAAAGGTGTACCAAAATTAGATGTAGAAGCTCTTTATAGCTTTTCTGTAAATGTGTTGCATAATTTTACTGTTATCAGCCAGTTTTTTGACAAAGTTTATCAAAAATTGGACAAATTGAGTCTGAGTATTTTCAGAGTGATTGATACGCAGTCTCAGAATATGAGAATTTATGAGTTAGAAATACAAAAAATCAAGGATAGTATAAAATCTAGTAAGTTGGACCTGATGAAACATATTGATGATAACCAATCAATTCTTCAGGAAGACATTCTTGCAACCATGAACCAGCTTAAGGAAGAAGTTAAGAAAAATAGTCCTACTCCATCAGCTCACCTGATTAACAAAATTGATTTACTAAACAAAAAACTTGATTTGGAGTTAGGTATGATTAAGAATGATCTCAGAGATCTTAAAGTCAATTCTACTAACTCCCCAGTCATTCACCTGGAAGAAACTAGACCTGCTAGGCTCACCAGTACCCCTAGTGTTCCTGCCAGAACTAGGACAACTATGGATGAATCTTTTATGCCCAGCCCTACTCCCAAAATAGAACAGGCTTTTAATTTACTTCCACCTATTACTGAATGGCCTCAATTCTCTTCATAAGGAGAATACAACCATTTCAGTTTCATTAAATTTATTGATTATACCCTTGCTTATTATAAACTCCCTGATACAATAATTGTGGTAAGATTGCCCAGACTATTTGAAGGAGCATCTCTTGATTGGTTTATCAATGAAAGGGAAGAAGTTGGATCTTTATCCTGGATTTCTTGGAAAGAATTGATCAAAGCACAATTTGGTACTAGGAGTTGGAAAAGAAAGATGATGAAAAATTTTGAAACCTCCCAGTTTGATCCATCCAAGGACAAAGCTCATAAGTGGTGCTTAGACCAGAAAGAAAGGGTTAGACTGTTTTTACCCAGATGCTGATAAAGAAGAATTCAATGAAAGACTTCTCAACTTATGTACCGGAAAAATTGACCACAGTGTAAGGTGCAGGATTCCTATGGATTCTGATCTTTCTGCCTTGATAGGTTTGTTGGAAGAGACTATTGATATGAATGGTCTAGATGAGAGAGTCAAAAGATTACCCAGGGAACAAAGTACTAGGAAAAGGGAAGATTACACTGCCAAAACTAAGGAATCCCCTGCTAATCCAACTACCTTGGACGTCAAGAAGACTCCAGAGTTAAAGGAAAAATTATGTTGGAACTGCAACCAAACAGGACATTTAAAACCTGATTTTCCTCTACCTAGGAATAGGATTAATCCTATTAAAGGAGAAGGGTATGATAATCCTGACCCTCACCTAGATTATACAGATGGATCACTTTCTGAGTGTGATTTGATGATCACTAACCCCATCAATGTCATTGAAGGAAGTATTGAGTCTTCTCTAGATATATATTCTGTTAATGAGGATTCTAACTTACCTCAAAAATGGAATCCCAAAATGAAGATTCACCACATCTCTGAGGCTAAGGCCTTGACTCTAAAACCTTCTGCCGGTAAAATTTACACTTCAGGAAAAAAATGTTATGCTACTGGTTTAATTCAAGGTTCCCCTGTTAAGTTACTTCTAGACAGTGAAGCCTTTTTCTCTTGTGTTGGTTCTACTTATTTGAAGAAACAAGACCCAAACTGGAAACTGAACTTATTACCAGTACCTCAGGCTAAGTTCAGCAGTTGTAATTCTTCTCTGAATGCTGTTGGAGTATGGTCCTCTGATATCATACTCCCTCACTCTTAAGGATCACTCAAACTGAACATTGAATTTGTAGTTCTCCAAAACGGAGTATGTAATTGCTTTATCCTTGGTAATGATTCTCTTTGCTTGTATGGTATAGATGTATTCCAAAGCAAGGGTAGATACTTCACCATAGGGGGAGACTGGAACAAGAAGTTTCAAATATGCCATGTCAATGCTCAAACTTCTGATTCAACTTATGAAAAAAAATTAGAGAGATTCAATCAGGAATACTTCTCCCAAGCATGTTTGAATCCCCTGCTCAATGAACAACAAAGACGGGACATCCTACAAGTATGCTTTTAAAATCAGAATGCTTTCTGTACCAAGGATCACCCCATTGGTAACATCAAAGGACATGATATGATTCTGACTCTAACCATTAAGCCTCCTTACCCACTTAACCTCAGGAGACCTGCTTACCCGTCTAGTCCAAAATCTAGAGCTGTTCTGGAAACTCATATTCAAGAGTTTGTTGACCTACAAGTCTTAAGGAAAGTAGGACACAATGAACAAGTAGATATCACTACTCCAGTAATCATAGCTTGGCATAATGATAAGTCAAGGATGGTTGGAGATTTCAGAATGCTGAAAAACTACACCCAAGCTGATCATTATCCAATTACAAGGATTGACCATGCTCTGCACAAAGTACATCACTACCATGGACATGCTGAAAGGTTTCCACCAAATACCTATCAGCCCTGATAGCCAGAGATTCATGAGAATTATCTGTCATTTGGGAATTTATGAGTATCTAAGGATGCCTTATGGTATAAAAAATGCTCCTTCTCATTTTCAAAGGATGATGGACACAGTTCTAGGATTTTTCATCAGACAAGGATGGATGATGGTTTACATTGATGATGTTATCATTTACTCTGATGATTGGGATACCCACCTGGATAAAGTAAGATTAGTCCTAAAAACTATCTCTGCTTTGGGATTTAAAGTATTAATGAAAAAGTGTAACTTTGGTTATGGAGAACTGAAAGCCTTAGGACACATTGTCTCTGGACTAACCTTCGCTGCTGACCAAAACAAGATAGCAGCATTAATGAATAGGCCAATGCCTCAGAATAAAACTGAACTCCTATGTTTTATTAGCTTCTGCAGCTACTATAGGAAGTACTTACCAAAGTTTGCTCTTCTAAAGAAGTGTCTGTATGAAACCTGAAACAACACCACCTTGTTTGAAATGACTCATGAAAGAGTTAAGAATTACAAGGAACTCAAGATGGCCATGGCTTCAGCTCCAGTACTGATTCAGCAAGAATATTCTAAACCCTTCAAGCTCTATATAGATGGTATTATGGACGGGATAGTAGCTGCATTACACCAGGAACTCATAGAGGATGACAAACCAGTGTAAAAACCTATACTCTTCATATCCAGACAAGTTAAGGATACTGAGAAAAGGTATGGTGCAAGGCAAATGGAATGCCTTGCTTTAGTATGGGCTCCGGGGAAACCTCATTACTACTTGGAATTCACCAAGTTCACAGTGATTACTGACTGCAATTCTTTCAGGAATTTGACGAACATGAAGACCCCTAGTAGGCACATGTTAAGATGGCAGATAGCCATACAACAGTACAGAGGTCAGATGACCATAGTTCAGCAAGCTGGTGCTAAACACCAGAATGCTGATAGTTTGACCAGGAATGCTTTACCCAATGACCCAAGTAACCCTGCTGATGATCCAGAGAATAATGATATCTTCCCTATCCTTGACATTAACATGTTGAACGTTGAAGCTCCTATAATGGGAATCCACATTTTTGAATTGTATGAATCCTTTTTCAACTCAATCAAAGAATCCTATGATTCTGGCATGAAAACTCTGATCACCATTATGGGAAGTATTTTCCACCATCTGAATTGATCAATAGCCAACCTGAACCCCTCTTGAAAACATACAAAGCCAGATGGTTCACCATATGGGATGGTCTAGTATACTACAGGCATCAACATTCAAGTCTTATAGTTAGTCTTAACTAAGGATGACCATATCAAACACATCCTGGATGAATGCCATGATAACTGCTCATCTGGTCATTTATCTGCTGATAGAACCTTAGATAAGGTTAAAAAAACTGCTTGGTGGATCCATTGGAGAGACTCCACTATCCAGTATATTACTAGTTGTGAAACTTGTCAGACGTCCAACAGGACCACTGGGAAAAGGTTTGGTCTACTGCAAGAGATTGCTAAACCCAAGAAAAGATGGGAGATCATCAAAATTGACTTTTTAACTGGACTACCACCAGGAGGAGCCTATTCCTACAACTCAGTCCTAGTCATTTTGGATAGGTTCTCCAAGAAAGCAAAGCTTTTAACTAATCACAAGGAAGACACTGCTATGGAATTTACCCTATTTTTTTGGAACAGACCCATTGCTGATTTTGGAGTTCCCAAGATCATTATCAGGACAGAGATCCTAAATTCACCTCTGAGTTCTGGAGAAATCTTCATGACATGCTGGGAACCACCTTAGCTTTCTCTACAGCTTATCACCCTCAGACGGATGGCCTAGCTGAAAGAACAATTCAGACCCTGGAAGAAATTCTCAGGAGATTCTGTGGATTTGTTCTAGAATACAAGAGTTCTGATGGTCATTGCCACAATTTTCTTAGCCTTTTACCTGCACTAGAGATGGCCTACAACATTAGCAAGCACTCTACCACTAAGGAAGCACCCTACATAGTGGAAAGAGGATGGATTCCTAAATTACCCAAGGATAACCTTAATCACCAGCTAAAAAATATTCACCCTACATCACTTGATTTCAAAAACATGATTGATGTAGCCAATAAACACATTGTTAAGTGTGTCCAGGATGCCGTGGAGTATAACCAACAAAGGTGGGATAAAACCCATAAGTAGCCTGATTTCAAGATTGGTGATCAAGTCTTGATCTCTATCACTAACTTCACCAACTTAGCTGGAAATAGAAAGCTTGGACCAGCTTTTGTTGGACCTTTCACCATTGATAAATTTCATGGTAAGAATGCTGTGGAATTAATCCTTAGTGGTGAGCTTTCTAGAAAACACCCAGTCTTCCCAGTAAGTCTCATCAAAAACCACCACCCAAGGAATGGAGAATATACTCCTTCACCTGGAATACCTGTTGCAGAAGAAACTGAAAAAGATAGAGGAAAAATTAGCAATATCCTTAAAGATAAAAAAGAAAGGATCAATGGAAAAGATGTCAGACTCTACATAGTTAGATACAAAGAAGAATCAGCTGATAAGGATGAATGGTTACCTGAACACAATATCCCTGATAGACCCATACACCTAAGGAACTACAGAGCCAGCAGGAGGCATTGACCCAAAAATCTTTTCAGATATAGACATATCTTGGAGTGGGGGAATGTCATCTTGCTACTATGTACAGAGCAACCTGTCATAGCAACACAAAACTATAAAAAATATGAATATCTAAATTAACAAAAGAAGGAGTGAGCAATTCATAAGTATTATTGAACAAATGGATTCCTCACCCAAAATTAGGTAGGGTCACTCACTGACCCCACCCTTGAAATCCAAGTCCTTACATTTTTAAAAACAATTAAAAAGAAAAGCACTAAAAATTAAAACACCAGTATGGCACCTTTTTTATATTTTAACATTTCACACATATGGTCACGTATAGGGTTTACACCTAAAATTCACTCAGAATTGAGGTGTTGTTTATATTTTAGGAGTTACACGTGGAAATGTGTTATGTCACAATTCCCGCGCGCACCCCCGCATCATTATATACCCCTACATACTCATAGTAGCAGTTTCCTGCGTACTAGAGACCCGCGCGCAGCTAATTCTTCCACGCACGCAGCAGATCCCACCCGGCGCGCATCTGAACTGACTGATCGCCGCGTCTGGATTGGTTGTGACTAATCTGACAACCAGGTATTGCTCAAAAGAGCTAAAACCTTATTAGGGTTGCCTGGCATATGTAACAAGTTGACATATGCATTATTAATAACCCAAAAAGATCAAAACTTAATTAAAATTAATAAAAATTAAGTTTAGAACATTTTTTAATAATAAATTTAAGATCCAGGATTACCACATAAATCATTGACTCTGATCTTTGAAGACCACAAAACACTACAAGGAGTGTTCACAAAAATTATTAATAGGTATCATTATCAAAAAAAAAAAAAAAAAAAGAATGTTTAATCTGGAATGGGGTTCCATTTGTTTCCCAGCTTCCCAAATGCTCATTTTCTCAGTTGGGAAGGATGATCTCTGGGTGGGGGTATCCCCGCTCTTGTGTTCAAATCCCTTCTGCTCTGCTATTCCGCTTTACAATTTTTTTTTTGCCAAGCGTGCGGCCAAAAGACCGCCGGGTTTGCTTCTGCCCTGTCATCCATCACCGGCACCCCCAAATGCTAATTGTCATCACAACCACCACCAGCATCTTGAGCCTGATTGTGGTATTCTATTGTCAGACCTTGACCACGTCATACAATCAACCTTGATCTCAACCAAGTCATCACATCACCAACTCACTCCATCTCACTCTTCAATCTCAACCTCAGCATCAGATCCCCGTCAATAACCCCAACTAGCTCCCCATCAAGTTGGTTCAGACAATCAATCAATCACCTCAATTCATCAATCCATCATCATCTCTCCCTCGATCAACCTCCAAACTATCTCAAGTCGTCAACCTCTCTCGAAGTCCACCTCCCAGCTCTCCGGTCTCCCGCGCGTCTTGTTGGTTGCCGGCGCAGGTCTCGGCAGTTGCCAATTCCTGTCGGACACCGGCCGGCGGTCATCTGTGGCCACGACGGTCGTCCGGGCCCGTTGGACACCTGCGGGCGGTCATCCGCGGCCTTGGCAGTCGCCTGGGCCCATCAGGATGCCCGCAGGCGTTGTGGAAAATGAAATAAGTGAAAGGCTAGCTGCGCGCAACTATCCTGTGAAAACTACATGTGACATCTTTCAACAAGTTGTATTTAGTCTTCACTTGTCCCTCCACGTGTTCTTCTTTTTTCTTTTCCTCATCTTTTTCTCCTTCCTCTTTGACCACCAGGTCTGTTCCTCCTTTCCTGCCTGCCTGCCTGCCTGCCTGCCTGCATGCCTGCCTGCCTGCCTGCCTCCACCAAGCCACCTTCCCAACTGCATCACTGACCGTGATTGCCTGCCAGGTACAGTAACCAACACAGAGTCATCTAATTGTTTCTCCACTTATTTCATTTCTATCAATCTTCACTTTCTCATGACTTCAACATGAAATACAAATTCCTCATCTGTTTCTCCTTCCTCTTCGACCACCAGGTCTGTTCCTCCTTTCCTGCCTGCCCGCCTGCCTGCCTGCCTCCACCAAGCCACCTTCCCAACTGCATCACTGACCGTGATTGCCTGCCAGATTCTCCTTTTTTCTACAGGAATCCCCCCCATCTGATTTCTTTGTCTCCGAGTACCTGTGTGTTTTTTTCTTTTGTTTTCTCATGATCTTGATCATCAAAAAAAAAAAATCCGCTCTCATTTGTAAATCTCTCTTGTAAATAGCCTATAGGCCTCTGGTCTATAAAAGGAGGGGCTCTTCCCTGCTTTTAGGGGGAGCATCATATCATCAGATCCTCAGTTAATAGAATCATCCATAGGGCTGTGTGCCTGTGTCCCCCCCCATCATTGTGAAATTCAATCCTGATCCTTATCCTGGGTATATCTTTGATTTCCCCCTGATCCATTTTTTACCCTGAGTCTTTGCCCCTCTGTGGCCTGATCCTTATCACCAACCAATAGCCTTGCTGGTTGAAGAAAAATTCTGCCTTTTAGAATTTTTTTGAGTTTGTTACACCACTCCTTGATCCCTTTCTCTGACCATACTGGTCCTGATCCCTGGTCACCTTTCTGGAGCCAATCACGATTGATTGAAGAGGTCTTATTAAGCTTGAGACCTGGAGTGTTATACCTCCTTTTATTTTCTTTTGATTTTCATTCTGCCAACCTATTCTTGAGTCCCTTGAGAAGTGTTGAGGTTATCCTTGCTTCAAAATCAGTTACTGTTTGCTTTGGAGCTTCTTAAACATTGTGCTTTGTCTTGTACAGCCACCCTCAGTTATCTGGTACCCTTCAAGCGCTTGATTGCGGAGAGTTGGGCAGGTTCATTGAGAACCTGGAGGTTGCTTGGGTTTGAGTTGATCATCCCCAATCTTCTGCTGACAACCAGAGTTATTAGCTTGAGGGCGTTGTTTACATACAACAGCTTTTGTTCTTTGAACTCTAAGAGGACTTTAACTTCTTTTGTTCAAGTTTTTCCCTGCATAATCTTGTCTCAGATAGTGCTGTTCCATTGATACCAAACTATTATCATCTTTATCCTCTACTCCTTGATTCCTCATTTACCAGGTTCTGGACTTTGATCTTGGTTACATTTAGATATTTTTGTAACTCTCAGGAGCGCAGCCTAAACAGCAACTTTCCCCTCCACAGAACTGCCACAGCCTAGCACCGTTTGGAGTCTTACAACGTCCACATCTGTTCACTCTAAAGCAATACTAATAGTACAAATGAAGGATGAGTGCAGAATGATTAAATTTACGCCATAATATATTAACAGATCCTGTGGCTCAAATAGTACAGAAATCCAGCAGATCTAAGATCAGCTGATTAACAGCACCAAGTGGACGTGCTAATCATTCTCTTACTGACTTTCCAGCCTCAGCCCATGAGCAGAACTCTCTCTACGCGCCCTGAGAAGCTCATAATCACACCAAAAAGGGATTTATACAGACCTCTTTGGATCCATTATTGTTTTTGTGAAAATCTACTCTTGCCACACTTTTGAGCCACCTTGGAACTCTGCTTGTTTGGATCTCTTAGGAACCCTTCAACATGGAATCTGCTGGATACTCTTTATCTGTTCGGGCAAGATGGTCAAAATCAAACCTCAGAACAAAAATTTAGGCTTCAATGGGACCAATGTCAAACGATCCCTGGACTCCTATGAGATGGCTGCGGAAGTGGATGGTGCCAGTGAATATGATGTGGCTTATCAGTTACGGTTTTTTATCTCTTCTGACAAAGTTATGCAGGTTATTGAATTCTTCAAGGGATTCAAAACTCACAACTGGCAGCTCCTGAAGGAGGCTATGTTGGCCTATTGGGGAAAAATAGATGCAGCCAGATTTACTTTGCAAGACTTGGATACCCTGGTTTTTCAATGGATCTCCAATGGTGGTATCTCCTCAGCCTCTGACTATCAGACTTTCAGAAAATCTTGGGACCCTATCCAGTCCTATCTTATCCCGAACAATCACATTGATATGTTGGACAAAATTTGAGTACAATTTTTTCAGTCTTTCTCTCCAGGAGTTCAGGAAAGAATTAAGGATGAATTGGTGAAATCTGGATCCATGATCACGACAAGAGACAATAGGTTCAAGCTCCCTGCTTTCATGGTTCTTAGGAATACTTTGGATAAAGTGATGAAAGGTCAAACAGCTCTCACCTTTGAAAAACCTAAAATCACTGAAAAAGTCCTTGCACCCTCTTTTCAAGCATCTAACAAAATCATGAATAAGATGGAAACCAATTTCAGAACTAAACCCAATCCTCAGACCCACCGGGAGACACCTACTATAGATGGGATCACTAAATTACTTCAGGCATTTGAGAATAAAATAGATCAGAAAATATCCTCTTTATCCACTCCTAAACCCGCTAATTCTGTTCCTAAGTCTACTATAGTCTTTTATTATTGCCATCGGGAAGGCCATGGTACTGGTAGATGTCCTGAACTCCAGAAGGACAAGGAGGAGAAGTTAGTAGAGCAGAAGGGAAATAATTTTTTCCTTCCTAACGGTTTTTTTATCCCTTTCAATTCGTCTCAACCAATCTGTCATGTGGTGGCCTCATACCAACCACCAACTCCTAAGAAGGCATCCTTGGTCTCTGTGGATTTTTGATCATCCTGTGGAACCCTGCAACCTTGGTATCCCCCAGCTATCACTTCTTCCAGCTTCCCTAGCACCTATCAATCCAATCCAGCTAGGAAACACCATGAGGAATCAAAACCTCATAATTCTCCTCCTGTTCCATCCTCAATTCTGCAAAGACCCATTAAAAGTTGATCTTCACCTGAGCCCCCTTCCTCTAATGTGGAAGACATGGAAGTAGAAAGGGAACCACTTATGGAAAGGTTCCAGGACAACTCTGATCCTCCCCCTCTTCAACCTACCCAACCCTCAGATCCTCTTCCATCACCTATTACACCTGATCTTCCTCCCTCCACCCAGCCCAAAGTTTGATTTGAGAGGGGCATCTCCAAGGACTACCCTAATGCTGTGGAAGGATTATTAAAGAAAATTTCTTATCTTAAAATCCCTGATCTATCTGTGGCTGAACTCCTGTTGATCTCTTCCTCTGTAGCAGAAGGGATGAAGAAATGGGTTTCTCGTTGACGTGTGGAGATTGGTCCGGACAAATTAAAGGTCTCCTCCGGTACTCTGATAGAGGATTCTGGTGGAACAGATCTCTCTTCAGATACCAACCTGTATTTCTGTCCTTTGGTTTTCTTCCATGTTATCTTGTTGATTCAACTAAAATGGTTTCTCTCCTTGTGGATTCGGGTTCTCAGCTCAACTTGATTTTGGACTCCATGGCCTGCAAGCTTAAACTTAGCCCAAGGGTCAGTTTCAACTCTGCGGTTTATGGAATTGGTAATCAGTCCTGTGAACTGGTTGGTATTGCTGAGGATATTCCTGTTCAAATTGGTCGAAATATTGTTGGAACCTGTCACTTCTGGATCACTTGTCTGGATGGTCCCATGATCTTTGGAAGGCCTTCCTTAATGGACTTTGGTGCTACCCTGATGTTTTCTGATCAAGTTGGTGAGAGAATTCTCCTCCCTGATGCTGATGGCAGAAAGATTGAATTTCCCCTTTGTTCTTTGGATTCTGGTTGTTTGGAAAGAGACTTCCCTGGTCATCCTCCCAAATCTGTCCTGAAATGAAAGCAGAAAGAGCACTCTCATTCCTTTCATCCTCATTTTTTAGCAGAATAGTTGGCCCTACTTATAGTTTTTGTTCTTCTCAGCCTCAGACTTCAACTCATGGACCAACTCCCACCTCAGAGGCATATCTTTCTTTTTCCTCATCATTTTCTTCTCATCCAAATAAGATCAAAACCCAAACACATGAAAAATCCGAAAAATCCAAAAATATTTCTTCTCTGTCTGGAGCTGTTGTATCTTCTTTTCCTTTTTCTTTTCATCCTGATCACTCATCCTCTATTCCGGTTTTGAATATCCGCAATGAGTCTAAAATATATCTCAATCTTGATTCTTTTTGTGGTGGCTTTGGTATGAAGGAGTTTGTTCTTAGGTGGAGGCAATTTGGGGTAGAAGTAAGTCCTCCCAATTGTGCACCACTGAGGGCTTCTACTACTGTTTTTTTCAAAACTCTACCCTGTGCCACACATGTGAGCAATGTGTTATCTTTTGGATCCTCTTTTGTGGAGAAGGCAACTTTCAAGGACACAGAAGAACATTGGACTTGGAAGATGTTGGAACATGGCCTCAGTTTTTGTATTCAATTCCCACTTGTCAATGCTTGGAGGAAGCAGGGATTCCTCTCCTTTTCCACCAAGTACAAACCAGTTGCAAAGAAGGTCCAGCCAGTCAACCAACCAATGCCTCTCAACCTCAATCCTCCTCTTATGCATCCTCTGCTATCCCGCGATCCTTACTGTGGTCTATCCAAATCCCTCACTGGTCCATTTATTCCCTCTGGTCGGGTCACTGAAGAACGTCTGAAAGTGGTCAACTTTGGTCCAGATGGATGGCTTCTTCCTGATGAGTTAAATTTGATCAAAAATATTTTGTCTCTAAGGGAAAAATCTATTGCATTCTACAAAAAAGAGAGAGTTCTCTTGAAAGAATCCTATGTTCTCCCTACATCATCCCTGTAGTTGAACATGACCCTTGGCAAAAGGAAAAGATCCCAATCCCTGCTGCTAAAGTTGACAAATTCATCAAGTTGGTCTGCGAACGAGTCCAAACCAGTTTATACAAACAATTAACTTCTAGCTATTCCAGTACTGTTTCCTGTGTTCTAAAGATTAATGGTAAACTTAGAGTGGTTCATGATCTCCAACCTCTTAACAAAGTTACTATTAAAGACTCTGGCGTGCCGCCTGCCACTGAAGAATTTGTTGAATCCTTCTCTGGGAGAGCTTGCTATGGTCTAGGTGACATTATGGGTGGCTATGACAAACAATCCTTGCATCCTATTTCTTGTCCCCTCACTACTTTCAATACTCCCCTTGGTCGATTTCAGCTGACTCGATTGCCTCAAGGTGCCACCAACTTGGTTGCAGTCTATCAGGCTCAGATGATGTGGATCCTCCAGGACAAAATCCCGGATCATGCGGGTATCTTTATTGACGATGGTGGGATCAAAGGTCCAGTTTCTGACTATGATAATGAGCTCTTACCTTGGCACTCAGGAATCCAACAATTTTTCTGGGAGTATGCTACTGTCTTGGAAAGAATTTTGTTTTGAATCAAGGAATCTGGCCTTACTGTCTCTGCATCAAAACTTGCCCCCTGTGTCCCTGCCTTGGAAATTGTTGGTCATATATTCTGCCAGGACGGAAGAAGGATGGAACCCTCTAAAGTCAAAAAAATCATCTCCTGGCCTACCCCAATAAATCCAATGGAAGTTAGAGGTTTCCTAGGTGTTGTAACTTATGTCAGGATCTTCATTCCCTCACTATCCAAAATCTGTGTTCCCTTGTGTTGCTTAACCAAGAAGGATGCTGAATGGATTTGGACCCAAGACTGCGAACAATCATTTCAGATGCTCAAAACAATTTTTGGGAAAGAAATTGTTTTGAAAAAGATCACTTATGGACCCGGAGCCGGCAAGATCAAGCTGGCAGTGGACTTGAGTTATCAATCTGTTGGGGCTTTTCTTACCCAGGAAGATGAAAATGATTTGGATTTTCCTTCTCTGTATGAATCTCTTCTTTTCTCAGATGTGGAATCCAGGTACTCCCAGCCAAAACTGGAATTTTGCGGAGTGGCCCAAATGCTGAAAAAGCTTCAGACTGTCCTTTGGGGTCAACACTTCAAGTTACAAGTTGATGCACGATCCATTATTGAAATGATCAATGCCCCCAGCCTTCCAAATGCTCCAATGACGCGTTGGGTGGCTTTCATCCAGTTTTTCTCTTTTGATATTGTTCACAGGCCTGGAAAATCTTTCACCATGCCTGATGGTTTATCTCAACGCCCTATTGGAGATGATGAATCAGAGGTTGGAATGGATTTTGATGAGGAAGAACCCTTGGTCTGCCCTGTCTTTGCCTTCTCCTCCCAAAATTACTCTGGTTTCCAGCAAGGTTTCTGGCTTAAGTTAGAGAAGTGCCTTTCAACTCTCCAAAGACCCCCTGATCTCTCTGCCAAAGAATTTTGGGCCCTTGAAAGGAAGTCCTCCAACTTCTTTGTCCAAGGTTCTAGGATTATGAAAAGAGGAACTCCTTGTGCACTTGTTGTGGTCACTATCCCTTCTAAGCAAGATTCAATCCTGGAAAATCTCCATGAAGGCTTTGGTCATCGTGAAGAAACCAAAACTTATCAACGAATATCCGAACAATTTTGGTGGCCATCCCTGAAGAAATCTGTTGCTCAATGGTGCAGGAGTTGTGGAGTGTGCCAGAAACATGATCTTAGGCGCCCGGCCGAAATTTGTTACCCCACTGGAGAGTCCACTTTCTTTGGGAGGATTTCTATGGATGTGGTTCACATTAAGGCTGGTGGAGCTAAGTACCTCACTGTGGCTATAGATGATTTTTCTGGATGGTTTGAAGCAAAGTTTCTTAAGAACCTCAGCTCTGAATCAGTAGCAACTTTCCTTCATGAGACTTGGACAATGCGCTATGGCTTGGCCCAATCTTATTCTACGGATGGTGGCTTGGAATTTGGTGGAAAACTTGATGAAATGATCCCATTGCTCCCTGGAAAACTTAGAGTTACTACTCCCTATTATCCTGAAGGACAAGGCCTGCTGGAAAGAGGCCATGCTCCTTTGAAGGCTGCTCTTGTCAAATTGGCTGGTGAGAGTGGCAAGAATTGTTGGAATTTTCTCCCCTTGGTCCTCTTCTCTGATTGAATTTCCACCAAGCAAACCACTGGTTACTCTCCTTATGAAATCATCTTTGGTCAGAGGGCTTTTATTCCTCTTGATCTTGAAATGGAGTATTTCTTGGGCATCTCTTGGGAACAAGTTTCCTCAACTACTGACCTATTAGTGGCCAAATCAAAGCAACTGGAGCGGAGTGAAGATATTCGTAACAAAGCTTATCAGAAGATGATGGAATCAAGAGCAAAATCAGTTCAGTATTGGGAAGATAAACACCTAAATCAAATCAGGGAACCTTTAAACCCTGGTGACCTGGTATTGGCTTCTAATCATTCCTTGGAAACTCATTTGGGAAAGCTTTTCTCTAACCGCTGGAATGGTCCTTACCAAGTAGTCCATCAAGTTAGAGGTGGATCATATGTTTTGGAGGAACTGGATGAGACTCAGATCGCCGGAAGTTTCTCTGCTGAGCAGGTCAAGAAATTTCATCCTTGTGGAGGCAACTTGGTCCAGAAGTAAGTCCTCCCAATTGTGCACCACCAGGGGCTTCTACTACTGTCATTTTCAAAACTCTACTTCATGCCACGCATGTGAGCACCTGGGACGCCTTCTTCATTTTATCTCAGCCACTTCTAGGATTTTCCTTTGGATGAATTGACATATTCTTTTTCACTCTCAAGAGCAAAATGACCATTCCTTGGTTTCAATCATCTTTCTTTCCTTTCTATTTTTATGGCATCAAACTCCAGAGCAGACTAGGGACAGTCTGTAAGTTGGGGAGAGATGTGGTGACCCATCCTGGACACCCTGGCCAGTGCGGAGACTTTAATTTTTTTATGATTTTTCCTTATCATCATTCATAGGTGTCATTATCAAAAAAAAAAAAAAAAAGAATCTTTGATCCAGAATGGGGTTCCATTTGGTTCCCAGCTTCCCAACTGCTCATTCTCTCAGTTGGGAAGGATGATCTCTGGGTTGGCGTATCCCCGCTCTTGTGTTCAAATCCCTTCTGCTCCGCTATTCCGCTTTACAATTTTTTTTTTTGCCAAGCGCACGTCCAAAAGACAGCCGGGTTTGCTTCCGCCCTGTCATCCATCACCGGCACCCCCAAATGCTAATTATCACCACCACCACAACCACCATCTTGGACCTGATTGTGGTATTCTATTGTCAGACCTTCACCAAGTCATACAATCAACCTTGATCTCAACCAAGTCATCACATCACCCACTCACTCCATCTCACTCTTCAATCTCAGCCTCAGCATCAGATCCCCATCAATGACCCCAACCAGCTCCCCATTGAGTCGGTTCAGACAATTTATTGATCACCTCAATTCATCAATCCATCATCATCTCTCCCTTGATCAACCTCCAAACTATCTCAAGTCGTCAACCTCTCTCCAAGTCCACCTCCCAGCTCGCCGGTCTCCCGCGTGGCTTGTCAGTTGCCTGCGCGGGTCTTGGCAGTTGCCAATTCCTGTCGGACACCGGCCGGCGGTCATCCGGGGCCACAACAGTTGGCCGGGCCCGTAAGACACCTGCGGGTGGTAATCCGCGGCCTTGGAAGTCTCCCGGGCCCATCAGAATGACCGCGGGCATCCCCCCCATCGGATTTCTTTGTCTCCGAGTACCTTTTTGTTTTTTTTTCTTTTGTTTTCTCATGATCTTGATCATCAAAAAGAAAAAAAAAATTCTGCTCTCATTTGTAAATCTCTCTTGTAAATAGCCTACAGGCCTCTGGTCTATAGAAGGAGGGGCTCTCCCCTGCTTTTTGGGGGAGCATCATATCATCAGATCCTCAGTTAATAGAATCATCCATAGGGCTGTGTGCCTGTGTCCCCCCCCATCATCATGAAATTCAATCCTGATCCTTATGCTGGGTATATCTTTGATTGCCCCCTGATCCATTTTTGACCCTGAGTCTTTGCCCCTCTGTGGCCTGATCCTTATCGCCAACCAATAGCCTTGCTGGTTGAAGAAAAATTCTGCCTTTTGGAATTTTTTTGAGTGTGTTATACCACTCCTTGATCCCTTTCTCTGACCAGAATGGTCCTGATCCCTGGTCACCTTTCTGGAGCCAATCACAATTGATTGAAGAGTTCTTGTTAAGCTTAAGACCTGGAGTGTTATACCTCCTTTTATTTTCTTTGGAGTTGTATTCTGCAAGCCTATTCTTGAGTCCCTTGAAAAGTGTTGAGGTTATCCTTGCTTCAAAATCAGTTACTGTTTGCTTTGGAGCTTCTTAAACATTGTGCTTTGTCTTGTACAGCCACCCTTGTTTATCTGGTACCCTTCAAGCGCTTGATTGCGGAGAGTTGGGCAGGTTCATTGAGAACCTGGAGGTTGCTTGGGTTTGAGTTGATCATCCCCAATCTTCTGCTTACAACCAGAGTTATTAGCTTGAGGGCGTTGTTTACATACAACAGATTTTGTTCTTTGAACTCTAAGAGGACTTTAACTTCTTTTGTTCAAGTTTTTCCCTGCATAATCTTGTCTCAGATAGTGCTGTTCCATTGATACCAAACTATTATCATCTTTATCCTCTACTCCTTGATTCCTCATTTACCAGGTTCTGGACTTTGATCTTGGTTACATTTAAATATTTTTGTAACACTCAGGAGCGCAGCCTAAACAGCACCTTTCCCCTCCACAGAACTGCCACAGCCTAGCACCGTTTGGAGTCTTACAATGTCCAAATCCGTTCACTCTAAAGCAATACTAATAGTACAAATGAAGGATGAGTGAAGAATGATTAAATTTACGCCATAATATATTAACAGATCCTGTGGCTCAAATGGTACAGAAATCCAGCAGATCTAAGATCAGGTGATAAAAAGCACCAAGTGGACGTTCTAATCATTCTCTGCCTGACTTGCCAGCCTCAGCCCATGAGCAGAACATTCTCTACGCGCCCTGAGAAGCTCATAATCACCCCAAAAAGTTATTTATACAGACCTCTTTGGATCCATTATTCCATCATCAGTTTAGCAGGAATTGTCACTGTGTCATTTTTAGTCAAGTGCTTATGAAGAATCTAAGAAAGTGATTTATGACCAAGTCTGTAATATTATTTTTTATTTCTTAAAACCAATCAAGCCTTGAAGTTTAGTCGGGAAATCCACCCCATCTGCTCTGAAACCCTTCCTATTATTGCTGGATTTTTGTGGTAAAGTGCTCAGAGTGAGTGTTTCCCTTCCTTTCTAGGCCATTGTGCGGTTTTGCCTGGCCAATAGTGGAATAAGCCCTTTTGAGGGCACCCATCCCATTCCAAGGTTCTTAAACTGCCTAAGGAGGCCCCTTGAAGAGAGTTCGCTTTGTCTGTAAAGACCCCCAGTAGTATAATACTGTGGCCCCTCTTTTATATACAAATTAAAAACCTTTTATTAACAAAATAATTAAACCTTGCAACTGCTCTGATTATATTATTTATTTGAGCCTCTTAATGCTTATTTTTGTAATAATTATTATTATCATTATTCCAGTATTTTTATCACTCTCTGTAGCTAAAGGACTGCAAGGTTCCTGGTATCAGAGAGCTGACATTTACGTGCAGAAGATATATTAAGTTGCTCAGCTGGAGTTAAAGCTTCCCAACCAGTGGGTTTATAATTTTTAATATATTCTTCTTTTCTTATCTTTAAATTATTTAAATAATAGATTATTAATTCTGCATTGGTTTTTAAATCCACTGCAAAAGAATTTTATGATGAATCATGGATAAAAAGTCAGATGAATTTATCTTTGATTTAATTTTACGTGAAATTTCTGATCCAAGGTATTCAATAACTAATATGGAATATTTTCTGGCAGACCCCAAATTGTCAGATTCCTGGATGCCAAGACCCTTCCTATCCTTTAGCTACCAGAGATGATAGAATAAATAATAAATATATTATTCAATAAATGCAGAAAAAATCTGTAAAATATTTGGATAAAGCTTATTGCAACATTAATTGGTTTGGATATGGTTTATTTTTATAAATCAATATATATAAATTGATTATTAAACATTTTTATAGAGGGGCCACAATTATATTGGGGATTTTTAACACCTCTCTTCAGGGAATTCAGTATGAAAACACCTAGGCCTGGTTACTTTGGAACCTTTATTTTAAAGGATATTTTGCCCAAAGATAATATGTATATAAAATAAACGGTGGTGTTGCAGGGCTTTGTAACCAAGCTTCCACAATAGATAAAGCATAATAAGATTCACTGGTATATTATTAAATCCTTTGGTAACCTTTTTGGGACAAGCACTGATGATTTAAACCTGTATACTGGGGTTATAAGGTTGTTCAGCAGTTTAAATTGATGAAAAAAGGGTTGAGGACAGATATTATTAATCAGAATAAAGCCACAAATCACTTACTTATTTTTCATAAGTATTTTATTACCTTAGCACGTTTTCTGGATGTAAATATAACTGGGTCTCTGGGTATTAATATCCTCAAAAGAGCTCTTTATGTATAGCTCTTGGAGTCCCAATATTGTCCTTCTGAGGGGTAAAGGGGCTCAAAGGGACAGAAACTGAGGCTAGAAGGGTAGCCAGAGGTACCCTATCACGTTTTCTTGGTGCTGTAAAACGGGAAGCATCTAATTCCTCAGGGTATGGGAATTATTCTACTTTATAATTGATGTTTGAACGCGTGAAAAACACTAATCTGTCCTTTTTATTTATTATTTAATTAATTATAACTATTAAATGATCCCAGTAAGTTAATAATTATTTTAATAGAAATTCCTACGGATATCCTGATGTCAGGTTAGTTCTCATTATGTATTAAATAATTGGAGTAAAGTCATGATATTGATTTTAATCCTTATTTTCAAAACTCAGTTGATTTACTAAAATAATTACTTAAAAGTATATGTCATGGGTATTCATGTAATATTTTAACATCATTAGTTTTCTTAGTATATAAAACAAATAATGATGTCTAGAAATTCTCATAATAGTATATTAAAGTATTTTGATATATTTTTTGAAGTAGTCATTATCTTATCTTGGACATTTTTGTTATTTTGAATTATATTTAATAAAAAATACCTCTAGAGATTATTTAGGTATTTTTATACAATTGTATGTATTTTTAACCTATCTACTATCCACAGGAAGATTTATTAAATTTGTAGAATGTTCCATTGTAGGTTGTAGGATGTTTACGCAGTACCTAGGTTTCTCAGCCTGCCTGTCACTTTTTCAACCCGTAGTCCCGCAGCTGCATACTTTTTGGAGGCCTGGGGCTGCGTACATGGCTTTAAAAGAGTGACAGAGCTGTAGCTCAGCTGCGCGCGGGTGTATTGGCTGCCGCGGCTGCGTGTGGGAATTGTGACAGAACACATTTCCCTCTGTAACTCCTAAAATATACACAAAACCTCAATTATGACTAAATTTTAGGTGTGAAACCTATACGTGATAATAAATGTGAAATATTTAATTGACCAAAAAGTTCAATAGTGGTTCCATGGTATTTTGTTCTTTCTTTGTTTAATTATTTCAAAATATAAGGAGTTGGATTTCAAGGGTGGGGTCAGTAAGTGACCCTACCTAATTTCGGGTGGAGAATACATTTTGGCAATAATATTTATGGTTTTCCTACTCCTTATAAGGTTTACTTTATTTTATTTTTTACGTTATTTCTGTTACTTTTTCAGCTTGCTCTTCATGGTAGCAAGCTGACATCAAATCAGAGGATATGCCTGCTGACGCCATCACCAAAAGTCCTGATCTGACCAGTCTCGAACTACTTCAATCTACCTTCTCAAACTTCTCAACCTAAAATCATATCAACTCCTCCCTGAAGCTTGGGCTTGTTGTCTTTTTGCTTCACCTCATTAGGCACGGGGTTTGGTGAAATCTCTGAGAAAGAGGGTGACATCCAAACCCTCAGGGATCCCCCAAAGAAAATCTAAAGGAGTTACTGGAAGCAATGAGGTACCTGAGGCTCTAGGGTAACCCAGCCAGGACAGGAAACCACACCTACAATATCTGGGAACATCATCTCTGATCCTTGCAGATTGATCTCATCTGTCTTCACTGTCACACTGTTCTCTTTCTTCTGTGCTTCATATTCTCTTCTTTATTCCTTCTTTCTGTCCTTTTCCACATTGTCTCTCATTCTCTTCCTTACCTGTCATAAACTCAACTCAACCACAATGCCAGATCTCTCAACCTGTCCTCCATCAAGCTAGGAAAACCACCAACTTCAACCTCAACTCATTCATAGCTATGCAACCAATTTTATTGTTGTCTGCCTGGTGAGATTGCTATTGAATTGACTCACTCAATCCCTCCATACTGACCTATCTCAACCATAGAACATAATCCACTGACAACGCAAGCCACTAGTCCATCTTCCATCCTGAGTCTTCACTGCCTCCTCAAGTTCTTCCCTTATTGCGCTCAACCTACCTATCCTTCTTCATCTTGTTGGTCAAATTTATTTCATTGTTTCACTTGAATTGTTGTTGTGTTCTGACTGGCCTGTGGCTTGCCACCAGTCTCCAGCTTCTGTGTCAATTCAATCTACGTTCTGTCACAATTTTCTTATCAAATTCAATCTTTTGTTTTTCTTTAGATAATTCAACATTTGAAGATGAAAAAAATCATGTTTTTTCAAATTAAATCAAATTTGAGCTCAGGTTTGAAAAAGAAAAAAACCAATTTAAGGAAAATAGTAAAATGTTGAATTTGCAACTCTGTGGTTGAAAATGGGCGCAAAATGCCACTTGCAATTCATCTGAGTCCCAAATGGGCATTTGCAACCCATCTGAGTTGCACTTTCATAATATATATATATATATATATATATTTAATATTTTTTTAATCTATTTATCTATTGTTTCTTGTTTTGATTTAAATAAAAAAAAGTAAAAAATAAAAAATGAATTAATTGATTAAATTAAAAATATAAATTTAAAAAAAATTCAATAAATAATATGGAATAAAATGAAATAAAATATATATATTTATATATATATATATATATATAATAAATTAATTAACTGCATTAAATATATATATATAATGAAATAAATAAAATCCGTATTTTTTTGCCATTCACTACCTAAAGTGGATTTCTTGGCGCGGTTTGAAACCCTAAATGGGTTTCAAACTGCCATTCACAGCCCACTCAAGTCACAAATAGCCATTTGCAACTCAAATGGGCCACAAATGTATGTTTTGGCACCATTTTGGGTCACAAATTTCCCACCGCAAACCATTTTGGTTTGTGAATGGGTTGCAGGGGTTGAAAATTTAACATTGCCCAGAAAATAATAAAAATTCAATTTCCTTTAAATTTTTGGATTCCTTGAGTAAAACCCAGTGAACTAGAAATACATATTGGAAAAGTATGAGAAACATAGAAAAATTCCAAATTTAAATATTTTAGGAAGGGAATTTAAATATCTTGAAAGATTTCTGCAAAGACTTCATCAAGTAATATTATAATGGAAAAATATGAAAAAATTAACTCTTTGGGAAAAAATCCATTTTTTTTCATGGATGTAAATACCATTGTCAAAACATGAAAAAAATACAAAAATTCTAGATATAACCAATTTTTATGGGGAAATTCAAATATTCTTCAAAACTTCATGAAATATCCATTAAGTAAAACAATCATACTGAATTGATGGAAAATATATTTTTTCAAATAAAAATTAATATTTCTGTTGAAATTTAAATACCTTTCTACCAGACATAAAAAAAAATATCTCATTGATTTTTTTCAGCATGTCTGATTTCCCCTCATAAAATGTGTTTTTGAAGCATATAATATTGGGTTTAAACCTGCCAACATGATGTATCACCACAGTAAAAAGGCTGTGCAGTTGAACCTAGACCAGTAATAACAAACAGCCCAGGAAGCCACAAGCATCTGTAGCCTGGTTGGTAAAGGCAGAACTCTAGTATGTGTCTCAGTCTATCTCAGGTTGTGGGTTCAACTCCCACCAGACACATCTTCATTTTCACAGTCTCAACAGGTTTTGAGCCCAGATTCTACCTGAGCATATACTTGCTTACTTAAGAGACTTGAATAAGATCTTAATTCTTCCTGTAAGACCATTTCCCCCTGTAAGCCTACCCTATGATTGTGGGTTCTATCCCTGCACTGATCACTCTTTCACCTGGGTATTGTTTTGTGTAACACTTCCTACATCACATAGAAAGGGGGGTTGTTGGGGTTAAACCTGCTAAAATAATGTATCACAAAAGTACAGAGGCTGTGCAGTTGAACCTAGACCAGTAGTACCAAACAACCTTTGCAGACACAAGTGTCTTTAGCCTAGTTGGTAAAGTCAGCACTCTATTATGTGTCTCAGTCTATCTGAGGTTGGGTGTGACTCCCACCAGACACATCTTCATTTTCACAGTCTCAAATTACACTAAAGAAATCTGAATTTCACTTTCTATCAATTTCTATCCAGGAGCTCATGCCCAATTTATGACCTACCTCAGGTCAAGCTCTGGTCAAGATCAGGTCAAGCTCTGGCTAAGATCAGGTCAAGCTCTCTCCAAGCTCAGGTAAAAATTTATCCAAACTCCAATTCACAAAAACTTATCCAAACTCCAATTCACAGTAACTGTGCACCAAAAGCATTTTACAGCATGAAGATACCTTCAACTAGAGTTTTGAGAGATCTTAAAACAGAAATTCCTGGATGAAGCTTGCTAGAAAGTTCCATACCTTTTTTGTGATGATAAGTTGATACTTTTCATGTTTGGTACAAAATTATTCATATTCCATCAGACATATCTGAAATTTCTGTTTCAAACAAGCCATTTTTTATATTATCTGCCATAATATTGTTAATTGAGCAGAATACTTTTTTGATTTTTCAGCATATTTAGATTAACCTCATGAAATAGGTATTTTTGGATTTTTTGTCTTTTTTAGGAACAAAGGTATTTTTATTCAACCATAAATATTGCATTTTGTTAAAGGATATTCCCTTCTTATTTTTTTTCTTATTTTTCTTCAATTTAATGAATTCTTTCTTTCAAAATTAGATCTGATCTTTGATTTTAAATACTCAGAAAGCATTAAATTCATTGAATTTTTACATGTTTCATTATCTCAAGCAATGTGAATAATTGAGTTTTCCAAAGAATTCCACTGCAGAGAGAGCCAATAGGATTTCTAGGTGCCTTCTTTTGTCCCCCAAGGCCTTTATTGAATCTTAGAGGCCTTCAAAGTCATAAAAAACTCTCTAAAGTTGTTTTTTCCCACCACAATTTCTCCTTGGAACCTTAAAAACCTTTTTTCCCACTCCAGGAAGCCCCTTGAACGTTGAAATACCTACATGCCTTCCCATGGTGGGAAAATATGCTAAAATTTATGGTTTTAGAGTTTTGAATCTTGATATATTTACACCCCTTTTCAATAAAACTTGAATTTATCAAAAGCATTGGTAAAAATGTGCCTTTCCTCAAAGAAAGGTGGTATTTAGTACATTTGAAGGTTTGAATATATCCTGGGAAATAAAAATAATGATAAAAAAACTCTTCACCCAGTATGAGAATAAATTCAAATAAAATAGTTTTTTGCCTCAAAATTGTTCAAAGGTACCTTGACTGATAGCAAAGTACCAGGAGTAGTGGTAATTTTTGAGTTATGCTATTGAAATCTTAGTCCCAAAGTACTGAAATCATACTGAAGTGGTGATGCTTGAATGTGAATTTCAATTTTTTATTTTCTTCAATTTCTTTTTTCAATAAAAAATTGATTTTCCTTCCCTTTTTCTTCTTTTATTCTACTTTAACTTTTTCTTGGAACTCATATTTCATTTGAAAGATAACATTCCTTATCAGGTTTTACAAGTTTTTTTTTAATCTTTAAATTTGAATAAAGTATTGTGAACTGATCCATCTATCTTTGTTTTAACTGTTACCATTTTGATTTTTCCCTTTCACCCTCACTATATTTTTTCTTTCTGAAATGATTTGATAATTATGATTTTCTTTCCACCCCAATTTATATCAAATACTATTGCCTTTTCACTCTTGAATTTTCCAAAAGGTATTTCTTATCTAATGATATACTTACTTTTTATTTTTGATTAATCAATTCATTAATTATTATCTAAATATTTTTCATAATATCTGATTTTGGTAATGATTTTATCCTTACTCTTAATGTTAATTATCCTGCATTAGCCATTAATATCATCTAGTTCTGATACTTCAGTGATTTTTTAATTAATCCATCTGAATCAAAGATTTCACAAGGCCTGGTGATATGCAAGCAGGGATTTCAATATGGGTAATGTACTCATGGTGGCTTGGGGGACCTTTAAACAAGAGTCTCTCAATATAGAAGAGTATTTCAGTAAGGCCAGATTTTTTTTCCTCAAAAGAAAATTTATTGTTTGTTATTGCAAAAAGACATAGTAAACTCATTGCTTGAGGAAAGAGAATCTTGTGGAGCGGGAAAGGAGGCAAGTAAGAAGAAGCAGGGAGGGCCTCAAAGAAATGTGGCTATAAAGTGTAATACAAGACCAAGGAGATAATTATTCATATTTATTTAATGGAGGGCCAAGCATGAATACATTGAGGTAGATCTAAGATTGGTATATTTCATTTTAGAATTTTCTCAGAGTTGAATTTCCTGGATTGGGGAGATAAAAATGAAGGATGTACAGTTTAAATATAATTCATGAAAATATTTACAAAGAGGTCAGAAATAATGGTACCCAATCTTCAGAATTATTTACATTAGGATTTCCTAAGGATCAACCAGAAATGGAATTTATGATAGAAAGAGTCAAAATTGTTTTAGGTGTGTCAAAAACCAAGAAAACTATACAATTTAATCATTGGAAGGCTGGGAGCTCTATTGAAAAAATAAGTTAGTTATCCCAGAGGTAGATACTCAGTATGTACTAGTTTAATTAATTTGATTTGGAAGATTGAGTTTTCAGAGTGACAAGGGCTCTTTCCCTTCCATTCCTAAATTTTATTGATGCTTGAAATTCCTTTAGGCACAACAGATTAAATTGGGTGTAAATAGCTAAATTGGTAATAACAATTAATTTCTTCAATAATTTTTTGTATTTTGTAATTGATTACTCCTGCATATGTTTTTTTCTCAATATTTTCAAAAGAATTTATCTATTTTCATTTTTTTACACTTATATTATTAATATTTTCAGCCACCTCTGCAATAGCTGGAAGATTAAATTAGATATTTCAAGGAGACTAATTTCCTAGCCAGTCTTTTTGCCTTTTTTCCCATGGAAAACTACTTTTTAGTTCCAACCTTCAGGCTTTCTTATAGCAGAATGTTTCTCACATTTTTTTTTCACTTCTGAATGAGGGGAACTTTGGAGGTGTGCTTACTCCTGTGAAAGCGTTTGGGGTTTCCCACCCATTTTTATAGAAAGAACTATGGTATGAATTCAAGTATTTTTTGGATCCTTATGGAATTCTGGAGTGGACCGGAATGTGGCTGTATGCTTTGGAGCATTGATAAGTGCCACAACCCATAGAAAAATTTGGATTGAAGTTCCCCAGAAGCTGGAGGTCCTTTCACACAATATTTTTTAACAGCATGAACTGGGCTTTAGCCAGTTTGTACCATTGATTTTAATTTGGACTGCTTTTATGTTGGATTTGTTACAAAATCTTGGATTTTAGAAGGATTAAAGAATACTCCAAGTCATATCTTGCATTCATACCCATAAGTTTTCATAATGATTTATAATTAACTCACTTAATTCATCCTCAAAACCTTTTTAATTGAACCTGATATGGTCCAAATAAATGAAAATTTGCATCTTGGCCAAACAATTTGTTTGGTCCCTTTTCCATCCTCTCCAGATGAGCTTAAATTGAAATTTACAAAGTTTCCCCTCTCAAAGAAATTAATTTGTCTTTCAGCCTTCTCAATATTTTCCACATGGCAGGTATGCTTACCATGAATCAACACACCTAAGACAACAACCTGAATCCATCTATAAATATAAAAATATTGAAAACCTCATGCACCCAACCCAGTGTCAAGATCCTTGGGTTAGAATTTGTTTATCAATTTAATTGTGTATGCACCTCTTGCATCCATTCAGTCATCTCTTTTTTTGGTCAGCTTTTTTTTTGGTCAGCTTTTTTTTCTCTGTCTTCTTTTTTTTCTCTGTCTGCTTTTTTTTCTCTCTGTCCACTTATTTTTTCAGTCTGCTTTTTTTTGAGTTGCTTTTTTTCCAGTCCAATTTTTTATTTAAATAAATTCACACAAAAACTGATTTGAGTACCTAGATTGTAAAGTTTCATAATTTTCCAAAACATCTTTGCATGTATATAAGCTTTGAGTGATGTATCTACATATTTAAGGTTTGTTTTAATTCCTTTTCAATACTTTTCAACTTACGCTTTGTATTTATAGATGTTTTTTTGGTACTATCACGCACATACAGGGCCAATTCATGTATCTCTGTATGTATTTATCAGGATACAGTGCCAATGTATATATCTCTCTATGTAGGTATCAGTTTTGAATGATGTATGTACATATGTAAGTTTTGTATTTATTTCTTTTTATTAATTTTCAACTAACACTTTGTATGTATTTAGGTTTGTGTGATGTTGGTACATATGTAGGGTTTGTGTTTATATCTTTTTGATACTTCTCAAATAACTATTTCCATTTATTTACGTTTGAGTGATGTATTTACATATGTAAGGTTTGTGCTAGTTTCTTTTTAATACTTTTCAACCACATCTTTGTATGTATATATTATTTTTCTTTTGTTCTATCACACACATACATGGCCAATTGCATGTAAAAGAGCCAACAAGTGTATCACATGTATACAGGTCCAATGCATCTAACAGGGGCACCAAATTTAACAAGTACTTGAGTACTTTAACGGAGGGCTTTGAAAAAACATGTAATGAACACTAATTCCTTGCTTGGCTCAAGATTTTTTTTACAAAGATTGAAAAATTAAACAAATGTAACAAGGGTAACACATAAAATAAGGACAACACATGTAACAAGAAAAAATACATGTAACAAGCACAAAAAATGTAACAAGGACTAAACATGTAACAAGGAAAAAAAATGTAACAAGTAGAAAACATGTAACAAAGACTGTAACAGAGGGAATGGACCTGTTTTTTTTTGACAGGATAACAATAAGCTGCAGCAAGGCTGGAAGGAATGGTATTAATGTTTCTGATGAATTTAAAATACATGCAGTTAATTATCCTTCTCAATTGACCCATAGAGATTTCACAATTGGGAACCTCTGATGGCTCCTTGAGGAAGAGTAGTGAACTTAGAGAATTTTACAACCCTCTGAACTATGTTTTGTTTTCATCCATAGGGGGAATGGGGTTGGTTTCCAGAATTAAAACAAAAACCAGGAAAAAAAAGCTTCACTGCCATGAATTATTATTCAAATTCTCCATAATTTTTTAATTGTGACTATTCAATTTTGTAGTGGGGTGGTTGTCCATTTCAACAAAAATTTTTTCAAAATGATAAATTCAAAACTACATGTGAGGGCCCATACACGCGTCCAATGTCCATGTTGGAGCCCATAAACCCTTCCAAAGTGCATTTGGGGGCCCATACACGCGTCTACACGCTTCCAAAGTGTCATTTAAACGTGCACAACCCCAGGGGTTGTATACCTCCCTTAAATGGCATTTTTGGGTTTTTTATCCCCATAAAAGGTCATTTTGACATGTTTTTGAGGGTTTACAGCCCTGTGGGGGTTGTTCCAGAATTTTTGGGACCCCCTGAGCCACATTTGGGTTCCATCAAACCAACTTTGGGATCAATGCATACTATGTGGGACTATTGGACCACACCTAGCAATCCCAAAGTGAAACTAAAGTGAATATAAAGTGAAATAAAGTGAAAATGCAAACCAAATCATTGAAACTAAAGTGAAATTGCAAACATAAAATCCCAAAAAACCTGATATTTCTCAACTCAAAAGTGAGCAAAATTTGTAGCTGTTCAATTGAAAGTTGGATTGAATACTGAAGTAACATTGCATGTTTTTGGCATTATGGGAGCAGTGGAAATCCCTCCTGTTTTTTAAATGGCTTTGTTTAAGGACTACATTTATATTGCCATTAACAAAGCTGTGGAAAAGAAGGGTTTGGTTAATGAAACATTGAAAGCTGCAATTTCATCCTCATCTAGGGTTACAATTGAGGAACAAAATGTTTCACAAATTAACACAACCTCTGGTTTTGAGTAACATTTTATGTTACTCTGGCCTTTGGCTGATTTAATTTCATGGAAAATGAACTATGAGTATGTAACTATGACAGATCCACTTGAACCACCTCCTTTGAGAGGTTTTCCTATTATGGAAGAGGCACAAAACTATTTTCAAACATGGGCAAAAAATCCTGGTTAGGCTTTGGCTTTTTTCAACTCAATGTATGATAAATAAGTCAATTTAGACGGTGATAGACATGGTTCTTACTTTGGTAAATTTTTCACCAAAAATTCAAGGAAAACTCACACATGGAAGGTTGGGTGCAAGTTTTTGATCTGTGAAAGTCACACAAAGGCAGAGCCCTTGTGTCAAATCTCCTGCAGAAATGGCCAAAATAACCATCAAACATCTCCACACCCCTCAGTGCATCCTCACCTTGGGAGAATGTCTGGGATGGCATTAGTGAATTTAAAAGCAGGCATGAATGATGGGCTCAATACTATTAAACAAAAAATAAAATTGAGAAATATTGATGGCAGAAAATATTTTGACGGCCAAACAATCTATAACACTAAGTGTAAGGTAGGGCTTGAAGAAATAAAGGGAAAAAGGGTTATGGAGGTCCTCTTTGAAAAACTTGGTAATTCAGGTTGGTTTTATGGAGAAACATTCATTGGAGAGGGTCACTTGGAGGTCCTGTTTTTGGCCCAACCCAAGTGAAAACAATTCCATTATATTTCTATGTTGAATTGTACTTATAAAACAAAGAAGTACAACATGCCCCTATTGCATATTGTAGGAACTACAGCAAACAAAAGAAATTTCAAGAAAGCTCTTGTTTTTATAAAAAAAGAAAAATTTGAGCTCTACAGTTAGTTTCTAAATGCACTAAAGGAGCTGGCTTATGATCCTGAGAGACTTCCCAAAGTCTTTGTCAAAGACTATGAAAAACTTCTGATTGGTGCTATATAACATAGTTTGCCTGATTCAACAAGACAGTTTTGTCATTGGCACTTGTCTCAGAAAATAAAAGCAAACCTTAAAGTTTTCTTTAATTAAAAATTTGAAGGGTGGCAAAGATTCATGTCTCTGTGGGCCAAGTATGGGGCCTTAAAAAAGGAGGAGGAGGAAGAGTTCAATGATGCAGAACTTAAAGTAAGTGGAAAATCACTGCCTCTAGTTTTATTCTTTCTACTTTTAAATTGCTTGAATTATGACTTTTATAAAGTGTTTCTTGGAAGACCCTGAGGATTTGCTTGAGTATATGGACCATAAAATCTTCCATAGCAAAGAGAAGTTTTGAATGGCTTCTAATTGCAAAAACCTTGACCTTGGGAATGAAAACATGTCTCAGGTTGAAGGGGCCCATGCTACCCTCAAATGATTCCTTGCAAATTATATTGGAAACTTGTTGGATGTTTGGAGGAACCTAGAGGGAATAGTTTACAATCAAATTTTATCTGTTCAGGCTGCCCTTTACAATTCTCAAATAAAGATAGAAACAGCTCTTCCCACTGAAATGTTACCATTGGGATAAAAGTTATCTTTGGGGGAAATTAAACTTTTTGTGGAAAAATTAGAGAGGTTAAAGAAGAAAAATGATGGGGAGGTGTGCACCAAGTCATACTACAAGGCTATGGGTTTTCCCTTTTCCAACCACATAGGTGACCAACTAGCACCAAGAGGATCTGTTTTGCCTGATGATTTTAATCATCAGTGGAGGTTGGATAATGAACCTTGCAGAATATTGTAAGTCTTTCCTTTTGTGAAATGTTCATCTTTTGGGTTTAATGAACTGAGGGTAAAATGATTTCTGTAGTGCAAGGATGGCTATTCAAGTGAATTTCACAGTTCAGTGGAAGATACTGAAAGTGTATTAGGGTCCCTTCCATTGTAATCAGATTACTTTTCAAAGGATGATGAAGAATAAATGGAGGAGTCAACAAGAAGTTCATCATTGGTGAGTGTTATTTCCTTTAATGAGATGAGAATTTTGGCTAACTCATTTTTGATTCTAAGCAGTGAATTACCTCAATTGAATACCTGAGAACTTACATAAGTTCTTGGGGGAGGATTGGGATCCAGTTGGTGATGGAAATTATGGATTTAGAGTCATTGATAAATCACTTGGTTATGATGAGCATGGTTGGTTTCAAGTAAAAAAAGAAATACTTGAAACATTGAGGAAAGATAAGATGTGGTATTCTAAGATCCTTTGTGGAAGTAAATATGTTAAAAATATAGAAAAAAGACTTGATGTTAATGACATCAATAAAAATATTACATCTTCAAAATGGCTTTCAAACTTATATATGAGTCACAAGATACCACAAACTTATGCATGACCAATATTTCTTATTTCATTGGATTCATGCTGTACTTATACTCCTATGAAAATGGGGATAAAATAATCATAATTCCCAATATTCATTTCATTTTTTAATAGAATCATTGGGTCCAGCTTGTACTTAAGGCAGATGTGATTCCAATCCCTTCCATATTTTCAAAACCATGTTCCATGATTTCTCAAAAATCCTCTTGTTGGGTGGATCACCTGAAAGATCAATTTGAGTTGTATCCTAATTTATTTAAATCATTTAAATTTCATCATTTGTGTTTGGGTTCTGATGCTGATCTTGCAATTATATTAATATGAAGGGTTATCACATTTTTAACATCATTATTTTGAGTGTTTTGAGTTAACATCATTATGATGATTGTTTTGAATGGGATTTTCTTTGGAAAGTCAGCTCATCTTTTGTTGGGCTGATCCCATCATGAGGTGTATTTTAACTTCTGGTGATGGGATCAGCTTAAACCAATGTCAAACTTGTTTTTTTTTGTATTTTTACTTTAGGGCTTGTAAGTTGAACTTGTATTTTTTTTACTTTTACTTTAGGGCTAGTCAATTTGAACTTGTATTTTTTGGAACTTATAATTTAGGGCTACTCCATAGACTCTTTCATTGTTTATTTAATTTTTTCTGTTTTGGTTGCCTTCAGTTTTTTTGTTTTTTTATTTCTTTTTTATTTTTTATAATGGTTTTTATTTTATTTTTTTTTTATAACCAAAAAATCAACATTTTTTGATCTTTTGGTTGATTCCTGTTTATTTTTGTATTTTTATTTTTTTTATTTTATTTTATTTTATTTTTTTATTTTACTTTTTTTGGCCCACAACACTTTTAGTTGTGTGGCATGGAACACAACTACATTGGGTAGGTGTACAGCCCCACATGACTTGAATGTAGTCAGATGTGGTGCCTCATGACACTGGGCTGTTGTGTGGGGGCCACACAACTACACTCAAGTCCTGTGGAGGCTACCCGTCTTGATTGTAGTTGTTTAGCGTGCCGCAAAAATCATTTGAGTTGTGAATTTATCATCAACCTTTTTTGACCAGGGACCAATAGATGAAAATTTTGCAAGATGAAGATTATCCTATATTTTTTATCATGAAAATAATCCAAGGCTTAGGCAGTTCTATGGTGTTGAGATATATCAGGGAACAGGTGAACTTTCAGAAAGGCTGTATTGACCAAGGGTATACTTGAGGAAAATCAAAATTTTGAAACAAAAATGGAAGAGGCTGAGGATAATTTTCAACCTTCTGATCTAAGGAAGTTTGTTGGATTGCTTTTATCACTTTTCCGGCCTGCAGAACCACATTGGCTATTTAATTTTTCCTTGAATTAGATTGTTGATAATTTCATAAACTCTGGAATCTCAGATCAAATCATTATCAAAAATGAAATTTCAAGATCCATATTTTCAAAAACATTGTTACTCAAGTTTTGAAGCAGCTTTTCCTGACCTTCCAAGACTTGATTGATCAGTGGAGGAAACAAGGAACCACAGGAAATGGAACCTGGAGGAAGGACAAAATTTTGTTCTCAATAAATCAGATGGGCCAGAAATATCTCTTCTGAATCACAGAAACATGCAAATATTTGATCTGATAATGAATGCATTTATTTAATACCTCAATACCTCATCAATTTAAACACACCTTTTGGAGTAAAATATATGTTCATTGGTGGGTCCATAGGAAAAATTTTCCCAGTGAATGACAGAAAGAAGCAAATATTTGATCTGATAATGAAATCATGTAGTTGAAAGGCTACTTCAAGAACTCATGGATTTCAACCTACCTTTTGGAGGAAAATTGATATTTCTTGGTCGGAACTTAGGGACAATATTCCTTTTTTTTTCAAGAAGGCTCATTTACCCAAATTGTTGATTCAAGTTTGTTGGATTATTCTTTCTGGAGATGTTTCCAATTCTGAAACCTGATTACCAGAATGGTTTACTTGATTTTGGATATTTTCTGAATAATCAAGAATTTTTGAACAGAATTATGCATCCTGAACACCTGGTAATTCATGGGAAAGGTGAAGATCAACCTTGAGATGGATTAATCAAGGATTAATATCCAAAATTCCACCATTGCTACCTTGAAAATGGTTATCAAATGGACCATGTTGTTTTCCAAACTAAGAAGAAATATTACAGTAATTAATCTGTTGAACATGATACTCAAAATATATACCAAAAAGTTTTTCTCAAAGCATTATTTATTCCCATCTTTCCTGCTCATAGTTTTAATCTGAATTTGGCTTTGCAATTTAAATTTCTGGATTGTTCTCAGATTGGGAAGCAATTTTATAGTTTCCAAGTTTGAAACTGGTCAATGAATAGGATGGCTGTTTTTCATTCCCCACATCCCCTTGGTTACTGAACCTTATGAAAATGGCCTCCCTCTCAAGATTATTTTCAAAAAGTTATTGAGCTTTCTTATTGAGGATAAAAAAATTCAACCTGTCAGATTGCTACTATTGTAGACCAAGCTTCAAAAGTAGCAGAAATGAAATAAATAAGAATATTAAGTTTAAGCTGGGATGGAGTAGGAAATCCCTAGATATTTTTGCCGAAATGGATTGACCACCCAAAACTAGGTAGGGTCACTCAATGACCCCACCCTTGAAATCCAACTCCTTATATTTTTGATAATTAAAGAAAGAAAAGACCAAAATACCATGGGAACACTATTGGACTTTTTGGCCAAATTGAAAATTTCACTCAAATTTTCACATATAGTTTTCACACCTAAGGTTCAGTCAGAATTCCGGTGTTGTGTATATTTTAAGAGTTATACACAGAAATGTGTTCTGTCACAATTCCTGCATGCAGCTGGGGCAACCAATAAACCTGTGCATGACTGAGAAGCAGCACCACCACCCTGTCAGCGTACCCTGACAAGCTGTGTATGCAGACCTTGGAATCTGACAAGTACGCAGCCGCGTGATTATGGGCTGACAGAGTGACAGGTGGCTTGAGAAGCAAAGTTAAAGGTGCTACAACATAGACAGGAACATTCTACATATGTAATAAATGTCCCTGTGGATTTTAGATAATCTAAAAATACATAAAAGTCTATAAAAATACTCAAATAACCTTTGTATGTATTTTTTACAAAATATATTTAAAAATACTAAATATTTTGAAAATAAGATAACCACTATTTGTAAAATATGTTAAAATACTTTAAATATACAATTGTGAGAGCTTCAAGAAATCATCATTTTTGTGACATACTAAGCGAACTGATGATTCAAAAATATTACATGAGTTCTCATAGCTTATATTTTTTGGGCACTGAGGAAAAGCAGAATAGGAGAATGGTAGAAGGATTAATTTCATAGGAGTCAGTCAGAAATGACACAGTGACAGCATTGTCACAGACTGAGTGACATATGAAGAGAGATGAGTACATGATGAATAAAATAGTTACAGCCGCGTGTTTGAGATGGTAACTGGAAAGACTGAGTAGGGGCTTCTTGGAGTGTGTCACAGAAAAATTGATAGGATAAAGAAAATAAATAAGAATAAGAAAAGAAACAGACAAGGAATTGTAGAAATAAATAAAGACATGTGTGGGATTAATGATAATCCCAACAATATTTTTTATTAATTATTTCAAGTAAATCAATAGAATTTTGAAAATAAGGAGTAAAATTAATATCATGATTTTACTCCAATCAGCTAATACATAATGAGAACCCACTTGTCATCAGACTACCCATAGGAACTCCTGCTAAAAGAATTGTTAAAATGCTGGAAATATTTACTAAGGATAATTAATTAAATAATAGATCATGTGGACAGATTTATGTTGATCACAAGTCTAAAAATCAATCAAAAGGTCAAACAATTCCCTTACCCTGTGGGTAGATTTTACCTGTGCTACAGCACCAACAAAACATGAGGGAATACCACTGGCTACCCTGCAAGATTTAGCACCCATCCCTTTGAGCCCCTGTATGCCTCCAAATGACAGAATGGGGACTCAAAAAGCTATAAATATAGAGCTCTTTTGAGGATATTGATACCCAGAGACCCAGTTATATTTACATCCAGACACTGTGCCAAGGTAATCCAATACTTACAAGAGATAATTAAGTGATTTATGGCTTTACTCTAATTAATAATATCCTTCCCCAACCTGTTTTATGAATTTAAACTGCTGAACAACATTTTTAACCCCAGTAATAGATTTAACCCATCAGTAACCGTCCCACACAGATACCCAAAGGATTTAATAATATAAAAGTGTGTCTTATTATTGGTTTTCTGTTGTGGAAGCTTGGCTTCAAGTTCCTGTCACACCACAATATATTTTATATATATATTATCTTTGGGCAATATTTCCTTTAAGAATATAAATTAAAGGTTCCAAAGTAACCAGGTAGATGTGTTTTTAAAGTGATTTCCTTGAAGAGAGGTGTTAAAGATACCCAATATTATTGTGGCCCCTATATTAATTTATTTAATAATAAATTTATTAATATTGGTTTATAATATTAAACACTAACCAAACCAATTAACCTTTCAATACCTTTATCCAAATATTTCTCGGATTTTTGCTGCATTTATTGAATAGTACATTTATTATTTATTCCATCACCTCTGGTATCTAAAGGATAGAAAGGGTCTTGGAATCCAGGAGGCTGAAAAAACCTCAGAAACATTCAAATATTAATCTTCACCTTATTCTCCAGCCAATATGGTCAATTGTATGTAGCATCATTAACAATCAAATTCAGCCACTCAACAAGGCTTGTTATCACACATAGAAATTGCAGCCAAATTTAATTTTAACCTAATAAAAATGTTTATCCCAGAAACTGATGCATTTGAAATATATATTGAATTACTCCTATATCAACAAATTGAAATTAGCCTAAAAATTATTCAATTGGAAACTAAAAAAATGTATATTCCAAATTTTTCCAATCAACACAAATTCCATTCCTTATCCATATTATTAAATTCATAATGAGTTTTCAAATGCTATACATCCCAGAAACAGATGCATTGGAAATATATATTTTGTTTTAGTTAATCCTATATGAATAAATTTAAATTAGCTTTAACATGATTCAATTTAAATTGGAAAAGATTTTATTTTTCACATTTTTCCAATTGACTCACATTGAATTTCCTATCCAAATTATTATATTGCAATCAGTCCCCAAATTTGGGGGAAATACTCTAGTTCTTTGAATAAAAAGTAAATATTTCTTGTTCCTCAAGCTTTGGATTTTTTTTTATCTTTGAATCTTTTTTTTCATTTCCTTAATTTTTTTGAATTTGTGAATTTCATTTTATTCTTGGGAATTGATAAATTCACAAACCTGGGTTGTGAAAAGAGGATCACAACTCAGAGAGTTGCCAAAAAAAACCGTTTCAGGACTAGCACAACCCCTGGGGGGTTGTGAACTACTTCTTTGCATTCCATTTGGGTTTTGTAATACTTGTTTTCAAGCAAATTAGGCTTCTAACAAGTATTTTGCAACCCCCCTGGGGTTGTACAAGTCCTCAACATTTTATTTGTGTATTTCTGGATGAAAAGGTGCCACTATCAAATAAATATCTTAGCTCAAAATGGAGAATGTACTAATAAGCTTCTTGAGATTTTATCTCTAAACAATATTTTCACTCAATTTAACACTTGCACAAAGATTAATGTCTGAAATTTGCATAAGAAATCCCATTTCGTTGCTTTAGGTTATTAAATGAAGTGGCATGAACTGAATTATTCACCAAAAATATGACAAACTAACTTTCTGAATCTGCAGGATGAACAGCATAAATTCTCCTGATTCAACAACAAATTTCAAAGTTCCTGAAATATTTTCCAAAATGATGGAATGTGAATTATTATGGAAAGAATGATTATTTTGTTTTAATTTCAAAACTATTGATTTCATTTATTTTTTAAAATTGTGGAAGAATATTTTATACTTGTTTTGATCTTTGACCAACTTCATCCAGGGATTCATGTGGTTTTAAAAAAACTTGTTTTTTTCAAGGAAGCTGACTATCAAGCCTTAAAACAGAAGGTGAAGCAGCAAATAATTTAAATGAAAAACCTGTTCAACATGTATGTGGCACAACTACCCATGCTGAATCCATAAATTAGTCTATTTAATCCAAAAATTCACCAACATAAACATTATTGATTTCATATCCCTTGTAAATAAATTTGTGGAGGTATCCAACTACCAAGATACCTGCACATATCTCTGAATTTATATTGCATTGGTACCTGGAAAAAATGTCAGCATTATAAGGAACCCCCCAGGAATTATAAATGAAAAAGGTTTCATGATTCCTCCTCAGTGAAATGGTAGGTCCATTTTGGTATCTTCTATATCTGGCATAACTTTTTTTAATTAAAATGAAGGTGGTATAGAACAGAATTTAGATGAAAACCTTTCCAAAATGCTTCTTGGGGAGCTTCCCATCTTCACCCCCCAAAATATTCTATTTCATTCAATTCTGCACCAAAATCAACATCAACACAATAATAGCCCTTATAAATGTATTTTTAGAGGTATTCAACAGTCAAGATACCTTCACATATCTTCAAATTTACATGTCATTGGTGCTTTTCAAAAAGGTAAAAATTGTAAGGAGAAAACCACAAATTATCAATGAGGAATTTTGTATGATTCCTCCTCAGTGAAACGTAGGTTCATTCTGTTATCTTCATATATCGGACAACTGCTTTCACCCACAATTGTTTCAGGATAGAAGGCTCTGGGGTATTTCTTCTTGCACCTACCATTATCAATGCAAGGTGCTTCCATGTTTGAAGTAATACATGGGACAGGTATCATGTTTCTTTTAACTGCTTGAAAAATCTTCAGCTCTGTGAATTGATCAGGTATATCTGCAAAAAAATAATCTCAATTTTTTCTGATTTTCTTGGCTGGTGTCATGGTGAAGAATTACCAAGGTGTGAGCATGAGGCAGACCCCTCTTCTGGAATTCTATAAAATGAGTTCTTCCCAATGTCAATCCAAATACCACCCTGGGGGTTGTACATGTTTTGAACAACACTTTTGGACCACTTGGGGCAAAATTGCCTCAAATGAGATAAATTGTTTCAAAATGTTGGCCATTCTATACATTGTAAATAAATAAAAAAGAAAAGAAAAAGAAAAAGAAAAAGAAAAAGAAAAAGAAAAAGAAAAAGAAAAAGAAAAAGAAAAAGAAAAAGAAAAAGAAAAAGAAAAAGAAAAAGAAAAAGAAAAAGAAAAAGAAAAAGAAAAAGAAAAAGAAAAAGAAAAAGAAAAAGAAAAAGAAAAAGAAAAAGAAAAAGAAAAAGAAAAAGAAAAAGAAAAAGAAAAAGAAAAAGAAAAAGAAAAAGAAAAAGAAAAAGAAAAAGAAAAAGAAAAAGAAAAAGAAAAAGAAAAAGAAAAAGAAAAAGAAAAAGAAAAAGGAAAAGGAAAAGAAAAAGAAAAAGAAAAAGAAAAAGAAAAAGAAAAAGAAAAAGAAAAAGAAAAAGAAAAAGAAAAAGAAAAAGAAAAGAAATAAAAATATTTTTTTGTTTCTTTTTGTTTAATTTTTTATTTATTTTTTTATTATAATTATTTTTTTTTTTGCTCACAACCCTGGAGTTGTGAAGGAGTTGTGAATAGCAAATCACAACTCTGTGGGCTGTGGGGGGCCCCACACAACCAGAATGAGTTGTGAACCATGCCACACAACCCATTTTGAGTTGTGTACAATTTGTGCAGGGTTGTGAATTTATCACAACCCTTTATCTTTTGATTAATTTTTATCATTTTATTCCTGGCTCTTCTATTGTAGCAGGATGAGATAAAGTGTGCCAGCAGGTATGGATCTGCTGTGAAACGTTCCTAGCTAGCGTTTTGCAATTTCCAAGCAATCTACCCCTACCTTGCGTAATATATTGATTGTCAGCTTGCTACTATTGCAGAGCAAGCTGCAAAAGTGACAAAAATAACATAAACATAATAATAATACAACTAACCTAAGAAGGAGTAGGAAAACGTTAAATATTATTACTTAAATGGGTTCTACACCCAAAATTAGACAGGGTCACTCACTGACCCCACCCTTGAAATCCAAATCCTTATATTTTTAAATAATTAAGGAAAGAAAAACCAAAATACTACGGCTCCATTATTGAGCTTTTTGGCCAATTAAATATTTCAGACATATTGTCACGTATAGGTTTCACACCTAAAATTCAGTCAGAATTGAGGTTTTGTGTATATTTTAGGAGTTACAGGCGGAAATGTGTTATGTCACAATTGCCCCACGCAGCCGCGGCAGCCAATGCACCTGCATGCGGCTGAGATACAGCCTTGTCACTCCGTTGAGGTTGTGTACGCAGCCCTGGGCCTCTGACAACTACGCAGCCGCGGGACTATGGGTTGACAGAGTGACAGGCAGCCTGAGAGGCTCAGGTACCGCATAAACATGCTACAACCTACACGGTGTCGTGTCAATTTATAGACACGGATTGGGAACTGTGTCGCGGCTGCGCGCTCAGCATTGGCAGCAAGTGGGCTCAGCATTAGGGTATGCGGAGTGCTCATCAGCGGCAGCTGCTGGATCAGCAGCAGCCGCTGTTTGGCTCTGCACCTGGTGGACGGGTCGGGCTCAGCATCAAATGCGGCGTGGGCGGCAATCCGCCCTGGAGATTGGATTCGGAAGGTAGTGCGCTCTACTAGGTTTGCAGGCGCGCCGGTTCGGATACGTAGGGGCGGAGCAATCCGCGGGCTATGAAGGAACGGATGAAGCGCGCGTGCAAGCGCGCGGATCATGCCTGATATTACCAAACACCCACAACGGTGTCATACTGACACCAAACTCAGTCTAACCTCAGTCTAAACCTCAGGCCTGATCTACTTTCTTAGGAATTTCAACCTCAGGGCTCAGGAGACTTACATCAAAATGTCTCCAGTAACTATATACCTCAGGATCTTCATGCAGTACATATCTACATATAGTCTAACCTCATACTATAAACAGATAGACTCCATAGGCTTGCACATACTCAATCTCCCAGGCTCTACTCTACCCCGCTGTCTAACCCATACCTCTTTGGGTTACCTCTCTGTCTAACCCATACCTCTTTGGGTTATCTCTCTGTCTAACCCATACCTCCTCTGTATGGTTTATCCTTTGGGAATCTTTATGTACATCCTCCTGCGGATTGTATTACATACTCTCTCTACTTAGTACATAGTGTCATGAAACCCATGTACACGGTACATCCTTCAACTGTACTCTCCCAACTTAGACAGCTCAGACCTGGAACCTTGTCCTAATGTAGAAGCAGCCTAACCTAATGTAGTAGCATACCTGATCAGCCCTCTCTGTTACTTAGACTGTTCCCATGACATCATGTGTGTAGTCTGAGCCCCAATCACTTGTACCTCTGTTGTAGTTCCAACCTCTTGTCTATTTAATAAGCCTCCTCTTTCCTCTTCCTGATGCTTCCCCCAAGAAATCAGTTTACTACTTCTTACTAGGAGATCCTTCCCAGCAAGTGTCATTCAGCACCATTCAACCCAATACTCCTCTGCTCCTGTTAGCCTCCTTCAGTAACCTTTCACCCAAGCCTACTGTGGGTAGAGAGCCCTCTGTGCCAAGCCCTGCTTGCATGTCAGCAGCCCTTGTGACAGACGGTGTGAAAACTTTATAAGTTATCCCTCACAAAGTTGTGCCAAGTCACAGAGTTCAATGGTTCTAGCGTCCGTAAGACTCAAGGATGATTCCTTGTCCAGGAGAGAGAGAGAGTGAGATTCTAATCTTCCTTTCTCCTATTCCCCCCCTCCTGTGTGTGTCTGTCCCCCTGCAACCCGTGCTGAGGAGAGAGGTATCTTATTTCCCCTCCCCTCAGCCCTAACCTAAGCACAAGCAAAAGGACAAACTGACAACCATGAAGAAAAAACCCTAGACCAAGAACCCTAACCCATCCCCCAACCCATACCCATACCCTATCCCTTCAGCTCGCCTGCCATTTTGAACATCCGGTTCGTCCTTCCATGGCTCGGCCCTCCTCCGCGCGCTACCCAAAGTTCACCGTGCTTGCCTGTATCCGCCTGACGCGCCGTCGTGGATTTCCCATCACGTGGCCGGCCCGCGCTTGGGCGCAGTTGTCCACGCATATAGCCCGCTGTCTCCCCGCCTTTTCCTCCCCCGAGTAAACGCCCAGCTCCATCTGTGAGTCGGATATCCAAGTGGATCGCGGCCCGCCTCCCCTAGTCAGGCCCGTCCCGCAGCCGCGTGCTCGATCCGCTGCGCCCACTGCTGAGCCTTGCGGAAACTGCTGCTGAGCCCGCAGCGGCTACTGCTGAGAACCGATGCACCCCCACTGCTGAGCCTAACCTACCAGATGCTGAGCGCGCAGGCCGCAACGCAGTTCCTGACCCAAGGCTATATAATGACACCACATCCCCCCCGACTTGAGTTCTGTCCCCAGAGGTCCCTTCCCATTGCTACCTCGAACACCTTCGCACCGTTCCCCCCTACCTACTCCACCTCACACACTCCGCCGATTCCCCTCCCCCCGCTTCATCGCCGTCATGCTCCCATGCGAATTCTGCATCCAGAACGGGCACGCGTGCTTGATTGCTCCTGGCCAACGCGCCTGTGTCGCTTGCCATTGCGGCCATTGTTGCTGCTCACTTAGTGACGGCATGCCCCGAGCCCCCCCCCAATCCGGCCCTTGCCCCAGGCCGCGCAGGAGGGCTTGTCCGGACTCATTCGTAGTTTCGGATGACAACGCTATCTTGGAGGACTTGTGGACTCTTCCGGGCTCCCCTTGTTGCCACCCTCCGCCGAGCAAGGCTCGCGACTTGGCTTCCCCCCTCCGCCGCGCAGGGCCACCGCAGAAGGAGGACTTCTTGTCCGTTGGTGACTATTGGAGGGCCCTGCGATTCTGGTTGGACCGCTTCCGGATGAGGGAAGGCGCGAGGGGCCCGCGACTCAATGAAATTCTCCAGCGTTGCGCTGCTGCGGATTCAGTTCCTCCTCTGGCACCTACGCCGGCTCCTCCCCCCGGCTCCACAAGGCACTCCACCGCCGCCCGCGTCACCAGAGGTCTTGGATCAGAGGCCTACTACCCCCAAGGTCCCTCCTCAGCTGTCCCCAATCCTTATCCCGTCGTCAACCTCAACTGAGCCAAGCCCTCCGTGCAATGCCCTGGGGACCCCCTCATCACCCCCTTGCTCTTTTGGATCAAGTCCTGTCCTGGCACCGGCACCCGCCTTTCCCCAGCCCTCCCAAGATTCCGGAAATCCCGATTGTAATGGCACTCCCAGCGTCCCGCTTCGAGGTTCTTGCGGAAAGGTTGACAACGATGCTTAGGGATTACCTTGCGACCCCCGGCGCCCAATCCTCGGAATCGCAATGCGCGCTCCTGGCATCTTTCCGGGCCTTACTGGCGTTGTCAAGGGCGGAGATGGAGGATATGATGAAGATGGCTTAGGCGCATCACCCCCTGCTCCCCTTCTCCCCTTTTTCTTCATCCGTCTTTTGTTGTACTGCGCTTCCCCTATTCCTAGAGAAATACATGTCTTCTGCGCGAGGTCCTATCTTCCAAGAAAAAGTGTGCAACCGCGCTTTGTGAGAATGAGATTAAGATTGAGGTCCGCGTCTGCGCGCTGCTTTGTGAGTGAGATTGAGATTGACCGGCCATTCCAAAAAGGGGTACCTGGACCGCCCCAGAAGGACTTCCACACAGTTCCCCATACCCGTACTACAAAACAAACAAACACCGTGCTGACAGGGCGCGCTCACAACCGCAAGTATAAGGGAGGAGCGATGGGAAACAAACATTCTGGGGTGCCTAGTTATTCCGGCTGTGAACCGGCTAGAGAACCCCCTTACCAAGCTAAGCTTTTAACCATGTCCACACCGTCCCCGTCCATCGCGCCCATCTGTTGAAGAAAGAAACAGGAGAGAAACAGAAAAGGAGGAAGGAAAACAGCCCGGATCCAAAGAGGAGAAAGAAATATTCTATATTTATTATTTTTATTTTTATTTTTATTTATTTATTTATTTATTTATTTATTTTTTTGTTTTTTTTTGCAGAGCTCTTCGTCCTGCCATCCATGCGCGGGGCTTGTCCTCGCGTTTGCGGACCCAACGTCACGCCGCGCCTGCTTTGTGGTAGTCCAAACCTGCCCTATAGCCATCAGACTCACCTTTCTAGTGTAACAACAGCACAAAACCCTCAAATTAACCTCAGAAATGGATTCTACATCAAAAATAACCTATAGTCACTCAGCCAAAGTACCCCTCTATCTCTCATGGATTTGAAGATACAGCCCAAGAAACCTTCAACTGTGGCAAACTCATACCCACCCAGGTGTCACAGCTCTGTGGAAGGCATAAAGACATACCTTTCAAACCCTCAAGTACATACCAGTAACACTTTACCCTCAACACCAGAACCATATGCCAGATTCAGTCACCTCATCCAGAATACAGAATACAGATACAGGAGGCAGTGCAGCATGCCAGATCCAGTCACCTCATCCAGAATACAGCATACAGATACAGGAGGCAGTGCAGCATGCCAGATCCAGTCACCTCATCTAGAATACAGCATACAGATACAGGAGGCAGTGCAGCATGCCAGATCCAGTCACCTCATCCAGAATACAGCATACAGATACAGGAGGCAGTGCAGCATTCCAGATCCAGTCACCTCATCCAGCATACAGTATACAGATCCAGGAGGCAGTGCAACCAGTCCAGATCCAGTCACCTCAGCCAGAATACAGCAATACAGATACAGGAGGCAGTGCAGCATGTCAGATCTGGTCACCTGAACCAAACAAACATGCAGCAAATACACATACAAGAGGATGTGCAGAAGTATACAGGAGCAATATATGCAGGAGAAAGTGTAACCAGCCTTAACCAGAACCAAACAAATCAACAGTATTGCACAGAAATACATTTAGGTAGAAGCAAGAATCACTGAATAAACTACCAGTACAGCACAGCAATATACCTTATCTGAACTAAACAGCAATCTATGCAAGGCTGTGCATGCATGAAACCACTGTAAAAGCTTTTCCCAACCAGCAGAAATGCCTCATGTAACTGTACAAACTTTTCCCAACCAGCAGAAATGCCTCCTGTAACTGTATCTCACTGTTCCTCACCAGAACAGGGAGAACCCTCAGGGGCAGCCTTGAGCACCCCTGGGGGCAGGATTTGTCTATTTAAGGAGGGCCTCTCTGCCCTATCCAAGTTGTATACCTACTCACCTACTCATACCAACCCATCAACCACTCTATCAGTACCCATCTGTGGTACCTACCCAGATAAAATATCAGTGAAACAATTATAAAGGAAAAAGGAAATCAGAAACCAAGTTATAACACACCTTTAACCAATTAAACCACCCAACAGGTGCTTGAATAAGGGTTCTTCTGTGACCTAAATATTCAGCACCAAATTAAAGAAGAACCACCCTTCAATTAATAAATAACCCTTACAAAGAAAGAGAGCACAAACAAAAGCAACCACCAACCTTTTCCTCTACCCAGCCCCCTGTGGGTAAACCCATCCTTGGGTCCTCTCCTGAACCACCCCTTTGATAAACCCTTGAACCCTTTAATATTGGGATATTGGTTAAGATCAAATATATCTGATCAGTAAATAACCCATAATCCAATACATCTGGTCCATTATTCAACAAACCCTACCAATAACAATCAATAACTAATCTAGGTCTGATCTGAGACCTATATTAAGTCTCAAAGAAACCAGCCATTAATTTAAATAAATTATTGTGCAGACTTACTATAGTACTAGAAGGGCAGGCAATGAAAAACCACTCTTAGTATATACTAATACTCCAAAGGAGTAGAAGTAATACTAAATTCCCCTTCAAGGACTGCCAGCAAGCTATTTGCTATTTTATTTACCTATAATCCCACAGGAGTCTCTACAGCGTACCTGCAATAAATAAACCGTAGCCAGTACCAATCGGAAACCAAGTCCAAACCAAAACATAAGGAGACAAACATTCTGCGGTGTCTAGTTGTCCCGGCTGTGAACTGGCTAGAACACCCCCTCACCAAATCAAGCTTAACCACCTAGCGCCCCCCCCAGCTTGGCAGCTGTCCCCAGCAGTCCGCAACCTTTGACTTCTCCGGGGTTGCGCGTCGTGCGCCGGTTCTTCGCTACCCAAACGCTCCACGTCGTCGCCTGACTCCGGGACTGCCTTGCCCCCAGACCCCAAATCATCGCCCGCCATTTTGTCAAAAGAACTGGAACTGCGCGCAAAGAAGCGTTTCACATGCGAAGCCGCGGCCTTCTGTTTAAGTGGCGCCCCGTCCAATTCCTCAAGCTTGTAGCTGCGGCCCAAGAACTTAACGGACACGCGGTACGGCCTGTTCCACCGGTTGGCAAAAAGCCTGCCCCACTGGGATTCCAGACTCTGATTATACAGCAGGACCAGGTCCCCCTTCTGCAGCGGATCCCGGAGCCAAAGGGAACAGCGCTTGTCCCAATAGCGGACGGACACCGTCTGGGTTTTCTTCAAACAATCCGCGGCCCTTCTCAAGCTCTCCTCACGCCTAAGGAGTTGCTTGGCCCGCGCCTCGACCAGATCTGCGGACTTCTTGACCTTCCACCAATCCACGCCCAAGAACGTGTTCAGCTCCATGTCCACAGGAAGCACAGGCCGCTGCCCGTAGAGTAGCTTGTAAGGCAAATACCCCATGGAGCGCTTCACGGAGATCCAATCGGCAAAAAGAACCGCTGGGAGCGCCACCTGCCACCTTTTGCCGTCCTCACCGCACATTTTCACCAGTGCATCCTTGATTGGCTGATTCCCCCGCCCAATCATCCCCGCGCCCTCTGGGTAGTACTCCGTCACGCGCCCGAATTTTTCTCCACAACTCTGCACCAGGGTCACCAGGCGTACCCAAAACTCCGCCCCTCCGTCAATGGTGACCAAGCAAAGCAGTCCGTAGTGTGCAAACCATTCCTCCTCCAGAAACTGAGCCACCTTTTCCGCCAATAGCTTCACTAGGGGCCTCGCTTCCACCCACCCAGACAGATTGTCACGTGCAACCAGCAAAAACGCAAACTTGCCCGCCTTGATGTGGACCACATCTAGTGAAACGCGCCCAAACAGCGCATCCTCACACGTGGGGTGGCCAACCTCCTTGGGCAGACCCAAGCTTTGCCGCTGGCAGGCCTTGCAAGACTTCACCCAATTGCGCACTGCGCGGACGATCCCCGGCCACCAAAACCTTGCTTTTACCCTTCTCCGCGTCTTGAACTCACCCCGGTGACCAAGGTCGTCGTTCAGACTTTGTAGGATCACCTCTTGGTCAGCCCTAGAAGTCGCGACGACAAGAGGCACGGAACCACTCCGCCGCCATAACTGACCATCCTGTAAGTAGAATTTCAGAACGTTACGCCTCACCCACCGGACAACCGCGCCCGCCGTGCCCTTTGGGAACCGGAGATCCTGCAAATATGAGCACAAGACCGCGTAACGCCCTGACTGACACAACGGAAGACGAATCGCCTCCTGCACCATTCCTACCCAAACAACCGGTGCTTCCACGTCCAAGGGTTCCGCCCCCTTGTAGGGATTGTCCCGCGGGTACCGCGATAGCGCGTCCGGCATTTTGAACGCCTTTCCTGGGATGTGTACCACGCTAAAGGAGAATAACTGGAGAAACGCTACCCACCTGGTCAAGGGCGCATTTGGCAGTGTCGTTGAGTTAATCATTCGTGCCAAGGCCTCTGCATCAACCAAGAGCTTGAAATGCATGCCCCACAAAAGGTGCTGCAACCGCCGTACAATCTTGGTGACACTGCACAGCTCCAGCTTTGGCTGCAAATAGCAACTCTCTGTCGCGGTAAAGGTGACCGATTCTTAGAGCACCGGCCTATCTTTTCCGTCCTCCTCCTGTGTCAAGACCCCCCCGGCACCAAACTCACTAGAGTCGAGCGCCAGGCGTATCCCTCCGGCGTCGTAATCAAGGTCCCAAAGGACAATTTTGCGCCCCACAATCTCCTTGAGCTTTGCAAACGCGGCATCGCATCCTTCGGTTCAATTCCACTCCGCCCCCTTATGCGTCAGCGCCCGCAATGGGCTCGCCACTTCCGCAAACCGCTTGATGAACATGCGGACATAGCTGCACAACCCCAGGAACTGCAAGACGTGCGACACCGTCCGAGGAGTCGGCCATTCAAGAACTTTTTTTTGCTTCTTCTCCGCTATTCGCCTACCGTCAAAGGCCACGACGTGCCCCAGCACCTTGAGCGCCGGAACGCAGACCACTAACTTTTTCCTGGACATGGTAAGGCCCGCCTCCTCAATTTGGAAGAGGACTCGTTCCAGAGTCTCCGCATATTCCCAGACAAATTGACGGATCCCGGGTGCATCCTCTAGGACCGCGCCTCTGTAGTCTGTTCTGGGGCCTTTAATGCCAGCGCTGTTGATGAAGATTTGCACGCCTTCAGGAAGATCGTCAAGTAGTATCCAGGTCATTTGGGCTTGGTAAACCGCCACTGAGTTGGTCGCACCTTATGGTAGCCGCGTCAGCTGCATCCTCCCTAGCCCGGTCTCAAACGCCTTCAGTGGCTGCAAGTCAGGGTGGAGTTCTTGCTGGTCATATCCCCTCATTACGTCCACCAGCCTGTAGCAAGCGCGCCCGGCTATTGACTCCAAAAATTCTTCCACACGCGGGGGAAGCCCCGCGTCACAAAAAGTGAAAAAATTGAGCCTCTGAAGGTCGTGAATGATCCTTAGCAACTTCCCATCCTGTTTAACAAACGCAAAGATAGGACTTGAATAGCTTGACGTGGACTGCTTGTAAAGCCCTGTCCTCACACGCTCCCGTACCAGCTCCAGAAAGGGTTCCCGAACGGTACGGGGGATTGGAATCGGCTTGATTTGCCATGGTTCGTGAGGGACAGTGGGAATAACATAAGGGTCCCCAATCTCGCCTCTCAACAACCCGCGCTTGTCCGGTCCAAAGGCAAGCGCCTTCTCCCTCAGCACCAATACCAATACCAGAAGATCCCTTTCCTCCGCGCTCAGCCATCCCGTTGGTCCAAAGTTAAGGGCGTCCACCCGCTCGTCCGTGATTCGCGCCAACTGCGTTATCCATCCATTCTTCCCAAGGGGCGTCTCCCACGGGTCCCAGGACCACGCGATTGGTTGTAGGGGTCCGTTGAGTCCCTGAGGCATTGGCTCATTCCGCGGCCGGACTCTTTGCGCCACTGGTTTGTACTTGCCCGCTTTGCACCGCGCCACCCAGACCCGGCTGTCACTGTCGTAAGTCCTAGTAATAACCAGACCGGGGCTTTTGCCTTTGCTCAAGACTGTGGCACAATGATAGGGTTTTCAAAGCGTAGAGCCTTCCGGCGATGCATACTGAGGAATGGAACTTACTTCTGGCGCCCGCGCCCTATACGCGCCCCCCTCCACCTGCTCCTTACCTGTTGGCCGCTTGTGCTGAGCCGGAGCTTGCCCCCCACGGTAACCAGGGCTGAATAGGAAAAATCCTCTGCAGGGTGACCCTTGGGGTCAGCCCCCGCGCCAGACTCCCCATTGCCGCCAGACACTGGGTCCTGTACCCATCTCCCTCGCCCGCAATTGCAGATCGTCATTTCAAACCGCGCTCCAAGTGGGTCTTCGACGGTCAGCGCCTCCGTAACTTCCTTGGCGTTGAAGGCCATTTGAGCTTGGAACCCAAACATAAACGGCCAACCTAGAATCACATCTCCGCATTCCACTGAGAGAAATGACAGGGGCTTACAAACCTTTGCAACTTCTACCTCCTCCGCCTCTACTACTCCATCCACGTGGCATTTGCCGCCATTTAACGCGCAAAGGCCCATTGCGCACTTCCTCCGCACCAGGCCAAGCTTGTCCACCAACCTTGACGGAAGCAAGTTGACCATTGACCCGCTGTCCACCATTGCCCACACCTTCCGCCCCGCAATGGTCATTGTGACATAAGCAAGCGGGACGGATATTGACTTTGACCGGCACGGCTTGGGATCCTTTCCTCCTCCGCCACATTAACTTGCTGAACCGTCATCGGCACCCGGCCCTGACCGCAATCTTTTAAGGCCTGGACCATCTTGTTGACAACCGCAGGGGACACCGCCACTAGCTCCCGTAGGGTCAGAGGTATCGGTGAGTTGTTCCCCATCACCCTTTGGACAATGTCTGCGGCCTTCTTCTTCCCCGCAGGATTAGCGGGCAGCCCCTCCAACGCTGGTACAGGCGCGACTGGCTTTGGGGCCATTAGTCGCTTTTTGACATCCATTGCGATCCGCTTGTTTGTCGCCAATGCCCTGACTTTGGCCTCCACTCTTGGCGCTACCCAGGTTCTGGGCGCGGTGACAATCCCAAGCAAGACCTGGGCAGTCTCGGCTTTAGCCTTTGCTCTTTCCCGCACTTGCACCATTGGTGGCGGCTTGTCCTTGGTCAGATCCACCGATTTGCCTGTTGGGAATATGTACGTCATCCCGGATGGGCAAACAAGCCCCTCCTCCATGTCTCAAGTGAGGTTCTCACAAGCCAACTTCCAGTGCCCTCTCTCCCCGCAATATGAACACCGCGGCGACCCAAACCACCCAGATGGTCCGCTGGGGGGCTGGAACCCTTCTACCATGTGAGGCGGTACCGCACGCGGTTGAGAAGGAGCCGCCGGAGACGGTGTGGCTGTTGGAGCTGTGGGAGCCAATGCCCGGTTGAGAAAAACCCTTATTTCCCGCAGAATCTCTGTCATCTCTCCGACTGATGTTCCCGCGGATTGTTGGGAAATTCCTGCATGTGGAGGCATTGGCGGTCGCGCGGCCGAGGTTTGGTTGGGTACCGGCGCCGAGATCTTGACCAATTTCTTGGAAGAAGACGGGTACGTTCGTGCCGTATCCGCGATGAGCTTGTCCAAATCAATTTTGCTCTCCACAGCTTGACGGATAACCAAAAGATCGGGAAGAATTGCAACACTTCCATCCAGCGACCTTTTAACCAGACCGTGGTCATACAGGTATTGCTGCACTCTGGAACGGATCTGTGGCGCAAGACCCCCAAGAAACGCCCGCTTCATGGAACCTGTCTGGCCCGCGACAACCTCATTCTTCCCCTGGTAGCCATAGATTTGCTCAAACTTATACATATATTCCACTAATCCTTTGCACAATTGCACCTTGCCATTCTTGCTTGCTTCCTCCGCGGCTTGATCAAAGTTGCTTTCTTGGAACCGTGGTTTGAGCTTTCCCCACCTCGCCAACATCTCGCTTTTCAACTTCCCCCAGTCTTGCCTCTCTTAACCAATCATTTCCTCCACGTCCCGCAGCTTCTCCTCCTCAGTAATGAACAGCACAATGGTCCGAACCTTATCTGCGCCCAACGCGCCCTCCAAATCCGGGACCCCTTTGAATCTAGAAAGAAACCGCTCAACGTCCAAGGTACTGAACCAAAGGTGAGGGAAATCCCTTGGCCTCAACCAAACGCGGAGAGGGGCCTATGCTGCCATGTCGGATGACCCTTCCGAGGAAGGAGCAAACCCGCTAACTCTGGGAGCATGGGCGGATGGCGGCGGAGGGGGTTGAGCAGCAGGAACGGGAGTCAAACATAGAGGATAGGGAAGGGAAGCATTGGATCCAGGAGCGGTTGTCGGCAACATCCTGCGTTATCTTCAAGAGACTGAGAACGGATCGAGATTTCCCGGCCAGCCCCCCAGATGTGGAAACTTTAGAGGTTATCCCTCACAAAGTTGTTGCAAGTCACGGAGTTTGATGGTTCTAGCCTCCGTAAGACTCAAGGATCATTGCGTGTCCGGGAGAGAGACAGAGTGAGATTCTAATCTTCCTTTTTCCTATTCCCCCCCTCCAGTGTGTGTCTGTCCCCCTCCAACCCGTGCTGAGGAGAGAGGTATCTTATATCCCCTTCCCTCAGCCCTAACCTAAGTACAAGCACAAGGACAAACTGAAAACCATGAAGAAGAAACCCTAGACCCAGAACCCTAACCCATCCCCCAACCCATACCCATACACTATCCCTTCAGCTCGCCTGCCATTTTGAACATCCGTTTTGTCCTTCCGTGGCGCGGCCCTCCGCCGCGCACTACCCAAAGTTCACCACACTTGCCCATATCTGCCCGACGCGCCGTCGTGGATTTCCCATCCCGTGGCCGGCCCGCGCTTGCGCGTGGTTGTCCACGCATATAGCCCCGCTGTCGCCCCGCCTTTTCCTCCCCCAACTAACCGCCCGAGAACCTGGTCGGCCTAGCTCCATCCGTGAGTCGGATATCCAAGCGGATTGCGGCCCGCCTTCCCTAGTCAGGCCCGGCCCGCAGCCGCGTGCTCGATCCGCTGCGCCCACTGCTGAGCCTCGTGGCAACTGCTGCTGAGCCCGCAGCGACTACTGCTGAGAACCGGTGCACCCCCACTGCTGAGCCTAACCTACCAGATGTTGAGCACGCAGTCCGCAACGCAGTTCCCAACCCGAGGCTATATAATGACACCACAAAGGGCGCGGACAAACGGATACGGACAGGCGCAGGGGGGTCCCAGTAGGGCACAGTGCAAGGACTGTGTCATGAGAAGGACAAACCGGATGGACGGAACGGCGTACAGACAACGGGGGGAGTTTGGTACGGAGGAGGTGGGGACAGGAGGCTAGGGTTTCTGTTTTGGGATTCTTTTCTGTTTCTTTGTCGTACTGTCATTTGTGTGTGTACTTAGGTTAGGGTTGAGGGGGAGGACTTATCCTCACTCCCAACTCCAGGTTGGAGGAGGGGCATGGATGCAGAGGAGGAAGAAGCACAACACATCATTGGATTGGATCACTCATCTCACCAGGAGATTAAAGGAACTAATACCGGATACACATCCAGGTGGAAAGTTTTTGGGATTGAAGTATTGGCAATTTCTCTCTCTCTCTCTACTTACCTTTATCTCTTTATCTCCTTATTTCTATTTCTCATTTAAGTGCGACTTTGGACATCCTCATCTCCTTTCAAACGCAGGGAACCGTTAACTTCCAAACCTTGGTACAATTATAGGGGGATAACCTTTTATTCTTTCCATATCTGGGGGTTTGGCAGGGAAATAACCTTCCATTTCTTTTCTTTTGAAGGTAACTGGGCGCGATGTCCTATTCATACCTCCCTACAGTTGCTCCTTCTTCTTCTTCTCCTTCTCCTTCCGTCTCCGGGTCCGCTACTCCAACCCCACTCTTGTCTTTCATCCCTCCTCCTCTCCCTCCCTCCGCTTGACCCAGGACAAGCTACGCCATTCCCCCATTGGTCTCCAGTGACCATGAACCCACTTGTCTGGTTTGCATCAGGCTGCGCGACTACCCTCACATCCAATTCAACACTGCGGATGTGGAGCAATTTATCTTGAGATACAAAGGTATTGCAGATGCGGAAGGTGCGTCGGACCCTGATAAGGCCCGGCTTGTCTTCCTGTTAATTATGGAAGAAGAGAAGCTCCGCGATGTGGAGGAAATGGAAGGCTACAAGAATCAAGATTGGCCAAAACTGAAGGCGGAGATCCTAAGGCGGTGGGGTAGGCGCGAACCTTGATTCCGGGAAAGCAATTTTGACCGCTTGGCCTTGGAGGCGAGCGCGCGCGGAGGGGTCAGAACCCAGGTGGAGCTGGCGGAGTACATCTTGACATTCAATTGGATCTATTGGTACTTGTCAAAGAACAAGGTGGTGGCGGGACAGACGGGGGCCATGAAACGCCCATTTCTGGGCGGTTTAGGCGCTCAACTCCGGGCAAGGGTGCAGCGGCATCTTTACAATCACAACTTGGTAAAGCGGTCATTGGACGGGAGCATTGCGCTCCTTCCGGAGTTGGCTGTCATTTGCCGGGCTGTGGAGAGTGAGCTTGACTTAGAGGAGCTTATCAAGGACACTGCTAAGTCCTTCCCAGCGGGACCAAAGAAATCCGCCCCCCAGGTTCCGGCTCTGGTGCAATTTCCGGCCCCAGTTCCACCTACTTCCACGCGTGTTCCGGTTCCTCAACCCGTGGCCGCCCCTCCGGTAAGAAATTTGACGGAACTGATGAAGGACCAGAAGATCTGCATGAGCTTTATGGGCCAGCAGCAGCCGCAAGGGCCTCCACCTCACATGGTGGAAGGGTTTCGGCCGCCCGGTACCTTTGTGCCAAGGGGGTGCTCGTACTGCGGGGCAAACAGTCATTGGCAATTGGCCTGCAAGGAGCTTACAAAGGATCTCAGCGCGGGATTGGTTTGAACGGCAGGGATGGGGTACATGTTTCCGATGGGCAAACAGATTCTGATGGAGCCAAGCCAGCCAACCGCAATGCAGCAGGTGCGCACACGGGGTCAGGAGGCCGGAACAATGGCGCAAGCGTCACTGGGCATTGTTACCGGTCCCATATTGTGGAAACCACCTCGGGTGGAAGCTGAGGTAAGGGTAGTTGCAACAGAAGAAAAGGTGGCGGTCTCCGATAAAATGAAGGTGGACGCAAAGGAGGGACCCCCGTCGGCCTCGCGCGTGCCCGGAAACAAGGCTCTGGAAGAGAACCCTGTAGGGAATAAGAAAGCAGCGGACATTGTGCAAAGGGTGATGGGTAACAAGACTCCGGTTCTGCTGACCTTGCGGGAACTGGCGGCCATGTCTCCCGTGGTGGTAGACGAGATGGTTCAGGCGTTGCAGGATTGCGGTCAGGGCCGGGTACCTCAGACGGTGCAGTGGGTTCATGTGGCACGGAAGGAAGAGGGGCGCAGGGAGTGCGAGTTAAAATCGGTTTTGAATCTGCTCGCTTACGTTCCAATGGTCATAGCGGGAAGGAAGGTGTGGGCTATGGTGGACAGCGGTTCAATGGTGAACCTGCTGCCATTGCAGATGGTGGATGATTTGGGGTTGGTTTGGTGGAAATGCGCAATGGGTCTCTGGGTGCTTAACGGAGGGGAGTGTTGTTGTGGATGGAGTAGCCGAGGAGGAGGAGGTCAAGGTTGCAAGGGTCCGCAGGCCTCTTTCTTTTCTTTTGGTTGATTGTGGGGATGTGATTTTGGGAAGGCCATTCATTTTGGGTTTCAAGAACAAATGGTTTTTGATCCAGAGGGGGGAACGGAGGCGTTGAAGGTGGAGGATTTGTCTGGAGGAAGGTTTGAGACAACTATCTGTGATCACGGGCAAGGGAAGCGGAGGAGAGTGTTGAAGTATGAGGAGGAACCAGACGCGGAGTTGGTCTGCGACGGGCAACCTTTAGAGGATTTTTCCTAGTCCACCGAGGAGACCGCGCGGAGCAAGCTCCGGTTTTGCGCGGGCGGTTGACTAATGAGGAGCAGGGAGGGGGAGGGAGGAAATTGCAGGGCGCGCACGTCGCAGAAGTAAGTCCCTTTTCTCAGTATGCATTGCCCGAGGGTACTACGCTTCAAAAACCCTATCATCGTGCCACACTTGTGAGAGAAGGCAAAAGCTGCGTTTCCGTTCTGTGCAGGACTTACAGCAAAGGATGCGTGCGGATGATGCGGTCCAACGCAGGCAAGTACAAGCCGGTGTCACGGAAGGTCCGACCAAGGAATGAGCCGATGCCCCAGGAACTGAACGGACCGCTTCAACCAATTGCTTGGTCGCGGGACCCTTGGGTCACGCCAATTAAGGCTTTGGGGTGGGTTACTAGTTTGGCGCGGATCACGGAGGAGCGGATTGCAGCTTTCAATTTTGGCCCAACGGGATGGTTGAGTACGGAGGAGCGTGAGTTGCTGATTTCGGTTCTGGTTCTTTGGGAAAGAGCGCTTGCGTTTGGACTGGAAGAGCGGGGGCTCCTGAAAAACAATATCGGCAACCCCTATGTCATCCCCACTGTCAATCACGAGCCGTGGCAGATCAATCCAATTGAAATACCGCGGGCGGTCCGGGAGCAGTTTCTGGAGTTGGTACGGGAGCGGGTGAAGACTGGCCTTTACAAACAGTCAACGTCTAGTTACTCCTGCCAATCTTTGCTGTGGTTAAGCAGGAAGGAAAGTTGTTGAGGATTGTTCATGATTTACAGCGGCTCAACTCCTTTACAATACGGGAAGCAAGACGGACCCCTCGCATTGACAAGTTCCTTGGGTCAATGGCGGGGCGCGCTTGTTATGGTTTAGTGGATGTGATGGGGAGATATGACCAGCGCAAGTTGGATCCTCCCTTGCGGCCTCTAACAGCATTTGAGACTGGGTTGGGAAGAATGCAGCTGACTCAGCTCCCGCAAGGCGCGAACAATTCCGTGGCGGTGTACCAGGCGCAAATGGCTTGGATACTGAAGGGTGATCTTCCGGAGGGAGTCCAAATCTTCATTGACAACGCAGGCATCAAAGGTCCAAAATCCAATTACGGGGGAGCGGAGCTGGTTGAAGTCTCTGGCGTCCAACATTTTGTGTGGGAATATGCGCAGACATTGGAACGCATCCTGTTTTGCATTGAGGAGGCAGGCCTGACAGTGTCGGGGAAGAATTTGGTGGTTTGTGTTCCGGCGCTCGAAGTCCTTGGCCATGTTGTTGCTTCCAATGGCCGGCGCATTGCAGAGAAAAAGCGGAACAAGGTCCTTGAAGGGGCGACCCCGCGGACGGTGTTGCATATCCTTCAGTTCTTGGGATTATGTAGCTATGTCTGTATGTTCATTGAGAGGTTTGCGGAGGTGGCAAGCCCACTCCAATCACTAACGCGGAAAGGCGGGGAGTGGAAGTGGGGGGAAGAATGCAATTGCGCGTTCCGGAAGCTCAAGGAGATTGTGGGACGTGACATTGTGCTCTGCGATCTTGACTACAACGCAGGAGGAATAAGGCTAGCGGTTGATTCCAGCAAATTTGGCGCGGGGGGTTCTCACTCAAGAGGACAACGGCAAGGATAGGCCGGTACTTTACAAGTCGGTGACCTTCACTCCAACGGAAAGCTGGTACTCCCAGCCAAAGTTGGAGTTGTGCGGGGTCACCAAGATTGTGCGGTGGCTCCGGTATCTTTTGTGGGGGGTCCACTATGAGCTTTTGGTGGAAGCGGAGGCGCTGGCGCGGATGATCAATTCCCCGGCATTTCACAACGCTCCCATGACCAGGTGGGTGGCATTTCTTCAACTTTTCTCCTTTGCTGTTGTTCATGTTCCGGGGAAAGCGTTCACTATGCCGGACGCATTGTTGCGGTATCCAAGGGACAACGCGTTTGAGGATGCGGAACTGCTTGATGTAGAGACCCCGGTTGTCAAGGTAGGGGTTGTGGAGGCAGGCGTTCAGCTGCCGCTCCGGCAGAGCGGGCGGTACGTGATCCTTTGTGACTACTTGCGGGACCTTTGTTTTCCCGATGGAGCTACAGAGAAGGACATGCAATGGGCGAAGCAGCGGGCGGGGAATTTCTACGTACAGGAGGGGTAGCTTTGGCGGCGGAAGACTCCGGTTTCTCTTGTGGTTACCACTTCAAGGGCAGATCAGGAATCTATCCTCCGGAGCCTTCACGACAATCTTGGTCATCAAGGGGAGGTTGAGACGCGGAGGTGGGTCAAAGAGCGGTTCTGGTGGCCGGGTGTAGTGCGTGCGGTGCGGGAATGGCTGGCGTCCTGCAAAGCCTGTCAACGGCGGAGCGCAAGCCTGCCCAAGGAAGTCAGAAAACCCACAGGGGAAGATGTCAGCTCTCTGATACCAGGAACCTTGCAGTCCTTTAGCTACAGAGAGTGATAAAAGAACTTGGAGCAATAATATTCCAAAGAATAAACACTTTAAAGCTCCAATAATGGTATGGTAAGAGCAAGTGCAAGGGTTATTTGGTTTGGTTATAAATATTTTAAATATAATATAAAAAGAGGGGCCACAGTATTATACTACTGGGGATCTTTACAGACTAGCAACCTCTCTTCAAGGGGCCTCCTTAGGCAGTTTAAGAACCTTGGAATAAATATGGGTGCCTTAGAAAGGACTTATTCCACTAATGGCCAGGCTTAACAGCACTAGTGGCCTAGACAGGAAGGGAAACACTCACTCTGAGCACTTGACCACGAAAATCCTGGAACAATTGGAAGGGTTTCAGAGCAGATGGGGTTGATTGCTTGACTAAACTTCAATGGTTGATTGGTTAATAAAGGTAAATAATACTACTACAGACTAAGTCATAAATCACTTGCTTATCTTCATATAAGCATTTGATTAACAATGACACCGTGTCTGATTGATAATAAATAATAACTGATAACTGATTAACTTATTGGAAACAGAAGGGCAAAGAGAGCCTGTTTAAATATTCTTTTTGGGTGCTTGAGGACCTCTAGAAGGAGTACTAGCCATGGGCTGAGGCTAGGGGGGCAATCAGGGCAAGATTGGCACGTCCTCAAGGTGCTGTTAGCCTGCTGGCTTTAGATCTGTCAAGGAAAAGCTCCTTTTTAGCTGCAGGATCTGTTAATCAATAGATTAGTCATTTTGCTGATCCTGCACTGATCCTCAATTTGTACAGTAAGTACTGGTCCAAAGTGAGCAGACGTGGATGTTTATTGATTCTCCATCCTCTGCTGATCCTGTATGTAATTTTTAATAATTTTTACGACCACTCCTTATGTAGTTTTGTGGTCTTTGAAGGTTCTGATCAACTTATTTCGTGGTGAGTCTGGATCTTTATTTAATTAATAAAAAATACTAAAAATTAGTTACTAACTAATTTTAATTGATTTTTAAGGTTTTTGAACCATAATCTATGCTCGTGTGGTAGCTTTACATATGTAGTGTAGATCCCACTATATTGTAGCTTCTCTGAGCGGTACCTGGATGTCATAGGAGGCGCGGGGATCAGTCCATTCAAATGCGCGCGGGGACTGATCCGCTGCTCAGATGCGTGCGGGGGACTCTACCGCTGCGCGCGTGACTAGGTCACGGGATTACCTGCGCGGGAATTCAGTTGCGCGGGAGTTCAGCGCTGTAGGGACGCGGGGCTGCGTGCGGGAGTTGGCGTACGCGGGAGTCCAACGCTGTAGGGACGCGGGGCTGCGTGCGGGAATTGTGACAAAACACAATTTCCCATGTAACTCCTAAACTACACACAAAACCTGGATTTTGACTGAAATTTAGGTGTGAAACCTATACATGACATATCACGTGAAATATTAAAATTGCTAAAAGGTGCCATACTGGTGCCGTGGTCATTTACCATTTGTATTAAATTAATTAAGAAATATAAGGAGTAAGAATTCAAGGGTGGGGTCAGTGAGTGACCCTACCTTATTTTGGGTGGGGAATCCATTTCTGCAATAATATTTATGGATTTCCTACTCCTTCATTTTATAATAATTTTATTTATTCATTTATCTTTTTTCCTTTTAATTTTGTTAATATTATTATTGTTGTTGCTTTGTCAGGTTGCTCTGTGCCAAGTAGCAGGCTGACAGAAGACACCCTCTTTGGTTGAGTCTCGATTGATTTTTTACACATCAAGGCCGGGAAGTTTGCCTATCTGCTCATTGCGCGGGACGACCTGTCCGGTTGGGCAGAAGCGCGTCCGTTGGTCAAGCTTTCGGCGGACAAAGTTGCTCTATTTCTGGAGGAAGATTGGTTTGCGCGGTACGGGTTGCTTTTTCTGGTCACAGTGCACGGAGGGGCTGATTTTTGCGGCCGTTTGGTTGAGTTGGTGAAGAGTTGCGGACCCAAGTTTGGCCAAGTAACGGAGTACTATCCCAAGGGGGCCGGCATGATTGAACGCAGGCATCAGCCAATCAAGGACGCCCTGGTCAAGATGTGCAGGGAGGACGGTAAGCGCTGGCAGGAGACCCTTCCAATGGTTCTGTTTGCGGATTGGATTTTGGTGAAGCGGTTGACAGGCTACTCGCCGTATGAGTTACTTTTCAGGCAGCGCCCCGTGCTTCCGGTGGACATTGAGTTGGAGACGTTCCTGGGGGTTGACTGGTGGAAGGTGAAGACTTCCGCCGAATGGCTTGAGGCTTTCACTGAACAGCTACTTTGATGGGACCGAATGCTTGCAAAGGCTGCGGACCGGCTGAAGAAGACTCAGACGGCGTTGGTGCGCTATTGGGACAAGCGCTTCTCGCATTGCCTCCGGGATCCCTTGCGGAAGGGGGATTTGGTGCTCCTGTACAACCAAATTCTGGAGTCTCAGTGGGGGAAGTTGTTTGCTAACCGGTGGAACGGCCCGTTCCGCGTGTCGTCCAAGTTCAAGGAGGGCAGCTATCAGTTGGAGGAATTAGACGGTACTCTGCTGAAACGGAAGGCGGCGGCTTCGCATGTCAAGCGCTTCTTCGCGCGAGGATCTACCTTGTTTGACAAAACGGCGGAAGGGGGTGAAGGATCTGACAAGGGGAGTGTGGAGCGCGATCCGGGAATTTGTCTTTGGGCGGAGAAGTGGAGACCGTGCTGTTGCAACGGAGTAGGCAGTTGCAACCAGCTGGGGACAGTGGCCAAGTTGGGGGGGGAGGTAGAGGGGGTAGGGGATAAGTTTTTATTTGTTCAGGGGATGCTCTAGCCAGTTCACAGCCGGAACAACTAGACACCCCAGAATGTTTGTTTCTCTATGTTTCTTTCTTATGTGGATTGTGGGGTCTTTGCTGGCTTGGGGTTTTTGCAGGAAATGCTGGCGCGGCACAAAGCCGGGTCCATAAACGCAAGGACAAGCCCCACAGAACCGGGACGCGTGGGCAATCCCGCGGATGGGGGAAGTGGGATGAAGAGCAATTTGCGGGAGGTCTACAGGCGTTGCGCGGAAAAAAAAAAGTGTTTTTTTCTATTTTTCTTCTCTTTTGGTTTCTTTTTCTCTTTTTCTTTCTCTCAGGATATCTCAAGGATGGGTGGCTGGTATGGGAATAAGCTTGATTTGGTGAGGGGGTGCTCTAGCCGTTTCACAGCCGGGACAACTAGACACCCCAGAATTTCCGTTCTCTTACTCTCTCTCTCTCTTCCCTTACCGTGGCGCGCGCTGGTGTTTTGGTTGTTGTGTTGGTTACAGGAAGGGTACGGGGAACTGTGTGGCAGTTTGTCTGGGGCAGTCCAGGTGCCTCTTTTGTAACAGCTAGTCACTTACGGTCGCTCGCAACGTGAGCGCGTGGGCGCGGACTCAATCTCAAGCTCACTCTCACAAAGCGTGGTCCCGCACTTTTTCTCAGAAGGTTAGGACCTTGCGCAGATACATGTATTTTCTTAATGGAAAGGGAAGCGCGGTACAACAACAAGAAGAGAAGAAGTAGAGGAAAGGGAGAAGGGGAAAAGGGGGGGCAATGCGCCTAAGCCATCTTCATCATTTCCTCCATTTCCACCCTCAAGGCCGCCAGTAAAGCCCGGAAAGACGCCAGGAGTTTGTGCCGGGATTCCAAGGATTGTGCGCCGGGGATTGCAAGGACATTCTGGAGCATTTTGGTTGACCTTTCGGCGAAAGCCTCGAAGCCAGCCTCCGGGAGCGCCATTATGATTGGAATCTCTGGGATCTTGGGAGGGCTGGCTGGAGGAGCGCCTGGTGGAGATGGGGACCCCAGGGAACCAACAGGGGGTCTTGGTCCAGCTGGAGGCAATGACGGGACAACTATAGGTGACGGAGGCGGAGGGACGTTGGGGGTTGCAGGCCTCTCATCCGAGGCCGCCGGTGGCGCGCGTGGCGTTGGCGGTCATGGAGAAGGAGAAGGGGGTGCTGGCGCGGCCGCGGGTCTTCCAAAGAGTCTTGGGTCCGGTACCGTTTGGTTCACCCCAACACTGGCGGCCCAAGCGCGGGTCGCTGCGCGCCATTCCTCCAAGGTTTTGTATTGGCCCCGTTGCGGAGGTCCGGCCCGGCGGAGAGGTGATGCCAAGTCGCGGCTCACGTGCAAGGTGGTGGGTGACGGAGCTCGGGGGTTGCGGGATGAAGGTGAACTGGGGGGTTTCCACAAGCCTTCCAAGATCAAGTTGTTGTCCAAAACCACAAACGGGTCCGGACAAGCCCTCTTGCGCGGCCTGGGGAAAGAGCTGGATTGGGGGGAGCTCAAGGGATGCTGTCGCTAAGCAAGCACCGACAAAGGCCGCAACAGCAAGCAACACAGGCGCGTCAACCGGGGACAATTGAACACGTGTGCCCGTTCCGGGCACAGAACTCGCATGGGAGCATATTGGCAAGATGCAGAAGGAGGACGGGGAAGGTGGTAGTGGGAGTGGTGGGGGGGGTAGTGGAAGTGGCGGGGGTGGTAGTATGGTGAAGCCATGGGAAACTTCTGGGGACAGAACTCAAGTTTGGGGGGCATGTGGTGTCAATTTATAGGCACGGATTGGGAACTGCGTCGCGGCTGCGCGCTCAGCATTGGGGGCAAGTGGGCTCAGCATTAGGGTATGCGGAGTGCTCAGCAGCAGCAGCTGCTGGATCAGCAGCAGCAGCCGCTGTTTGGCTCCGCACCTGGTGGACGGGTTGGGCTCAGCATCAAATGCGGCGTGGGCGGCGATCCACCCCAGAGATTGGATTCGGAAGGTAGTGCGCTCAACTAGGTTTGCAGGTGCGCCGGTTCAGATACGTAGGGGCGGAGAAATCCGCGGGCTATGAAGGAATGGATGAAGCGCGCGGATCATGCCGGATATTACCAAACACCCACAACAGGCGCGGACGAATGGATACAGACAGGCGCAGGGGGCTCCAAGCAGGGCGCGGTGCAAGGACCACGTCATGAGAAGGACAAACCGCATGGACGGAATGGCGTACAGACGACAGGGGGAGTTTGGTACGGAGGAGGTGGGGAGAGGAGGCTAGGGTTTCTGTTTTGGGATTCTTTTCTGTTTCTTTGTCATACTGTCATTTGCGCATGTACTTAGGGTAGGGTTGAGGGGGGGGGACTTATCCTCACTCCCAACTCCGGGTTGGAGGAGGGGCATAGATGCAGAGGAGGAAGAAGCACAACACATCATTGGATTGGATCACTCATCTCACCAGGAGATTGAAGGAACTCATACGGGATACACATCCAGGTGAAAAGTTCTTAGGATTGAAGGATTGGCCATTTCTCTCTCTCTCTCTACTTTTCTTTATCTCTTTATCCCCTTATTTCTATTTCTCATTTAAGTGCAACTTCGGACATCCTCATCTCCTTTCAAACGCAGGGAACCGTTCACTTCCAAACCTTGGGACAATTATAGGGGGATAACCTTTTTTTCTTTCCACAACCGGAAAATTCTACATATGTAATAAATGTTCCCGTGGATATTAGACAGTCTAAAAATGCATAATATTATATAAAAGTACATAAATCATTCTTATACGTATTTTTTATTTAATATAATTCAAAGTACCAAGAATGTCAAAAATAAGACAATGACAACTTCTAAAAATATATTAAAATACTTTAATATACTTTTATGAGAATTACTAGACTTCAATATCTTTGTGACATACTATGAAAACTAATGATGTAAAAATATTACATGAATTTACATGACTTATATTTTTAAGTAATTATCTTAGTAAATCAACTAGAACTCGAAAATCAGGAGTAAAATCAATATTATGACTTTTACTCCAGTTATATAATACATAGTGAGAACTTACATGACATCAAGATGTCCGTAGAAATGTCTATTAATATAGTTATTAAATTACTTGGAACATTTACCAAGGATAATTAATTAAATAATACATAAATAGGACAGATTAGTATTATTCACACGTCCTAATGTCTATTATAAGGTGGAATAATTCCCATACCCTGAGGAATTAGATGCTACCCATGCTATAGCACCAAGAACACATGACAGACTACCCCTGGTTACCCTGCTAGCCTTAGTGTCCGTCCCTTTGAGCACCTACAACCCTCAGAAGGACAATATTGGGAGTCCAAAAGCTATAAATAAAGAGCTCTTTTGAGGATATTGATGGGCACAGACCCAGTTATATTCATATCCAGATGCCATGCCAAGGTAATCAAGTACTTATATGAGATAAGTAAGTGATTTATGGTAACCTTGCAATAAGCTTAATCCAAATATTCTACAGATTTTTGCTGCATTTATTAAATAATATATTTATTATTTACTCTATCACCTCTGGTAGCCAAAGGATAGCAAGGGTCTTGGCATCCAGGAGGCTGACATCGATGCTCCATTGTGGACCCGTAGACCCCCATAATTTGAATACTGCCGGTGAACTGAATAAGTTTAAGGGAGCCTTGTCCGCAAGTGAGAAGTTCCGGCCCAAGGGTTGAGGTTTAAGATTTGGATTATGTGAGTCTTACAACACTAGCAGAACACGTGGGGCAAGGATGTGTGTATGATCGATGGGGATGCGTCCGCACACATGGTATTCTAGGTTAATCGATGTTGCCCATACGTCATAGATATACATACTGGCAGAGCCGAACGAGATGTTATGGGTAGATAGCTGAGCATGCTTCGATAACACTTGCAAGCGGGACTCCCCTATGCGTGCCCGATGTCTGATACCAACATTGACCGGGTTGATCCCCGACATCACGGCGGAAGGCACTTGTCGGCCGCTCTGAGCTCGTCTCCATCACATCTCAAGGGCATGGCGCTGCCCTCATTGTCGCAAAACTGTCTCGTAAGTGTATTTACATCGATATGAAACTGGAGCTAGTCGATAGGATGTTTCTCGATCAGGCCGATAGCGCAGCTTTTTCGATTTGGGACTGTAAAAAAGATTGGTATCATAGAAAGCTCTCAGCAATGTTTTCTCAGATCCCGGAGTGTCCTAAAATCTACCCACTTCAGGGTCAACCAGCTTAGCCGTGTTTACAGGCATCGAGCATTCCCAAATGCTCAGATTGCAGCTTTACGCTGTAAGATGGCCTCGTTCGAAAACCATGCGCTTGCTTCGGCGGCTGTACCCACTGCCGATATATGATTGAAGAGCTGCTGATCTGGGGTGCACCGGACGGCAGATTCGCCCCCCCACCAAAAAAAAAAAAAAAAACCAAGCATCATCCGCCTATATTCCGATGGGGTTGAAAGTCTTGTGACCTCTACCGTTCAGTGGTTGAAGCCAGAGAACGCTTTGCCAAGTGTTCAGGTTCAGGCAGTATGCTCACCTCGAAGTCTTGTATGTATGTCCGCCATTCAAATAATCATCAAGAAGTTTATCGCTCGTTGACTTCATCGAGTCTTGCATGTCGCCGATTAAGCTTATTGGTTGATAAACATGCTGCCGATATCAGTTCGTGGTCGACCGGCCCCCAATGTAATCTTAAAGTCTTGCAATTCATCTTGAGAGCGGATGGAATCCGCGACAGAGAACCATCTAATCATGCAGGACCCCCTCCCTGGTGAGGAGTATATAGACCCCCAGCCAATCCCCGTGTCCTTGACGCCAGCCATTTATAATAATAGTGCCTAGAGTCCTCTCAAACAAACCCCATAGCACACTGCTTAGTCTTACCTTCACCCACATATCCGTAGAGTCAACAGATACCTAGTTTCCTGACTGATTTCCTTCCAGAAATATCGAAATGCCCTTTTCGATCGATCTAAGTGAGCTTTCCAAGTTTGTTCTTGTTTTTTTTTAAAAGAGGACATCTTGGTGGCGGCCAACCGGCTCACTTAACACCCGAATAATCCGAGCGTTCTAATTTTCTCAATTTTGGGCTCCGCTTTGTTTCTTCCTTAGAGAATCAATGTGTTATAGGTCAGAGTAGTGATCCCCATCGACCAACGTATTCTACGCTCGACGGAGATTAAACGATTTTCTCAAAGTTGACGTGTCCTCATTACCCATCAAACAGTCACCGGCGGCAATCGCGGCATCGGACTCGCTCTTTCCCAAGCTTGTGCTGATGCTGGGGCTAATGTAGCCATCATTTACAACAGTAGGTTTTGCCTTGCTCAGCGCAGAATGAAGCAATAAAATAAGGATTCATAAATATGGTTACGAGCAGCCGCGCCTTCTTCATGAGCTGCTATGCCCCGGTGAATTCCCAGATTCTGACAAAAGATAACTTCTTCCCTCTCGACTTAGGTGCCAAGGATGCCCCCGATCGCGCGGCCGAAGTATCAAAGAAATATGGTGTGAAGTGCAAGGCCTATCAATGTGACGTCGGACAGCAAGACAAAGTTAGGGAGGTCTTCAAGCTAGTCAACGAGGAACTAGGGCCCGTGACTGGTTGTAAATTAAAAACCCACTTTCTTCTAAACTAATCTACTTTTCTTCAAATGGCGGTTGTCGTACGAGGTCTAAATCAACCGTCAAACTTGCCTTATTTCTTTCAGTAATCGCGAATGCTGGTGTTTCAATAGTAAAGGATGCATTAAAGTACAACAAAGAGGATTTCGGCAAGGTGCGCAGCTTTCCACCTGCCCGTAAGATGGATATGTGGTGACGTTTTGGCTGATCTGTTAGGAAATTTCGCCCATCTTTCTCGCATTAGATATTTGATGTCAACGTTTTTGGCGTCTGTGAGTAGCTGGCTCTGATAATCTTCATTAGAAATCACGGCGGATTTTGTTTTTGACGTTTTTCTTGGTGTCCCTCAGTCAATAGCGCTCAAGCGATTGCTCAAATTTGGTCCGACTGTGAGTTACCCTTAGATAGACTGGTTTTCATTCGATCGCGTTGGTGATATGCCTACTGGCTTTATTTTCGTTGGATTTCGAAATTTCCAAAAACATAGCTGGTTACAAGAAGGGTAGCATCGTCATTACATCTTCAATGAGCTCTCAAATTTGCAATCGCCCATTAACTCAATGTTTTTATAATGCGTCAAGTGAGCTTCAATTTTTTGATCGGACATCGATTATTTTTTTTCAGAGAAAGGTTCTTGCTCATCGTACTTTTTGTTGCTTTTTGGCTTTCTAAAGAGGCGGCGGTCTCCAACCTCGGAAAATGCCTCGCGGCAGAATGGGCCGAAAAGTCGATCCGCGTTAACGTTCGCTCACATCATCCCTTCCCTAGGCTAACCTGTTCACCGCCCCTCATGCCAGTTGACCTGCCCGGCTTAACACTTTAGATGCTTTCCCCGGGATACGTAAAAACGGATCAAACATCCCACATGGAAGAAAGCCTTCGAGATTTTCAAGCAGATGGGGTACCTCTGAAACGTTTTGCTGAGCCAGAAGAAATGGCTGGACAAGCGATCCTTCTACTCAGTCCCAAAGCCTCTTACATGACTGTGAGGACTTTCCGTGTTGATTCAATGCAGCGCTTATTAAAAGCTGACTAGACTACCTGTTCGACATTTCTCAAATGTGATCAGGGGGGGGAATACTTTGTTGATGGCGGTAATTTGGTTTGGTAGAGATGCAGCTGTTGCGGTCAAGAGGACGTCGGGAGGAAGAAAGCACTGCGGAACTTAATCTCATCTTAGTCCGTGTAAACCTAGTTAGGCCCCCACTGTAACTAGCTACACTCATACATTGAGATCCCGTTTCATCGTTCTTGTCTCGCCTCATTCCTTCCTTCGACTGCTTCAACATTGACGGGCCGCTGCTAGGTACTTCTCTCCCTCTCATCCCGCGGCCACACTGTGTGTCAGAATATCTCTGGTCCTGACCTTCATCTCTAGCTGGTCCTCCAGAAGACAAGCATCGCACCCGAAATTCTAATGGTACCATCAGAAAATAAAGGCGCTTGAGAACCTGGAGCCAGGGATCCAGTCCGACGATCGCAACTAAATATATCCTGAGTACAAAAATCAGACGCATCTCCCGTTTTAGCCTTGTTTGTTAGAATTGAACCACTGTGGCCAAACACACGGCCCTTTCCTCATGCAACTAAGCAGGTCTGCTCGCGTGTGACAATAAAGGCCACAGGTCAACAAGGTGATTTTTTTCTGAGGTCATTGTTCATTTGTTTTGATGTGACCTCGTTTTTTTTAAAAATCTCACAAAAACATCCCCTTTTGACTTAATGCAAGTGAAGCCTGTGTCATACAATAATGGTTTCCTCGCCCGTTTCTAATACTGTGTTGAGGAAATCATTATTTTAAGTAAGTGCATAGTTATCAACGTGTACTTATCACATTACTCTTCCTGGAAAAACTGTCCCCCTTTTCCAGGAGAGCTGTTGCTTAACCAAGTTTATGTACCATTTCCAGATCATTTGTGTCAGTTTTCTGCAATAATTTTCCCTCTTCCAATTCTCTTGCCTCTCTTCCAATTCCCTTATCACTTACAATTCTCTTATCACTCTTACAATTCTCTTGTCCCTCTTCTCACAATTTTGGCACTTGATTCAAATTTTTGACCAGTCTATAATTGTACCGGGATTAATTGCTAACCACATGCGAAGGACACCAAAAGGCTTGATTTTAGCAAAATAAATTCTAAAATGACACTAACATGCATCATTGGTGTCATTTTAGCACTTTTTGTGCTATTGTGATGCCAATGGGCCTTCTGTTTCATGCCAACAAGGTGTGCAGCCTTTTTAATGTTTAAAAGGATGCCTGGGGACAGAGAAGACACCATTTAATGGTGTTTTGGCCCCCCAAAGGCCTGTAAACATTAATTTAGGCCCTGGAACCACAAAAAATATGACAAAGGTTGCTAGAAAGTGTTAAAAATTTAGTCTTGTATTGTGTATTTCCTAATACTTGAGTGCAATTGCTTATCAAAATTTATATACTCTGTTTTTATGCTCTAAGTGTTTATGCCTAGCATGATTTCTATAATAAGCTTCTTGAATCCTGTTTTAGAAAAGGAACCCCTCATGGATAGGTTCCCAGAATACTCTGATCCTGCTCCTCTGCCATCCAAAACACCTTCACCAACTGATCCAGTTATAGTTCCACCCTCACTTGAACTTCCTCTTCCGACTCAACCCAAGGTTTGACTTGAAAGGGGAATTTCCAAAGACCACCCCAATGCTGTGGAAGGGGTATTAAAGAAAATCTCTGGTCTTAAAATCCCTGATCTAACTGTAGCTGAACTCCTTTCCATCTCACCATCTGTGGCTGAAGGCATGAAGAAATGGGTTTCTTGGCAACGTGTGGAGATTGGTCCTGATGAATTGAAAGTTTCCTCTGGAACCTTGATGAAAGACTCTGGTGGAACAGATCCTCCTTCTGATTCAAATCTTTATTCTTGTCCTCTTGGATTTTTACCATGTTCTCTTGGTGACTCATCCAAAGCAGTTTCTCTACTTGTCAATTCTGGGTCCCAACTAAACTTAATTTTGGATGCAATGGCCTGCAAGCTCAATATCAGTCCAAGGGTCAGCTTCAACTCTGCTTTTCATGGAATTGGGAATCAATCTTGTGAGTTGGTGGGTATTGCTGAGGATTTTCCAGTTTTAATTGGTCAAAATATTGTTGGAACCTGTCACTTTTGGATCACTCATTTGGAAGGTCCTATGATTTTGGGTTGTCCTTTCTTAATAGACTTTGGGGCCACCCTGATTTTTTCTGATTAAGTTGGGGAGAGAATTCTTCTTCCTGATGCTGATGGTAGGAATATTGAAGTTCCTCTCTGTTCTTTGGATTCTGATTGTTGGGAAAGAGATTTCCCTGGTTTTTCACCTAAATTGGTTCTGAAGGGGAAGCAGAAGGATTCTTCTAACTCCTCTCATTTTTTAGCAGAATAGTTGGTAATACTGATATTTGTAGTTCTTCTAAGCCTCAGACTTCAACTACAGGGCCAAATTTTATCTCTGAGGCATATTTTTCATCCTTTTCATCTCTTTTTTCTTTTTCTTCTGATCTCAAAAATGTCCAAAATCAAAAACATGTTAAAACACAAAATTCCAAAAATATTTCTCTTCTCTCTGGTTCTGTTGTTTCTTGTTTTCCTTGTACTCTTATCACTGATCAATCTTCCTCTAGATCTAGTTTGATTCTCCGCAATGAGTATAAGCTAGATCCTGATCTCAATTCTTTTCTTAATGGTTTTGGTATGGAGGAGTATGGGCTCCAGTGGAGGCACTTGGGGGTAAAAGTAAGTCCTCCCAATTGTGCACCATCAGGGCATTCTTCTACCATAGTTTTCAAAACTCTACCTCGTGCCACACATGTGAGCAAAGCATTATCTTTTGGATCCTCTTTTATGGAAAAGGCACCTTTTGAAAATTTTATGGAACATCAAAGTTGGAGGATGTTGGAATCTGGTCTCAGTTTTTGTACTCAGGTCTTGCTGGTGAATTCTTGGAGGAAACAAGAACTTCTCTCTTTTGCCACTAAGTATAAGCCATTTGCAAAAAAGGCCCAGCCTGTCAACCAACCCATGCCTCTCACTCTCAATCCTCCTCTCATGCGTCCTCCTCTATCTCGTGATCCTTATTGTGGTCTATCTCACTCTCTTACTGGCCCCTTTGTACCTTGTGGTTTTGTCACTGAAGAATGATTGAAGGTGGTCAACTTTGGTCCAGATGGATGGCTTTTACCTGATGAGTTAAATTTGATCAAAAATATCTTATCTCTAAGGAAAAAATCTATTGCATTCTGTGAAGAAGAGAGAGGTCTCTTGAAAGAATCCTATGGTCTCCCTTATATCATCCCTGTAGTTGAACATGATCCTTGGCAAAAGAAAAATATCCCTATTCCTGCTGCAAAAGTCAAAAAATTCATCAAGTTGGTTGGCAAAAGAGTCTGTACCAGTCTATATTAAAAGTCAACCTCCAGATACTCTAGCCCTTTTTTCTGTGTTCTAAAGAGTAATGGTAAACTTAGAGTAGTTCATGATCTCCAAACTCTCAATAAAGTTACTATTAAGGACTCTGGTTTTCCTCCTGCCACTGAAGAATTTGTTGAATCCTTCTCTGGGAGAGCCTGTTATGGTCTAGGAGACATCATGGGGGGTTATGAAAAACAATCTTTGCATCCTATTTCTTGCCCTCTCACTACATTCAATAATCCTCTTGGTCAATTTCAAGTGACTAAATTGCCTCAAGGTGCCACCAACTTGGTTGCAGTCCATCAGGCTCAGATGATGTGGATCCTCCAAGACAAAATACCTGATCATGCTGGTATCTTTATTGATGATGGTGGAATTAAAGGTCCAGTTTCTGACTATGATAATGAGCTCTTACCTTGGCACTCAGGAATTCAACAATTTATCTGGGAGTATGCTACTATCTTGGAAAGGATTCTGTTTCAAATCAAGGAATCTGGCCTTACTGTCTCTGGATCAAAACTTGCTGCCTGTGTCCCTGCCTTGGAAATTGTTGGTCATATAGTCTGCAAGGAAGGGAGAAGGATGGCACCCTCTAAATTCAACAAAATCATCTCCTGGCCTACCCCAATAAATCAACTGAAGTTAGAGGTTTCCTAGGTGTTGTAACTTATGTCAGGATCTTCATTCCCTCTCTATCAAAAATCTGTGCACCCTTGTGTTGTCTAACCAGAAAGGAAGCTGAATGGATTTGCACCCAAGATTGCAAACAATCATTTCAGTTGCTCAAAACTATTGTTGGCAATGACATAGTTTTGAAAAAGATCTCTTATGGGCCTGGAGCTGGAAAAATAAAATTGGCTGTTGACTCCAGTTATCAATCTGTTGGGGCTGTCCTTACTCAGGAAGATCAAAATGGTTTGGACCGCCCTGTTCTTTATGAATCTTAGCTATTTTTGTATGTGGAATCTGGATACTCTCAGCCCAAACTGGAACTCTGTGGTGTGGCCAGAATGCCGAAGAAACTCCAAAAAGTAATCTGGGGACAACATTTCAAATTGCAAGTTGACGCTCAATCCATTGTGGAAATAATCAATGCTCCCAGTCTTCCAAATTCTCCAATGACTTGCTGGGTAGCTTTTATCCAACTTTTCTCTTTTGATATTGTTCATAGGCCTGGGAAATCTTTTACTATGCCTGATGGTTTATCTAGAAGACCTATTGGAGACAATTAATTGGATTTTGGAATGGATTTCAATGAGGAAGAACCTTTGATACGCCCTGTTTTTGCTTTCTCCTCCCAAGATTACTCTGGTTTCCAACAAGGTTTCTGGCTTAAGTTAGAGCAGTACCTTTCAACTCTCCAAAGACCCCCTGATCTCTCTGCCAATGAATTTCAATCCCTTAAAAGAAAGTCCTCTAGTTTCTTTGTCCAAGTTTCTTGTCTTATGAAAAGAGGAACTCCTTGTGCGCTTGTTGTGTTTACTATCCAACCCAAGCAAGATTCAATCCTTCAAAGTCTCCATGAGGGCCTTGGTCATTGTGTGGAAACCAAACTTATCAACAACTATCTGAATGGTTCTGGTGGCCATCTCTGAAGAAATCTGTCTCTCAATGGTGCAAGAGTTGTGAAGTTTGTCAAAAACGTGATCTTAGGCGTCTAGCTGAAATTTTCTATCCTACTGGGGAGTCCACTGTCTTTGGAAGAGTTGCTATGGATGTGGTTCATATCAAGGCAGGTGGTGCTAAGTACCTCATTGTGGCTAGACAGGATTTTTCTGGATGGGTTGAAGCAAAATTACTTAAGAACCTTAGTTCTGAATCTGTGGCAGTTTTCCTTTATGAGAATTGGACAATGTGTTACGGTTTGGCTTGATCTTATTCTACTGATGGTGGCTTGGAATTTGGTGGAAAACTTTCTGAAATGATCCAATCGCTCCCTGGACAACATAGAGTTACTACTCCCAATTATCCTCAAGGACAAGGCATGGTGGAAACAGGCCATGCCCCCTTGAAGGCTGCTCTGGTTAAACTGGCTGGTGAAAGTGGCAAGAATTGTCAAAGTTTTCTTCCCTTGGTCCTCTTCTCTGATCAAATTTCCACCAAGCAAACCACTGGCTACTCTCCTTATGAAATCATCTTTGGTCAAAGGGCAGTTCTTCCTCTTGATCTTGAAATGGAGTCTTTCTTGGGCATCTCTTGGGAACAAGTTTCTTCAACTACTGATCTATTAGTTGCCAGATCAAAGCAACTGGAGCGGAGTGAAGATATTTGTAACAAAGCTTATCAGAAGATGGCGGAATCAAGAGCAAAATCAGTTCAGTATTGGGAAGATAAACATCTAAATAGAATCAGAGATCCTTTAATCCCTGGTGATCTGGTATTGGCTTATAATTGATCTTTAGAGACTCAGTGGGGAAAACTTTTTTCAAATTGTTGGAATGGTCCTTATAGAGTGATTTTTCAGGTTAGAGGTGGATCTTATGTTTTGAAAGAACTGGATGGTACTCAGTTGGCTAGAAAGTTTTCTGCTTATCAAGTTAAGAGATTTTATTGTTGTGGGGGCAATTTGGGTTCAAAGTAAGTCCTCCCAATTGTGCACCACCAGGGTCTTCTGCTGCGTTTTGTTGTAAAAACTCTACTTTATGCCACATACGTGAGCACCTGGGACGCCTTTTCTTTTATCTTTTCCACATTTAGGCTCCTTTGGATGGATCATGATGGGTTTCAACATTTTTTTTACTTAGAGGATCAAGAAAAGGCCAATTATTATCTTTTTTTCTTTTTAATGTTTTCAAAATTATGATGCAGACTAGGGACAGTCTGTAAGTTGGGGAGAGATGTGGTGAACCATTTGGGACACCTTGGGAAAAGAATTCAAAAATTTAAAAAAAAATTTATACATATTTTTTTATCATACCTTAAATCAAAAAAAAAATCAAAATAAAAAATAAAAAAATTTGAACTTAGAAAAAATTTGGATCCTTCACTCCAACCCTTCCCTGTCCTAGTGGTGTATCTCCTCCTCATCCTCATTGCATTGCTCCCCCTCATCCTCATTGCATCCCTCCTCCTCATCCTCATTGCATTGCTCCTCCTCATCCTCATTGCTTGCATCCTTGGTCACTTCCTCACTTTCATTGCAACCATCGGTCGTTCATCATGATCCTCCCCATTGCTTGGCCATGTGCAAATCATTTCCTTCTCTCTCATCATTGATTCATCCATCATGGCACCCTCATCATCACCACCATACCGCTTGTGAGCAAGGATCATTGATCACATCAACCCCATTGCTGTAGAGAATCCTGTGGGATTATGTAAATAACTTAGCAAATAGCTTGCTGGCAGTCCTTGAAGGGGAATTTAGTATTACTTCTACTCCTTTAGAGTATTAGTAACACTAAGAGTGGTTTTGAATTGCCTGCCCTTCTAGTACTATAGTAAGTCTGCACAATAATTTATTTAAATTAATGGCTGGTTTCTTTGAGACTTAGTATAGGTCTCAGATCAGATCTTGATTGGTTATTAATTGTTATTGGTAGGGTTGTTGAAGAATGGACCAGATGTATTGGCTTATTGGTTATTGGTTAATCAGATATGTGTGATCTTTAGCCAATATCCCAATATTAAAGGGTTCAAGGGTTTTATCAAAGGGGTGGTTCAGGAGAGGACCCAAGGATGGGTTTACCCACAGGGGGCTGGGTAGAGGAAAAAAAAGGGTTGGCAGTCCCTTTTTGTTGTGCTCTCTTTCCTTGGAAGGGTAATTGTTGAGTGATAGGTGGTTTCCTTTAATTTGGTGCTGAATAGCTCAGGTCACAGAAGGACCCTTATTCAAAGCACCTATTGGGGTGGTTTCAATGGTTGATGAGGTTATAAAATTGGTCTTTGATTTCCCTTTTTCTTCATTGTTACACTGACAATCTCCTTTTTTTTATATCTGGGTAGGACCATAGATGATTGGGTGGTAATTGGATGATAAGTAGTTGATGAGTGGGTGGAGCTCCTGGATGGTGGATGATGATGGTGATGGTAGTGGTGGATACAACCTGGATAGGGCAGAGAGGCCCTCCTTAAATAGAAAATCTGGTCCTCAGGGGATGCTCAGGGCTGCCCCTGAGGGTGCCCTGGGGCTTCCCCTGTTACAGTGGGATACAGGTACATGAGACATTTAAGCTGGTTGGGAAAATCTAATACAGTTACATGAGGCATTTCTGCTGGTTGGGAAAACCTAATACAGTTACATGAGGCATTTCTGCTGGTTGGAAAGAGGTTGTACTGGGGTTACATGCAGGCACTTGCCTACATTAATTGCTCTGTAGTGCTGGGTTGAATTTGTGCTGTGGTGAACTGGTACTGGTGGGTTGTTTGGATCTACATGGTCCTAGCTGCCTGCATATATTGCTGGGTAGTCCTGTGGTATTTTCTATGGTGGTTGTTTGGTTACACATGGCCCAGACTGCCTGCATACATTGCTGGGTAGTCCTGTGGTGCCTGTACTGGTGGTTGTTTGGATCTACATGGCCCTAGCTGCCTGCATATATTGCTGGGTAGTCCTGTGGTATTTTTACTGGTGGTTGTTTGGTTACACATGGCCCCAGACTGCCTGCATACATTGCTGGGTAGTCCTGTGGTGCCTGTACTGGTGGTTGTTTGGATCTAAATGGCCCAGACTGCCTGCATACATTGCTGGGTAGTCCTGTGGTGCCTTGTACTGCTGGGTGTTTGGTTATACATGCTACTGGCTGCATAAATTGCTGTGTGGTGCTGAGGGTTGTTGGTACTGGTAGTTTATTTGGTATCACATGCTACTGGCTGTATGTACTGGTGGTTGTTTGGTTACACATGGCCCAGACTGCCTGCATACATTGCTGGGTAGTCCTGTGGTGCCTTGTACTGCTGGTTGTTTTGGTTACACATGGCCTTGCTTATGGTTCTGAGTATACAGGTGAGGTGATTGGTTGTATGTTTGGTTGAGGTGTTATGTTGGGATGTTACTGGTATGTCTTTAGGGATTCCAAGTATACCCATATGGCCTTTCACTAGTTTGTGATACCTGGGTGTGATATGAGCTGTCCACAATTTAATTTGGCTGTATCTTCTAAACCATGAGAGATAGAGGGGTAGTTTGGCTGGGTGACTATGGGTTATTTTTGGTGTATAATCCATTTCTGAGGTTAAATTTATGATTGGGATTATATTTATACTAGAAAATTGAGTCTGATGGCTATAGATTAGTTTTGGTCTACCACATTGCTCATCATCAAAACCATCCAGCAATGATGAGCATCATCATCATTGGGCTCACCAACTCCATCATTGTTGCCTCCATCATCATTGAGATCACACTCTCCTCCTAGATTGGACAATTGGCAGCGACCGTCCTCCTTTTTTTCATTTGTTGTTCTCTTTCTTTTTTTTTCTCTCTCTCTTGCTGTTGTGTCTTCTTTCATTTGATTTTTGTTTCTTTTCTTTTTTTTTGGTTCTTATTCTCTTTTTCAATTTTTTTCTCACTGCCCTTTTTTTTCTTTTTCTCTCAATTTTTTTATTATTTTTTATTGTTATTTTCTTTTATTGTACTGTTTCTTTCTTTCTCACCCCCCTCCAGATTTGGATGGGAGGGGGTGTTGCGTTGTTACTAGGTGTGCGAACGTCCGCACGGACATTGCAAGCAACAGGCTGGGGTGAGAATCTCTCACCCCAGTCTGGAAGATTGGCAGAAGGGAACCGGGCCTCCACAAGCTTGAGCATATCATTGGAAAAAAAAAATTCCACTTTCATTTGTGTTATCCAATTGTAAATAGTTACAGGGCTCTCTAGCCTATAAAAGGAGGGGCTCTCCCCTGCTTTTTTTCCATCATCAATTCTTCCCACCAATGAGAATTATGAGCTTCTGATCCAAGAGCTCCTTCCTTTGTGAAATTGATCACTTCTCCGGATATATCTTTTGATTATCCCTTGATCCTTATCTCTTACCCTTGACTTGTTCTAAGTCTGAAACTCTGATCTTCCCTTCTTTTTCCCTGTTCCTTATCACCAACCATAGCCTTGCTGGTTGAAGAAGAATTCATTAAATTGAATTCTTGAGTGTGTTATACCACTCTTGATTCAGTTTTCTGACCATTATTTGGTCTTGATCATTCATTTGATTGTCTTTATGGACCAGTCAAGTTTGACTAAGAGGTTTTATTCAGTTTAAAACTGGAGTGTTAAACCCCCCTTTAATTATTCCAGTTGCATTCTGCCACACTATTCTTGAATCCTTGAGAAGTGTTGGGTTACTCTCAGTTGGAAATTTTTACTGTTTCCATAAACATATTGCATTGTCTTGTGCAGCCACCCACAGTTATCTGGTACCCTTCAAGCGCTTGATTGTGGAGAGTTGGGCAGGTTCATTGAGAACCTGGAGGTAGATTGGGTTTGAGTTGATCACTCCCAAGCACCTTCTGACGACCAGAGTTATTAATGTGTGGGCGCCGTTACTTACAACTGCTTTGTTCTATTGGACTCTGAGCAAAATTTAAATTATTTCTTTCAAAGTCTTTCTCCTCATCATCTTGGTTCAGGTAGTTCTGCTTCCCCCCTCAGCTATTGTTTCTATTGACTTATCCCTATCCCATTTGTTTCCTCATTAACAAAGGTTACTGGAACTTGATCCTGGTTACATTTAAATATTTCTGTAACACTCAGGAGGGAAGTCTAAAAAAGCACCTATCCCCTCCACAGAACTGTCAACTCCCTGCGCAGTTTGGAGTCTTACAGCATCCTTTTGTTCTCGGAGCCATTTGGTTTGAATTTCCATGTGCTTGAGGTCGCTGTGGTGAGATTCTGAGTTTATGAGGTTGTTTAGCGCCTTTTTATCAATGTGAGAGAAGTGAGGGAGAGAAATGGAAGGGTTTATTTCTTTTATAAAGTTTGATATCCAGATTTTCTGTTGATTTGCAAGAACTAGTGATTTGAATTCACCTTCCGTTGAGGACAGTGAGATGGTAGGTTGAAGCTTACTGTGCCAAGAAACGACACAGCTGTAAAGAAGGACCAGGTAGCCAGTGTGACTTCTACGTGAGACTGGCTCGTTTCCACCATTGGATTCACTCCAGGTTTTGAGATCAAAGTTGAAAGAGTCGTTCTTAAGACGTAGAGCTAAATTACAGGTGGTTTTGATATATTGCCAAGCATGCCTGGCCTCAATGCAGTGTGAGCGTCCAGGTTTGGTGTTGAAGCAAGATAGGGAAAAGACAGTGTAGGAAAGATCTGGTTGGGTTTGGGTTGCAATGAAGTTGAGGAAACCGGTTGAGGAGCGGTAATTGATGTTTAGGTCAGAAAAGGCCAAGGCGTCAACTTTGGTGGCAGGCTTGAGAGAAATTCCGGGAGTCATAGGCCTATTGATGGTTTTTGATTCTGATAGTCCAAGTTTGGTCAAAGCTGTGTTGATGTGATCAGGCTGGTGAAGACATGGCCCTTCTGATGACTCTGTAACATAGTTGACAAGGATCTTGAAGAGAGGACCTTCATGTGAGATGGTAAACTTTGTCTTCAGTTGAGTTTTAAGCTCCTGTGAGTTACCTATAATTACCAGATCATCAAGGTAGCAGAAAATAAAAGTTTGAGAGAGTTGATTGATGAACAGACAGGGACCAGCCAAGGACGTCATGAAACCTTGATCAAGGATCCAGTGTTTCAGGGTATCAAAGCAGCTCTTTGGCGCTTGTTTCAGACCGTACAATGCCTTGTTTAGTTTGAGGTAGGAAAAGAAGGTGTTTTAACCGGAGGGAGTCTTGATGAAAACGTCTTCATCCAAGGTAGAATGCAAGAATGCGGATTTTACGTCCATTTGAGTGATTTGCAGATTTTGATGAAACGCCTAGACATGCAATGTTCTAAGCGTAGTGATTTGAACGTTTGGTGTGTAGGTTTCTCTGTAATCTATGAATTCAAGCTGTCAAAAACCTTGAACACATAAGCAGGCCTTAAAGATGACTCCGTCTGTGTCAGGATTGGATTTGATTCAATAGACCCATATGGTCAACAGGGCGTTTTTGCCTTCTGGAAGTGAGTTGCAACTGGTCCAGAAGCCCATGGTCTCCATCCAATCAAGTTTGGTCTTCATGCCCTTGAGCCAGTTTTTGAAGTCGGGGGAGTGTTGTGCTTCATTGTAGTTTCACAGAACAGTTCTGGACAGAAAACCATACCGCTGGGGACATTGGATGCTTGAGAAGTCTCTTAGAGTCATTGAAGAAGAGGTAAGATGGTCAATAATGTTTTCATTTTTGGAGGATTCTATGGGAGACTGATTGTAGTTGGAGGATTTGGGAGGAGAGTCTGGAGCAAGGGTGATTTCTGGGGCCTGAGATGGTTCAGTTGGAGTTGCATTAATGGGGAGGTTGGAGGAGCAATGGTTGGAAGGATTATGGTTAATGGAAGAGAGAGTGTTGATGAGGTTGTAGTTGGATTGAATGAGAGTTACAAAGGGGTTTTTGGATAGAGGAAGAGATTCAGTTAGCTTTATGTTTTCAAAGATTTTAACATGTTTTGAACAAATCCTTTTGCCAATCTCTGGAACGTATATCAGGTAGGAATTAATTGCAGTTCATGACCTACTAGGATTCCCTCCCAACCTTTCTTTTCAAAATTTCCCAGGTGTTGGAAAAGATTCAGAACTATTGCTTTGGATCCCAGGGTTCTGATTAAGCTGAATTTGGGTTTGATTCCGTTCCACAGTTTGGAGGGACTCGCTTTTGATTGTTCAGAGGGTAGGAGGTTGAGGATGTCACAACATCCAACAAGGATTTGATCCCACAGATCTGCCGGGATGGACATATCAATGATTGTGGTTCTAGCAGACTTGACTATTGTACGATTTCCTTGTTTGGCAATAGGATTATGTTGAGGAGTGTAAGGTTTGGAGGTCGTGTGTACAATACCAGAGTCTGAGAGAAAGCATGACAGTTTTGAGTTCACAAATTCTCAGCCATTGTCAGAATGGAGAGATTTCAGTTGGTATCCAAACTGGTTGGAGTGGATTTTGATGAACTTGATGATTTTGTTGGCTACATCCAATTTCAGTCTAATTTGGAGGCAAGTTTTGAAGCGAGAGAACTTGTTGGTGAGTAGTAGGAAGTAGCAGTTGCCTGTCTTTGAGACCAGATTTATTGAACCACCTATGTTGGCATGGAGATGAGAAAAGGGTTTGGAACAGATAGGGATATGACTTTGGAAAGGGGTGCAATGGATTTTTCCCAGGACGCAGGATTTGCAGGTGAGGTCCTTCCATTGTATTTTGGGAAATGCTGTCAACAGCAGCTTGGTTTGATCTTGATGAGGATGACCAAATTGCTTGTGAAGAGTTGTGAGCGTCACAAAAGCATGCGATGATTCGGATTGCAGAAGTGCAAAGTCTTTACTTACCAGGAGGTTGTCTTCAATGATAAACGGTGTTACCTTTGCGGTGTTACCTTTGAAGTCAACAGCAAAGCTTTTGGGACCGGAAAGGTGCAACAAGCAGCCTTGGTTAAGCAGTTGTCCTAATTACACAAGATTTACAGCTATCTGAGGGATGTATAAGGATTGGCTGAGACAGACGTTGCAGAATTTTGACAAGAGCTTCGCAGTTACAATTCCTTTGGCGTTGAGGGAGATGTTTTCTTTCCAAGTTTGGATTTTGGTTTGGTCCTCTGAGAGATCTTCTTTGAAGAAGTCAAGAGAGTTGAACATGGATTGCGACGCTGCAGAGTCCAGGATGATGGAGTGTTTAGTGAGAATTCAAGAGTTGGTCATTGCAAAGTTGTATGAGGTGCAGGTGAAGTTTGCCAAGGCTGATTTGTTCTTGTTTGACTTGGAGCTGTTGTTGTTTTCATTTTTGTTCTGATTTGGTTGGATATGAGGGTAAAGCCACCAGAAAGGAATTTTGAGATGGGATGATTGGGGATTGTGCCATTTAGCCCTGCACTTGATAACTTCTTGTTTCCCACTCTGGTTAATCATGGCCGATTCCAAGGTTCCAGCAGCAATCTCATTTTTTACTTGATTCAGGTGTCAAGGAACAAGATTGCCATTGATTTTGGATTCGCCTAAGAAGTGGGTGATGGTGGTCTTGATATGCTCTAGTTGAAGGGGAAAATTTTAGAGTATCAAATATGCCACTATATCATTGTCCATTTGAATACCAATCTTGGAGATTTGAATCAAGCATGACTTCACTTCAGTTATAAATTCATCCACATTTTTGGAGTCAAATTGCAGGTTGAGGAAGTTGAAGAACACGCGTGAACAATTTGCAGTTTGAGAGGAGGCATAGAATTTGTTTATTGATTTCCACAGTTTGATTCTGTTTGAGAGATGATGATCTTTGACACAGTTTATGTAAGTTCTGGTGTCCAGTTTGGCCAGGACATATCCGACTAATTTGTGGTGAACTTTTGGAGGACACTTCTCCCGTTTGGGTGACAAGAGCCATTGGCCTATTACCTTCAGTGAAAATATGGTCCTTAATTTGTAGGGCCAAAGTGAGAAGTTTGACTCAGTTAGCGTAGGGATTGAGTCCGTGAGGGTCTTGAAAAGAGATCCACTGAGATCTGCTGGTCCAGGAGAAAGTGATATTGTATTGCTCAAGCCGTTGTGGGTGATTTGCAATTTCAGCTTTTAACCGTGAAAAGCTGAAATATCTTGAATTTCCTGAACCAACAGATTGGTGCTGACTGAGAAGAGGAGGTGACGCTTGGGACAATAAGGAACTGTAAGATATGACAAAAGATGAGGAGGCAATGGAAAAGACATAAACTGGGACTAATTATGATTTAAAGAAAAAGGAGCAGCATGAGCAGTTGATAGATTCAGATTGCGGTTTGCAGACAACCTCACATTTGAACAACAAAGAAAGGAAATCAAATGCAATGGGAAGCCGGGAGGTTTGAGGTTGAGATGATTCAAGAAGAGAAGTTATTGCAGTATGTAGGTGAGGTCAAGGCTGAGTTGAAAGAGAGTGGGAGAGAAGAGGAGGTTGAGTCAAGAAGCAAGAGAGAAGAGGCAAGTGAAGGGAAAGGGATGATGGAAGCGATGGTGTTGAGTGGAGGTGGATGATGGAAGCAATGATGGTGAGTGGAGGGAAGCGTTGGAGTTGATTGGAAGCGGATGGAGTGATTGGAAGTGGATGGAGATGAGGGGATGAAGGAGAGGAGGATGATGGGTGAGGGATTGAAAAGAAGCAGATGATGATGGGCTGGTGGAGGATATCTTTGAGTGGTAGCTTTCTGTGACACAGTTGTAACAAGTGGGAGTGCGCAAGGTGGTTGAGTGTATCAGTGATATGTCAATATTGGGTGACCTTTCCATTTGAGTGGTGACGTTGCATTGAGTGGGTGGTTATCAGTGATTTCCTTTCAACAGCTATAGCACCAAGAACACATGCCAGGCTAACCCTGGTTACCCTTCTAGCCTTTGTGTCCGTCCCTTTGAGCCCCTGTACCCCTTGAAAGGACAATATTGGGACTCCAAAAGATATGAATAAAGAGCTCTTTCTACGATATTGATGGGGAGAGACCCAGTTATATTTATATCCAGACACCGTCCTAAGGTAATCAAATACTTATAAGAGATAAGTAAGTGATTTATGGCTAAGTCTGATCAATAGTATCCTTCCTCAACCTCTTTTTTTTCAATCAAAACTGCTGAACAACCTTACAACCCCAGTATACAGGTTTAACCCATCAGTGCGCATCTCAAACAGATACCAAAAGGATTTAATAATATACCAGTGAGTTTTATTATCCTTTCTCTGTTGTGGCAGCTTGGCTACAAGGAACTGCCACTCCACCATGTATTTTATATACATATTATCTTTGGGTAAGATATCCTTTAAACTAAAGAGCCCAAGGTAACCAGGACTACGTGTTTTAATAATGAAATCCCTGAAGACAGGCATTAAAGATCCCCAATATAATTGTGGACCCTCTATGAAAATATTTAATAATCAATTTATTCATATTGATTTAAAACAATAAACCATATCCAAACCACTTAACCTGGCAACAAGCTTAATCCAAATATTTTACAGATTTTTGCTGCATTTATTAAATAATATATTTATTATTTATTCTATCACCTCTGGTAGCTAAAGGATAGCAAGGATCTTGGCACCCAGGAGGCTGAAAATTAAAATCCTTTAATATACTATTATGAAATTCTAGAAATCAATATTTTTATGACATACTAAAAAAACTAATGGTGTATAAATATTAAATGAATACACATCACTTATATTTTTAAGTAATTATTTTAGTAAATCAACTGAAATTTGAAAATAAGGAGTAAAATCAATATCATGAATTTACTCCAATTATTTTATACATAATGAGAGCTCACCTGACATCAGAATGTCCATGGGAATTTCTATTAAAATTTTACTGGGAACATTCACTAAGGATAATCAATTAAGTAATAAATAAAAAGGACAAATTGGTGTTATTTACGCATCCAAATATCAATTATAAGGTAGAATAATTCCCATACCCTGTGGAATTAAATGCTATCCTTGTTACAGAACCAAGAACACGTGAGAGGATACCACTGGTTACCCTGCTAGCCTCAGTGTCTGTCCCTTTGAGCCCCTGTACACCTCAGAAGGACAATATTGGGGCTCCAAAAGCTATAAATTAGGAGCCCTTTTGAGGATGTTGATATTCAGAGACCAAGTTATATTTATATCCAGACACCGTGCCAAGGTAATAAAATACTTATAAGAGATAAGTAAGCGATTTATGGCTTATTCTGATCAATAATATCCGTCCTCAACCTCTTTTTATCAATTTAAAACTACTGAACAACCTCATAACCCCAGTATACAGGTCTCACCCATCAGTGCACATCCCAAACAGATACCCAAAGAATTTTTATAATATACCAGTGAGTTTTATTATCCTTTCTCATTTGTGGCAACATGGTTACAGGGCCCTGACACTCCACAATCTATTTTATAAATATAATCTCTGGGCAAAATATCCTTTAAACTAAAGCGCCCAAAGTAAGCAGGACTATGTGTTTTCATACTTAAATCCCTGAAAAGAGGTTTTAAAGATCCAAAATATAATTGTGGCCCCTCTATAAGAATATTTAATAATCAATTTTGATAACTTTTGAGATGAGATTATAGAGAACTAAGAAACAGCAAAAATATGGAGCCCATCATAAGATTTATAGTAGGTAGTTTGAGCAGAATAACATCTTTGGGATACATAGAATGGATTGGGCAAAGGCTGACATTTACAAAATAAATCGTTAGATGGCCCGGATGATCTTTGAGAGTTTTGACATCTTACCAGGCAGAGATTGATGGTAATTCAGTCTTGAAGTTGAGGTTTATATCAATTGATGATGAAAGAAAGGTAGTATTTGAATAGAAAAGGAAAGAAGAAATGATAGGAAATATGGAATAAAACAAAGGAAAAGATGATCAAGGCAATTTGATGTGATCTCTAATGAGCTTCAACATAGTCTTGAGTTTGATTGAGGTTGGAGTTCTATGGTGATTCTTGGTTTGATGTGTGATCAGAATTAGAAGGATAATAAGAGAGAGCAAAGTGGATAGAAAAAAAAAGAAAAGATGAGAACCTCAATGGAAAAGAAAAAGAGTGACAAAATAATAGATTGGGAGAAGGTAGGAGAGTACAGGTCAAGACTGAAAGACGTGAAAACTCCTCTGTTTTTCAGAGATTTCATGTGAGAGTGTCAGGACATGCGCTATGAAACTGAAAAAGGGACAGTGTCACATGGAAATACTCCATGATCTTAACACCCCTTGTGACTGGTAAATGGAGAAGACGGAGTGTGATTGTTCTTGATTTTGCAGAAGATCTTCTTGTGAAGAAGTTTGAGCACTTGGACAGAGGTTGCCTTAGTTAAGTAATTGGCCATCATTTTATCTGAAGGAATGAGACGCAAATTGTATTTCTTGAGCAAAAAATATTCCCTTAAACCTTTAGTTTTAATATCTATATGTCAAGATTTTGAATGAGACCCAATTTTTTTTATTTTTTCTATGAGTCCCTTATTATCAATGTAGGTTTCAGGCTTCACTGAGGGATTGACATAAATTTTGCCAATCAGATGAGATATCAATTTTAATTCTAAAAAACAATATAGCATTGCCTTCAGTTGGGATGTGGTGGATGAATAAGTTATGTTTTGTTGTCTTGATGAGTTCCAGATGACAGGACTCTCATAATGAAAAATAATGTAAACTTTTTGAGACTTGCAAAACATAGGGTCATCACCCCAGTTTGCGTGGCTATAGCCAGAAACAATCTCATGGTTGGGATCATATCAAAGGAACATTTTAAGATTTTTTGTGGTTTTAAGATATTTCCAGACTTTCGGGAGCTCTCTCCAGTGCGTGATACCCAGCTTGGAATTAAACCTAGCCAAGCTTGACACAGCACAAAAAATTTCCGTCTGAGTATATTGGGAGATGTCATTCAAGAGACCGATTGCGGATTGGTAATTTATGTTGAGTTGAACAAATTCTGTGTGATCTTCATCCAAGGCAGGTTTGAGATGTAGATTTTGGGTCAGAGGGGAGTTGAAATCCTTACAGTCAGCAAGGCCTAGTTCTTCAAGTCCACAATTGATATGATTTGGTTGACTAAGAATAATCTCGTCTCCTTCAAATTCCATTAGCATTCCAAGAATTGTATTAGGGGAGTGGCAAGAAGAATTAACAAATTTTTTTAGAAAACTTTTTGCAAAATTGTTAGTTCTTCCCACATGGATTAGATAATCCATGTGGAAAGAGATGACCTCGCCAGAATTTCAATTGAGAAATAGACATGGGTCACTGGTAGATCCATGGAATCCTAGAGACTTGATCCAAGTGGTAAGAGTTTTGTACCAGTTTTTCAGCAATTGTCGGAGACCATATAAGGATTTCTTCAACTTTAACAAGGGAGATTTTCTATCCAATCCTTCAGGGGTTCTAATTATAACAGTTTCATTCAAAGGAGCATGTAAGAAGGCTCCCTTTACGTCAAATTGAGTAAAGTTCATTTTATTTTTGAGACCATAAAGGAGGGCTAGACAAAGGGATATGAGTTTACCAGTAGGGGCCCAAGTCTTGTCAAAATCAATACCTTGAATTTGATTGAAACCTTGCATGCATAGTCTGACTTTATATTTGACAGGCTCTCCATGGCAATTTTCCTTCACCTTGAATACCCAAGTGGTGTTCAGAATGTTGTCTGGAGTGTTGTAATATTCTTCCCAGACGTGTTGAGATTCTATTGGAAGTAGTTCTTCTTTGAAAGCTTTTTCCCATTTTGGTATTTCCGGGAATTTTTGGGCAGCTATATAGGAGGGTGGTCCATAGTAGTGATGAAATCCGTATCTTTGCCATTTTTGAGTTTCTTCTTTGGGTTGCAATGTTAATTTGGGAGCAGCAATAGTTTGAGTTGAAGTGCTTGATGGCGGAGAATCTAAGGGACTATGTTCTTCTTCAGGATCAGAGTCCGATTGGAGACATTCAGTATTTGCCTCTTGGATAGCGTATTGTTTGTTGGATGTGGAGAAGTCTGAATCATTTTTGTCCAAATTAGATTGAGAAAAAATATCCAGTCTGGGTGATTCAAGAAGTGGGAACTTATTCAGGTTTGTCTTAAGGAATTTGACGTGTTGTGTCTCTATAACGGCACCAAGCAAGTTGAGGATGAGATAAAAGTGGAAAACCGGGTTGAAACCAACCAACATTTCTTCAAGGCCTTTTTCATCAAAATTGCGCCCCTTTGGTATGAGATTCCCAAGGTATATTACAGATGTACCTACGGGTTTTAAGTAATTAGTGGATAGTTTCTTACCAAACATAAGCTGCCAAGGAGACTGATTTTTACCTTCCCAAGGAATCTGGTTGAGCATGAAGCAACAACTTCTGGTCACAATGTGCCAGTAATTCTTGGGTAATCTTGACAACAAAAAAGTAGCCTGGGCAGATTCTACAATGGTCCAATTGGCTCTTTCAGCACAACCATTATGTGGGGAATGATAAGGTTTGGAGGTTATAAGATTGATGTGCTTAGACTTAGCAAAATCTTTAAGGGTAGACTTAGTTGATTTGGTCCCTTTATCTGAAAATATTTCAGTTGGGTAGTATTTCAAACTTTTATATTTGGTTTTGAGAATGTTGATGATTAAGACGGGAGTCTTGTCTTTGGATTTAGAAGGGAAGGCCGCTAGATAGCCAGTACAGTTATTGACTAGGGTGAGTAGATAGTGGTGGCAGGACTTAGATTGAGGAGAGATTGGGTCAATCAGATCAAGGTGAATTTTCTCCAAGCTTTTGTTAGAAGAGGTGTATACACTAGAGAATGGAGCTTTAGTGATTTTACTTTTAACACAAATATTGCATTGGAACTTGAGAAGTTCCTCCTTGGGGTAGCGGTCTTTCAGAAGGGGTTTGAGAGTGGAGATGGAAGCATGGCCATAGGTTCTGTGATATTTGAGTAGCAAAGAAGGTATAATGGAAGGATGAATAGAAAGATTCATAGTCTGGTTACTCCCAGCATTCCAAGTTTTCTCAATGAAAAATAGATGATCTTGGAAGAGGCCTTTTGAGACAATCTTATTGTTTCTAGTGACTGAGGAGCTTTCGTGTCATTGTGTGAGATTTCAAAGTTTCTTAGCAAGGAGACCAGGGCTGATTAGGTTCCCTACTATAGCAGGCACGTATACGCAGTCTTCAAGAGTGATTGTGGATTCTGTCCATTCTAGCTGGCCCATGCCCTTTCCTCAAATCTTGAGATTGGCTTTGAGTTTGCAGGTTTTGATTTCCTTGAGGTCATTTTGGAGCTTTATCAACGTAAAGTACTTGAGATTTTTGAAGATGTGGACATTGGCTCCGGAATCCAGAAGGAGTTTTGGATTATTGTCAGAGTTGATCCAGAGAGTAAGTAGGGCATGATAGTTGATTTCTGGGTTCCTTTTGTTTTTATTCTTCCATTCTGTTTGTTGCTCATTTCACCATTCTGGGGGAGTCTCAGGATGTAGATGGAAACAGGATGACTTGGGATGGGGGGCGTTAGGGTTATGGTAACCTTATTTGAAGCCCATTTTGATCTTGCGTTTGTCCTTATTGTATTTTGCTTTAGTCGTTACAAGAGATATGTCAGTAGAGGGTTTAGTAACTTTGATCTGCCCTCTTCTTTCATTATTGTATTGGGTAAGACAATTGAAGACAATTTCCATGGTTAGATTCTTCTCAACATGCATTATTTGCTGCTTGAGATTCTCAAGTATAGGGGGAAACTTGAAGAGGAGTAAGTAGGCCAATATATCTTTTGGTAGTTCTATTCCCACATCCTTCATCTTTGCAATGCCTTTTTGCATCTCAGTGATTAACCAGTTGATTGCATGTTTGCTGAATGTTGAGTGGAGAAAGTGGATAAAAACCCTAGCCCTGTTTGCGGTCTCTGATGATGCAAATCTCTGCTTGATTTTGGCCCATAAAAGTTCCAAAGATGTTATATTGGTTGAGTTAACTACGTTCATGTGTGTGGTGCTATTGATTTTCAAAAGGATGATAGCCTGTATCTCTTGATCTTGCTTGGTTGAAATTTGTCCAGAATTCCTTGTAATGGCGTCTTTGATGTCTTTAAGATCAAAGAGCATTAGAATTATCTTGCCAGATCAAATAATTTTCTTCATTCAACAGAAGTCTGGCATTGACCAACGCTTTTAGGGATACCTGATGGAAGTAATCAGACACTCCTGCTGGTTTGTTCATGTCTTTAAGTTGTCTGGTTGAAGTTGTTGGTTTTGGCTTTTAACTGTGGTAACTTTGGAGATGAGATTATAGAGAACTAAGAACCAGCAAAAAGCTAGAGCCAATCATAAGAGTTATAGTAGGTAGTTTGAGCAGAATAACATCTTTGGGATGCGTAGAATGGATTGTTCAAAAGCTGACGTTTACAAAATCAAGGGTTAGATGGCCTGGATGATCTTTTAGAGGTTTGAGATCTTACCAGGCAGAGATTGATGGTAGTTCAGTCTTGAAGTTGAGGTTTATATTGATTTATGATGACAGAAAGGTATTATTGGAGTAGAAAAGGAAAGAAGGAAGAAAAAGAAATATTGAATAAAAGAAAGGAAAAGATGATCAAGGCAATTTGATGTGATCTTTAATGAGCTTCAACTTAGTCTTGAGTTCAGTTGAGGTTGGAGGTTGATGGTGATTCTTGGTTTGATGTGTGATCAGAATTAGAAGGATAATAAGAGAGAGAGAAGTGGATAGAAAAAAAAACAAAAGATCAGAATCTCAATGGAAAAGAAAAAGAATCCCAAAATAATAGATTGGGAGAAGGTAGGAGAGTAGATTTCAAGAATGAAAGACGTGAAACCTCCTCTGTTTCGCGGAGCTTTCATGTGAGAGTTTCAGGACATGCACTATGAAACTGAAAAAGGGAAAGTGTCACGTGGAAATACTCCACAATCTTAACACCCCTTGTGACTGGTAAGAGGAGAAGATGGAGTGTGATTGTTCTTGATTTTACAGAAGATCTTCTTGTGAAGAAGTTTGAGCACTTGGAAAGAGGTTGCCTGTGTTAAGGAATTGGCAATAATTTTATCTGAAGGAATGAGACCCAATTATTGATTCTCAAGCAAAAAATCTTTCCTTAAACCTTTAGTTTAAATATCTATATGTAAAGATTTTGAATGAGACCCAAATTTTTTTATTTTTTCTTTGAGTCCCTAATTATCAATGAAGATCGCAGGCTTCACCGAGGGATTGAGATAAATTTTGCCAATCATATGAGATATCCATTTCAATTCCAAATTACAATCTAGCATTGCATTCAGTTTGGATTTGGTGGATGAATAAGTTAGTTTTTGTTGTCTCAATGAGTTCCAGATGACGGGACTTCAATAATGAAAAATAATGTAACCTGTTTGAGACTTTCAAAACACAGGGTCATCACCCCAGGTTGTGTTGCTATAGCCAGAAACAATCTCATGGTTGGGATCATATCAAAGGACCAGTTTAAGATTTTATGTGGTTTTAAGATATTTCCAGACTTTCCGTACCTCTCTCCAGTGGGTGAGACCCAGCTTGGCATTAAACCTAGCCAAGCTTGAAATGGCAAAAAAAATTTCCGTCCAAGTATATTGGGAGATGTCATTCAAGAGACCATTTGAAGATTGGTAATTGATGTTGAGTTGAACAAATTCTGCATGATCTTCATCCAAGGCAGGTTTGAGATGTAGATTTCGGGTCAGCGGGGAGTTGACATCCTTACAGTCAGCAAGGCCTAGTTCTTCAAGTCCACAATTAATATGATTTGTTTGACTAAGCATAAATTAGTCTCCTTCAAATTCCATTAGCATTCCAAGAATTGTATTAGGGGAGTGGAAAGAAGAATTAACAGATTTTTTTAGGAAACTTGTTGCAAAATTGTTAGTTCTTCCCACATGGATTAGATCATCCATGTGGAAAGAGATGACCTTTCCAGAATTTTAATTGAGAAATAGAAATGGGTCACTGGGAGATCCATGGAATCCTTCAGACTTGATCCAAGCAGTAAGAGTTTTGTACCAGTTCTTTGGCAATTGTTGGAGACCATATAAGGATTTCTTCAACTTGAAGGAGGGAGATTTTCTATCTGATTCTTTGGGGGTTTTAATTATAACAGTTTCATTCAAAGGAGCATGTAAGAAGGCTCCCTTTAAGTTGAATTGAGTAAAGTTCATTTTATTTTTGAGACCATAAAGGAGGGCTAGACAAAGGGATCTGAGTTTACTAGTAGGGGCCCAAGTCTTGTAAAAATCAATACCTTGAATTTGATTGAAACCTTGCACACATAGTCTGGCTTTATATTTGACAGGCTCTCCGGGGTAATTTTCCTCCACCTTGAATACCCAAGTGGTGTTCAGAATGTTTTCTGGAGTGTTTTAATATTCTTCCCAGACGTGTTGAGATTCTATTGAGAGCAGTTCTTCTTTTGAAGCTTTTTCCTATTTTGGCAATTCTGGGAATTTTTGAGCAGCTTTATAGGAGGGTGGTTCATAGTAGTGATGAAATCTGTATCTTTGCCGTTTTTGAGTTTCTCATTTGGGTTGAAATGTTAATTTGGGAGTGGGAATAGTTTGAGTTGAAGTGCTTGATGGCAGAGAATCTAAGGGAATATGTTCTTCTTCAGGATCAGAGTCCAATTGGAGAAATTCAGTATTGGCCTCTTGGATAGCATATTGTTTGTGGGATGTGGAGAATTCTGACTCATTGGTGTCCAAACTGGATTGAGAAAAAATATCCAGTCCCAGTGATTCAAGAAGTGGGAACTTGTTCAGGTTTTTCTTGAGGAATTTGACATGTTTTGTCTCTATAATGGCACTGAGCAAGTTGAGGATGAGATAAGAGTGGAAAACCGGGTTGAAAACAACCAAGATTTCTTCAAGGCCTTTTTCATCAAACTTGCGCCCCTTTTGTGTGATATTTGCAAGGTATATAACAGATGTACCTACAGGTTTTAAGTAATTAGTGGGTAGTTTCTTACCAAACATAAGCTCCCAAGGAGACTGATTTTTACCTTCCCAAGGAATCTGGTTGAGCATGAAGCAACAACTTCTGGTCACAATGTGCCAGAAATTCTTGGGTAATCTTGAAAACAAAAAAGTAGCTTGGGCAGATTCTACAATTTTCTGATTGGCTCTTTCAGCACAATCATTATGTTGGGAATGATAAGGTTTGGAGGTTGAAATCTTGATTTGTTTAGACTTAGGGAAATCTTTAAGGGTAGAATTAGTGAATTTGGTCCCTTTATCTGAAAATATTTCAGTTGGGTAGTCATTTAACCTTTTATATTTGGTTTCATGAATGTTGATGATTGCGACAGGAGTATTGTCTTTGGATTCAAGAGGGAACACCGCTAGATAGCCAGTACAGTTATTGAATAGAGTGAGTAGATAGTGGTGGCCGGTGTAGAGACTCCTGTGGGATTATATAAATAAAAGTAGCAAATAGCTTGCTGGCAGTCCTTGAAGGGGAATTTAGTATTACTTCTAGTCCTTTGGAGTATTAGTATATACTCAGAGTGGTTTTGAATTGCCTGCCCTTCCAGTACTATAGTAAGTCTGCACAATAATTTATTTAAATTAATGGCTGGTTTCTTTGAGACTTCATATAAGTCATATATCAGACCTAGATTAATTATTAACTGTGATATTGGTAGGATTTGTTGAAGATTAGACCAGATGTATTGGACTATTGGTTAATTTATTGATCAGATATCCTGATTTTAACCAAAACCCCAATATTAAAGGGTTCAAGGGTTTATCAAAGGGGTGGTTCAGGAGAGGACCCAAGGATGGGTTTACCCACAGGGGGCTTGGCAGAGGGAAGGTTGGTAGTTTCTTTTTTTTGTGCTCTCTTTCTTTGTAAGGGTTATTTATTAACTAATGGGTGGGGTTTCTTTAATATGGTGCTGAATATTCAGGTCACAGAAGAACCCTTATTCAAGCACCTGGTGGGTGGTTAAATTGGTTAAAGATGGGTAATAACTTGGTTTCTGATTTCTTTTTTTCCTTTTATAACTGATTCACTACTAATATTTTATCTGGGTAGGTACCACAGATAGATGGGTTGATGGGGTGAGTAGGGATGGGTGATAACTAGGCCAGATGGCATGAGATGGGATGTGATGAGATGTGCCAGATGGCATGATGATACAACTTGGATAGGGCAGAGAGGCCCTCTTTAAATAGACAAATCCTACCTCAGGGGGTGCTCAAGGCTTCCCCTGAGGGATCTCCCTGTTCTGGTGAGGAACAGTGAGATACAGTTACATGAGACATTTCTGATGGTTGGAAAAATCTTGTACAGTTACATGAGGCATTCCTGCTGGTTGGGAAAAGCTGGTACAGGGTTTCATGCATGCACAGCCCTGCATAAATTGCTGTGAAGTGCATATACAATGTATTCCTGTGTAGTACTAATGGTTGGTCTGGTGCTACTTGATTCTCCCTACATGTGCTGCTGTTCATTCCCTGGTGATTTGTTTGGTGCTTCATGATCTTGACTTCCTGCATATATTGCTGTTTAGTGCTGTGTGTTGTTGTTACTGCATGATTCCGGTAGTTTGTTTGGTATCATATGCTTCTGACTGCATAAATTGCTGTGTGGTGCTGAGGGTGGTTGGTACTGGTACTTTGTTTGTATCACATGCTACTGGCTGCATAAATTGCTGTGTGGTGGTGAGGTTGTTTGGTACTGCATGGTTCTGGTAGTTTTTTGGTATCACTTCCTCCTGCATATATTGCTCCTGTATACTTCTGCACAGCCGTCTGTATGTATGCTTGCTTATTTGTTAGGTCCTGGTTGAGACTGGTTTCACTTTCTCCTGCCTGTACTGTTCCTGTATGCTTCTGCACAGCTTTGTGTATGTATATTTGCTTGTTTGGTTGGTTCTGGACTGGTTTCACTGCCTCCTGGATCTGTATACTGTATTCTGGATGAGGTGACTGGATCTCGCATGCTGCACTGCCTCCTGTGTCTGTATGCTGTATTCTGGATGGGGTGACTGGATCTGGCATGCTGGATGAGGTGACTGGATCTGGCATGCTGCACTACCTCCTGTGTCTGTATGATGTATTCTGAGGGAGGTGACAGGGTTGGTGAATGGTTCTGGTGTTGAGGGTAAACTGTTACTGGTATGTAATTGAGGGTTTGAAAGGTATGTCTTTATGCCTTCCACAGAGCTGTGTCACCTTGTTGGGTATGAGTTTGCCATAGTTGAAGGGTTCTTGGGCTGTATCTTCTAATCCATGAGGGTTAGAGGGGTACTTTGGCTGAGTGACTATAGGTTATTTGTGATTTAGAATCCATTTCTGAGGCTACTTTGAGGGTTTGAGCTGTTGTAACACTACAAAAGTGAGTCTGATGGCTGTAGGACAGGTTTGGTCTACCACACCGGACTTAGATTGAGGAGAGATTGGCCCTTTCAGATTGAGGTGAATTTGCTCCAAGGGTTTGTTAGAAGAGGTGGATAAACTAGAGAATGGAGCTTTAGTGATTTTCCTTTTAACACAACTATTTTGTTGGAACTTGAGAAGTTCCTCCTTGGGGTAATTGTCTTTCAGAAGGGGTCTGAGTGTGGAGATTAAAGCATGGCCATAGGTTCTGTGAAATTTGAGTAGCAAAGAAGTTATAAAGGAAGGATGATTAGAAAGATTCAAGTTCTGGTTGCTGCCAGCGGTCCAAGGTTTCTCAATGACAAATAAATGAAATTGGATGAGGAATTTTAAGAAAATCTTATTTTTTCTATTGACGGATAAGCTGTTGTGTTGTTGTGTGAGATTGCAACCTTTCTTAGCAAGGAGACCAGGGCTGATTAGGTTCACTACTATATCAGGTACATATAAGCAGTCTTCAAGAGTGATTGTGGATTCTTTCCATTCTAGCTGGACCATGCCTGGTCCTCAAATCTTGAGATTGACTTTGAGTTTGCCGGTTTTTATTTCCTTGAGGTCATTTTGGAGCTTGATCAATGTAAAGTACTTGAGATTTTTTGAAGATGTGGAAATTGGCTCCTGAATCCAGAAGGAGATTAGGATTATTTTTGGAGTTGATCCAGAGAGTAAGTAGGGGGTGATAATTGATTGCTGGGTTCCTTTTTTTTTTATTCTTCCATTCTGTTTGCTTCTCAATCCACCAGTCTGGGGCAGTCTCAGGATGTAGATGGAACAGGATGACTTGGGATGGGGGGCGTTAGGGTTGTGGTAACCTTATTTACAGCAAATTTTTATCTTGCGTTTGTCCTTATTGTATATTGCTTTAGTCGTTACAAGAGATACGTTGGTAGAGGGTTTAGTAACTTTGATATGCCCTCTTCTTTCATTATTGTATTGGGTAAGATGATTGAAGGAAACTTCCACGGTTAGATTCTTCTCAACTTGCATTATTTGCTGCTTGAGATTCTTGAGTATAGGAGGAAACTTGAAGAGGAGTTTTTAGTTGAATTGAATTGAGTTGATAAATTTAAGAGGGATCAAGCACAAGCTTTTTCCGTAAAGAATTTTGGGACTTAAAATATGAGGACAGCTGAAATACTAGAGGACAAGGCATGGAAGATAGTCAAGACAGGCTGAATAAAAAAGAATCAGATATTGAGACCTTTAATGAAGAGAGGTAGTGACGGTCTTACCAGACATGGAAGAGTTAATTGAGTTGATGAAAATTGAGAGCTTTTTGAAAATCAAGAATAGAAAAAGAAGGGGCAAGCAAAGAATAAAAATAAAGACAAATAAAAATAAAGAAAAAGAGAATGAAGATAAAAGAAAAGAACATGAGTCAATTGAAAGGCAAGTTGGTTGAGAGGCAAGATCTTGAAGATAGCTCAAGTTCAGTTGAATTCAATATAGGAAGGAAAAGGATGAACCTCCCATCACCCCACTCCCCGGGTACAGACCGGGAGCGTTGGAGATTTATTAGTGGGTGGTTGAGCAGTGACAGACAAGTGATATTTGTGTAAGAAAACCAGGACAAGCGGGCTGTCCACAAGTACCAGGCATGAAAGAGAATTCAATTTTCTACACCCCTTGTGTCTGGTAAGACTGAACCGCTGTGATTGATGAGATTGATGAGAGAAGATAAAGAGATTTTGGGGAGAGCCTTGGTCAGTCTTTCAGTGAGCATTGATGAGCTAGGGATTAAGTTGACAACTAATTTATATAATTAGCTTTGAGTTCCTCCCGCAGGGCCTTTGTTTTTATGTGTATGTGTTGAGTCTTTGAATTGCAACCAAATTTCTTAAGTTTTTTGTCCAGGACTTTATTGTCTATGAGATGTAAACTAGGTTCTTCTTCTTTTTCCCACATTTCCGCAACTAGTGTTTTAATCCAGATAGCTTCTAAGAAAGAGTCCACTAAAGGACTTAGTTCTGCTTCAGTGGTTGAGTGAGTAGTAACATTTTGTTGTCAGTAGCTCCTCCAGGTGATAATTGAGCCGCAAAAAAGAGTGAGATGGCCAGATTGTGAGTGTTGTGTTACAATATCGTCGCTCCAGGCAGCATCACTATAGCAGATTAGTTGAGTGGAGTCATTTCACGCTTGAAGATAAAAAGCTAGGTTTCTTGTGTGTTTGAGGTATTTCCAACATTTTTTAACTTCTATCCAGTGGTGGATCCCAGGTTTTTTGCAAGAACAAGCTGAATTGGAAACAGAAAAGCTCAGAGCAGGTCTAGTGAGACAAGATTTATAATTCATAAGAAAAACTGCAGATCTGTAATTGATGTTGAGGGATTTGAATTTTTCATGTTCTTTGTTGGATGCAGTTTTCAAGTTGAAGTTGGGAGTCAGAGGGACAGAGGATTCTTTACAGTCCGTAAGCTTTAATTCTTCAAGACCTTCATCTATGTTTTTAGTCCAACAGAGAAGAATCTTATTGCCTTCTTGAACGTATTTCATTCCAAGTATCATGTTTGGATCATGATGGGATGATTTGGGAAAACGTTTTAAAAATTCTTCTTTGAAATTGTTACCGTTTCCAACTAGAATTAAGTTGTCCACATGGAAGAATAAAACAGATTTTGTCTTGGTGTGTAGATAGAGGCAGGGATCAGTAGTGGATTCTTTGAATCCTTGGCTAAAAATCCAAGAATTTAAAGTGTTGAACCAATTAGCCAGAGATTTTTTCAAACCATGGAGAGATTTCTTGAGCAGTAGATATTTGGCGGTTCTTTTGGAACCCTTGGAAGTTTTGATAATAACAGTTTCTTCAAGATTGGCGTGAAGAAAAGCAGACTTGAAATTGAATTGAGTTATTGGAAGAGAGAATTAAAGACCAAAGATGAGAGCAATTTGCAGTGTGGTAGCTTTTCAAGTAGGTGAGAATGTGTCTTGGTAGTTTAGACTGTAAATTTGATCAAATCCTTGAAAACAAAGTTGGCTTTGGTACATCAAAGGGTCACCGTGGCAGTTATCCTTGATGAAATATACCCACGTAGTGTTTAGTGGATTAATGGGTTCTGGACCATCGTAATCTTCCCAAAGCTTCATAGATTTGATTCGATTGAGCTTGACATCCATAGATGATTCCCAAAAAGAGGAATCGGAGCACTTCTTGGCTTGCTCAAAGGATTTGGGAACAAAATAATGATGAAAGCCGTACTGTAGAGGTTTATTTAATTTAGAGCGATCCCTGAGGACTCAGAACAACTTGTTAGATAATAGAGGAACCAGTTCTTCATGAATTTGCTCTTCTACCTCCGACTTGTTAGAAGAGGAAATTTTGGTTTTGCTTTCTGAAGATGATGGAGGTTGTGAACTTGCAAGTGTCTCTGAATTGAGAGGTTGAACTACAGGGACGTCATCCAGATCAGAGACCAGAGTGGTTTCTTTTTCTATCAAGAGTTTTTTGGTTGATGAAGGAGAGTGGTTTGGAAAGGATAAAATCTTGATATGCTTTGAACAAACAATTAAATGATTTGGGGTTAGTATTCTGTACAATAAAAGGAAAGGATTGTAAACCACGAGGGTTCTTGTTTTCACCCTGTCTGAATTTTTTTGAATCAAGGAATATTCATGTCTAGATAGACTAAATTCAATCCTATAAGTTGAAAGAATTCCATTGGGAGATTATTCCCAGTGAAGAGCTCGTATGGAGATTTCCCATCCTTTGCCTTGGGAATTTGATTGATGGTGAGACAGACCAATTTTGAGATCTCTGCCCACAGTTGGAGAGGTAGCTTAGAAGATCTGAGGATGGTTTGGATTGCTTCTGCAATAGTTCTATTGGCTTTTTCTACCCTTCTGTTATGTTTGTGATGATACGGTTCCGTGACAAGATGTTGGATTGAGTTGCCTTGTAAGAAGTTGGAAAATAGATTCACACAAAATTCTCCTCCGCCATCTGAACAAAAAGTTGATGGAAAGTAACCTCTAGATTTATTTTCAAACTTGAGAATAGAGATGAGTTGCTGGCAAGCATCCAATTTGTTTTTCAAGGGAATAGCTGACACGTAACCCAAGAAGTTGTTGATTACTGTTAGGATATATTTCATGTCTTTGCGCAAAGGAGGATTGATTGGACCCATTAAGTCAACATGTATTTTTCCATTTGTTTGGAAGAAATAGAAGCTGTATTTTTGAAAGGGGATTTGGTGACTTATCCAAAGGAGCAACCTTCAAAAACAAAGGATTCAATTTGTTTTTTGGGAATTTTGGGGAATAGGAACTTGAGTCAACAGGGATTAGCATGTAAAAGCAATAGATGGAGATGTTTGAGCTTCTCATCAGAGAAAACCTTTTGAGTAAGGTAAGGCATTTTTGATCCACAACCAATTGATTTATGAAGGTTGAGGACAAAAAGGTTGTTTTTGATGAATCCTGTGAAAGCCACTCTACTTCCGTTGAGAAGTTGAAAGGATTGCCGTTTGGACTGAAAAACACAGTTTTTGTTGGTTATTAATTCTCCGGGAATGATTAGATTGACTACCAGATTGGGAACAAAGAAGCGGTTTGTAAGCTTTACTTCAGAATATTTCCAATTGAGCTTAACGGTTCCTTTCACTAAAATAGGTAGGTTGGCTCCTTCTTTCCCAGTGCTTATGGATTTGCCTTTGTAGTAGGAAAATTTGATGAAATATTCTTTGGAATTGAACATATGAAAGGAAGCTCCAGAGTCCAGGATGATTTGATTTTTGGCCTTAATATCTTCAATCCAGGTATTGATCAGAGCATGATAGTGTGCCGTCTCCTTGTTTTGGATTCAAATTGAGCTCTCCATTTCGCTTGGGCTTCCTTCCACCACTTGGGGGCTAAATGCTCCTGTTTATGCCAAGATCTGCCTTCCGGATGATCGTGTGACTTGGGATTGTGAAATCCTTGTTTGCATCTTTGATCTTTAGGAATGATTTGTTTTTTCCAATCCGACGCAATGAGAGTGGTTTTGAGAGGTTTTGAATCACTTTGTTTTGCTTTAGTTTTGTTGATCAGTTTGGTTAGGTGATTGAAAACCAATTCTACTGATATGTCTCTGTTGGAGTGCATAATTTGTTGTCAAAGAGGATGCAGTTGAGAAGGAAATTTGAACCAAATTAAGTACGCCACAATATTGTCCGGTAAGTCAATTCCTACATCTGCCATCTTCTTGATAGAAATTTTTGATTGGGTTATGAATGACGCTACGTTCTCAGCTCTGAATCCTTGGTAGAGAAATTGGTTGAAGATTCTCACACAATTTTCTGTTTGCAAGGAGGCAAAACATTCCTTAATGCTTTTCCAAAGTAATTTAGCCAAGTTTATTTTTAGAGCGTTTACCACGTTTGCGTGCATTACCAAGTCAATTTTTGATAATATAATAACTCATACTTCCATGTCCTCAGTCTTGCTTAGTTTTTTTGATTTGTCTTCCAGCGCAACTTTGACATTCTTTAGTTCAAAGAGAATAGATAGCTTGTCCTTACAAATAGAGTAATTTTCTTTTTTGAGAATTGGAATAGCTTCAAGAGCGGCCTTTAGCATCATTTGAGTGAATCCATCAAACAAGGTTGAGCTTGATCCCTCCGTTGCGGTTAGCTGTTGGGAGTTTGGCTTTTAACCTTTTTAGTTGATTTGAATTGAGTTGAAAAATTTAAGAGGTATCAAGCACAAGCTTTTTCTGTAAAGAGTTTTGGAGCTTAGAATATGAGGAAGGCTGAAAGACTAGAGTACGAGGCATGGAAGATAGTCAAGACAGGCTGAATAGAAAAGAATCAGATATTGAGACATTTAACAAAGAGAGGTAGTGAAGTCTTACCAGACATGGAAGGTTAATTGAGTTGATGACAATCGAGAGCATTTTGGAAATCAAGAATAGAAAAAGAAGAGGCAAGGCAATGAATAAAAAGAAAGAGAAATAAAAATAAAGAAAAAGAGAATGAAGATAAAAGAAAAGAATATGAGTCAATTGAAAGGCAAGTTGGTTGAGAGGCAAGATCTTGAAGATATTTCAAGTTCAGTTGAATTCAATATAGGAAGGAAAAGGATGAACCTCCCATCACTGCCCTCTCCCAGTACAGACCAGGAGCGTTGGAGATTGATTTGCGGGTGGTTGAGCAGTGGCAGACAAGTGATATTTGTGTAAGAAAACCAGGACAAGCAGGCTGTCCGCGAGTACCAGGCCTGAAAGGGAACTCAATTTTCTACAGGAGTAAGTAGGCTAATATATCTTTCGGGAGTTCTATTCCTACATCCCTCATCCTTGTAATGCCTTTTTGCATCTCAGTGATTAACCAGTTGATTGCATGTTTGCTGAATGTTGAGTGGAGAAAGTGGATAAAAACCCTTGCCCTGTTTGCGGTCTCTGATGATGCAAATCTCTGCATGATTTTGGCCCATAGAAGTTCCAAAGATGTTATATTGGTTGAGTTTACTACATTCGCATGTGTGGTGCTATCAAGTTTCAAAAGGATGATAGGCCATATCTCTTGATCTTGCTTGGTTGAAATTTGTCTGGAATTCCTAGTAATGGCTTCTTTGATGTCTTTAAGATCAAAGAGCATTAGCATCTTATCTTGCCAGATAACATAATTTTCTTCATTCAACAGAGGTATGGCATTGACGGAAGCTTTTATAGATAACTGATGGAAGTAATCAGACGCTCCTTCTGGTTTTTTCATGTCTTTAAGTTGTCTGGTTGAGGTTGTTGGTTTTGGCTTTTAACTGTGATAATTTTTGAGATGAGATTATAGAGAACTAAGAACCAGCAAAAAGCTAGAGCCAATCATAAGAGTTATAGTAGGTAGTTTGAGCAGAATAACATCTTTGGGATGTGTAGAATGGATTGGGCAAAAGCTGACGTTTACAAAATCAAGGTTTAGATGGCCTGGATGATCTTTTAGATGTTTGAGATCTTACCAGGCCAAGATTGATGGTAGTTCAGTCTTGAAGTTGAGGTTTATATTGATTGATGATGACAGAAAGCTAGTATTTGAATAGAAAAGGAAAGAAGGAAGAAAAAGAAATATAGAATAACAGAAAGGAAAAGATGATCAAGGCAATTTGATGTGATCTTTAATGAGCTTCAACGTAGTCTTGAGTTTTATTGAGGTTGGAGGTCTATGGTAATTCTTGTTTTGAAGTGTGATCAGGATTAGAAAGATAATAAGAGAAAGAGAAGTTGATAGAAAAAAAAAGAAAAGATGAGAATCTTGATGGAAAGGAAAAAGAGTCCCAAGATAATAGATTGGGAGAAGGTAGGAGATTAGAGGTTGAGACTGAAAGACGTGAAACCTCCTCTGATGAATCCTCCTCTGTTGCGCGAAGCTTTCATGTGAGAGTGTCTGGACATGCGCTATGAAACTGCAAAAGGGAAAGTTTCACATGGAAATACTCCATGATCTTAACAAATTTATCTATATTGCTTTATAACAATAAATCATAACCAAACCAATTAACCTTGCAATAAGCTTTATCCAAATATTTTATGGATTTTTGCTGCATTTATTAAATGATATATTTGTTATTTATTCCTGGTAGCTAAAGGATAAAAAGGGTCTTGGCATCCAGGAGGATGACAATTGGGGTTCTGGCTAGGAAATATTCCATTTTATTATATTTAATACCTTGGACCAGATATTTCGCGTAGAATGAAATCAAAGATAAATTCATTTGATTTTATAACCGTGTTTCATCATTAAATTCTCTTGCAGTGGATTTCAAAACCAATGCAGAATTAATAATCTATTATTGAAATCTTTGAAAGATAAGAAAAGAAGAATATATTAAAAAATATTAACCCACTGGTTGGAAAGCCCTAACTCAAGCTGAGTAACTTAATATCTCTTCTGCATGTAAACACAACTCCTTGAACAAGAAGATCTTGAGAGGCGTATCAACTTCCAGGCCCTATTAAGGAAACATAAATCTTGGAAGAAATACCTATAATTTCTTTTTAAAATATAAATTTAAGTATAAAACTTGTATTATCATGTTATTTTTATTAAAATAATATCAATATATTTTTGACCAATAAGATAACCTTTTACCATCAGTGAACCCTCCTATACCAGAAACCACCACCACTGAAACTGATTTATTTGATCAAGAAGTCCCAGATATCTCTGGAAGCCCTAAAAATATTGATTGGATGGGTAAAGACCTCATTTGAACACACCAAGACCCCGTAGGATTACCTACTAAGGACCAATTTGATCCCAATAAAGTCTCAGTAACTTTGAATATCAACTTAAGTGAGTTTAAAATAGAACTTTTTTTAAGGATTTTTTCTGTAGAAAGACAAATAATTATAAAAATTTGATTCAAATATGAATAGATGTAACACAAGAGCCTCAGGGAGAATTCCCTCCTATGGATCTTTGCCACTAGCCCCCAGTAACTGTGAGACCACCAATAATGACAACCATGAGGGGACTGGAACCTGTGAATCAAATGTTGATGGAAAAGGAACAGCCCCAAGTACTTTTGCCCATTCCCAAGCTAGAGCCGGAGAAGGTAGTAGAATTAAGCCCCCCTCCATTACAAGAAGATTACCTGCAGCCAGCCCAGCAGAATCTGTCCAAGGAAGCCAGGATCAAAGACTTAGTCAGAGAGCATGCGAAATATTGGGAATAGTTCAAAGAAGCCCAAGCCAAGGAGGACATGGTATCTATGAAAAAGATAATCTCCCAGTTAAAAGCTACCCAGATAGGTCTTTGGAAAATAATTCCAAGGAAAGAGGTAGGATCCTACGTAGAAGAATGGAATCCTTGGGATCAATAAGCCCAACTGAAAGGCAGAGGATCAGGAAATAAGAGATCCTCTTCTCATCCAAAGCCAAAAGGAAAGAAGGATTGATAATATCACTAGCTCAAAAATAGAAAAAGTTTTACAAAAATTAGCCTCTAATTCCAAGCCCAAACCAACCGCTGATGTAATTAATTCCTTTTCTAATGATATGCATCATAATTTCAAGATTGTTTGTGAATATTTGGACAGTGTTTATACCCGAATGGATAAACTAACCTCAGTAGTAAAAAAATTAATTAATAAGCAAAAAAAAAAGGTAGGAATGGAGGATATCAAAGAGCAAACAGAACAATTATTGGAGACAATTAATCAAGGTAGTATAAGACAGACTCAAACAATTGAGAATATGTTATCAGTTATCCAAGAAGATTTTATTATGTCTTTCCAACCCTTAAAAGAAGAATTGTTAACCACCACTGAAAGCTCCATTCTATCCCTTAGTGAGAAATCGGGTCTGCTTAATAATGAAGTGGACCTGAAACTTAATCTGATCAAGAATGATCTTAGAGACTTAAGAGTCTGTCTGAACAACCCTTTGGGGAGTACCACAGAGGAACCAAAACCTCCAAGACAAATAACTACTGCTTATGCACCACCCTTACTAGGAATGCATAGGAGTGACACCTTCAGGCCTAGTCCTACCCCTGAGATGGAGCAAGCCCTCAAACTGTTACCCCCTATTTCTGAATGGCCTAAGTTCTCTGGTGAAGGAGAATAAAATCTTATAAATTTCATTAAATTTACTGACTATACTATTAACTCTTATGACTTACCAGAAGCTATAGCTGTAGTCAGGCTGACCAGACTATTTGAAGGAATAGCTTTTGACTGGTGAATCAGTAAAAGAGAAGAAGTAGGATCCTTACCATTGAATTCTTGGAAAATTCTAATTAAAGAAAAATTTGGTTCTAGAATGTGGAAAAAAAATGATGAAAAATTTTGAAAATTCCTCATTTGACCCCTCCAAGGATAAGCCTCAAAAAAAGTTCTTGGAACAGAAGAAAAGACTAGATTGCTTCTATCCAGACTGATGAAGAAGAAGGAAATGAAAGACTCCTCAACTTGTGTCCTGGAAATCTTAACCATAGTGTAAGATGAAGGATGAGTATGGATGCTGACTTACCAACTCTAATCAATGTGTTAGGAGAAGTCATAGAAATGAATGGGTTAGACAAGAAGGTCCCTTCTAGACCCAAAGAGAACTTTAACATTAACAAAACCAGAGAACAACCCCCCTCTGATGAATACCTCTGATAATAAGAAACCTAATGAGAATAGGGACAAAGAGAGAATGCCTGGAACTTGTTGGAATTGTAACCAGACAGGAAATATGGGACAAGACTGCCCATTACAAAAAAGAAAGATAACAGTCTTGGAAGGAGAGCAGGAGGATAAAGGGAATCATAACTCTGAAGATATAGATAATACTGATGGATCCCTTTCTTAATGTGAATTGATCCTGACAAAACCTGTTAATGCTATAGAAAGAGATATAGGCATTTCTATAGAAATAAATAAAATCCATGGGGATTCTATTTTGCCCCAAAAATTGGATCCTAACATATATCCCAGACATATCATGGAAATTAAACCATTAACAGTTAAACCTATGAGTGGTAAAAGTTATACCACTGGTCAAACTTGCTATACAACAGGATTTTTTAAAGGAAAATCTATAAGGTTATTACTGGATGGTGGAGCTTTCTGCTCCCGTGTCTGTACTGAATTCTTAAGCAAATGGGATCCCAATTGGAAAAAACACTTTCTTCCCATTCCAAAAGCCAAGTTTAGGTCTTGCAACTCTGCCATGAATGCTATTGGAGTATGGAATTCTCCTTTGATACTACCCCATACTAAAGGATCTTTGAGAATACAAGTGGAATTTGTGGTATTGCTCAACAGACTAGGTGACTACCTGATAATAGGTAATGATGCCTTATGTCTATATGGTATAGATGTGTTCCAGAGTAAAGAGAGATACTTCACAGCGGGTGGTAATTGGGATAAGAAGTTTAAGATATGCACCATCAAATCTAATTTCCCCTCCTCTACTTATTAAATGCATTTGGAAGAATTTAATCAAGAATACTTCTCTCAAGCAGATCTGAATATGAAACTTTCTGAGGAACAGAGAAAGATATATTGAAAGTCTGCTTTGAGAACCAAAATGCTTTTTGTACTCAAGATCATCGCATTGTTGATATAAAAGGACATGATATGGTCTTAACATTGACTCTTAAGCCTCCTTATCCTCCAAACCTAAGAAGACCAGCCTATCACTCTAGTCCTAAGTCTAGAATAGCTCTTGAGGAACTTATCCAAGAACTGATAAAATTACAAGTATTAAGGAAAGTAGGGCACAATGAGCAGGGAGATGTGACCACACCTGTAATCATAGCTTGGCATAATGAGAAGTCAAGAATGGTAGGAGACTTCAGAATGCTCAATAATTATACTCAGGCAGATTATGATCCTATAACCCGGATTGATCATGCTCTACATAACTTGTCCAAGGCCAAATATATCACCACTATGGATATGCTTAAAGGTTTCCACCAGATAATCTTAACCATAGTCTAATCTGAAAGATTAATTTCATGAATCTTAAAACTAAAAACCAACATAAAAAAAGAAGGAAGGAGCTGAATAAATGAGGGACAGTCAGAATAGGCATAAGTGTAAGAAGTTGTTGAAAATAACATAAAAGATCAAACAGGAACATTAGGATTGATTTTTTGAGAGTCAGAGCAATGAAGCCGCCTGACAGCTGGAAAAAATTAGGGAGTTGACAGATTTTGGTAGAATGGAGTGGGAGATCAATGCTGGTTGTTATATCAAAGGGTGGCAGGCTGTGGAAAAGCTTGAGATCAACGGTGATTGTTATTGTAGGAGATGATGGAACGGAAACAATAGATTTGACAGAGAAGATTGATGAAGTGAGTGGAGGAAAAAGGATGAAGTTATAGACAGGAAAGGATGGGGAGTGAGGGCGCAGATGGAGAGAATGATATTTGAAGGGAGGAATGGAGACAGAGATGGTAGAAGATTGGAGTGAGGGAGGAATGGAGACAGAGATGGGAGAAGATTGGAGTTCAAGAATGAGATGAAGAGAGGAGAGAGGATTTAGGAAGCATGGAAAACGGTGCTGGATGGAGGAATTGGGAATTTGGATGATGTAAGGAAAAAGGATGGAAAAGTCATGGAAGGGATAATGGGATGATGATGAGAAAGGAATAATTGGATTTCAAGTGTTGACACTTGGAGTGACACAACCGTGCGGGAGGTGATAGCCACTTTTGATTATGTCAACTCAACACACTGCCCTTTTCAGTTGTGAGGTTCTAGTATAATGGAGGTGAGAGCTTGAACCAAGGGTCTGATTGCTGGCTTTGTTAATGAGTTGGCAATCATTTTGTGAGAAGGGATGAGATTAGCAATCAGGTTTTTGGCCTTGCAATGCTCTTGGAGCCACTTGATCTGAGTGTCCATGTGTTTTAAAGCACTATGATGCAATTGGAAGAAAACCAATTCATTAAACGCCTTATTGTCAATGTTGAAGCAGTGGGATAACTGGATATCAGGGTGAAGGTCGTGAAGTAGGTTGTCAAGCCACAATTTTTCTTGGGCAACGGATACCAAGGCTTTCAGTTCACCTGCAGTGGACAAGAGGGATATGGATGGTTGGAGACGGCTATTCCAGGATACTGGACAGCCGTACAATAGGGTGATAAAGCCAGTATGACTTCTATGCCTCAGAGCATCATTGCCGCCGTCGGAGTCACTAAAGCATTCAATGTTGTATTTGAAGTGTGTTGACTTGAGTCTAAGTTCCAGGTTCTTTGTATTATTGAGGTATTGCCAGGCATGCTTGGCCTCTAGCCAGTGCTGAAGGCCAGGCTTATTGTTGAATCGAGGGAGAGTGGATACAGTGTAGGACAAGTCGGGACAAGTTCTACTGTCTATGAAGTTCAGGAAACCCAAGGATGATTGGAAGTTGATTTTGAGTTTGAGGAAGTTCTTGAATTCTTCATTGGATGCCGGAGAAAGGTGAACATTGGGAGTCATGGGTGTGGTGATTGGTTTGGATTCACTCAAGCCGAGCTCTTTTAGGGCGTAATTGATGTTCTTGGGTTGCAGAAGACCGGGTCCCTGAGGAGTATTGACAAGTTGATTTCCAAGGATCTTGTGAAGCGGGCCTTTGTGAGAGATAGAGAATTTGAATTTGAGTTGATTGCAGAATTTAGTTGATTGGCCAATTACAATTGGGCCATCAACGTAGACAAAGACAAAAGTGGAAAGTTTACTGTTAATGTAGAGACAGGGATCCGTGCTTGATGAATTGAATCCTTTGGATACAATCCACGCTCTTAATGTTTCAAACCAGCTCTTTGGAGCCTGCTTAAGGCCGTATAGGGCCTTGTTAAGTTTGAAGTAAGGGAAGATTGAAGAATATCCATCAGGTTGCTTGATATAAACATTCATGCCAAGTGTGGCATGTAAGAAAGCGGACTTAATGTCCATTTGGCGGATATGAAGGGAATGATGGAAGGCGTAGATCAGGAGAGCGTGGAGAGTGGTAATTGAGCCGGTGGGAGCGTATGTTTCCCTGTAATTGCAGAATTCCATTTGTTTGAAGACTTGGACACACAATCTTGATTTGAAAAGGGATTTGGAACCGTCATGCTGTTCTTTAAGTCAATAGACCCAGATGGTGGATAGGGTTTGCTTCCCGTCAGGTAGAGTGTGGCATCCCTCCCAGACTTTAAGTACATTGATGACGTCCAACTCCAATTTAATCAATTCTAACCATCTGATTCAATTGGGACTCTTCTCCACATCTTTATAGGATCTAGGAATGGATTGCATGAGGAATCCAAAGCGTTGAGGGCGCTGAATGTTTGAGTGATTGCGGAAATTTTAAGCGTTGTTAGGAGTGAGAAGATTTGAGATGTGCTTGCCATCTGATACGTCAGAGTCCAACTCTGGGTTTGGATTGTTCTCTGATGTTGGAGACGTGGGAGTTGGTGGATTGGAGGGATACAGGTGTGGGTTGGATGTGGATGAGGCAGAACTCTAAGAGGTAGGATTAGGAGGTTGAGTATTTTTGGAGACAGGGAAAGTGTGAATGTCAGTCAAGGGATCAGGAAGAAGAGAGTCAAAAGGGGAGTCGGGAGAGGAGGAGGAAACATTGTCAAATTTCATGTTTTCAAAGATTTGATCATGTTTGCTACGGACAATTGAACCAAATTTGGGGAAGTATACTCTATATGAATATAGGGCAAGGTCAAATCCCACCAAGATTCCTTTGACACCCTTTTTGTCAAACTTTGAGGATTTCAAATTGTTGTTTAGGACAATGGTCTTGGAGCCTAAGGTTCAAAATAGTTTCAGCTTTGGAGTTTTGTCATTCCATAGTTTGAATGGGGATACTTTTATGTGTACTGATGGTACTGAGTTGAGGCTCTTGCACACGCTAACCATGATCTCATCCCACAAATCAAGTGGAATGAACGTGTCTATCATTGATGTTCTGGTGGCCTCAAAAAGTGTTCTGTTTCCTTGTTTGGCTACTGGATTATGTTGAGGGGTTTAAGGTTTGGAAGTGGTGTGGAGAACACCATTTTCCTTCAAGAAGGATGAAAGACAGGAATTGAAAAATTCACCGCTGTTATTGGAGTGAAGAATTTTCAGCATTTGGTTGAAAAAATTTGAGTTTAATTTTATGAAGTTGATGATTTCCTCGGTCACGTCCAACTTGAGTTTGAGAGGTGCACAGGTCTTGTATTTTGAGAAGTTTTGGTGAGAAGTAAGAAATATCTATATCCGGATTTGGAAATGGGATTGATTGGACCACAAACATCAGCGTGGATAAATTAAAAAGGATGTAAACTTGGAGGAATATGTTTTTTGAAAGGAAATGGTGAATTTTTCCTTTTGCGCAAGAGGTACAAGTGTAGTCATCCCATTTCAGATTGGGAAAGAAGGTGGACAGAAGCTTGGCTTGTTCACGATGAAGGTGCCAAAACGTTTGTGAATTGTGGACATGGAGAGGAAGGTATGGCAGTTTGATGGATTTGGAGTTGATTCTTTGACGTAGAGGAGATTGTTGTGAATGCAACCAAAGATTATCAATTTTCCCTCAAAAAGTATGCCAAAGCCTTTGGAGTCCATTATAACCAGAAAACATCCCTTTTGAATGAGTTGACCAAGTGAGATCAGGTTGACAGCTAGATCGGGTACCAGAAGTGAGTTAGTGAGAGTGAGAGATGCAGTATTGGTGTGAATTATTGCTTCACCAGTTCCTTGGGACATAATGGATGCATTGGGCTTTCCAGTGTTGACTTTGGTGCTGTTGTCCTTGAGCCAATTAAAATAGTTGGGGCTATTAAACATGTTGTGAGTAGCGCCGGAGTCCAGGAGCAAGGAGCCATGATCAATCATGTGGAAATCGGCAACGGCAAAGGTGTATGCCAAGTTTGCTGAGGCTTTAGGGTTGGAGGTTCATTTCAATTGATTCTTGGAGGGGAGATTGTAATTGGTTCCATTGTAGTTGGGACGGAGGTGGAGATATAGAGCAAAACACTTGTTATTTGGATGATACGCCTGAGGATTATGCCAATTAGGCTTGCATTGTAGAGGTTCTTGATTTTCTAGGAGAGCCAAAGCATAGGTTCCTGCCGCCACCTTGTTTTTGATTTGATTCAGATGCCTGAGGACTAGTTTGCATTTGATCTTTGCTTCACCAAGGGAATGAGTTATGGTGGTCTGTAGGTTCTTGAGCTGTGGGGGAAATTCATACAGAATCAAGTAGGCAACTATTTCTTCATCCATCTTTATGCCAACTTTGGAGATTTGAAGAAGGCATGATTGTACGTTGGTGATGAAATTTTTTGGGGTCAAATGCAAGGTTGAGGAAATTAAAAAAAAAATCCAGGATCTGTTTGCAGTCTGAGAGGAGGCATAAAATTCATTGATTGACTTCCAGAGTTCAATTCCATTCAGAGCATTGGTATCCTTGACCCAGTTTATATAGGTTTGATTGTCCAGCTTGGCTAAAATGTAGCCGGCAATCTCCAGGTTGACTTCTGGAGGGAATTCTTTGTTGTTTTTGTTGTTGAGCCACTTGGCAATTCCTTTCAGAGAGAGTATGGTGGTTAATTTGGATTGCCACAATGAGAAATTGGATTTGTGGAGGTTGGGAATGGAATCTGTTAAGGTGCGGAGTTTGAATCTGTTGTTCCAGTTGATTCCATGATTGCTGGATTGGCTTGGTCGTGGCTTTTGGCTTTGAACCGTGAAAGATTAATTTGATGAATCTAAAAACTAAAAAACAACTGAAACAAAGAAGGAAGGAGCTGAACAAATGAGGGACAGTCAGAATAGGCATAAGTGTAAGAGGTTGTTCAAAATAACATAAATGATCAAACAGGAACATTAGGATTGATGTCATGAGAGTCAGAGAAATGAAGTCGCCTCACATCTGGACAAAATCAGGGAGTTGACAGATGTCCGTAGAAGGAGTTGGAGATTGATGCTGGTCATTATATTGAAGGGTGGCAGGGGGAGGTGGAGCTTTAGATCAACAGTGATTCTTATTTTAGGAGATGAAGGAATGTCAATGATAGATTTGACGGAGATGATTGATGAAGTGAGTGGAGGAAAAAGGATAAAGTGTTAGACAGGAAAGGATGGGGAGTGAGGGCGGAGATGGAGAGAATGATAGTTGGAGGGAGGAATGGAGACAGAGATGGGAGAAGATTGGAGTGAGGGAGGAACGGAGATGGAGATGGGAGAAGATTGGAGTTCAAGAATGAGATGGAGAGAGGAGAGAGGATTGAGGAAGGACAGAACAAGGTGCTGGATGGAGGAATTGGGAATTGGGATGATGGAAGGAAAAAAGAAGGAAAATTCATGGAAGGGATAATGGGATGGTGATAAAAAAGGAATAATTGGATTTGAAGTGTTGACACTGGGAGTGACGCGACCGCGGGGGAGGTGCTGGCCCCTTTTGATTCTGTCAACTCAACATAATCAATGTGTTAGAAGAATTCATAGACATGAATGGGTTAGACAAGAAGGTTCCTTCTAGAACCAAAGAGAGCTTTAACATTAACAAAAACAGAGAAAAGCCCCCTCTGATAAATACCTCTGATAATAAGAAACCTAATGAGAACAGGGAAAAAGAGAGAATGCCTGTAACTTGTTGGAATTGTAAAAAGACAAGGCATATGAAACAATACTGCCCATTAGCACAAAGAAAGATAGCAGTCATGGAAGGAGAGCAGGAGGTTGAATGGAATCATAACTATGAAGATATAGCTGATACTGAAGGATCCCTTTTGAATGTGAATTGATCCTGACCAACCCTGTTAATGCTATGGAAGGAGATATAGGCACTTCTATATAAATCAATAAAATTAAAATCCATGGGGACTCTAGTTTGCCCCAAAAATGGGATTTTACCATAATTCCTAGACATATCACGGATGTTAAACCATTAAAAGTTAAACGTATGAGTGGTAAGAGTTATACTACTGTTCAAACTTGCTATGCAACAGGATTGTATAGAGACAGACCTATAAGTTTATTACTGGATTGTGGAGCTTTCTGCTCATGTTTCTGTACTGAATTCTTAAACAAATGCGATCCCAATTGGAAAGAAAACCTTCTGCCCTTCCCAAAAGTCAAGTTTAGCTCTTGCAACTCTACAATGAATGCTATTGGATTATGGTATGCTCCTATAATATTACCCCTTACTAAAGGATCTTTGAGAATACAAGGGGAATTTGTGGTATTTCTCAACAGATTATGTGACTACCTGATAATAGGTAATGATGCTTTATGTCTATATGGTATAGATGTGTTCCAGAGTAAAGGGAGATTCTTTACAATGGGTGGTAATTGGCCCAATAAGTTTAAGATATGCACCATCCAATCTCAGTTCCTTTCTTCCACTTATCAAATTCATTTAGAAGACTTTATTCAAGAATACTTCTCTCAAGCAGCTCTAAATATGAAACTTTCTGAGGAAAAGAAGAAAGATATATTCACAGTCTGCTTTTAGAAACAAAATGTGTTAAATTCCGCAACCCTCTCACTCACTCTCATCTCCATGGTCGTCACGCAGACCACGCGCGCCTCCAGGCTCACCTGTCTCAAGCACAAATCCCCCGGGGAAAAAGGGGGACAACTTTCTCCCTCCTTGTCAGGTCCCCTCAGGACCTTCGCCGTCCGAGATCTTTGTTGTTTCTGATTTTTTTCTCAATTTTCTTCTCAAACCTTTTTGTTTTCTGTCTTCTTGTTTCCTTTCCATCTCTACTCGTCATATTACTTTCAATCATCTGTTGGCTGTTAAACTCAATCACGATCCATCAAACACTCTCCATTGGGCACTCGACTTCATTCATCTGGTAACTGGTAAGAGCCAGTTGTCTCGCGCTCTCTCAAGCTCTCAACCTCTAACTCCTCAACCCATCTTCAACCGCCTGCTTCAGTTTGTCAAACCTCAGCGACTCAACCAATGTATGATCCTCTGCCCCAAACATCTTTGTGAAGCTGTCTTGAAGACCAGTTGGTTTCATTTCCATTTCCTCAAATCTTATTTGTTCTGTTTCTTCTTTGCTCATTGGTTGTTCCTCCACGTTCCAGCACGCTGGTTTGTTTTCAATCTCAAACTCATATCATAATTCGGTTCAAAGCCGAAAGCTCTACCAACCGAGAAAACCAGCGTGAACCATGGCCTCAACCTCTCAGACTCAACACAAAAATGACGGATTCAGACAGGCAATGCTCAAGAAAGCCCTGGAGACTATTACTTTACTCTCCGAGGACAACTAAAGCATTTGGAAGGATAAGATGAACTCCTTACTCAAGCTGAAAGGAGTTCTTCACGCCCTGGAATCCAAAACCACTCCTCTCTCGCCGCAAGACAACAACGAGATCCAGCTTCTCTTGATCTCAAAGGTCAACTCCATCACTCACAACATCATCATTAGCGCAGAAAATGTGTATTCAGCTAAATAGATTTGGGCGTCCATTAAGGAAAGATACTTGTCCTCTGAAGCCTCCAACAGAGCCAGAATTTTCAATGATTTCCTCCACATCACCTTCAGAGAAGACAATATTGCTGGTTTCATCACTGACGTCAGAATCACAATCAAAAAAATGGTCAACATTGGCATAGACTTACCACAGGACATCCTTTCCTACCTAATCCTTTTCAAATTTCCCTCCTTGTTACAAGACCTTAAGAGACAACTGATGCATTTGGACAAGACCATCCATGTCAACTTTGTGTGCAACCATCTCACCCAGTTCAACAACAAAGTCAAGGCCATGAACGCTGATAAATCCGTTTCCCTCACCAACTTTGCGCTAGTCACAAACAAGACAAAATTTCAAAATCAGCAATCCAATCGATGCTTCAAAGGCTATAACAACCCCAAACAAGACAAGAACCACTCCGAGAGAGAGTGCTTCCACCTCCACCCAGACAAGGCTCCCAAGTGGTGGAGAGAAAACCAAGCTAAATGGAAGGAGAAGCAGAAACAAAAAAATGAAATGGCCCACTATCACGCCTTCCTCACAAATTGAATTGAGTCCAAGGCCCTATCTGGACAGAAAATTCTCATTGACAGCAGGGCCTCTGCTCATATCTTCAACAAAAAGAGGTTCTTCCTCACTCTCAACAAAAGCGTTGGCAAGAGTATCTCCACGGGCAAGGATGGAGCTAACTTACCCGTTGAAGGAGTTGGAACAGTCAAGCTCTTGTGGAAGAATCACACGGTTGTTCTCAACCAATGTTTCTACGTTCCGGAAATCGTAGTCAACCTCATCAGTCCGGGTATCCTCATAGGCAAAGGGTGTCACTTGGCATCTGAGAAAGGTCATTTCGGGATTTCCAATGGAGACTCTCTTGTTCTCCAAGGACCAATCATCAACAACCTTTTTGTTGTTCAAAACCCAAAACAGGTAGGTCAGGACCACTGTATCCTGTCTGTGAACAACCACTCCAACAGAAGCCTGAAGGAACTTCACCTTGCGCTCGGACATGCATCAACTAGCCAACTTCGCAAGATCAAAGGCGCCAAGATGAATCAAAAAGACCTTGATTTGTTCTACTGCATGGACTGTGCCCTTGGGAAAATCACCAAGGCCCCGTTCAATCTGCAATCTACCAGTGCCTCCAAGCCCTTTGAGCGGATCCACTTGGACCTCATTGGCCCACTCAAGCCCCCATCTCTCCGACAAGAAAGGTACATCCTCACGGTGGTTGACAATTTCTCCGGATACCTCAGCGGGATACCCCTGCAAAGCAAAGATCAAGTTCCTGAAGTACTTGTCGCCGTCCTGGAAAGACAAAAGTCGAAATTGGGCTATTTTCCCTGCGAACTGTGCTCGGATGGAGGTACAGAATTCAAAAACCAGAGGTTAGTTCAATTCTGCAAGGACAATTCAATCATACAACTGATTTCCGAACCACATCATCCTGAACACAACGGCAGGGCGGAAAGGGCCAACAGGACAATTGTCAAAAGTGTGAGATGTACCATTGGTTCTTCCAAACTGCCAATCCGTCTCTGGCCCAAAATCCTGAAGGCCTGTTGCCTCAGCCTCAATCAGATACCAAGGAGGGGAAACTCTTGCTCGTTGTGGGTACAAATGCACAAGAGCACCCTTCCGCTCTCCTACTTCAAGCCGCTTGGAACCTCAGTCATCTATCTTAATCAACACAGGGTCAAAGGGAGGAAATTCCACCCAAAGGGACTCAAGGGGAAGCTCATAGGCTACAACCCCAACTTCAGATCCTATCGGATCCTCAGACCTGATGGTAGTATCTTGTCTTCAAAAAACGTGAAATTTGATCTCAAGTCAATCGAACAACTGGAAGGCGGCAGCTCCCCTAACTTTGACTTCTAAATCAAAGATTCAAATTTCGACAAACCAGAGCTCAATGAAACTGATCCGACCAACTCCCAAGCTGAAAAAATCAAGAATACTGAATGCTATTGCCACAAATCGCCAGACTCTCTTGCATCAATCGACTCAACCTTGGACGACGACGCTCAAGATTCTTCTGAGGACGACCAACCGCCTCAAGAGACGGTCAGTACTTCAGATTCCACGGGGAACCAATCAGCCTCGAATCAGACTCTCGAAATCAGCCTACCTGGGCAAACCATGAGAAACAGGTCCATCCTAAAGCCGCCTCAAAGGTAAGGCTTCCATCACTAATACAAACCAAGAACATACCTGAAGGCCATGTCGTGTGAAGAGGCGGAGAAATGGAGAGAAGCTATCAGGAAGGAGCTAAAACAGTGCAAGGATCTAGGCGTTTGGGAAGAGTAAGATGGACCAGATCCGGCCAACCCCCTTGAAACTACGTGGGTGTTCAAAATCAAGGACAACTGCCATGATGACACCCTCATCCATAAGGCCAGGATTTGCGTCCGCGGCTTCAACCAAATCTACAGCCTTGATTACGAAGAAACATTTGCCCCAACCGGAAAAATTGCCTCTCTGCGCGCCATTCTGCAATTGAGTCTCAAGCGCAACCTCTCAATCAGACAGTTTGACGTCAAATCGGCCTTCCTCCATGCTCACATCAGCAAGGATGTATTCATCAAGACGCCAGATGGCTGCGACCGACCCTCAAAATACCTCAAGCTCAAGAAAAGTCTCTATGGACTGAAGCAATCCCCTAAGAACTGGTACAACATGCTTGCTGAATGGATCAAATCTGTTGGGTTCATCGAGTCCAACAGTGACCCCTGTCTCTACAAGTCAAAGGATGGGGATTCCTTTATCTTCTTCCACATGGACCACCTGATTCTTGTCGGGGATGGGAATGGATTCAAAAATAAGTTCAACTTGCAATTCCAAAATTCCCAATGCCAAAATCCGGACACAATCCTGGGGATGAAGTTTGAAAGGTCCGGAGACTCTATTTCGCTCAGTCAGCCCAAGCACATCAATCATGGACTTGAAGAACTTGGACTCCAGGCCTGTAGACCGGCCTCCACTCCTCTTACCCCTCACCTGAAACTCAGCGCGGCCACGGATGAAGATTTCAAGGCCTTCAAAGAGCTCAACATCAATTATTGGTCAGGGATAGGTCTTCTAAACTACATTGCTTGCAGGACCAGACCTGACCTCAGCCTTGCGGTATTGAGCCTGGCCCGCTTTCAGAACAAACCTGGTCTCACCCAGTGGAAAGAACTCAAGCAGACCTGGCAATACCTGAAGGCCACAAGAGACTTAAAGCTTACAATCAGATACGACAACAAGGCTGACACATTAGTCTTCTACAGCAACGCCTCTTGGGCCAAAGATCCGGTAACCTGCAAATCTCAAACTGGGTACCTAGGACTGGCCTTTGGATCCCTCATCTCTTGGGAAAGCTTCAAGCAGCAAAACATTGTCTATTCCACCACCAAAGCCAAACTTAATGCACTCCTAGACTCTTTCCTGGAAGGGAAATGGCTGCAAAATTTGATTTGCGAGGTATTTTTGGCCAATTTTCTCAGCTCCTCTCACCTCATCAATAACAAGGGGCTCAAAGAAAAACTCAAGAGATTTGGTTCCAACGCCGAAACTCGCCACATTGACCTCAAAACTAAGGGGCTCAGGGAAGAACTTCAACAAGGTAACCTCTCAGTCCAACTTATATCCTCTGATCACATGTTAGCCAACCCGCTCACCAAAGCAGTCCCCAAGGCCATCCTGGCCAAGTTCATTCACCTGATTAAACCATCCTTCGAACTACCTCCCTGTTGATAAGCTGACTCTTTCCAGTTATCGGGGGTGTTAACTTCCGCGACCCTCTCACTCACTCTCATCTCCATGGTCGTCACGCAGACCACGCGCGCCTCCGGGCTCACCTGTCTCAAGCACAAATCCCCCGGGGAAAAAGAGGCACAACTTGCTCCCTCCTTGTCACGTCCCCTCAGGACCTTCACCGTCTGAAATATTTGTTGTTTCTTATTCTTTTCTCAATTGTCTTCTCAAAACTTTTCATTTTCTGTCTTCTTGTTTCCTTTCCATCTCTACTTGTCATATTCCTTTCAATCATCTGTCGGCTGTTCAACTCAATCACGATCCATGCAAACACTCTCCATTGGGCACTTGACTTCATTCATCTGGTAACTGGTAAGAACCAGTTGTCTCGCGCTCTCTCAAGCTCTCAACCTCTAACTCCTCAACCCATCTTCAACCGCCTGCTTCAGTTTGTCAAACCTCAGCGACTCAACCAATGTATGATCCTCTGCCCCAAACATCGTTGTGAAGCTGTCTCAAAGACCAGTTAGTTTCATTTCCATTTCCTCAAATCTTCTTTGTTCTGTTTCTTCTTTGCTCATTGGTTCTTCCTCCACGTTCCAGCACGCTGGTTTGTTTTCAATCTCAAACTCATATTGTAATAAAATGCTTTTTGTACTAAAGATCATCTCATTGGTGATATTAAAGGACATTACATGGTATTAAAATTGACTATTAAGCCTAATTATCCTCAAAACTTTAGAAAATCAGCTTATCCCTCTATTCATAAGTCTAGAATAGCTCTTTAGGAACATATCCATGAACTGATAGACTTACAAGTATTAAGGAAAGTAGGGCACAATGAGCAGGTAGATGTGACTAAACCTGTAATCATAGCATGGCATAATTAAAAGTCAAGAATGGTAGGAGAGTTCAGAATGCCCATTAATTATACCCAGGCAGATTGTGATCCTATACCCTGGATTCATCATTCTCTATGTAACTTGTCCAAGGCCAAATATATCACCACTATGGATATGCTTAAAGGTTTCCACCAGATACCTATAAGCCCTGAAGGCAGGATGTTTATGAGAATAATCTGACTTTGGGAATATATGAATATCTTAGGATGCCTTTTGGTATAAAGAGCGCCCCATTACAGTTCCAGAGAACAATGAATACAGTTCTAGGTACATACATCAGACAAGGATGGATGATGGTATATATAGATGATTTTATGATATACTCTGATGATTGAGAGACTCATATCAAACAAATAAGATTAGTACTCTAAACTATCTCCAGAGCAGGATTCAAAGTATCCATGAAGAAATACAACTTTGGCTATGGAGAATTGAAAGCCCTAGGGCATATAGTCTCTGGTCTAACTCTAGCTTCTGTTCAAAAGAAGATAGCTGCTGTAATGAATAGACCCATTCCTCAAATCAAAACATAGTTACTGTCTTTCATTAGTTTTTTCAGTTACTACAGACAATAAATACCAAAGTTTGCTATGCTGACTAAGAGTTTTTACAAAGTATGCAACAATAAAACTCTGTTTCAAATGACTCATGAGAGATTGAAAAACTATGAGGAACTAAAAATAGCTATGACCTCTACCCCTTTACTCATCCAACCAGATTACTCCAAGCCCTTCAAACTTTACATTTACGCCTGTATGGAAGGTTTAGGAGCTGCTCTACATCAAGAAAGGATAGAAGAAGACGGACCAGTAGAGAAACCAGTACTCTTCATATCTAGACAGATCAAAGATACAGAAAAGAGATATGGAGCCAGTCAGTTGGAATGTTTGGCACTAGTATGGGCTTTAGAAAAGCTACACTATTACTTAGAAGGCATCACTTTTCAAGTAATCACGGACTGCAATGCTGTAAGAAATCTCATGAACATGAAAACCCGCAGCAGAAAAATGCTCTGGTGGCAAATTGCTATACAACAGTATAGAGGTCAGATGACTATAGCGCATAAAGCTGGAGCTAAACATCAGAATGCTGATGGTCTAATGAGGAAATCCTTTCCTAATTACTCTAACAATCCAGCATATGACCCTGAGGATCAAAATATATTTCCTATCTTGAACATCAATCTTTTTGCATTAAATGCTCCAATAATGGGGATCCACTTATGTGAATTAGATACTGCTTTCTTCAACCTACTGAGGGATGACTACTTGCCTGAAATCAAGCTCCTGATTACCATTATGGAATTTGAATCCCCAGAAGCAGCTCTGATGAATATTTTACCTGCTTCATTACTTAAACCCTATAAATCAGGTTGGCTACCTTTTGGGAGGGTCTCCTTTATGACAGATACCAACATTCCAGTATATTAGTACTAAGCAACAAGGGAAATATACAACATATACTCCAGGAATGCCCTGGCAACTTATCATAAGGGCATCTATCCACAGAAAGAACCTTGGAGAAAGTAAAACAAACTGCTTGGTGGATGGACTGGAAAGAAATCACTATTAAGTATATTACTAGCTGTGACACTTGCCAGAAATCCAAAAAAACTACTGGAAAAAGGTTTGGACTCCTACAGAAGATCTCCGACCTAAAACCAGATGGGAAATCATCAATATGGATTTTGTCACCAGCCTCCCCCCTGGAGGTGCTCATTCATGTAACTCTGTCCTGGTTATAGTTTTCAGATACTCTAAGAAGGCAAAATTCTTACCTAGCCACAAAGAAGATAGTGCTATGGATGTAGCTTTACTATTCTGGAACAGGATCATAGCTGATGTGGGTATACCCAAGATTATAATAAGTGACAGAGACCCTAAATTCACCTCTGAGTTAAGGAAGAATCTACATGATATACTGGGTACTACTCTAGCATTTTCTACAGCATACCATCACCAAACTGACGGATTAGCTGAAAGAATGATACAGACCCTAGAAGATATGTTAAGAAGGTTCTTTAGTTTTTGTCTAGAATACAAAAACTCAGATGTTTATTGCCATGATTGGGTAAGCCTACTCCCATCTCTAGAAATGGCTTATAACAGAAGTAAACATTCTACTACCAAAGAAGCCCCTTAAATACTAGAAAGAGCATGGATTCCAAAACTCCCAGGAATAACTTAAACTATAACTTAGCCACTATTCATCCAAAACCTGTTGACTTTGAGAAGATGATAGATCTGGAAAATAATCATGCTCAAAAGTGTGTAGAAGAAGCAGTAGAATACAACAAAAAAAGATGGGAAAAATCAAATAGAATTTAAAAAAGGAGATCAGATCTTGATATCCACTACCAACTTCAACAATATAGCAGGTCACAGAAAGCTGAAACCAGCCTTTTTTGGACCATTTGTTATCAAAAAGATGCATGGCAAAAATATTGTAGAAGTTATCTTGAGTGAAGAATTATCAAGAAAACACACAGTATTTCCTGTTAGCCTGGTAAAACACTTTCAATAAATGGAAGGTAGCAACCTCCCTCCAGAAATAATCCCAATAGAACCTGACGCTTCGAAAGAAAAAGGGAAAGTCAGACAGATATTGAGAGACAAGAAAGAGAGATTACAAGGAAAAGATTTTAGACTATACTTAGTAAGATACAAAGGAGAATCTGCAGACAAAGATGAATTTTTACCCAAGAATATTATACCTGATGGACCAATACATTTCAGAAACTACAGAGCCAGAAAGAGGAACTGAAACAAACATGAAGTAAATTTTTTCCCAACATGCTCCAGAATTTTTTCAGATATGACCATATCTTGGAGTGGGGGATGTCAGCTGGCTACTATTGCAGAGCAAGCTGCAAAAGTAACAGAAATAACATAAAAATAATCATAATAAACTTCAGCAAAGAAGGAGTAGGAAAACCATAAATATTATTGCAGAAATAGATCCTCCGCCCAAAACTAGGTAGGGTCACTTGCTGATCCCACCCTTGAAATCCAACTCCTTATATTTTTAAATAAGTAAGGAAAGAAAGACCAAAATACCACAATGTGGTAAAAAAAACCTTTCCTATAGCCATCAGACTCATTTTGTCTTATTAATTATTATTCTTATATCAAATCAAAGTCAAGAAAATACTAAATAAATTCCAAACCCCTCATAAACTATACTCTAAACTCAAACTAACCTGAAAACCCAAATCAATCACCAGATAAACCCCTTCAACCATATCAACACCTGTTAAAAAACAACCCAACACCTGGCACAGACTGCATTATGTCACATGGATTAATGAAAATTCTTAATTAAATATATAATCAAATGATTATGCTTAAAATAAACACACAAAAAAACAACATACCCCATACCAGCAGGACTTAAACCATATCAGAACCAATGTTAGACTACAACCAGTACTATGAAAGCAAGTTACATGACTTTTCTGGAGCTTTCACCAACAGATAAGCCCTTTCAAGCGTCCTCTTAAGCACTCTGATACTCAGTTGGCCACCATTCCAACCATACAACACACAGACATGCACCAACAGAAGGAGGGGCTCATGCAGCCAAGTATATCTCAATTCTCACCAACCAGAAATAACAACTCAGTACACATGACTTTTCTGGGACTTTCACCACCAGATAAGCCCTTTGAAGCGTCCTCTCAAGCACTCTGATACTCAGTTTGCCACCATTCCAACCATACATCACACATATATGCACCAAGAGAAGTAGGGGCTCATGCAGCCAAGTATATCTCAATTCTCACCAACCAGCAATAACAACTCAGTAAATATGACTTTTCTGGAACTTTCACCACCAGATAAGCCCTCTGAAGCTTCCTCTCAATCACTCTGATACTCATTTTGCCACCATTCCAACCATACAACACACACACATGCACCAACAGAAGTAGGGGCTCATGCAGCCAAGTATATCTCAATTCTCACCAAAAAGCAATAACAACTCAGTACAAATGACTTTTCTGGGACTTTCACGACCGGATAAGCCCTCTGAAGCTTCCTCTCAATCACTCTGATTCTCAGTTTGCCACCATTCCAACCATACAACACACACACATGCACCAACAGAAGTAGGGGCTCATGCAGCCAAGTATATCTCAATTCTCACCAACAAGCAATAACAACTCAGTACAAATGACTTTTCTGGGACTTTCACGACCGGATAAGCCCTCTGAAGCGTCCTCTCAAGCGCTCTGATACCCAGTTTTCCACCATTCCAACCATACATCACACATACATGCACCAACAGAAGTAGGGGCTCATGCAGCCAAGTATATCTCAATTCTCACCAACCAGCAATAACAACTCAGTACACATGACTTTTCTGGATTTTTCAGCACAAGATACTCCCTCTGAAGCTTCCTCTCAAGCACTCTGATCCTCAGTTTTCCACCATTCCAACCATACAACACACATACATGCACCAACAGAAGTAGGGGCTCATGCAGGCAAGTATATCTCAATTTTCACCAACCAGCAATAACAACTCAGTACACATGACTTTTCTGGGACTTTCACCACAAGATACTCCCTCTGAAGCTTCCTCTCAAGCACTCTGATCCTCAGTTTTCCACCATTCCAACCATACAACACACATACATGCACCAAAAGAAGTAGGGGCTCATGCAGCCAAGTATATCTCAATTCTCACCAACCAGCAATATAAACTCAGTACAAATGACTTTTCTGGAACTTTCACCCCCATATAAGCCCTCTGAAGTATCCTCTCAAGCACTCTGAAACTCAGTTTGCCACCATTCCAACCATACATCACACATGCATGCACCAACAGAAGTAGGGGCTCATGCAGCCAAGTATATTTCAATTCTCACCAACCAGCAATAACAACTCAGTACACATGACATTTCTGGAATTTTCACCCAACCATACAACACACACACATGCACCAACAGAAGTAGGGGCTCATGCAGCCAAGTATATCTCAATTCTCACCAACAAGCAATAACAACTCAGTACAAATGACTTTTCTGGGACTTTCACGACCGGATAAGCCCTCTGAAGCGTCCTCTCAAGCGCTCTGATACCCAGTTTTCCACCATTCCAACCATACATCACACATACATGCACCAACAGAAGTAGGGGCTCATGCAGCCAAGTATATCTCAATTCTCACCAACCAGCAATAACAACTCAGTACACATGACCTTTCTGGAACTTTCACCACAAGATACTCCCTCTGAAGCTTCCTCTCAAGCACTCTGATCCTCAGTTTGCCACCATTCCAACCATACAACACACATACATGCACCAACAGAAGTAGGGGCTCATGCAGCCAAGTATATCTCAATTCTCACCAAAAAGCAAAAAAAACTCAGTACAAATGATGTTTCTGGGACTTTCACGACCGGATAAGCCCTCTGAAGCTTCCTCTCAATCACTCTGATACTCAGTTTGCCACCATTCCAACCATACAACACACACACATGCACCAACAGAAGTAGGGGCTCATGCAGCCAAGTATATCTCAATTCTTACTAACCGGAAATAACAACTCAGTACAAATGACTTTTCTGGGACTTTCACCACCAGATAAGCCCTTTGAAGCGTCCTCTCAAGCACTCTGATACTCAGTTTGCCACCATTCCAACCATACATCACACATACATGAACCAACAGAAGTAGGGGCTCATGCAGCCAAGTATATCTCAATTCTCACCAACCAGCAATAACAACTCAGTACACATGATTTTCCTGGGACTTTCACCACCGGATAGGCCCTCTGAAGCGTTCTCTCAAGCACTATGATACCCAGTTTGCCACCATTCCAACCATACATCACACATACATGCACCAACAGAAGTAGGGGCTCATGCAGCCAAGTAAATCTCAATTCTCACCAACAGCAATAACAACTCAGTAAACATGACTTTTCTGGAACTTTCACCACCAGATAAGCCCTTTGAAGCTTCCTCTCAATCACTCTGATACTCAGTTTGCCACCATTCCAACCATACATCACACCTACATGCACCAACAGAAGTAGGGGCTCATGCAGCCAAGTATATCTCAATTCTCACCAACCAGAAATAACAACTCAGTACACATGTCTTTTCTGGGACTTTCACCACCAGATAAGCCCTTTGAAGCGTCCTCTCAAGCACTCTGATACCCAGTTTGCCACCATTCAAACCATACATCACACATGCATGCACCAACAGAAGTAGTGGCTCATGCAGCCAAGTATATCTCAATTCTCACCAACCAGCAATAACAACTCAGTACACATGACTTTTCTGGAATTTTCACCACAAGATACTCCCTCTGAAGCTTCCTCTCAAGCACTCTGATCCTCAGCTTTCCACCATTCCAACCATAAAAAACACATACATGCACAACAAGAAGTAGGGGCTCATGCAGCCAAGTATATCTCAATTCTCACCAACCAGCAATACAAACTCAGTACAAATGACTTTTCTGCAACTTTCACCCCCAGATAAGCCCTCTGAAGCTTCCTCTCAAGCACTCTGATACTCAGTTTGCCACCATTCCAACCATACAACACACATACATGCACCAAAAGAAGTAGGGGCTCATGCAGCCAAGTATATCTCAATTCTCACCAACCAGCAGTAACAACTCAGTACACATGACTTTTCTGGAGATTTCACCAACAGGTAAGAGCTCTGAAGCTTCCTCTAAAGCACTCTGATACTCATTTTGCCACCATATCAACCATACAACACCTTCAAGCCACAATCTCAAGTCACCCAAGGGGACATGTGGTAAAACAGCATACCTCATATCTCCACAACTAATTACATTGAAAAAGCATGCAGGTGGTTCCTGCAACATTTTATACATGATAAGGGCTCAGAAGCGTCCTAAGAAATCCCCAGCACGTGAAATTCCACCACCAAACCCATGCAGGTCACACCATTCAAGCTACCAAAGAGGGCCTGCATCTGCCAAGCATGTTTCATGCTTTTCCCAACCAGCAAAATTTACTCAAGTTTCAGGCAACTTCTGAATCATTTCTTATACAAGATAAGCACTCAGAAGCTTCCAGATAACATCATTCTTATCTCTTATCTCATATCTCAGCCTGAATCTCAAAGATTGAACTAAAAAATACAGTTATCTCTCAGCCTGATTTACATGTTTTATCACCAGAATGATTTGTCTCATGTAACTGTACCCTCCTGTGCTTCAACAGTGCCAATAGAGGCTCAGAAACGCACTCAGGGGAGCCCTGAGAATCCCCTGAAGAATTATTTGTCCATTTAAGGAGGGCTCTCTTGCCCTATCCAAGTTGTATGGCATGGCATCAGCCCCAGAGTATGTCATCAGCACCACCCATGATGTATGACCCTAAGATCTAAGGCCTTTTCCTGATCAGTACCAGCTTGTTAGTGAACCAGAATATAGTTAAAAGGAATCAAACCAGAAATTATTGTTGAAAAACTGACCAAACTCCTGGTGTCTTTGAAGAAGGGTTCTTGAAAAAAGGCCTGTTATTCAGCACCTATTTTTAAGAGGGAAAACCCCTTAATTTTGATTATTAAATTCATAAAATAGGAAGAGCACAACAGAACAACCAACAAAGCTTTTTTTCCGCCCAGCTTCCTGTGGGCAAGCCCATCTTTGGGTCCTCCAACTGGTTAAACACCTTTTAGTCAACCCTTAAATCCTTCAATTGGAATTGGAAAAATAGTCAGAAAAAGTCGAAAATTGTTGATTATTAATTGGTGGAAGCTTGCCAATAAATCCAATCCAACCTGGAATAGTATGGCAATTCCTGAAAATCTCTATTAATAATTAATCCAGGTCTGATAGGAGACCTATTTTAAGTCTCAAAGAAGCCAGCCACTAATTAAAAAAATTATTGTGCAGACTTATTAAAGTTCAGAAGGGCAGGCAATTCAAAACCACCTTACCTTACCTCTATCTTTTCAAGACTAGTAGTAACTAAATTCCCCTTCTAGTGACTGCCAGCAAGCTATTTGCTAAATAATCCCATTATCCCTTGGAGTCTCTACAACGGCACCACTATTGAACTTTTTTGCCAATTAAATATATCGCACGTATTGTGACCTATAGGTTTCACACCTAAAATTCAGTCAGAATTGAGGTGTTGTGTATATTTTAGGAGTTATGGATGGAAATATGTTCTTTCACAATTCCTGCACGCAGCCATGGCAGCCAATGTACCCATGCGCGGCTGAGATACAGCTCTGTCACCCTGTCAAAGTCGTGTACGCAGCCCCAGGCCTCTGACAAGTACTCAGCGGCTGGACTACAGGTTGACAAAGTGAAAGGTGGCCTGAGTAACTTAGATACGGCGTAAACATGCTACAACCCACATGGGAAAATTCTACATATGTAATAAATGTTCCCCTGGATAGTAGAAATTCTGAAAGTACATAAAATTGTATAAAAAATACTTAAATAACCTTTTTATGTATTTTTTATTAAATATAAATCAAAGTACCTAAAATGTCGAAAAATAACACAAGGCCTACTTCTAAAAATATATTAAAATACTTTGATATACTATTATGAGAATTTCAAGACATCAACATTTTCTTTATCTACTAAGAAAACTTATAATGTAAAAATATTAAATGAATACCCTTGACTTACATTTTTAAGTAATTATTGTAGTAAATTAACTGAATTTTGAAAACAAGGAGTAGAATCAATATCATGACTTTACTCTTACTCCAATTATTTAATACATAACAAGAACTCACCTGACATCAAAATATCCATAGGAATGTCTAAATTATTTAATACATAACAAGAACTCACCTGAAATCAAAATATACGTAGGAATGTCTATTAAAACAATTGTTAACTTCCTGGGAACATTTACTAAGTATAATTAATAAAATAATAAATAAAAACAACAGATTATTGTTATTCACACATCCAAAAATCAATTACAATGCAGAATAATTCCCATACCCTGTGGAATTAGATGCTAACCGTGTTAAAGCACCAAGAACTGGTGACAGGATACTACTGGTTACCCTGCTAGCCTCAGTGACTGTCCCTTTGAGAACCCGTACCCCTCAAAAGGACAATATTGGGACTCCAAAAGCTATAAATAAGGAGCCCTTTTGAGGATTTTGATACCCAGAGACCCAGTTATATTTATATCCAGACACAGTTCCAAGGTAATCAAATACTTATAAGAGATACGTAAGTGATTTATGGCTTAGTCTGATCAATAATATCCGTCCTCAACCTCTTTTTATCAATTTAAACTGCTGAACAACCTTATAACCCCAGCATACAGGTTTAACCCATCAGTGCACGTAAAAAAAAGATACCCAAAGGATTCAATAATATACCAGGGAGTTTTATTATCCTTTCTCTGTCGTGGAAGCTTGGTTAAAAAGCCCTGCCATTCCACCGTGTATTTTATACATATTATCTTTGGGAAAAATATTGGTTAAACTAAAGAGACCAAATCAACCAGGACTACGTATTTTCATACTGAAATCCCTGAAGAGAGGTGTTAAAGATCCCCAATATAATTGTGGCCCCTCTATAAAAATATTTAATAATCAATTTATATATATTGATTTATAGCAATAAATCATAACCAAACCAATTAACCTTGCAATAAGCTTTATCCAAATATTTGACAGATTTTTGCTGCATTTATTAAATAATATATTTATTATTTATTCTATCACCTCTGGTTGCTAAAGGATAGAAAGGGTCTTGGCATCCAGGAGGCTGACAATCTTCATTGCAATCAATCTGATCTTCCTTATCCTGAGTTATGTGAGCATTAGTGCCTGTAACCTCAGCCCCTTGCAGGTTGGGGTCAGTTTTGATATTATACTAATTCATTACCCTTAATTATTATCCTTCTCTACATATCTTTAGAAATACATCATCCATCTCATTCCATCATACAGATAACTCTTCCTACAACTTTTTTGTGTGTCACTGTGTGACTGAGCTAAATAGTGTGTGGATTTTCAGGTTTCCAAAGGATCTCCCTGTGGAACTATCCACTTCCATCAATTTCATTCATCTGTCCCTTGAATGCAACTTTGACAAATTTGACAGAACCTTCACACTTTTACATAACTTTGACAGAACTTTGACAGCTTTTATGGAACTTTGACCTAAATTTTACCACTTTGACCGCTTCAAAAACTCTGACCCCCTTTGAAACCTTCAACCTGCTTTCACTGCTTTGACTGCTTCAACCTCTTTGAATCACTTTGAATTACTACAATGTGCTTTGATGGATGTTTTTGAACCTGAAGACTTTTTTCTGCCCAATTTCTTCCCCACTTCTCTTTTCCAAGTACTTCTTTTGGGTCAATCGCATATGGCATAAGTGGAAACCATGCCTCCTTGATGTGGACAAACTTCCATCATCACCATTTCACCCCTAACAAGGGAAGCCAGAGTATGTGGTTCTGATCTAGACATTCAGGATCATGATAAATCTACTCCTCAAGCCCGTGGACATGGCAGGATCTTTTCCAACCTCCAAGCACTAGCTTACAACCAAATGGATAATGGTATCCTTCCTCCAGCTCCTCCAAGAGCTTACTTATGTCCCAATACTTCTTATTTAAGAACTTTTGCTGATATGTGTGATTTTTCAATATCCTAAAGCAGGCTACAGATTGGAGTCCCCATCTTACCATCGTTGTATGATCCCTCTACCTGAAGATGTGGAAGAGGAAGAGAACTGTCATGCTCCAATTTGAAGGGTTATTGTCTTCATCACTTTGGAATATCTTTTTCCTCAGTCAGTACCATCTACCTCAGTCCCCAAGTGTGACCCAAATAAGGCAAAATATCAATGATTGATTTGGCTTACTACCTTAGGCGTGCATAAATAATATTCTCATCTTAGTGAATCCATCTATAATCACAATTTTTTCAGTTAAATCTAATCTGGTCAACCTTCCATTCAAGTTTGCTCTTCTAACCCTTTATATCTCTAACTATAGACAAATTTTCATCAGTTTGTATCTGGTCACTCTTGAATAAACTAATAAGGACTACACATTCCTCTGGAAGATTGTTTCCTCAGTTAGTTAATTTCATACTTTCTTTCATTTTCTAAGACAAGTCCTCAAATTGGGCTTAACCTTGGTTCCTTTGCATTGGAAGCATTCATCCATCTTGCTGTTTTTGAGCCATAAAACCATCCATTTGATCTTTGCATTTATCCTTGCTATCTTGCCTTCCTTCCTTGCACTCAGCCTCTACCATTTTCACTCAAAATCATCAACAGATTGTCCTATATTAAATGGGGTGATTGTGTGACAATAGAAAAGAATCAATTTTTGATTCAAGGATCCTCATTAATATTAATTCACCAAAATCTGGAAATAAGGAAGAATTTCAGCTTCCTGATTCCAGGAACCTTGCAGTTTTTAGCTAAAGAAATTGATGCAATAATGGAATAATAATATTCCCAAAAAAGAATATGGTGAGGGATGCAAAAGAATAAAAGTAGAAGGAGCAAGTGGAAGTTTCATGTGGTTTGTTTGAAAAGTATTTGATATAATATATATTAATTGTGAAGAGGAGAAAATTTCTATAAAAAACTGGGGGTCAATAATACCTCTCTTCAGGGGGATTTACTTTGAATCTGTATCCTGGGACAATGGGTTTCTTATGACTTAACAAAAGGGGTAGTACCCAAGGCAATGGTGGTTATGGCCAGGCTACAAAGCAAAAAATCCTAGGCTGGAAGGATTTAACTTACTTTTGAGTAATTAATCACAATATACCCCCAATAATTCACAGACAGACGCTGTCAGATCAAAGGCGGGGTGCTTGATGATTTTAATTCATGGGAAATAATAAGGGTTTTGAATCGACAATAATCATATCAGACTGAGGCCGTAAATCACTTTTTTATCTCTGTTCTGGGGATAAAACAAGGAAAATGGTGCTTTATAAATACAATTTTGGGGATGAAGGGAGCCTCCTCAGGGCACATAGAGGGGTTAGAGATCACAGGCTAAGACTAGCAAGCTTTCAATGGCTGATTAGGCACACATTATTAGTTCTGTCACTCAGATGTATCTTTCTTCAAAGTATTTGTGCACTTTTTTCATGTGCAAACTTGTCTTTATGTTAATTTTTCATTTTGCAATTTTGAATTATTTCTCAGTTTTATATTGTACTTATTTAATTAAAATGGTCATAGGCAGGTATTTTTAGATTTTTTTAAACTTCCAATCATTTTGATTATTTTTAATAATTTTTACTGGAACTCCTTGGTAAGTTTTGTGGTCCTCTTATATTTTATGAAGTTGATTTTGTGAAAAATTTTATTATTGTTTCCTTTAAGTTTTCTGTTTTATAATTTGATTTGATTTATTTTTATTTGGCTTTCAAAGTTTTAAAAAATTCCTCTACTTGTTTGTCACATCATTTCATATGAATGGTGCATGCATTTTGGTTGTAGCAGGTGTGTTGTGTGCCTTGTTGAAAGGGATTGTTTATTGATTATCTGACATGCGTGGTGTAGAGACTCCTTTGGGATTGTGTTTCATTTGGAATATTTCTTGCTGGAAGTCACTTGAGGGGGAATTTAGTACTAGAACTATTGATATGATAGACAAATATTAAGGGTTGTTTTGAATTGCCTGCACCTCTGGGAACTATAGTAAGTCTCACAAAAATATAATAAAAGGGATTTGTGGCCAAATTTTCAGATAGATTTGCCACTATATTATTCTCTATCAGACCTAGCATACATATTATTAAGCATGAAAAGGAAGAAATGGTGGAAAAGATGGGTGAATTAGAGGATAGAAGCTGAGTAAGGGAAGAATGATTTATCCAGTCATATCCTTTCTGTATTTTCTATTTTTTGAATGGTTACTGTAGATACTCCTTTGATGAAACAGGTGATAATTCAATAAGGTTGAAATTTTTGAGCCTATACTTGATAAATGATGATGAATGATGATGGTATGAATGGATTGTGGATAATGATGGTTAAGGTGATGATGATGATGGTGGATGGTGATGATGATGGTTGATGAAGATTAATTGATTGTGATGGTGAGGGTCAATATATGTGGTATTGCTTGAGGATGGTGGTGGATGGTGATGATGATGTTCAAGGTGTATGGTGTTGGATGATGATGATGGTGTTCATGGTATGTGGTAATGGTTGATTATGATGGTGATGGATGGTGTTCAAGGTATGTGTCAATGGTTGATGATGGTGGTGATGGTTGATGATGGTAGATGCAAGGGTTGTTGATAAATTTAAGGGTTGATTATTGTTGGTAATGGTTTATATAATTTATAAAGGTTTGATTTATTTTTTAAGGGTTTAATATCTCTTATAAGGGGTGGAAAACCCCGGCTGGGTGCCTGGGGGATTGGGTGAAAACGGCTGCAGAGAGGCCCTCTATTTATAGAAATCAGGGGGTGTGCCACCTGTCACAAAATCTCTGATGGGTGGTGAAAGGTTTTTCTGGCTGACGTGTGGTTCTAGATTTGTGGAGTGGTGGACTTGTGGGTGGAACAGTTTAACTGCTGTGCTGGAAAATTCCATAGGTTTCCACCCTGGCTGACTTGTGGTTAAGGTTATGCTTGATGATTACATGATTGCTTCTGATTTGTCCATGTATCTTTCACAGAAACGTGACACCTGGTTGTGATATGGTAGGCCAGGGTTGCTTTAAGCTTTATCTTACAATCCATGAGAGATAGAGGGGTACTTTGGCTGATTGAATATAGGTTATTTTTTGGTGTAGAATTCATTTCTGAGGTTACCTTTTGGATTGAAATTCTATTTATCCTAGAAAATTGAGCATGATGGTTACAGGTAAGGTTTGGTATACCAGAGAGTCCTTGTTAGCTGTGGGCAGGAATTTGAGATTGGATGCAGACAGCAGACAGGAACATATTGAATGCATTTTTCCTGGAAGGTGTATGGGTTATTGTGTACTTGAGGTGCATAGCTTGCATCTTATAGATGGAGGGATGCGTGGGGGAATTTTGACAAAAAAATATGCCTGCAACTCCTAAAATATACACAACAATCTTATTCTAACTTAATTTTAGTTTGAAACTTATACGTAACAATACATGTGAAATATTAGAATGGCCAAAGGTTCACTATAGTGGTTTTGTGATTTTGGTCTGTATCTTATTCCTAACATTTTCAAGAAAACTTTCCAGAGTTTTTGTTGGGAATGTCTGGCCGGCCAAAATATTGAAATTTACAGGAAGCCTGGGGAAAACCCCAGATGCGCAAGGGAAAGATGGTTTTCTCAATTTTTCAAGTGACAGGTCACATGTATCAGTTTTCCAGTCCAGGTTTTTCCAAAACTCTACAGGAGACTGCGTGGGCCTTCAAACCACACCCCTCACCTTTGACATTGACCTCCAAAATTGACCTCCAACATCAATGTTCAACATCATAGCAATAATTATTTCCTGTTTTCCTTTCTTCTCAAATTTATCCTGTTTAATAATCAATTTGATTAATTACTTATTGAACTCCTGAACCTTTACTCCATTGAACCATGAAACATCCTTTCAATGCATTCCAAATAGACCTTGCGCCATCATACCAGCTCAGACTTCACCTCCCCTCCTTGCCCCAACCCCCACTTTTGTGCTTTGATTTGAAACAAAATCAAGATGGAAAAATGTACCTAGATATCAACCTGATAAATGGCACACAATTGTGTATTTTGGGTTTCTGGATAGCTTCTGCAACCTTATGGGTTGTAAAATTGAAAAACACAGTCAATAAAATGCTTGTTAGTAATTATTTGTAGCTAGAAAGTAATTGATACTTAACAAGCCTTTTCAAATTTTTAATTAATTAATTATTTTTTTTTGGTTTGCTTTTAATTCCATGCTCTTGTAAAAGGAGGGGGGAAAGTAATTATTCACACTTATTTGGGAAATAAGGAGACCACAAAATTCTGTTTTTCTTGAAAAATAATATGAAATTGAATGAGTTCCATGGAACTCCAAAAATTTTGAATTAGAAAAAATATGACAGAGATTGACAATTCCTTACGCTTTATTTTTTAATATAGAGGAATCTCTTCCAGAAAAATCCAAAAAGATTATTCTCTGAAATGTTTTCATTTTTCTCTCAGTCATTTTCAAAATTTTATATTTCATTTTATTTGGATATTTATTTTACCTTTAATGTGTGAAATGATTGATCATATCAATAAGATTTATTCACAAATTATTTTATTTCATTTGAAAATTTCAATTAGTTTTCAAGAAATAGGATGAGCCCCTCCTCAAAACCAACAAAACAAAAAAAATCAAAAAATTCTGCAAGCTCTAAAAAATGTAAAAATTCAAATTAAATTAAAAGGAAGAGCTTAAATAGCACCAGAAATATTTTCTGCTTGAGGTTTGTGAGTTTTCTGATACACATATTGATTATTTGATAAAAATATCATCAAAACCACAGGAAAATCTTATTAATATTTTTTCTTTTCTCATTAGTGGAATAATTAAGTTTTAATATTTCTTTTTTTTATAATGCTATTCTTATTTTTGCCTAAATTTAAAGATATAAGGTGTAGTACTAAGTACAAAAAAATGGCTTCATTTTATCCCTTTGTGAACAATCCATTTTGAGGTATTTTCTACCGTTTTGCATTGTTTTGAAAAAAGAATAGTTGGATTATTTTAGTAATCAATATATTTCCATCTTGAAGGACAGATAGGGAGATAAATAATGATAAAATTTAAAATAAATATATGTTTTTTTTGGACTGGAAAATTTGGCCTTGAAAATGTGTCTAAAAAACAAACTCCTGATTTGGCAAATCAGTGGGAAGACTTACTTCCCCCCCCCTGTACTGAAGTATTCAAGTAACTACTCTCCCTTAATTTAAGCAAGAGAAACCTACATTATGTTTGAAATTAAAAACAATCAATAGTTTATTTTTTAATATGTTTTTTATACTGTATTCTTCCTACAAAACAATCTTGTGCGCCAAAATTAATAGGCAGACAGAAAACCTGAAAATTCAGGACAAAAAAATTAAAAGACTGGATAGCCTTTTTTGAAGGAAAGAACATGTTTTTTTCATTTCAGGGAATAAATGGTAATATTTAGGACATAGATTCTATATAGGGCAATAACTTGAAAAAATAGGACAAATAAAATAAATAAGAGGACAAAAAATCTGAAAATTTTGACAAGAAATATAAAAAAACAGGACAATTTTCTTGAAACCAATAGTGATTTAATTAAAATGTGGAGGAGTGAAAATTCAATGGTGGGGTCAGCAAGTAACTCTACCTGATCTTTGGTGGGGAATCAAAATCTCCAATAATATTTAAGGATTTCCTACCCCTTCTCAATTTTGTGAATTTTATTTTGTTTTTGAATTCATTTTGGTAATTTTGACAGGTTGATCTGTGAATAGTAGCAAGTTGATAAATAAGCTTTGAAACTGTCTTCTTACACTGAAATTCCTGGGCCTCAAATTCAGAAACCTCCTCAGCCTTCTTCTGTGGATCCTACTCTCCTAGCCTTGCTCAAAACCATTACTTCAGATGTGGCAAAACTCTCTCAACCCCAACAAAAAGTAATTCCCACTCCAGAAACTTTTGATCTCAATTGATGAATCTGCTTATTGCAACAATGGATTCTCCACACTAAATTAGGTAGGTTTACTCACTGACCCCACCCTTGAAATCCAACTTCTTATATTTTTAAATAATTAAGGAAAGAAAGACCAAAATACCACGTTACCACTATTGAACTTTTTTTCCAATTAAATATTTCACACGTATTGTCACGTATAGGTTTTACACCTAAAATTCAGTCAGAATTGAGGTGTTGTGTATGTTTTAGGAGTTACATTTGGAAATGTGTTCTGTCACAATTCCAGCACGCAGCCGCGGCAGCCATTGCACCCACGCGCCGCTGAGCTACAGCTCTATCACTCTGTTGTTTACGCAGCCCCAGGCCTCTGACAATTATGCAGCCGCCGGACTACGGGTTGAAAAAGTGACAGGCAGCCTGAGAAACTTAGGTACCACGTAAACATGCTACAACCCACACTGGAACATTCTACATATGTAATAAATGTTCCGGTGGGTAGTAAATAGTCTGAAAGTACATAAAATAATATAAAAATACTTAAATAAACTTTATACGCATTTTTTATCAAATAGAATTCAACGTATCTAAAATGTCGAAAATAAGACAATAAATAGTTCTAAAAATATATTAAAATACTTCAATATAATATTATGAGAATTTCAAGACATCAACATTTTTGTGACATGATAAGAAAACTTATGACGTAAAAAGATTAAATGAATAACCATGACTTACATTTTTAAGTAATTATTTTAGTAAATTAATTGAATTTCGAAAATAAGGAGTAAAATCAATGTCATGACTTGACTACAATTATTTAATAAATAATTAGAACTCACCTGACGTCGGGATGTCCTTAGAAGTGTCTATTCAAATAATTATTGAATTACTGGAAAAAATTACTAAGGATAATTAATTAAATAAAACATAAATGGGACAGATTAGTGTTATTCACATGTCCTAATATCTATTATAAAGTAGAATAATTCCCATAACCTGAGGAATTAGATGCTACCCGTGCTAAAGCACCAAGAACACGTGACAGGCTACAACTGGTTACCCTTCTAGCCTTAGCGTCCGTCCCTTTGAGCCCCTGTACCCCTCAGAAGGACAACGTTGGGACTCCAAAAGCTAAAAATAAAGAGCTCTTTTGAGGATATTGATGGGCAGAGACCCAGTTATATTTATATCCAGAAAACGTGACAAGGTAATCAAGTAATGATAAGAGATAAGTAAGTGATTTATTGCTAAGTATGATCAATAATATCCATCCTCAACCTCATTTTTATCAATTAAAACTGCTGAACAACTTTATAACCCCCGTAAACACGTCTAACCCGTCAGTACACGTCTCAAACAGATACCCAATGGTTTAATAATATACTAGTGAGTTTTATTATCCCTTCTATGTCGTGGAAGCTTGGTTACAAGGCCCTGCCAGTCCACCGTGTATATTATGTACATATTATCTTTGGGTAAAATATCCTTTAATCTAAAGAGCCCAAAGTAACCAGGACCACGTTTTTTATACTGAAATCCCTGAAAGGAGGTTTTAAAGATCCCCCATATAATTTTGGCCCCTCTACAAAAATTTTTTATGATCAATTTATTCATATTGATTGAAAAAAATAAACCATAACCAAAACACTTAAACTTGAAATAAGCTTAATCCAAATATTTTACGGATTTTTGCTGCATTTATTAAATAATATATTTATTATTTATTCTATCACCTCTGGTAGCTAAAGGATAGAAAGGGTCTTGGCATCCAGTAGGCTGACAATTGGGGATGTTGCCGGGAAATATTCCATTTTATTATATTTAATACCTTGGACCAGACATTTCATGTAAATTTATATCAAAGATAAATTTATCTGACTTTTTGACCGTGATCCATCATTAAATTCTTTTGCATTGGATTTAAAAACCAATGCAGAATTAATAATCTATTTTTTAAATCTTTTAAAGATAAGAAAAGAAGAATACATTAAAAATTATAAATCTACTGGTTTGGAATCTTTAAATGAAGCTGAGAAAGTTTATATCTCTTCTGCACGTAAACGTTTTGATAAACCCCTTGAACAAGAAGATCTTGAGAGGCGTATCAACTTCCAGGCCCTATTAAGAAAACAAAAAGCTTGGAAGAAATACCATGGAAATTAATTTTCCAATATAAAAGTAAGAAACTTGTATTACCATATTATTTTTATTAAAATAATATAAATATATTTTATTGACCAATGAAATAACCTTTTACCATCAGTGAACCCTCTTATAACAGAAAGCACCAACACTGAAACTGATTTATTGGATCAAGAATTCCAAGATATCTCTGGACGCCCTGAAAATACTGATTGGAAGGGTGAAGACCTCATTAGGACACACCAAAACCCTGTAGTATTACCTATTAAAGACCAATTTAATCCCAATAAAGTCCACGTACCTTTGAAAATCAACTTAAGTGAGTTTTAAATAAAACTTTTTTTTATGGATTTTTTCTGTAGAAAAATACTTACAAACATTTTATTCAATGTGAATAGACGAAACAAAAGAGCCCCAGGGAGAATTCCCTCCTATGGATCTTTGCCAGGAGCCCCCAGTAACTGTTAGACCACCAATAATGAAAACCATGAGGGGACTGGAGCCCATGAATCAAATGTTGATGGACAACAAACTGCCCAAAGTACTTCTGCCCTCCCCCAACCTAGAACCGGAGAAGGTAGTAGAGTTAAGCCCACCTCCATTACAAGAGGATTCCCTGCAGGCACCCCACAAAAATCAGGCCAAGGAAGCCGGGATCAAGGACTTAGTCAGAGAGCATGTGAAATATTGGGAAGAGTTCAAAGAAGCCCAAGCCAAAGGGGACATATTATCTATGAAAAAGATAATCTCCCAGGCAAAAACTACCCAGATAGCTCCTCGGAAAATGATTCCAAGGAAAGAGGTAGAATCCTACATAGAAAAATGGAATCCTTGGGATCAATTAGCCCAACTGAAAGGCAAAGGATCAGGAAAGAAGAGGTCTTCTTCCCATCCAAAGCCAAAGGGAAAGAAGGATTGGGATCAGATAATATCTTCAGCTCATAAGTTTATAAAGGTGTACAACAATTAGCCTCTAATTTTGAACCCAGTAACTTGTCTTAACCAACCTCTGATGTTATTACTTCCTTTTCTAATGATATGCGCCATAATTTAAAGATTGTTTGTGGAAATTTGGACAATTTTTATACCAAGATGGATAATATAACATCAGTAGTAGCCAAATTAATTAATAAACAAACAAAAACTGTAGGAATGGAAGATATTAAAGAACATGAAGAACAATTAACGGAGACAATTAATCAAGGTAAAATCAGACAGACTCAAACAATTGAGAATATGTTATCAGGTATTCAAGAAGATTTTATTATTTGTTTTCAAACTTTAAAAGAGGAATTGGTAGCTACCCTAACAACTCCATTCTGTCCTTTAGTGAGAATTTTATCTGCTTAATAATAAAGTGGACCTCAAATTTAATCTGATCATGAATGATCTTGGAGACCTAAATTTCTGTCTGACCAACCCCTTGGGGAGTACCACAGAGGAACCAAAACCCCCCAGACAAACAAATACTCCCTATGCACCAACCCTACTAGGAATTCATAGGAGTGACACCTTCAGGCCTAGTCCCACTCCTGAAATGGAACAAGCCCTCAAATCTTTAACCCCAACTTCTGAATTGCCTAAGGTCTCCGGTGAAGGAGAATACAATCTTATGAATTTCATTTAATTTATTGACTATACCATTAACTCTTATGACTTACCAGAAGCTATAGCTGAAGTCAGGCTTCCCATACTATTTGAAGGAGTATCTTTAGAACAGTTCATCAGTAAAAGAGAAGAAGTGGCATCCTTACCATGGAATTCTTGGAAACTTCTTATTTAAGAAAAATTTGGTTCTAGAATTTCAAAAAGAAAAATGATCTAAAATTTTGAAAATTCCTCATTTGATCCATCCAAGGATAAGCCTCACAAATGGTGCTTGGAAAAGAAGAGAACACTAGATTGCTTCTATGCAGATGCTGATAAAGAGGAAGTCAATGAAAGACTACTCAAATTGTGTCCTGGAAATCTTAACCATAGTATAATCAATGTGTTAGAAGAAGTCATAGACATGAATGGGTTAGACAAGAAGGTTCCTTCTAGACCCAAAGAGAACTTTAAAATTAACAAAACCAGAGAAAACCCCCCTCTGATAAATACCTCTGATAATAAGAAACCTAATGAGAACAAGAAAAAGAGAGAATGCCTGTAACTTGTTGGAATTGTAACAAGACAAGGCATATGGGACAAGACTGCCCATTACCAAAAAGAAAGATAGCAGTCTTGGAAGGAGAGCAGGAGGTTGAAGGGAATCATAAATATGAAGATATATCTGATACTGAAGGTTCCCTTTCTGAAGGTGAATCAATCCTGACCAACCCTGTTAATGTTATAGAAGGAGATATAGGCACTTCTATAGAAATCAATTACATCCATGGGGACTCTAGTTTGGCCCAAAAATGGGATTCAACCATAATTCCTAGACATATCACGGATGTTAAACCATTAAAAGTTAAATCTATGAGTGGTAACAGTGATACTACTGTTCAAACTTGCTATGCAACAGGATTGTATAGATACAGACCAAAAAGTTTATTACTGGATAGTGCAGCTTTCTGCTCATGTGTCTGTACTGAATTCTTAAACAAATGGGATCCCAATTGGAAAGAAAACCTTCTGCCTGTCCCAAAAGTCAAGTTTAGCTCTTGTAACTCTATCATTAATGCTATTGGATTATAAAATGCTCCTATAATATCACCCCATACTAAAGGGTCTTTAAGAATACAAGTGGAATTTGTGGTATTGCTCAACAGATTATGTGACTACCTGATATAGGTAATTATGCTTTATGTCTATATGGTATATATGTGTTCCAGAGTAAATGGAGATACTTTACAGTGGGTGGTAATTGGGACAAGAAGTTTAAGATATGCACCATCCAATCTAACTTCCCCTTTTCCACTTATCAAAAGCATTGAGAAGACTTTAATCAAGAATACTTCTCTCAAGCAGCTCTAAATATGAAACTTTCTGAGGAAAAGAAGAAAGATATATTGGCAGTCTGCTTTCAGAACCATAATGCTTTTTGTACTAAAGATTATCTCATAGGTGATATCAAAGGACATGAAATGGTATTAACATTGAATATTAAGCCTACTTATCCTCCAAACTTAAGAAAACCAGCTTATCCCTCTAGTCCTAAGTCTAGAATAGCTCTTTGGGAACATATACATGAACTGATATACTTACAAGTATTAAGGAAAGTAGGTCACAATGAGCAGGTAGATGTGACCAAACCTTTAATCATAGCATGGCATAATGAAAAGCCAAGAATGGTAGGAGACTTCAGAATGATCAATAATTATACTCAGGCAGATAATGATCCTATACCCCCAATTGATTGTGCTCTACATAACGTGTCCAAGGCCAAATATATCACTACTATGGATATGGTTAAAGGTTTCCAACAGATACCTATAAGAACTGAAAGCAGAAAGTTTATGAGAATACTATTTCATTTGGGAATATATGAATATCTTAGGATGCCCTTTTGTAAAAAGAATGCCCCATCACACTTCCAGAGAACAATGCATACAGTTCTAGGTACATACATCAGACAAGGATTGATGATGGTATATATAGATGATGTTTTCATATATTCTGATGATTGGGATACTCATATCAACCAAATAAGATTAGTACTCCAAACTATCTCCAGAGAAGGATTAAAAGTATCCATGAACTAATGCAACTTTGGCTATCAATAATTGAAAGGCCTAGGGGATATAGTCTCTGGTATAACTCTGGCTGCTAATCAAAATAAAAAAGCTGCTGTCATGAACAGACCCATGCCTCAAAATAAAAACAGATTTACTGTCTTTCATTAGTTTTTGCAGTTACTACAGAAAATACATACAAAATTCTTCTATGCTAACTAAAAGTCTGTATAAAATATTCAAAATAACACTCTATTTGAAATTACACATGAGAGATTGAAAAACTATAAGGAACTAAAAATAGCTATGACCTCTACTCCTTTACTCATTCAAAAAGATTAATACAAGCCCTTTAACATGTACATTGACGTCTTTATGGAAGGGTTAGGAACTGCTCTACAGCAAGAAAGAATAGAAGAAGACAAACCAGTGGAGAAATCACTACTCTTCATATCTAGACAGATCAAAGACTCAGAAAAGAGATATGGAGCCAGTCAGTAGGAATGCTTGGCTCTATTATGGGCTTTAGAAAATCTACACTATTACTTGGAAGGCACCACTTTCCAAGTGATCACAGACTTTAATTCTGTAAGAACTCTCATGAACATGAAACCCCCAGAAGAAATATGCTCAGGTGGCAAAATGCTATACAACAGTATAGAGGCCAGATGACTTTAGTGCATAAAGCTGGAGCCAAACATCAAAATGCTGATAGTCTGAGTAGGAATGCTTTTCCTACTGACTCAAGCAATCCAGCATATGACCCTGAGGATCAAGATATCTTTCCTATCTTGAACATAAATCTTTTTGCATTAAATGCTCCAATCATGGGGATCCACTTATGTGATTTAGATACTGCTTTCTTCTATCTAGTGAGGGACAACTACTACCCTGAAATAAAGCTGCTGATTACAATTATGGAATGTGAATCCCCAGAAGCAGCTCTGATTAATAGTTTGCCTGATTCATTATTTAAACCCTATGAAGCAGGAAGGTTTACCTTTTGGGATGGTCTACTTTACTACAGACACCAAAATTCCAGTGTATTAGTACTAAGCAACAAAGAAAATATACAACACATACTCCAGGAATTCCATGATAAATGATCATCAGGGTATCTATCCAGTGAAAGAACCTTGGAGAAAATAAAACAAACTTCTTGGTGGATAGACTGGAAAGAAATCACTATTAAGTATGTTACTAGCTGTGAAAGTTGCCAAAAATCTAATAAAACTGCTTTCAAAAGGTTTGGACTTTTACAGAAGATTGCTGAACCCAAAGCTAGATGGGAAATCATTAATATGTTCACCGGCCTCCCCCCTGGAGGTACTCATTCATAATACTCTGTCCTGGTTATAGTTGACAGATACTCTAAGAAGGAGAAATTCTTACCTAACCACAAAGAAGATAGTGCTATGGATGTAGCACTACTATTTCGAATAGGTTCATAGCTGATCTTGGTATACCCAAGATTATAATCAGTGAAAGAGACCCCAAATTCACCTCTTAATACTCTGTCCTGGTTATAGTTGACAGATACTCTAAGAAGGAGAAATTCTTACCTAACCACAAAGAAGATAGTGCTATGGATGTAGCTCTACTATTTTTGAATAGGATCATAGCTGATGTTGGTATACTCAAGATTATAATCAGTGAAAGAGACCCCAAATTCACCTCTTAATACTCTGTCCTGGTTATAGTTGACAGATACTCTAAGAAGGAGAAATTCTTACCTAACCACAAAGAAGATAGTGCTATGGATGTAGCTCTACTATTTTTGAATAGGATCATAGCTGATGTTGGTATACCCAAGATTATAATCAGTGACAGAGACCCCAAATTCACCTCTGAGGTTTTGAGGAATTTACATGATATTTGGGGCATACTCTAGCATTTTCTACAGCATACCATCACCAAACTGACAGATTAGCTGAAAGAATGATAAAGACCCTAGAAGATATGTTAAGAAGGTTCTGTAGTTTTGGTCTAGAATACAAAAACTCAGATGTTTATTGCCATGATTGGGTAAGCCTACTCCCATCTCTAGAGATTGCTAATAACAGCAGTAAACATTCTACTATCATCAAATCCCCTTGGATACTAGAAAGAGGATGGATTCCAAAACTCCCTAGGAATAACTTAAAATATAACTTAGCCACCATTTATCCAACATCTCTTGAATTTAAGAAAATGATAGATCTGGTAAATAATCATGCTCAAAAATGTGTAGAAGAAGCTGTAGAAAACAACAAACAAAGATGGGACAAATAAAATAGGTAACCTGACTTTAAAATAGGAGATTGGATCTTGATATCAACTATCTTCTTCAACAATCTAGCAGGTAACAGAAACCTGAAACCATTCTTTGTTGGTCCATTTTTTATCAAAAAGATGCATGGCAAAAATGCTGTAGAATGAATATTGAGTGATAATTATCAAGAAAACACCTAGTATTTCGTGTTAGCCTAGTAAAAAAATTTCAACCAAGAGAAGATAGCAACGTCCCTCCAGCAATCATCCCAATATAACCTGAAACTGTGAAAGAAAAAGGAAAAGTCAGCAGGATATTAAGAGAAAAGAAAGAGAGAGTACAAGAAAAAGATGTTAGACTATACATAGTAAGATACAAAGGAGAATTCACAGACAAAGATGAACGGTTACCAGAGAATAATATACCTGATGGACCACTACATCTCAGGAACTAAAAGAAACTGAAACACACATGGAATTAAATTTTTCCCAACATGCTCCAGCATTTTTTCCAATATGGCCATGTCTTGAAGAGGGGGAATTTCAGCTTGCCATTGTTGCAGAGCAAGCTGCAAAAGTAACACAAATAACATAAAAATAATAATAAGAAATTTTACCTAAGAAGAAGTAGGAAAACCATAAATATTATTGCAAACATGGATTCTCCACCCAAGATTTGGTAGGGTCACTCACTGACCCCACCCTCCAAATCTAACTTCTTATGTTTTTTAATAATGAAGGAAAGAGAGACCAAAATACCATGGCACCACTATTGAACATTTTTGCCAATCAAATATTTCACAGTTATTGTCACGTACAGGTTTCACACTTAAAATTCAGTCAGAATTTAGGTGTTGTGTATATTTTAGGAGTTACAGACGGAAATATGTTCTGTCACAATTCCTGCACGCAGCTGTGGTAGCCAATGCACCCCTGCAGGGCTGAGATAAAGCTCTTTCACTCTGTCAAAGTTGTGTACACAGCCCCAGGCCTCTGACAAGTACTCAGCTTCTGGACTACAGGTTGACAAAGTGACAGGCAGCCTGAGGAACTTAGGTACTGCGTAAACATGCTACAACCCACATGGGAAGATTCTACATATGTAATAAATGTTGCCATGGATTCTAGATAGTCTAAAAGTACATAAAATTCCATAAAAATAACCTTTATACTTATTTTTTATTGAATATAATTCAAAGTACCTAAAATGTCAAAAATAAGACAATGACTACTTCTAAAAATATATTATAATACTTTAATATACTATTATGAAAATTATTAGACATCAACAATTCTCGTGACATACTAAGAAAACTCATGATGTAAAAATATTCCATGAATACCCAAGAATTACATGTTAAAGTAATTATTTTAGTAAATCAACTGAATTTCAAAAATAAGGAGTAAAATTAATATCATGACTTTAATCCAATTATTTAATACATAATGAGAACTCACCTGACATCAGAATATCCTTGTCAGCTTGCTACTTGGACAGAGCAAACTGTCAAAGGAGATTTAAAAAACAGAAATAAAATAATAAAATTAGAAGGAGTGAGAAATCCATGAATGTTATTTCAGAAATGGATTGCCCACCCAAAATTTAGTAGGGTCACTCACTGACCCCACCCTTGAATTCTAACTCCTTACATTTTTTAATAATTATTAAACAAAATGACCAACAGACCACGACACCAGCATGGCATCTTTTGGCCATTTTAACACTTCACACATCATGCCATGTAGAGGTTTCACACCTAAAATTCAGGCAGAATTGAGGTGTTGTGTATAATTTAGGATTTACGGATGGAAATGTTTTTTGTCACAATTCCCGCACGCAGCTGCGGCATCCAATGCACCCGCGCGCGGCTGAGATACAGGCCTGTAACTTTGTCAAGGTCGTGTACGCAACCCAGGGCCTCTGACAAGTACTCAGCCGCGGCACTACCGGTTGACAGAGTGACAGGCGGCCTGAGAGGCTTAGGTACCGCGTAAACATGCTACAACCCACACAGGAACATTCTACATATGTAATAAATGTTTCTGTGGATAGTAGATAGTCTAAAAATACATAATATTATATAAAAATACTTAAATAACCCTTATACGTATTTTTTATTGAAAATAATTCAAAGTACCAAGAATGTCGAAAATAAGACAAGGACAACTTCTGAAAATATGTTAAGAAACTTTAATATACTTTTATGAGAATTTCTTGACATAAAAATCTTTTGACAAACTAATAAAAGTAATGATGTAAAAATATTACATCAATTCCCATGATTTATATTTTTAAGTAATTATCTTAGTAAATTAACTGGAACTCAAAAATTAGGAGTAAAATCAATATCATGACTTTGACTCCAGTTATATAATACATAATGAGAACTCACCTGAAGTCAGGATGTCCTTAGAAGTGTCTATTTAAATAATTATTGAATTACTGGGAACATTTACTAATGATAATTAATTAAATAATACATAAATGGGACAGATTAGTGTTATTCACATGTCCTAATATCTATTATAAAGTAGAATAATTCTCATAACCTGAGGAATTAGATGCTACCCGTGCTATAGCACCAAGAACACGTGACAGGCTACAACTGGTTACCCTTTTAGCCTTAGTGCCCGTCCCTTTGAGCCCCTGTACCCCTCAGAAGGACAATGTTGGGACTCCAAAAGCTATAAATAAAGAGCTCTTTTGAGGATATTGATGGGCAGAGACCCAGTTATATTGATATCCAGACACCGTTCCAAGGTAATCAAGTACTGATAAGAGATAAGTAAGTGATTTATGGCTAAGTATGATCAATAATATCCATCCTCAACCTCATTTTTATCAATTAAAACTGCTGAACAACTTTATAACCCCAGTAAACAGGTTTAACCCGTCAGTACACGTCTCAAACAGATACCCAAAGGATTTAATAATATAAAAGTGAGTTTTATTATCCCTTCTCTGTCGTGGAAGCTTGGTTACAAGGCCCTGCCACTCCACCGTGTATATTATGTACATATTATCTTTGGGTAAAATATCCTTTAATCTAAAGAGCCCAAAGTAACCAGGACTACGTTTTTTATACTGAAATCCCTGAATGGAGGTTTTAAAGATCCCCAATATAATTGTGGCCCCTCTATAAAAATATTTTATAATCAATTCATTCATATTGATTGAAAACAATAAACCATAACCAAACCACTTAAACTTGCAATAAGCTTAATCCAAATATTTTACGGATTTTTGCTGCATTTATTAAATAATATATTTATTATTTATTCTATCACATCTGGTAGCTAAAGCATAGAAAGGGTCTTGGCATCTAGTAGGCTGACAATTGGGGGTCTGGCTGGGAAATATTCCATTTTATTATATTAAATACCTTGGACCAGACATTTCACAAAAAAATAAATCAAAGAAAAATTTATCTGACTTTTTAACTGTCATTTATCATTAAATTATTTTGCTGTCGATTTAAAAACCAATGCAGAATTTATAATCTATTATTAAAATCTTTTAAACATAAGAAAAGAATAATATATTAAATAATTATAAAACTATTGGTTGGAAAGCTTTAACTCAAGCTGAGAGACTTAATATCTCTCCTGCACGTAAAGAATTAGATAAACTCCTTGAACAAGAAGATCTTGAAAGGCGCATCAAATTTCAGGCCCTTTTAAGGAAACATAAAGCTTGGAAAAAATACCGTATAAATGACTTTTTGAAATATAAAAGTAAGTATACAACTTGTATTACCATATTATTTTTTAAAAATAATATTAATATATTCAATTAACTAATAAAAAAAATTTTTTATCAGTGAACCCTCCTGTACCAGAAACCACCGCCACTGAAGTTGATTTATTAGATCAAGAAATCCCAGGTATTTCTGGACGCCCTGTAAATATTGATTGGGCAGGTGAAGACCTCATTTGAACACACCAAGACCCCGTAGGATTACATACCAAGGATCAATTTAATCCCAATAAAGTGTTGGTACTTTTGAACATTAACTTAAGTGAGTTTTGAATAAAACTTATTTTTACGGATTTTTTATGTAAAATACTTATAAACATATTATTCAAAAATGAATAGACTTAACACCAGAGCCTCAGGGAGAATTTCCTCCTATGGATCTTCGCCAACAGCTCCAAGTAACTGTGAGACCACCAATAAGGAAAACCATGAAGGGACTAGAACCCGTGAATCAAATTTTGATGGACAAGGAGCAGCACAAATTACTTCTTCCCTCTCCCAACCTAGAGCGCAAGAAGGTAGTAGAATCAAGCCACCCTCCTTTACAAGAAGATTCCCTGCAGCCAACCCAGCAGAATCTGGCCAAGGAAGCCAGGATCAAAGAATTAGTCAAAGAGCACGTTAAATATTGGTAAGAATTCAAAGAAAAGCAAGCCAAGGAGGACATGGTGTCTATGAAAAAGATAATCTACCACGAAAAAGCCACCCAGATAGCTCTTCAGAAAATGATTCCAAGGAAAGAGGTAGAATGCTACGTAGAAAAGTGGAATCCTTGGGATCAATTAGCCCAACTGAAAGGCAAAGGATCATGAAAGAAGAGATCCTCTTCACATCCCAAACTAAAAGGAAAGAAAGACTTGGATCAGATAATATCCCTAGCTAAAAAATGGAAAAAGGTTTACAACAAATAGCTATTAATTCTGAGCCCAAACAAACCCTTGATGTTATTACTTCCTTTCTCATGATATGCATCATAATTTCAAAATTGTTTGTGAACATTTGGATGGGTTTTATACCCAAATGGATAAATCCAAATTCATTAATAACCAAACAAAGAAATTAGGAATGGAAGAAATCAAAGAACATACAGAAAAAATATTGGAGACAATTAATCAAGGTAGAGTCAGACAGACTAAAACAATTGAGAACATGTTATCAGGAATCCAAGAAGATTTTATTATGTCTTTCCACCCCTTAAAAAAAGAATTGGTAACCACTACTCACAGCTCTATTCTATCCCTTAGTTAAAAACTGGATGTGCTTAATGAAAAAGTGGACCTGCAATTTAATCTGATCAAAAATGATCTTAGAGACTTGAAAGTCCGTCTGACCAACCCCTTGGGGAGTACCACAGAGGAACCAAAACCTCATGGACAAACCACTACTCCTTATGCACCACCCTTATTAGGAATGCATTGGAGTGACACCTTTAGGCCTAGTCCTACTCCTGAGATGGAGAAAGCCCTCAAACTGTTAATCCCTATTTCTGAATGGCCCAAGTTCTTGGATGAAGGAGAATACTATCATAGAAATTTTATCAAATTTCTTGACTACACTATTAACTCTTATGACCTACCAGAAGCTATAGCTGTAGTCAGGCTACCCAGAATATTTGAAGGAGTAGAATTGGACTGGTTGATCAGTAAAAGAGAAGGAGTAGCATCCTTACCATGGAATTCTTGGAAACTTCTGATCAAAGAACAATTTGGTTCTAGAATGTGGAAAAGAAAAATGATGGAAAATTTTGAAAATTCCTCATTTGACCCCTCCAAGGATAAACCTCACAAATGGTGCTTGGAAAAGAAGAAAAGGTTGGATTGCTTCTATCCAGATGCTGACAAAGAGGATGTAAATGAAAGACTCCTCAACCTGTTTCCTGGCAGACTTAACCATAGTGTAAGATGTAGGATGAGTATGGATGCTGACTTTCGAACTCTAATCAATGTGCTAGAAGAAGTAATAGACATGAATGGGTTAGACAAGGAAGCCCCTTCTAGACCCAAAGAGAACTATAACATTAAAAAAACCAGAGAATAACCTCCCCTGATGAATACCTCTGATAATAAGAAACCTAATGAGAATAGGGATAAAGAGAAGATGCCTGCAACTTGTTGGAATTGTAACAAGACTGGGAATAGGAGACAAGACTGCCCATTACCAAAAAGAAATATAGCAGTCTTGGAAGGAGAGCAGGAGGTTGAAGGGAATCAGAACTATGAAGATATAGCTGATACTGAAGGATCTCATTCTGAATGTGAATTGATCCTGACCAACCCTGTTAATTTTATTGAAGGAGATATAGGCACTTCTTTAGAAATCAATAACATCCATGGGGATTCTAGCTTTCCCCAACAATGGTATCCTACCATAATTACCAGAAATATTACGGATGTCAAACCATTAACAGTTAAACCTATGAGTGGGAAAAGTTATACGACTGATCAAACTTATTATGCAACAGGATTGTATAAAAAAAGACCTATAAGGTTATTACTGGATAGTGGAGCCTTTTTCTCATGTGTCTGTGTTGAATTCTTAAATAAATGGGACCCCAATTGGAAAGAACACCTTTTGACCCTCCCAAAAGCCAGGTTCAGCTCTTGCAACTCTACCATAAATGATATTGGAGTATGGACTGCTCCTATAATACTAACTCATACCGAAGGATCTTTTAGGATACAAGTGGAATTTTTAGTATTTCTCAACAGACTATGTGACTACATGATACTGGGTAATGATGCCTTATGTCTATATGGTATAGATTTGTTCTAGAGTAAATGAAGATACTTCAAAATAGGTGGTAATTGGGACAAGAAGTTTAACATATGCACCATTCAGTCTAACTTACCCTCCTCTACTTATCAAAAGAATTTAGAAGACTTTGACCAAGAATATTTCTCTCAAGCATCTCTGAATATGAAACTTTCTGAGTAACAGAAGAAAGATATATTGAAAGCCTGTTTTGAGAACCAGAATGCTTTTTGTACTAAAGATCATCCCATTGGTGATCTTAAAGGACATGGTATGGTATTGAAATTGAAAATTAAGCCTCCCTATCCTCCAAAATTAAGAAGGCAAGCCTATCCTTCTAGTCCTAAGTATAGAAAAGCTCTTGAGGAACATATACAAGAAATAATAGACTTACAAGTATTAAGGAAAATAGGGCATAATGAACAGGTAGATGTGACCACACCTGTAATCATAGCTTGGCATAATGACAAGTCAAGAATGGTAGGAGACTTCAGAAAGCTCAACCATTATACTCAAGCAGATTGTTATCCTATACCCCAGATTGATCATGCTCTGCATAACTTGTCCAAGGCCAAGTACATCACTACTATGAATATACTTAAAGGTTTCCACCATATAACAATAAGCCCTAAAAGCAGGAAGTTTATGAGAATCATCTTTAATTTGGGAATATATGAATATCTCAGGATTCCCTTTGGTATAAAGAATGCTCTATCACACTTCCAGAGAACAATGGATACAGTTCTAGGTACATACATCAGACAAGGATGGATGATTGTATATATAGATGATGTTATCATATACTCTGATGATTGGGATACTCATATTAACCAAGTAAGATTAGTACTCCAGACTATCTCCAGAGCAGGATTGAAGGTGTCCATGAAGAAATGCAACTTTGGCTACGGAGAATTGAGAGCATTAGGACATATAGTCTCTGGTTTAACAATAGCTGCTGATCAAAATGAGATATCTGCTGTCATGAATAGACCTATGCCTCAAAACAAAACAGAGTTACTTTCATTATTTTTTGTAGTTATCACAGAAAATAAATACCAAAGTTTGCTATGCTAACTAAGAGTCTGTATGAAGTATGCAACAACAACACTCTATTTGAAATGACTCATGAGAGACTGAAAAGCTATGAGGAACTAAAAATAGGTATGATTTCTACTCCTTTACTCATACAACCATATTACTCCAAGCCCTTCAAAATGTACATTGAAGCCTGTATGGAAGGGTTAGGAGCTGCTCTACATCAAGAAAGGATTGAAGAAGACAGACCACTAGAGAAACCAGTACTCTTCTTATCTATGCAGATCAAAGATACAGAAAAGAGATATGCAGCCAGTCATTTGGAACGTTTGGCTCTAGTATGGGCTTTAGAAAAGCTACACTACTACTTAGAAGGCACCACTTTTCAAGTAATCACAGACTTTAATGCTGTAAGAACTCTTATGAACATGAAAAATCCCAGCAGACATATGCTCAGGTGCCAAAGGGCTATACAACAGTATAGAGTTCAGATGACTATAGTGCATAAAGATGGAGCTAAACATCAGAATGCTGATATTTGAAGTAGGAATTCTTTGCCTAATGACTCCAACAATCCAGCATATGACCCTGAAGATCAAGATATTTTTCCTATCCTGAACATCAATCTTTTTGCATTTAATGCTCCAATAATGGGGATCCACTTATGTGAATTAGATACTGCTTTCTTCAGCCCTGTAAGGGAAAACTACTCCCCCAAAATCAAGCTGCTGATTACCGTTATCGAATTTGAATTCCCAGAAGTAGCTATGATAAATAGTCTACCTGCTTCATTACTTAAACCCTATAAAGCAGGAAGTTTTACCCTTTGGGATGGTCTCCTTTACTACAGACACCAACATTCCAGTGTATTAGTACTAAGCAACAAAGAACACATACAACATATACTCCAGGAATTCCATGACAACTGTTCATCACGGAATCCATCTACAGAAAGAACTTTGGGGAAAGTAAAACAAACTGCTTGGTGGATAGACTGGAAAGAAATCACTATTAAATATGTGACTAGCTGTGAAACCTGCCAAGAATCTAATAAAACTAATAGAAAAATGTTTGGACTCTTACAGAAAATCTCTGAACCTAGAACCAAATGGGAAATCATTAATATGGATTTTGTCAGCGGCCTCCCCCCTGGAAGTACTCATTCATATAACTCTGTCCTAGTTATAGTTGACAGATATTCTAAGAAGGAAAAATTCTTATCTAAACACAAAGAAGATAGTGCTATGAATGTAGCTTTACTCTTCTGGAACAGGATCATAGCTGATGTTGGTATACCTAAGATTATAATCAGTGACAGAGACCCCAAATTCAACTCTGAGTTTTGGAGGAATCTACATGATATACTGGGTACTACTCTAGCATTTTTACAGCATACAATCCCCAAACTGATGGACAAGCTTAGAGAATGATACAGACCCTAGAAGATATGTTAAGAAGGTTCTGTAGCTTTGGTCTATAATACAAAAACTCAGATGGTTATTTCCATGATTGGGAAAGCCTACTCCCAGCCCTAAAAATGGCTTATAACAGCAGTAAACATTCTACTACCAAAGAAGCTCCTCTCATACTATAAAGCGGATTGATTTCAAAACTCTCCAGGAATAACTTAAACTATAACTTAGCCACTATTCATCCAACATCTCTTGAATTTAAGAAGATGATAGAGCTGGAAAATAATCATGCTCAAAAATGTGTACAAGAAGCAGTAGAATACAACAAACAAAGATGGGAAAAATCACAGAAAGAACCTGACTTTAAAATAGGAGATCAGATCTGGATATCTACAACCAATTACAACAATCTAGCAGGTAACAGAAAACCAAAACCAGCCTTTTTTGGACCATTTTTTTCAAAAAGATGCATGGCAAAAATTCTGTTGAAGTAATCTTGAGTGAAGAATTATCAAGGAAACACCCATTATTTCCTGTTAGCCTAGTCAAACACTTTCAACCAAGAGAAGGAAGCAACCTCCCTCCAGCAATAATTCCAATAGAACCTGATCCTGTGAAAGAAAAAGGGAAAGTCAGGAGGATATTTAGAGACAAGTAAGAGAGAGTACAAGGAAAAGATGTTAGACTATACTTAGTAAGATACAAAGGAGAATCTGAAGAAAAAGATGAATGGTTACCAGAATCTAACATAAATGATGGACCAATACATCTCAGAAACTACAGGGCCAGAAAAAGGAACTGAAACTCACATGAAGTTAATTTTCTCCCAACATCCTCCAGATTTTTTTCAGATATGGCCATATCTTTGAGTGGGGGAATGTCAGCTTGGTACTATTGCAAAGCAAGCTGAAAAAGTAAGAAAAATAAAATAACAATAATAATAATAAAATTAACCTAAGAAGGAGTAGGAAAACCATAAATATTATTACAGAAATGGATTCTCCCCAAAATTAGGTAGGGTCACTCACTTACCCCACCCTTGAAATCCAACTCCTTATATTTTTAAATAATTATGGAAAGAAAGACCAAAATACAACGGCTCCACTATTGAGATTTTGATCAATTAAATATTTCACACGTATTGTCAGATATAAGTTTCACACCTAAAATTTACTCAGAATTGAGGTTTTGTGTATATTTTAGGAGTTATGGATGGAAATGTGTTTTTTAACAATTCCCGCACGCAGCCGCGGCAGCCAATGAACCCCCGCACGGCTGAGATACAGCCCTGTCACTTTGTCAAGGTTGTGTACACAGCCCCGGGCCTCTGACAAGTATGCAGCCGCAGGAATACGGGTTGAAATGGTGACAGGCGGCTTGAGAGGCTTAGGTACCGCGTAAACATGCTACAACCCACACAGGAACAAGCTACATATGTAATAAATGTTCCCATGGATAGTAGATAGTCTAAAAATACATAATATTATATAAAAATACTTCAATAACCCTTATACATTTTTTTTATTAAATATAATTCAAAGTACCAAGAATGTCGAAAATAAGACAATGACAGCTTCTAAAAATATATTAAAAACTTTTAATATACTTTTAAGAGAATTTCTCAACATCAATATTTTTGTCACATACTAAGAAAACTAATGATGTCAAAATATTACATGAATTCCCATGACTTATATTTTTAATTATTTACCTTAGTAAATCAACTGGAACTTGAAAATAAGGAGTAAAATCAATATCATGACTTTTACTCCAGTTATATAATACATAATGAGAACTCACCTGATGTCAGGATGTCCGTAGAAATGTCTATTTAAATAATTATTGAGTTACCGGGAACATTTACTGAGGATAATTAATTAAATAATACATAAATGGGACAGATTAGTGTCATTCACATGTCCTAATATCTATTATAAAGTAGAATAATTCCCATAACCTGAGGAATCATATGCTACCCATGCTATAGAACCACAAACAAGTGACAGGCTACCACTGGTTACCCTGCTAGCCTTAGTGTCTGTCCCTTTGAGCCCATGTACTCCTCAGAAGGACAACGTTGGGACTCCAAAAGCTAAAAATAAAGAGCTCTTTCAAGGATATTGATGGGCACAGACCCAGTGATATTCATATCCAGGTACTGTGCATCAAGTACTTATAAGAGATAATTAAGTGATTTATGGCTAAGTCTGATCAATAATATCCATCGTCAATCTCATTTTTATCAATTAAAACTGCTGAACAACCTTATAACCCCAGTATACAGGTTTAACCTGTCAGTACACGTCTCAAAAGATACCCAATGGTTTAATAATATACTAGAGAGTAATATTATCCCTTCTCTGTTGTGGCAGCTTGGTTACAAGGACCTGCCACTCCACTGTGTATATTATACACATACTATCTTTGGGTAAAATATCCTTTAAACTAAAGAGCCCAAAGTAACCAGGACTATGGGTTTTCATACTGAAATCCCTGAAGAGAGGTGTTAAAGATCCACAATATAATTGTGGCCCCTCTATAAAAATATTCAATAATCAATTTCTTCATATTGATTTAAAACAATAAACCATAACCAAACCACTTAACCTTGCAATAAGCTTAATCCAAATATTTTGCAGATTTTTGCTGCATTTATCAAATAATATATTTATTATTTATTCTATCACCTCTGGGAGCTAAAGGATAGCAAGTTTCTTGGCATCCAGGAGACTGACACAACTATTGACATGAAGGGTCTTGACAAAAGGACCAATAGACCCAGGGAACTTTCTCCCAGGGTTAGAGATGAATATAATCCATAAACTAAGGACTCCACCAATCCCCAATTAGAAATCGAGAAGAATTCTGAGACCAAAGAAAAGGTATGCTGAACTGTAACCAAACTGGACATATAAGACCTGACTGTCCCCAGCCCAGAAGAAAGATCAATCTCATTAAAGGAGGAGATGAGGATAATGAACTCAACCCCCAACTGGATGACACTGATGGATCATTATCTGAGTATGAATTAATGATTACTAACCCCATCAATTTCATTCAAGGAGAGATAGGATTCTTCCCTGAAATCACTTCAGTCAACAAGGATTCCAATCTACCACAACAATGGACTCCCAACATGAAAATCCAACCTGTTTTTGAAGCCAAGACTCTGACTCTGAAACCCTCTATTGGAAGAAGCTACACCACTTGCAAAACTTGTAATGCTAATGGACTAATACAAGGTTCTCCCGTGAAGTTACTCCTAAATAGTGGGGCCTTTTGCTCCTGTGTTGGGACAAGTTACTTAGAGAACCAAGTCCCCAACTGGAAAGAATACTTGCTACCAGTTCCACAAGCTAATTTCAGCAGTTGCAACTTTTCCCTCAATGCTATTGAAGTATGGTCTGCAGATCTCATTTTTACCCATCCCAAAGGTTCACTGAGACTCAAGTTTTAGTTTTTAGTACCCCAGAACAGAATGTGTGATTACTTCATTTTAGGAAATGATTCTCTTTGCCTGTATGGTATAGATGTATTCCAAAGTAGAGGAAGATACTTTACTAAAGGAGGCAATGGGAACAACAAGTTTCAAAAATGCCATGTTAATTCTCAAGCCACTGACTCCACTTATCAGAAACACCTGGAAACCTTTAAACAGGAATACTTCTCCCAAGCTGCCCTGAATGACCAACTCAGTGAAGATAAAAAACATGATATCCTTCAGGTCTTCTTTGAGAATCAGAATGCTTTCTGCACTAAGGACCACCCTATTGGTAACATCAAAGGACATGATATGATCCTTACCTTAACTATCAAACCCCCTTACCCTTATAATCTGAGAAGACCTGCTTATCCTTCCAGTCCAAAATCAAGAACAGCCTTGGAAACTCACATCCAGGAGCTAATTGACTTACAATTCCTGAGGAAAGTAGGACACAATGAGCAAGTAGATATCACTACTCCTGTGATTATAGCTTGGCACAATGATAAGTCAAAATGGTAGGAGACTTTAGGATGTTGAACAATTACACTCAAGCAGACTATTACCCCATTCCTAGGATTGACCATGCCTTTCATAATATCTCTCAAGCTAAGTTTATTACTACCATGAACATGCTGAAAGGATTCCACCAGATCCCTATCAGCACAGACAGCAGGAAGTTCATGAGGATAATATTTCAACCAGTTATCTATGAGTACTTGAGGATGCCCTTTGGAATCAAGAATGCTCCTTCCCACTTTCAGAGGATGATGGACACTGTACTAGGCCAGTTCATAAGGAAAGGATGGATGATGGTATACATTGATGATGTTATCATCTACACTGATGACTGGACTTCTTATATTTATAAAGTAAGACTTGTCCTAAAAACCATCTCTGCTGCAGGATTAAAAGTATCCATGAAAAAGTGCAACTTTGGATATGGTGAACTCAAAGCACTAGGTCACATAGTACCTGGTCTAACTCTTACAGCTGACAAAAGCAAAATAGAAGCTGTTAAGAACAGGCCAATGCCTCAGAAAAAAACTGAACTCCTATCCTTTGTCAGTTTCTGGAGCAACTATAGGAAGTACCTACCCAAGTTTGAATTACTAACTAAGTGTTTGTATGAGGTTTTCAACAACAATACCCTGTTTGAAATGAATCATGAAAGAGTTAAAAACTATGAGGAACTAAAGGTGGCTATGACTACTGCCCCCGTACTAATACAACCTGATTACAGTAAACCCTTTATACTATATATTGATGCCAGCATAGAAGGACTAGGCGCTGCACTTCATCAATAATTCATAGAAAATGATAGACTAGTAGAAAAACCAATACTCTTTATCTCTAGGCAAGTGAAAGACACAGAGAAAAGATATGGTGCCAGTCAGATGGAATGCCTATCTCTAGTATGGGCCTTTGAAAAGCTCCATTACTATCTGGAAGGTACTAAATTTGTGGCTATTACGGACTGCAATGCTGTTAGAACCCTGATGAACATGGAGACTACCAGAAGGCATATGTTAAGATGGCAAATAGCTATCCAAAAGTGAAGAAAAAAAATGAAAATAGTACATCAAGCTGGGAACAAACACCATAATACTGACAGTCTAAGTAGGAATGCTCTACCCAATGAACCAAGTTACCCTGCTTATGACCCAGAGGATAATGATATCTTCCCTATCCTTAACATTAACATGTTGAATGTTGAAGCTGCTATAATTGGAATCCACATTTGTGAATTGGATGAATCCTTGTTCAACTCAATCATAGAATCTTACAGTTCTGGCATGAAAACTCTGATCACCATTATGGAAAATACTTTTCCACCATCTGAATTGATCAATAGCCTACCTGAACCCCTATTAAAACCATAAAAAGCCGGAAGGTTCACCATATGGGATGGTCTAGTATACTACAGGCATCAACATTCAAGTGTCATAGTCTTAACTAAGGATGAGCATATCAAACATGTCCTGTCTGAATTTCATGATAACTGCTCATCTGCTCATTTATCTTCCAATAGAACCTTAGATAAGGTTAAAAAAACTGCTTGGTGGATCAATTGGAGAGACTCCACTATCCAGTATTTTACTAGTGAAGCTTTTCAGAAGTCCAACAGGACCACTGGGAAAAAGTTTGGTCTACTGAAAAAGATTGCTGGACCCAAGCAAAGATGGGAGATCATCAACATGGCCTTTGTAACTGCACTACCACCAGGAGGAGCCTATTCCTACAACTCATTCCTAGTCATCATGGATAGGTTCTCCAATAAAATAAATTTTCTACCTAATCACAAGGAAGACAATGCTATGGAAGTTGCCCTATTACTTTGGAACAGACTCATTGCTGATGTTGGAGTTCCCAAGATCATTATCAGTGACAGAGATCCTAAATTTACCTCTGAGTTCTGGAGAAATCTTCATGACACGCTGGGAACCACCTTAGCTTTCTCTACAGCTTATCAACCCCAGACAAATGAATTAGCTGAAAGGATGATACAGACCCTGGAAGACATGCTCAGGAGATTATGCTGCTTTGGTCTAGAATATAAGAAAACTGATGGGTACTTCCATGACTGAGTCAGCCTCTTTCCTGCTCTAGAAATGGCTTACAACAGCAGCAAACATTCTACAACCAAGGAAGCCCCCTATGTACTGGAGAGAGGGTGGATTCCTAAATTATCCAAGGATCAGCTAACCAATGTCCACCCCATGTCACTTGACTTCAAGAATATGATAGATACAGCCAAAAAACAGGCTGCAAAATGTGTTCAAGAAGCTGTTGAGTACAACCAACAGAGATGGGACAAAACCCATAAAGAACCTGACTTCAAGATTGGTGATCAAGTCTTAGTTTCTACCACCAATTTCACTAACTTAGCTGGAAACAAGAAAATAAGACCTGCATTTGTTGGACCATTCACCATGAAGAAACTCCATGGAAAGAATGCTGTGGAAGTAATTCTCAGTGATGAAATTTCCAGAAAGCACCCAGTCTTCCCAGGAAGCATTGTCAAACACTACCATCCTCAAGAAGGAGAACACACTCTGTCACCAGCAATTCCTATTGCAGATGAAACTGAGAAATACAAAGGAAAAATAAGCAAAATACTTAAAGAAAAAAAAGAAAGGATAAATGAGAAAGATTTCAGACTCTATCAAGTCAGATACAAAGGAGAATCTGCTGAAAAAGATGAATGGTTACCTGAAAAAAACATTCCAGATAGACCTATCCACTTAAGAAATAACAGAGCAAATAAAAGACATTGAGCCCCAAATTTTTTTCAGATATAGACATATCTTGGAATGGGGGAATGTCAGCTTGCTACTTGGGCAGAGAAAACTGTCAAAGCAGATTTAAAAAACAGAAATAAAATAATAAAATTAGGAGGAGTGAGAAATCCATGAATGTTATTACAGAAATTGGTTCCCCACCCAAAATTGATTAAGGTCACTCACTGACCCCACCCTTGAATTCTAACTCCCTACATTTTTTAATAATTATTAAACAAAACAACCAACAGACCACGACACCACCATGGCACCTTTTGGACATTTTAACATTTCACACATTATGCCATGTATAGGTTTCACACCTAAAATTCAGTCAGAATTGAGGTGTTGTGTATATTTTAGGAGTTACAGGCGGATTTGTGTTGTGTCACAATTCCCGCGCGCAGCCCTGCATTCATACAGTAAGGGTACACAAGCCTGACACTCAATATGTAGACGCATGTCAAAAGGCCCGCATTCAAAATGACTGACCAGCCGCAGGCAACAGATTCCCGCACCCAGCTGTCAAGCCCGCGCGCGTCAACAATATTGTACTAAGCCTGAAAGCCAGGTACCGCAGGAACAGGCTACAACCTGCATGCATACATCATCTAAATGTAACAACTTGACTGCCAGACAAAGGGATGTATGAAACCTAAGAATATTGAATACAAAATATGAAAACCAAGATATAAAGCAAATAAATTGTGGGAAACAATAATGAAGGTTGTCACGTAAATGAGATTGCCAAATCTTTGTGAACCACAAAACACAACAAGGAGTTAACCTAAAAATTATTAAAAATTCCCAAAATGTGCAGAAGACGCCGTAGAATCTACTAATAACCGCTTCCACCCATGTGAATAAAAAGAAGTTAATACACAATGAGGAAATTTTTCTGAATCATAAAAATAAAAAATCAACATTTAAACCCCTTCTGAAAATTATTTCACAAAGAAATATGACATATACAAGGCTAGCAGATTGAAAGCACCAGAACTACGTGCCAAATTAGACTTGAACAGCCTTCTAGCCTCAGCATCCAAGCACAACCCTCTCTACGTGCCATGAGAAGGTCTTATTACCCAAAAAAGGTATTTAAACAACCTTTTTTCAGTGATTTAATGCAGATTAATTTTTAAGTATCAATCCAGACCCCTTGCCATCCGTGATAAATTGTTTATTCAAAGGAAAAAAGTGATATATGGCTACAGTCTGATAGTATTATTAATAATTCTGGCCCCAACATTGATTCCGTCAAGAATATCAGCAAATAACCCCAATAATCATCCTGAGACCCTCTCATACCATGAATCTCAGCAAGCTTCCTGGAGTAAGTACTAAAACTAGTAGGTTGTCTCCACCTTGCAACCCAGGAATAAGTTCTGTAAGACAGCCAGTCCACCCATCCCCTTGAGTTAGTCTTTTGTTAGCAATCATTTCAGACCTCATTATACCAAGGTCTTTACACGGTTCAAAAGAGCCCCTTGAAGAGAGGTTGTTATCCAATAAAGATACCCAGTTTGCACAAACTGTGGCCCCTCTTGAACAATATTTAAAAAAATTCAATCTGACCTCATCAACCAACATTTGCACTTGCTTTTAAATCAATTATTTAAGCATTTTACCGCAATTTTCTTGGAATTATTATTCCAACACCAATATCACTTTCTTTAGCTAAAGGATGGAAAAGATTCCTGGCATCAGGAAGCTGAAAATCCTTGGGAATTTCTATACTGGGAACATTTACTAAGGGTAATTAATTAAATAATTAATAAAAAGGACAGCTTGGTGCAATTCACATTTCAAAAAATCAATTACAAAATAGAACAATTCCAATACCCTGCGGAATTAGATTCTACCCATGTTACATCACCAAGAAAAAGTGAAATGCTACCACTGGTTACCCTGCTCGCCTCAGTGTCCGTCCCTTTGAGCCCCTGTACCCCCCAGGCGGACAATATTGGGACTCCAAAAACTATAAATAAATAGCTCTTTAGAGGATATTGATACACAGAGAACCAGTTATATTTACATCCAGAAACCATGCCAGGGTAATCAAATACTTTCAAGAGATAAGTAAGTGATTTATGGGTTTATTCTGATTAATAATATCCGTCCTCAACCCTTTTTTATCAATTTAAACTGCTGAACAACCTAATAAACACCAGTATACAGGTTTAACCAATCAGTGCACATCCCAAACAGATACACAAAGGATTTAATAATATACCAGTAGGTTTTATTATCTTTTCTCTGTTGTGGCAGCTTGGTTACAAATCCCTGCCAATCCACTGTGTATTTTATATACATATTATCTTTGGGTAAAATATCCTTTAAACTAAAGGGCCCAAAGTAACCATGCCTACGTTTTTTCATACTGAATTCCCTGAGGAGAGGTGTTAAAAATCCCTAATATAATTGTGGCTCTTCTATAAAAATATTTAATAATCAACTATCTTTATTGATTTATAACAATAAACCATAACCAAACCAATTAACCTTGCAATAAGCTTTATCCAAATATTTTACAGATTTTTGCTGAATTTATTAAATAATATATTTATTATTTGTTGAGATCTACTTCACTCTCAATTATCCCTGCCAGCCTCCATCTCCCTTCCACAACTACCCCCCGGATTCTTCCCCCCTGTGCTTCCATGAATTCCTGTCCAGGGGGACTGCGGACCCTCTCTTTTGTCCGGGTCCCCAGATTATCCTGATGGGGATAGGATAATCTTTGCTTCTCTTCTCATCTTCTCTTTTCTTGTTTCAACCATTTCTCTTCCCTCTTCATTCTTTTTCATTCTTTTCCCACTCTCTTCCTCTTCTACCTTCTCCATTGCCTCAACGCTCTGCCACCTTGCCTATTGCCCCATCTCAACTTATCTCTCTTGTAAAAGCTCCCTCAAATATCTCTGCCTGGTAAGACTGCTTTCTCCTCTTCTCAAAACTCAGACCGGCCTGACAATAACTGTTCAACGCCTCATTTGCGCCCCCTAACAAACTTCTGCCTTTCGTCTTTTGTCTCTAGTCTTTTCTCCTTATCTCACTACCTGCTCATTGTTGAATCATCTTTTCTCCTTGTCAAAAGCTGTTGGTATTCCAAGTTTTATCTCTTTTCTTCTTTTCTCACTGCTTCCTTATCTGACTTCAAATCCAGTTTGTTTGTTTTTAGTTCTAATTCTTTCCTGCACAATATTATCACGTTCAACAGCCAAAGGCCAGAACCCCGCCAAATCCGACCAAAAAAATGAACAAACCAACAGGAGCTGCTGACTAATTTCACCAATTTGCCTTGAAGGTGGCTGTGGACGCCATTCCTCTATTGAACAAAGAAAACTACTCCATGTGGCGCGGCAAAGTCCTCATTCTATCTGACCTCAAAGACATTAAGGATTCTATTACGAGGAACTCCAGACCATTATCTATGAGACAGGACCGGGAAATCAGAGCCATTATACTATCCAAACTGGACAGAACGACAGAGGCAAATGTAGGGAATTCCTCAAACATAACATCTTCAAAACTACTTTGGGCCAAGATAACCCGCCAATTTGCCTCCTCCAAAACTGCTAATCGGGCCAGGGTTTTCAATCAATTCCTCCAATCTATCTTCAACAAACATTCCATTAAAGGCTTTGTCACGGACACAAGGAGAGAACTCACCCAAATGGCAGACGTTGGAATAGATCTTCCTAGCAACATTCTTGCATATCTAGTACTCTTCAAATTTCCTCCCGCTTGAGAGAATCTCAAACAAAAAATTATGCATGTGGAAAAGAATTTGACCATTGTGATAGTCTTTAATTATCTAATCCAATACAATAACAAGCGCAAGGCCCAAAAGAAATTGACTAAGTCACTCACACATGTCTACCTAGTGACCACTAAGAATAAAAGTGAGAAGGATGAAAGAAAAGTGAAGATACAATGCCAAGAAGGCTACCAAAATCCTAAAGCTCCTCACGCCAAGTCATCCTGCTTTCACCTACATCCCCAAATAGCCCCTAACTGTTGGATCAAACAGAAGAATGAATGGAAGAACAAGATCAAAAAAACACCCACAATCAACTACCACGCTCTGTTAAACCTTTGGATCAATGCAGACAATAATCCCAATCTCATCCTAGACTCCAGCGCCAACATCAACATTTTTAACAACCTCAAGTACTTCTCCAAGATTGATATGTGAGAATAGACAGAGGAAATCAAGACGGGTAAACTCAAGTCCAATCTCAAAATCCATGGGAGGGGTAGTGTACAACTTGAATGGGATGACTCAATAGTTACCCTTGAAGACTGTGAATACTTCCTGGAAATTGTGGTCAACCTGATTAGTCCCGATCAACTTGCCAAAAGAGGATTCAGCCTCACTCAACTTCAAAACAGGTTCTTGATCACCAAAAATGGTCTCACAGTTCTTAAGGGACTCATCCAAGACAACTTGTTTGTGATTGAGAAGCCCAAATCTATCGGCCAAGAGAATAATGTCTACCATTTAAATCAACTTTCAAATCTCAAGACAAGGGAAAAACAATCTTTAATGGATGTCCATAGGATTTACCTCCACGCTTCCATATCTACTCTCAAGCCTATCCTCAAGGATTCTTTTTCCAAGGAAGAACTTAACAACTTTCAATGTGATGGATGCATCAAAAGCAAGATTACAAGGTTTTCATTTTTCTGCTACGTCAACCCAATCCAGCAAACCCCTTGAAAGTATTCACCTTGATTTAATTGGTTCAAACAGCCCTCAATCAAAGTTTGGACACCAATACATACTGATGCTAGTAGACAACTTCAACGGATACCTAATGGCTTTTCACCTAACATCCAAGGAAAAAACGCCAGAGACAATCATCAACATCATTGAGGTGGAATTCAAAAGACTAAATTACTATCCATCCAAAATCTATTTGGAAAAAGGGACCAAATTTGTCAATTCAACACTCAAACGTTTTTCTCAATCCAAATTTATCAAACTTCTCACCTCAGAACCATATCACCCTCAACACAATGGTCGCGCTGAGAGGGAAAATTGAACAATAATAGAATCAGCTTGGGCTACTTTCTCATATTTGCAATTACAAAAAAATTACTGGCACGCAGTCACAAGGAGCTGTTGCTTTATGCTTAATCAGATACCCAAGGAAGGTAATGATAAGTCCCCCCGGGAACTAATGCTTAAAAAGAAACTTCTCTGGGTTGCCCTGCGGTCTATCTTGCCAATTGCACCCAAAAAGGGAGAAAATTTGATGAGAAGGGAACTGGAGGAGTCTTAGTTGGGTTCAATCATGCTTTTCACTCCTATTTGATTCTAACCTAATTTGGTTCTCTCATCAAAACTAAGCACATCAGATTCCTCAAGAATCACTCAAACAACTTTCCCCTGCTTGAACCAGAGGAACGGGATATTTACTCTCAAGCTTCTTACAATTCAAACAAGTCTGATTTCTCTGGCAAGGACAAACAGTTTGTGCCATGAGATGCCGGAATGGATGACTCCAAGTCAGACTCTGACCATAACTCATCCAATTCCATCAAATCTGAATCACAAAAATCCAATCCATCACCACTTCAAGAACCTCTACACCCTGAACCCGCCGTTCAGGGAGTTCAACAAAATCTGCAACAAGAAATTTGAAAGCCCCAACAATATGGCTTCCATCATTATTATTGACAACCCTTGTATAAGGCAGCGCAAAGTTCCCAAGAATGGCCTAAGTGGCAGAAGGCCTCTGAAGAAGTTTTAAGCTTGATTGAAGACCAAGAAGTTTGGGAAGAATATTACGGCACTCCCAAGAAAGTCCTAAATACCACCTGGGTATTTAAAATCAAGCAAAAATGTCACGGTGAGCCAGTCAGATAAAAGGCCCAATTATGTGTACAAGGATTCGACCAGGTACAAGAAATCGACTATAACAAGACATGGGCCCCAATGGGCAAGTTGGGATCTGTACGTATTGCGCTTATATACGGTCTAAAGGAAAAGATGAAGTTCACTCAATTCGACGCCAAGGGCGCTTTCTTGCATGCTCCACTCAACAAAACAGTTATCAAAAAGACTCCAGAAGGCTCTCACCGAAATTCTCCCTATCTAAAATTGAAGAAATCACTGTACGGTTTGAAAGAGTCTCCCAAAAATTGGTATGAAACACTCACAACATGGATCAAATCGCAAGGGTTTCATGAGTTGTTGAGTGATCCCTGTCTCTATATCAACTCCAACTCTAAGGATGTTCTCTACTTCCATGTGGACAATTTGATCCATGTGGGGAAGAGTCACAAATTTTTATCCAATTTTCTAACTTGTTTCAAGAATTCTTCCTGTCATCTGCCCAATACCATTCTTGGCATGCTCATGGAGGGAGAAGACAACCAAATCTTCTTGTGCCAACCTAACCACATTGATTGCAGACTGGAACAACTGGGCCTGATCAAATGCAAAGCAACTCATTCCCCTCTTACTCAAGACTTGAACCTCAAGCCTGCTACAGATGAGGACCACGCGGAATTTGTAAAACTAAACGTTAAATACCGGTCTACTATTGGTCTCCTTAATCATCTGGCTCAATATACTCAACCTGACATAGCATTTTCAGTTTCCAGCTTAGCGCAATTCAACACCAAGCCTGGAATGACCCACTGGCGGAAAGCTTGCAAGGTGTGGAAATACATCAAGACTACCAGGGATCTCAAACTTTTCTTAAATTTTGAGGCAAATGCTGAATACATCTCTGCCTATAGCAACACAACTTGGGGAGATGACCCCAAATTACAAAAATCTCAAAGCAGATTCATCATCTTTCACTACGGAAGCACGGTAGTCTGGAACTCCTTCAGAGAGAAGAACATCACTTACTCATCCACCAAGTCCAAGCTTGATGCGCTGCTAGACTGTTTCCTCAAATTGAAGTGGGTGTCTCATCTGATTGGGGAAATCCATCATTCCCCCAAACTCAAACCCATTATACACATTGATAATAAAGGACTTGAAAACAATATCAAGAGGTTTGGATCTCACTCCAAATCCCGGCCTATCAATATCAAAACAAAAGGACTTAGGGAAGAGTTCAACAACTCTGAGTTCCAGCTCTCCTTAATCTCTACAAACAACATGATAGCCGATCCGCTTACAAAAGCCTTGCCCATCAACTCCTTAAATCTCTTACTCAAATCTGTCTTCAACTTCCGGGACAATGGACACAGCAACTCTTGCCCTCTCACCAGTCAGGAGGGGTGTTGATATCTACTTCACTGATCAATTAGCCCTTCCGGCCTCCATCTCCGCTCCACAACTACCCCCAGGATTCTTCCCCCCTGTGCTGCCATGAATTCCCGTCCGGGGGGACTGCGGACCCTCTCTTTTTTCCAGGTCCCCAGATTATCCTGACAGGGATAGGAATGATATTTGCTTCTCTTCTCATCTTCTCTTTTCTCATTTGAACCATTTCTCTTCCCTCTTCATTCTTTTTCATTCTTTTCCCACTCTCTTCCTCTTCTACCTTCTCCATTGCCTCAACGCTCTGCCACCTTGCCTATCGCCCCATCTCAACTTATCTATCTTGTCAAAGCTCCCTCAAATATCTCTGCCTGGTAAGACCGCTTGCTCCTCTTCTCAAAACTCAGACTGGCCTGAAAATAACTGTTTGACACCTCATTAGCGCCTCCTACCAAGCTTCTGCCTTTTTTCTCTTTTCTCTAGTCTTGTCTCCTTATCTCACTACCTGCTCATCCTTGAATAATCTTGCCTCCTTGTCAAAAGCTGTTATTATTCTAAGTTTCATCTCTTTTCTTCTTTTCTCACTGCTTCCTTATCTGACTTCAAATCCAGTTTGTTGGTTTTTAGTTCTAAGTCTTTCCTGCGCAATATTATCATTATTTATTCTGTCAACTCTGGTAGCTAAAGGATAGCAAGGGTCTTGGCATGCAGGAGCCTGACAAAATTAAATCCCCCCTCACCACACCTACCATCAATGTATCAAACTGGAAGGACCTCTACCTCCAGTTTTGCCAGCCTATTCCCTATCTCAAAGTGAAAAGGAAAAGCTACAAGCATAAATAACAGATAAAATAGAGAAAGTTTTCATCCTTCCCAGCACTTCAAAAACTGGAGCACCTGTTCTTTTTGTCAAAAAGAAGGATGGGATTTTCAAATTAAGTTTTGATTATTTCAAAAATAACACTGTTACAAGGAAGATCCCTATCCTCTTCTTCCATTGAATTTCTTAATCAATGCCTTTTCATTTTCTTCTATCTTTTCCAAAATTTACCTCAGAGGTGCTTAAAATCTTTTGCACATCAAGGAAGGGTATGAACACTTAACAGCATTCAGATCTCAATTTGGAAGCTATGAATACTTGGTTATGAATTTTGGCTTGAATAATGCCCCAGGTTCTTTACAAAATCTTTTCAATGATACCCTTCCTGATATCCTCAAAATCCATTTGGTGGTTTACCCTGATGATATCTTTATTTTCTCTAAGAAGTTACAGGAACACATCCCTCATGTGTGTGAAGTACTAAACAGACTCAGGAAGCACAAGATCTATGCAAAGGCATCCAAATGCAACTTCCATGCACATTCTGTGGAATACCTTGGCTATTTTATCTCATGGGATTGTATATTCATGGACAAAATCAAAGTAAAGACCATCCATTCCTGTCTAAATCCTCAAAACTTGAGGGCCTTGCAGTGTTTTCTTGGGTTTTATAACTTCTATTGCAGTTTGATGAATAAATACTCCAAAGATGTCCCCCATCCCATTTCTATTTCTGGAAACAGCTCTCCCTTCCTCCTCACTACTGAAGCTTTTAAACAATTTGAAAAAATCAAGAAATGCTTTACCAAAGCTCCAGTCCTTTTGCATTTTGATCACCTTCTGAGAACATATGTTGAAAATGATGCCAGTTATAATTCCCTGGGTGCTTTACTGCACCAGGTGACTTCCAATAATGCTAAAATTCCTATTGCTTTTTGCAGCAGAAAAAAATACAGTTCTGAACTCAACTATGAAATCCATGAAGAAGAACTACTTTGAATTGTATTTTCTCTTCAGCAGGGTGTGCTTACCTGTTGAGTTTTACTGGGACCTTTGAATTTTTCAATGATCATTCTTGTTTGAAATATTTGATTTCCTCCAATTTTCTCACCAGGACACAAAGTTCTTGCACAGATGTCCTCTCTGATTTTCATTTTGTGATAAGTTACAGAATGAAAAATTTTTAACCATCACAGATATCCTGTCACATTGGGAAAACACATATCCGGTGAGGGAAACGCAATATTCTGAAAAGAATCCTGGATATTGTCAAAAACTTCTTGAAAAAAAAGAAGTTGAAGCTTCTAAAGTTTCCTTTATTTCTGCTAACATACTTGATGATCAACCGAGTGAATTCAATTCTGGTCAAAAAGCTGAAACATTAATTCAAGGTATCATTAAAAGATTTCATAAGAATGAGGAGGTATCTGATTGTTCCTTGGACCATATTAGTGGCCTATTCCTGTTTCAGGGTAAAGTGGTTATACCTTCCTGGTGATACATGAACAAGCTAACCATCTCAAATTAAAGATAATAGATCAATTCCATGAATCTCCCCTTGCAAGTTATCCTGGTCCACAAAAGGCTCTTAAACTTATAAAAAGAGCCTTTTCCTGGAATGGAATTTCAACAGATGTAAAGGACTATTTTTCAGCCTGCTGCCTTTGCAACAGGAACAATAAAAGGCATGAAAAAAACTAGGTCTGATCAAACACCTTCCAAACACCAATAGCCCCTCGACTCCTATTTCTATGAAATTCATCTCTGAACTGTCTCTCTTTAATGGATTTGATTTTATCCTTTTTTTTTGGAAACTTTCTCTAAGATCGCCCTCTTCATTAAAACAACTGTTAACCTGACTGAAGTAGAATTTGCTTGATGAAAATATGGTTGGATGCTGCAATTGAGTCTGAGGAAAGGATGAGTGATGGATGTCTTGTGTTGCCAAGAGGAGCAGATCATAAAGCCAGAGGGGCACTCAAGTTGAAGGTAAGTCAGAATGGATGATAAATGTCACTTTTGCAGGCAGGACTATAAATTGACTAAGTGCAGGATGGAAGACAAGTGGCTGAGAAACAATGATGAATAAAGTATGTGTGAACTACAAGCAGGATTTTTACAAGAGGAAATGGTTGACAAGGACAAAAGTGTCACTGAACATTCACTCCCTCAAACAACACTCAAAATGAAAGTGATATGATAAAGAATCTATGATTAAAGATAAAGAAACCACTAGGATGGTAACAACTTATCAAAGTACAAAGAGGTTTCTAGAAAATAACACGCAAGAGAAGAAAGATGATGAACCACATAGATTTAAGATAAGGATTCCCCTAGATCTATAACAAAAAAGTATAGCATTAAGAAAACACTGGAATCAAATACTCAAGAGGTGATTATAGCTTGAAAAATATAAAGCTTTTTGAACAAATTTCACTCTAGTTTTAGGCAACATAGATAAAAAGACAGGAATTCCAACAGGCCCCCATGTCTAATACTTGGGGGAAATTAAAACAGTTTTTGGAGGCATTTGCATTATGACCTGAGGTAGCATGAACCAGATGACTTTATTAGCATCCAAACTGTTCAAATTAAGGTAGTAAGCAAACAGAGTGAGTGAAAAGATGATCAGACAATAGGCAAAAATATGAGTTGGAAATAGACCAAGCAAGCGCAAGGATGATAAAGATGATTGAGCAATTTGACATAATATTTTTCTGAGAGAACAATTGATCAAACAGGCGCAATAGAAAATGGTTGATGGTAAAGGAAGTGAAGGCAAGCAATATTGAAGAGAAACAGGTCAGAGGGAGCCAGTTTGTAAGCAATTGGTCAAGAACAATCACCAAGAAGGCGCAGTTAAATGAATCAAACAAGGGAAAGGAGGAGGTTTTAGAAAGAATAGAAGTGATATTTGTGGGGAACCAGTGACTTGGAGCAAATCAAACAACTTGGGAATTTCTCTGGGTATTTGAACCAACAGTTTTTGATCCTGTAAAGAATGGTGAAAAAACGTATTACAAATTGCACAACTATGGAATAACAAACTCCAAAATAGTGAAGAACATACAGTAGATTATAAACATACTTCCCACATGTATGCCACTATAAGGATTCTTCACTTGTATATAGTCTAATATTCACATCCCAGACAGACTCCTCTCCTCATTGAAGTTGAGGAACAAGTTCCAGGATGGGTTGAGCTTACAAACTGGGTAATAATGGACATGCAGGTCAGTAATTAATCAAAATTGAGGACCGAGTTCCAGGAAGGGGTTGAGCTAACCCATTGGATCATAATGGATGTGCAGATCCACTTCTCCTACAGACATTTAAGGTCAAAAGCCATCTAAGCCGTGAGCAATTTTGGACAACACTCCGCAGTCAACCTCTAAAACGCCCGTAAGGTGTATGGATAGATTATTTAGAGATATAAACATAGATAAGAATAAATCAAGCAATAAAGGCCAAAGAAATAACTCTTCCCTTTTATCAGCACCTGAAGAATGATTTACCCCTCAGGATACCAACATGAACACACAAAAAAAATACCATTGACTTGCTAATGGAATTCATCTCCAACCTAGAGTCAAGAGTCAATCATTACAAATGCAACCTATCACCTCACCTCTTGGCACCCATCAAGGCATTTGAAAGGATAGACAGGGCCTTGAAGAAGCTCATTGATGAGCCATTGGCAGTACAAAAGATGATGAATCCAGTCAAGAAGTTACTAGAATTTGACAGGGTGAACTACGCCCAGTGGGAAAGTGCCCTTAATTGTACTCTTCAACCCAGCTTCAAAAAGGACCAGTCTTTGGTTGCCGGTGAGGCGCTTTTTCTTTGTTGGAACAAGACCATTGGTATGCTGTGGCCATCCTTCTACGAAATACCATTGAAGAAACTCTTCAAGCTTGCCATCATAGAACATATGATCAATACTCTGAAAAACAAATCAGGCTTCAATGATGCATGGATTTGAGGGTGGCATAAATTCATAGCTGATCACAAACGTTTTGAGGTCACAGCTGATGAGCTATAAGGATTACTCATGCAAGCTAGTATGATGGCCCCACCTGGCATTGACAGGAAGAACTTTTAGTATGCCATGGGAGACTCCACTAATCCACCAACTTTTACCAAGGTGTCAACTAGCATCCAACCCTGCCCAAACAAGCTCAAAGTCAGACCCCACCTGCCCATGGGGATGTTGCTATCAGAAGTGGAAATGGCTGTGCAGGTAGTTAATCACAGGTCAGTTGCAAAATACCTTCCACCAGCAAGGAGGAAGAACAATTCAAAGACGTGTGGGCACCCAGGAAAACATCCTAATTGGTTGTAAATTGACAAGGTTTCATTTTTCAAAGGTTGGATTCAATCTGAATCCCTAATCCAAAAATTTTGATACACATGTTCTTACTGTAAGAAGAGTGGTCACTGGTATGCTGATTGAAACAAGTTCTGGGATCACATCCAAATGGGATTCATTCCTTCTCCACTGGTGTGAAAAGAGATTATGTGTTTGATAAATTCTCCGCAAAAATCTCACTCCAAGTTCCAGAAAGCCCACTAGACCTTGAGTCACCCTCCTGTACCTCTGCAATTCCTAATAAAACTCCACTTCCTCACCAGAGCAGGAAACCACTAAAGCTAAATCCCAATGAAATAATAGTAAATAAACAATACAGACTCACAGAAGAGCTCTGCACTTGAACTATTTCCCTAAATATGACCTTGAAGAACTCTTGCTTGCTATTACACTCCAAAGTAACAGAAGAAAAGAATCAAGCTATAATTTTCTGTGATGATCTCCAATAAGAATGATGTAATCTCCAATAATGGTAAACTCAGATGATGATCAAATCCTTTCCTATATTCCGTGTTCCCCCTCCATACAAAAAAAGAAAATCATCCTTATATATACAAAAAATAACAAAGGAACGTAAGCTGCTAATGAAAGACTCCTTTTCCCACCTACTCCGGGCAATCCGCACTGATCCTCTTTACTAATAGTCCAATCCTGACCCAATCCAATGATCTGCAGTAGATTTGATGATCCTGTTGCCAATTCCCCCAACAGTTGAGTTTTCCAATGCATAAATAACAACAGATCCTTGTCAATCTTCCCTAGAGGATCACTCCCAATCCCACATGCAGCATAAATACAGATCCCCAAAAACCCGCATGCCACCTACTCAAATTTAGGGTTCATTTCCCCAAAGCGCTCCGCAATCTCAGTGCATATCCCATAATTGGCCTAATCTGTAATCTTTGGGTTTAATCACTTGCTTCTGCATTATTTATGCTGACGCCGCGGAGGGGAAGTTATTTTCAACCACCCAATGTCCACAAAAGGCAAAAACTCTGGTCCATTCTTGTCATTTTTCCAGAAAAAGGTGCACGGCACACCAATGCTAAGCCCTCAGCTAATGTAATCAAGAATGGAATGTCTGCTTTGGTGACCAATCCAGGACACCTCATGGACAATGGAAATTTTCACATTCCCTTATCCATCAATGCATCCTAAAAAATAAAATGTTATCTCTTCTGTCTATATGGGTACACACTAATTTCCCACTATCTCAACTCTTCCCTTTCCTAGTGGTCTAGGCAGGCCTTCCCTGGTCATCCAATCTTTTCCTCCTCTTTTCAAATCCCCCCCCCTCTTTCATGGGCCTTAGCCTGGTTTTTTGGCCAAGCGCACGCGGGCAGCCATTCTCTTCCTCATCATCACTCATCCTGCAATAATGTTGAGATTTGGAGGCAGTGAATCACTGCTGAGATTTCACACCTTTTCATTTCACATCTACAAAGTCTCACCTGGCTCTACAAAGTTTCACCTGACCCGGGGAGCTCTACTCATGTCACTCAACCCAGACACTTACCCCAAAACTGTCACACTCCTGGGTACTCAACACACGTCTCAAATCAGAATGAAGAAGATTGGAAATTCCCTGGACAGCAGGACTAGGATCACTCTCGAACCACATCACTCCTCTTGGACCACATCACCTGGAAGACTCAACTCTGGTCAAACAAAACCGAATCATCATAGACCACCCAATCTTCATTCAATCTACCTTTTTTGTCCTGTTACTTCTTTTGCTCCTTTTGTTCCTCTATAAAATTTTCATTTTGTCCTCAACTCCATCACTCCAAATCATTCACTGCCTGAAATCATGCCCGGTGAGATTCATCATGTCTAACTTCTTTGTCTTTTCTCATTTGTCATCTGATCATCTCAAAACTTACCGTTGACACTGTCCTAGCGTGATCATCTCAAATCTCACCCCAAACTCAAGAATCATTCATTTACTCAATCCTCATCTAGCCCGTTCCTGTCTCTGATAATGGCTCTAGCAGTCTTAAGCTCCTGTTTGTTCTTCTTCTCAATTATGATTACTTCTGTTGTTCTTCACAATCTCATCCTTTTCTTCTGATTTGTCTCTATCTCTCAGCTCTGAAATCAATACAAGTCAATCAAATCTCTTTTAAATAATTCCTCTTCCTCAACTCAACCCATCAATCCATCTCCCCAACCTGCTGCTCTCTCAAATTATCATCCATCAATCAGTGACTGAATTGATGCAAATTCAATCACACAAGCCAATCATCATTGAGAATATCACCATCCACCCCATCATTGCTGGCGGTCGGAGGAAAATAGGGTTTACTTTCAATTTTCTGACACTTTTCAGCAACTGACTAGCAGCATCCAGCTTGCCATCATTGGCATTGGCAACAAAAAAGCAGATTTCTGCCATCAACCAATGATGGCAATCTTTGCTTGCCGCCGTCGGTGACTTTGTGTCAACCAATCAATCATCCAGGTTGACACCACTGACGCCATGGCCTGTTGCGACAGCTGTCATCCTCCTTTCTCTTAGCTAATGTTGAAAAATTGGCCCCCAGCATCCAACCGGTTGGATCCAACCAATCCCTCTCTGACACCCGCAAATGGACATTGTCATTGGAAGCTGTTGTAAACTTTGCACCAACGGTTGCTCCTTGACCATCTCCATCTTGCGCGCATCCATCAATCCTCCCTCAGCCAACCGCGGTTGCGGCCGGTTGAACTTGTTTCAACCCATTTTCCACTGCCCGCCGTTGTCCTTGATGCGGGAAGGTTTCCATCTTCCTCATCATATTTTGCTTTTTTGTTTCTCCCATGTCAGGCTCTTCCTGTTTCCAATCTTGTTTGTCTGCAAAAGAAAAAGAAATGCGCACTCATTTTCAAGTATCTCTTGTGAAGATTCTACAGGCCTCTTGTCTATAAAAGGAGGGGCTCTCCCCTGCCTTTTTGGGAGGATCCATCTGAGATATCAATCAGTAATCTTACCATTCCATAGGGCTTGTTTCCCTTTGTCTGGAACTTTGTGCTGGTTATATCTTTTGATTGCCCCTTGATCCTTTGAGTCTCCATACTCAATCTTTGATCCATCCATCTGTGACCCTGATCCTTATCACCAACCATAGCCTGGCTGGTTGAAGAGAATTCTGTCTGCTGGAATTCTTGAGTGTGTTATACCACTCTTGTTCCATTTTTCTGACCATATTTCTTTGATCCTCCACTGATCATCTTTCCAGATCCAGTCAATTTTGACTGAGAGGTTTCTTTAAGCTTGAAACCTGGAGTTTTAAACATCCCTTTATTCTTCAAAGTTGAATTCCGCCACGCTACTCTTGAGTTCCTTGAGAATTGTTGGGCTATTCATGTCCAAATCTGTTATTGATTTGCTTCTAGAGCTTGATGAACAAAGTGCTTTTGTTTTGTTCATCCACCCACAGTTATCTGGTACCCTTCAAGCGCTTGATTGCAGAGAGTTAGGTAGGTTCATTGAGAACCTGGAGTTTGGTTGGGTTTGATTTAATCTTTGCTAATCTTCTGCCAAAAACCAGAGTTATTAGCTTGTGGGCGTTGTTACTTACAAATGCCTTGTTCCATTGAACTCTGAACAAAAACTTTGACTTATTTTGTTCAAGTCTTTTATTGCGCCATCTTGCCTCAGATAGTATTGTTTCCATTGCTACCAACTACTATCCTACTCATCCCTTACATTGATTCCTTATTTACAAGTTCTTGGATCTTGATCCTGGTTACATTTTAATATTTTGTAACTCTTAGGAGGGCAGCCTGAACAGCACCTTTTCCCTCAACACAACTGCCTGCGGCTTAGAACCATTTGTATTCTTATATTTGGTCCCTGGGCCAGGATAAAACCCAAAACCTTGGGATTGACAGTCCCAAAAACATTTGGAATCAAACTTTGAAATCTGATATTTTTGCTTTTCTTCTCTGTTTCTCTCTCTCTTCTCAGATATGATCCATGGAGGCAACTGATTCTAGAAGTAAGTCCTCCCAATTTGTGCACCATCCAAGCAAGTTACTTGTCATTTTTTGTGGAAACCTACTCCTGCCGCACTCGTGAGCCACTTTGGAAATCTGCTGTTTGGATCCTCCAGGAATTCTGCTATTCAAAATTGTATCTACTGGTAACCCAACCACCCCTTATTGACCAAAGATGGTCAAGATCAAACCTCAGAACAAGAACTTAGGGTTCAATGGGGTAAATGTCAAATGGTTCTTGGAATCTTACAAAATGGCTGCTGAAGTGGTTTGAGCAAGCAAATACAATATGGCCTATCAGTTACAATTATTTATCTCCTCTGATGTAGTTATGGAAGTAATTGAGTCATTCAAAGAATTCAAATCCCATGACTGCATGCTTCTGAGGGAAGAAATGTTGACATATGGGGGTAAAATAGATGAAGCTTGGTTTAATTTGCAGTACTTGGATGCTCTCGTCTCTCAATGGATCTCAAATGGTGGTGTATCTTCAGCCTCTGACTACCAGTTATTTAGGAAGTCTTGGGATCCTATCCAAAACTATCTTATCCAAAAAAAACACATTGATTCAGTGGACAAAGTTTGAGAAAAATTCTTCCAATCTTTTTTGTCGGCTGTGCATGAAAGGATGAAAAACAAATTGATCAAATCCGGATCTATGATCACCACCAGGGATAATCAATTCAAACTCCCTGTTTTCCTTTGTTAAAATACGTATCCACTTACGCTTGTGCTACGTATGAGTGTAATCCAAATGGGATGCACATATGGGCCTCTGCAGCCCATTGTACACACATGGACCATACGGGCTCATGTGGATGTTGCAGATTTGGGGAAATTGGCCTCAAAATGCGTTAAATAGGCCCATTGGTACAAGGGCCCCGTGGGATATATGGGCAAATATAGCCAGATGGGTTTGTATGGGCAGAATTGGGCCCAAGGTCAATTTTGGACATACTTAACCAGATGGGCTGGCCCTCCAAAGTAGTCAATTCTCACATTTGGGCCTTGGTGCGGCCCATTGAGGCCACCGCCTGTGTTGCAGCCCACTCGGGGCTTCTGCCTGTGCTGCAGCCCGCTTGGGGCCCCTTTTGTTCCTTGGTACAGACCATGCGGGGCTGTTGCGCGGCCAAGAGATCCCCCGCAGTGCAATGCTGCGTTGTCCCAGCTGGTCGCGCCCGGTGATCAGCGCTGCGGGAGCAGGGGCCCGCCGCCCCGGCTCTCTGCCTTGCGGGCCCGGCTAGTTGCGCCGTTGGAGAAGGGGCCCGCGGGCCTGGCTCCCTCCCCTCCCCTAGCTTGCCGTTGTGAGGGGGATGGGGGTGGGATGGCTGGGTTGAATCAGCCAGTGACCGGCCGCAATGACGCAGTTGGTCAGGGCAGGGGGGACTTGATCACCCTCCTGCCCAGGGAGACAATGGATCTGGCCGCAAGGAAAGAAACCGGAAGGTGGGGGGGGGTGTGACCACCCTCCCACCAGCAAAGAGTTTTGCAAGGGAGCAAAAACCAAAGGGTTGTTCTCCCCCCCCCCTTTACCAAGGGGGAGAAGCAACGGGCTGAGGGGACCTGACCACCCCCCAGCCCAATGACTTCTTTGACGACGACTCCCTGGGGGTATTGACCCCCAGGGCCCCTGGTGAGGGGATTTGACCACCCTCACCAGGGACTTGAGAGAAAGAGGGGGGGGGGGCATTTCCCCCAGTTACACCCCCCCCTAGTGAGGTTAAAACTGGACACAGGTGAGTCCTGGGGCCCACCTGACCCATTTAAGGGGCCAGGGGCTGGCTGCATGAGGCAACCAGCCCATAAGTATGGTAATGAGGTCATCATGGCTGGTTGTAACAGAAAACCAGCCAGAGGATTGAACAGCAAAGGGGCTGGCTCAGCCCCTAATGGTGGAAACATAAGAATGGACCAGAATAGGCTGGTTGTAAGGCTTCAGGTACACACGCCATGCGGGCTGATGTAGTCCAAACCAAGTAACAAGATCTGTAGAGCCTGTATAATTCTTTTTGGGCGGAAAATTTGCCTTTTGGCTTGTTGTATCATGGGCTCACAAGAGGCCAATCTTTTATACTTAAGGAGCTCTTCTCCCTGCTGTTTTCCATAATTCATTCATCATCCAATTGAATTCATCCAACATATTTCCCCTTTGTGAGAGCCCCATTAGCAACTATTGACACCCAGTGTCCAGGAATTATTTTGCTTTAAATACTGCTCATTTGCCTAAGCTAATTGGTGGCCATAATCATAAAACATTATCAGTACCAACATCATCATTACTTTGAAGCCATCTAGACCTTTGTACCTTACTCTGGAGAACCTCAAAGACCTCAAGTTTTCCAAGAAAATGTCCTATATCTCTGATTTTAGCTCTACCAAAATAGTTCTGAATAGTCAGAATTATAATGCTTGGGCTGTCCTTATGGATAGTGAGCTGGATAAAATCTGCTGTGTTTAAATTATGGATGCAGATGACACTCTGATCAGTTCAGAAGTGGAGAAGAAGTCTGACCATCTGATACTTAGGCATCTTGATAAGAAGAATGTTACATGGGTTGCTGATACTTTTAGGGAAGATGAGAGAAGGAGGGGCAGCATCCTTTGGAAGTTTCTTAAGTCCAAGTATGCTGGTGATTCTGTTCACCAGATGGGTATAGCTTTTAATAAACTGTTCAAGTTAAAATATTTGAATTGTAAACAGTTTGTTGCAGAGGCTAGGTCTAGCATAGCCAAGTTTAACTCATCTGGACTTAACATGGATCCTGGGTGTTTGTTTCTCTTAATCCTTCAGAATCTGCCAAAAGAGTATGATTATTTAGTAAGAATTATTTCTAAATTTGATCCTCTTCCTGGGGAGGAGGATGTGCTGAAGAGGATTGAAAAGAATGACCTTCAGTTCAAGATGAAGGGGGGTTCTGGAACAGCCCTTGTTGGAAAGACTGGAAAATCTTGCAAGAAGGCAAAAAAGGATTTTTCCAAGGTCTTATGTTACAATTGTCAGAATAAGGGTCACTATGCTAATGATTGCAAGGAGGCCAAGAAAAGGAAGAAGTCTGAAGATAATGACAAGGAGGTCAATCTCACAACCAAAAATGTTGCAATGGTGGCGTTGGATTCTCCAATTGAAGAGGTTGTTGGGGAAAAAGGTCCCAACAAGAAGGCAAAAATTGATTAGGATCAAGAAATGGACATGATTGATTATGAAGTGAGTAATCTTAACATCAAAGATGAGAACTTATCAGTGACTGATAAAGCTTCTTTCCTATTAGGAGGATTGAAGGAGGATGTTCTTGTTTTGATTAATTCTGGTTGTACAGATCACATGTTCTTTGAACCAAATTTATTTTCAAATCTTAGTGATTATGATGGAGTTGTAAATATTGGTCAGAAAGGTAGAACAATTCAGATTAAAGGAATTGGAAAATTTATTATTGAAAATCACTTGTGTTTCAAAATTTCTTTTGATAAAGTGTTCTATGTACCAGAGTTGCCTTGTAACCTTGTGTCTCTTGGATTTTTATGGAAAAAAGGTTTCCAGATTTGTTATCTTAAAGGAGATAGGTTTTTTATTGATATGAATGGGAGAACTGTTCTTAGTGTACAAGTTTGGAATACGTTTCTGTGTGCAAGCTTGTTCAAATCTCAGCTCTGAGCACTGTTCCTTGCAATAGAAGTGGCCATAAGGTAAAGGACAGCAACTGTGAGAGTTGTACCTTGGGGACTAAGACTAGAAATTTTTTCTCTAAGAGTAGAGATTGCACTTATGTTCCTAGAGAGGAATTTTTTATTGATTTGGCAGGGCCATTCACACCAGAGTCCCTTGGTGGGGCAAGATACTTCATCAATTTAGTTGATACTGAAACCAATTATGTTTGGTTAAAACCAATTCAATCTAAGGATCAGACCACAGAGGAGGTTTCTGTAATCTTCAGAGTCTGGAAACAGAATGGTCTGATGAAGGAGATTAAGAGGGTTATTGCCAATGGAGGGGGTGAATTTTTGACTAAAGAGTTTGAGAGTCTATTGAAAGACTATGGTATCATTCATATAGTCAATACTTCCAGTACTCCACAAAATAATGGAATAGTTGAGAGAATGAATAGGAATTTACTGGAAAAATTCAGAACCATTATGTCTCAATCTGGTCTACCAAAGTTCCTATGGGCTGGTTTGATGTGCACAGTCTGTCTGTTGCACAACATTGTAAGTGTTAATGGGATGTGTCCTCATTATCAGTTTTGGAAGTTGTATCCCACAACATCACACCTAAGAACAATTGGTTGCTTGGTGGATTATAGTGTCCACCATAATGAAATGGTCGGAAAATTAGACCCTAGAGCCAGAACAGGGGCACTTGTGGGCTATGATTTCATAATTAAATTGTATAGGATCTATTGTCCAGGGACAAGAAAGGTTATCCGTAGCAGGGATGTAAAATTTCATGAAAGTACCTTTAAACTCAAAAGGAGTGAAGATGTTGTTGTGAATAAGCCACAACAAGAAATGGAATTGGCACCTATTTCACCAGCAAAAGCTGTGGAACATGCGGTTCCAGAAGATGAAGAGTTGGAAGACGTGCCACCAGAGGGTTTAGTACCCCCTTCAGGGGATTCTGTTAATTTGGAACCTGATTAGCCTCCACCTCCAGTTAGAAGGAGTGGCCAGGTTAGAGTAAAGGTTGAAAGGTACGGGGAATGAAAGTCCCATTATGATGCCGCAGGATGTGAGGAAGATACATTTCAGGAACAGTGTATGCTCAATGAAGTCCTGAAGTTGATTTCAGAAATGGGTAACAGGGTTAACCCAAATAGCTTTGGCCAAGCTATGAATTCTGATTAGAGAGCCAACTGGAAGAGTGCTATTTTTGAGGAATTTGATTTTCTAGAGAATAATAGTGTCTTTGAAGTGGTTAAGCAGGATTCTGTCCCAAAAGGAAAGACCATTGTGGGGTCTAGATATGTGTTAAACAAGAAGTTTGACACAAATGTAGTTTTGAAAAGGTTCAAGGCTGGATGTGTTTCACAGGGCTTCAAGCAGAGAAAGGGTATCAATTACCAATAAACTTCCTCACCAACTGGAAGGCTGTCCACCTTCAGGTACATCATTGCTCTGGCAGCGGAGTTGGGTGAAGAAATCAGACAAGCTGATTTTGTAACAGCATACTTGAATGCAAAACTTGGGGAGGAGGGGACTGTTTATATGTTGATTCCTGATGATTTTTGTGAATGATTAGTAGAGACTAAACCAGAAACCATGAAGAAAATCTTTGTTAGAAGTTTTCTTTCAGAAGAAAAAGGCGAATATGTCATCAAGCTGTGTAGATCCCTGTATGGATTGAAGAAAGCAGCTAGGTTGTGGTATAATACCATGGGTGAGAAACTGATAGAGATTTGTTTCAAGACTTTAGAGGCCAATCCTTGACTCTTTTTGAGAAAGGATGCAATTTTGTTTTTATGGGTTGATGAAAGTATCATTATTGGTAATTGTAAAGAGAGAGTCATGGAGACACTCAAAAAGGAGTTCAAGATAAAAGATCTTGGTCTGGCGCAAGAGGTGCTAGCAATGAAAGTCAGTAAGAGCAAAAAGGGTATTAAGTTAGACCAGAGCCATTACATGACAGCTCTTCTTAAGCAGTATGGCTTAGAGGATGAAAAGGAGTTTGGTACTCCCATGCAGTCAAACATTTGTTTAGAGAAGTCTACAGATGAGGAGTATCTGGAGTTTGTTCATTCTGGGAACAACCACAGGTCAGCTGTTGGATCTCTTAATTATTTGGGGCAGTGAACAAGGCCCAACATTGCGTTTTCAATTGGTGTCTTGTTGCAAAACTTAGAGAAGCCAAGCATGAGGAATTGGTCAGTGTTTAAGAGAGTTATGAGGTATCTTAAAGGAATGCACAGTCTGGCACTATTGTTTACAAAGTCAGCCAACTTTGATTTGGTTGGTTATTCCAATTCAAGTTGGGCAGATGATAACAGTTAGGAATCAACAAGTGGTTTGGTATTCTTTTTAGGTAAGAATCTGGTCTCATGGATGTCCAAGAAGGTGTTGTCAATAAGTCTTTCATCGACAGAAGTTTTTTATAGAGCTTACTTAGCAGCTTCACAGGAAGCAAAATTATTGAGAAAAGTCTTAGAGGATACACATAAACCACAAGGGTTTACGTTGTTGTATTCTGATAACCAGAGTACCATTATGTTGGCGCAAAACCAAGTGTTCCATTCAAGAACAAAACATATTTTTGTTCACTATAACTATATTAAGAATGCAGTTAATTGCAATGAGATTGTGTTGAGGTACATGCCCACTGGAGCAATGATTGCAGATATCTTGACTAAGGCATTAGATAGAAACAAGCATCAAGGCTTTTTAACTAATATGCAGATGTCACCCCTTTTGGATTAAGGGGGTGTGTTAAAAGACGTATTCACTTACGCGTGTGCTATTTATGAGTGTAATACAAATGGGATGCACATATGGGGCTCTGAGGCCCATTGGACACACACACGGACCATACATGCCCATGTGGATGTCACAGATTTGGGGAAACTGGCCTCAAAACACGTTAAATAGGCCCATTGGTACACGAGCCCTAATGGGCCCGGTGGGGTATATGGGCAAATACAGCCAAATGGGCTTTTATGGGCATAATTGGGATCAAGGTTTATTTTGGACATACTTGGCCAGACAGGCTGGCCCGCCAAATTAGTCAATTCTCACATTTTGGGCTTGGGGGCCCCCATTGGAGCCGCCGCCCATGTCGCAGGCCACTTGGGGATTCTGCCCTTTTCACAGGACACTCGGGGATGCTGCCCGTGTCGCAGGCCACTCGGGGATGCTGCCTGTGTTTCAGCCCGCTTGGGGCCGCTTGTGTTCCTTGGTATGGCCCAAGCGGGGGCCAATAGCCCGCATGGGGCTGTTTCGCGTCCAAGGGATCCCACGCAGTGCAATGCCGCGTGGGCCCTTCTGGTCGCGCGCAACAACCAGCGCCGCGCGAGCAGGGGCTGGGGGCCCCGGCTCCCTTCCCTCCCCTCCCTTTCCGTCACAAGGGGGATGGGGGCGGGGTGGCTGGGTTGAACCAGCCAGCAACCGGCCGCAATGACGCGGTCCGTCAGGGCAGGGGGAACTTGATCACCCTCCTGCCCAGGGTGACAATGGATCTGGCCGCAAAGAAAGAAACCGGAAAGTGAGGGGGGTTTGAACACCCTCCCACCAGCAATGAGTGTTGCAAGGGAGCAAAAACTGAAGGGGCGCTCTCCCCCCCCCTTTACCAAGGGGGAGGAGCGACGGGCTGAGGGGATCTGACCACCACCCAGCCCAATGACTTCTTTGACAACAACTCCCTGGGGGTATTGACCCCCAGGGCCCCTGGTGAGGGTATTTGACCACCCTCAACAGGGATTTGAGAGAAAGAGGGGGGGCGGCATGTCCGCCGGTTACACCCCCCCTGGTGAGGTTGAAACTGGACCCAGGTGAGTCCTGGGTCCCACCTGGCCCATTTAAGGGGCCAGGGGCTGGCTGCATGAGGCAACCAGCCCATACGTATGGTAATGAGGTCATCATGGCTGGTTGTAACAGACAACAAGCCAGGGGATTGAACAGCAAAGGGGCTGGCTCAGCCCCTAATGGTGGAAACATAAGAATGGACAGGAATAGGATGGTTGTAAGGCTTCAGGTACGCATGCCATGGGGTCTGATGTAGTCCAAACCAAGTAACAAGGTCTTTAGAGCCCGTAGAGCTCTTTTGGGGCGGAAAATTTTCCTTTTGGCTTGTTGTATCATGGGCTCACAAGAGGACAATCTTTTGTACTTAAGGAGCTCTTCTCCCTGCTGTTTTCCATCATTCATTCATCATCCAATTGAATTCATCCAATCTATTGCCCCATTGTGAGAGCCCCATTATCAACTATTGAAACCCAGTGTCCAGAATCTCTTTTGCTTTAAATAATTCTCATTTGCCTAAGCTAATTTCTGGCCATAATTATAACATCCTTCTCCTTAGGATTACTGTGGCTGAAGTCATGAAAGGTCAAACTGCTTTAACTTTTGAAAAACCTACAACCACTGAACCAGTCCATGCTCCTTCTTTCAAATAATCCAACAATATTATGTTTAAGATGATGGCAGATTAAAGACCTAAAGCCAATCCTAATTTTACTCAAGAACCTACTAATCTAGAAAAAATCACTAAGATACTTTGAGATTTTGAGAAAAAAATAAATCAAAAGATTTCTTCTCTTGCTACTCCTAAACCCTCTACTTCTTTCCCTAAATCTACCCTGTTTTGTTACTACTGTCATAGGGAAGGCCATGGAACTAGATGATGCTTGGAACTCCAGAAGGATATAAAGGAAAAGTTGGTGGAGCAGAAGTGGAAAAATTTCTTCCTTCTTAATGGTGCTCTGATCCCTTTTGATTCATCTTTCCCTATTTGTCATGTGGTGGCCTCTTATTGCCCTCCACCTCCAATGAAAGCATCCCTTGCTTAATTTGATTTCCAATCTTCCTGTGGTACTCTTCAAACTTGGTATCCTTCCGCTATCTCTTCCTCCAGTCTTGCTGGGACTACTTATCAATCTGATCCAGCTAGGAAACAGCATGAGGGACCTAAACCTCACAAAGCCCCTTCCTTGCCAATTTCAATTCTCAAAAATTAGTCAAATGTTGTTTCTCACCTGAGCCTCCTTCCTCTGATGTGGGAGACATGGAGGTGGAAAAGGAGCCACTCATGGAAAGGTTTCCAGAGCGCTCACATTGTTCTCCTTCATCCAAGTCACCTCAAACTTCTGATCCTATCTTAGTTCCTTCTTCACCTGAACTTCCTCCCTCCACCCAGCCCAAAGTTTTATTTGAAAGGGGAATCTCAAAGGACCACCCCAATTCTGTGGAAGGACTATTAAAGAAAATTTCTGATCTCAAATATCCTGATCTATCTTCCCACCACCAGGAGGTGGCTTGCACCCCCCTTTGCTTGTTTGCCGGGCAGGTGGTGATCAAGTCCCCCCCAACCCAAGCCCCACGCCCCCCCCTTGCTCCCACCGCAAGCCAGTGGCTTGCACCCCCTTGCTTGCTTGCCGGGCTGGGGGGTGATCAAGTCACCCCCACCGCAAGGCCAACTGGCCCCCCCCCTTTTCCGCTTGCTTGGTTGGTGGGTGATGAAATCCCCCCACCGCAAGCCCCTCTGGCCCCCCCCTTTGCCACTCACTTGTTTGGGGCCGATGAAATCCCCCCACTGGGCTGGCCCTCCCCCTTTTCCACTCCCTTGGCTGGGGGGTGATGAAATCCCCCCACCGCAAGCCCCTCCAGCCCCCCCCCTTTGCCACTCACTTGGTGGGGGGGTGATGAAATACCCCCACTGGGCTGGCCCCCCCCTTTGCCACTTGCTTTGTTGGGGGGTGATGAATTCACGCCACCGCAAGCCCCTCCGGCCCCCCCCTTTGCCACTCACTTGGTTGGGGGATGATGAAATCTCCCCACCGCACTGGCCCCCCCTTTGCCGCTTGCTCCGTTGGGGGGTGATGAAGTTCCCCCACTTCAAGCCCCTCCGGCCCCCCCTTTGCCACTCACTTGGTTGGGGGGTGATGAAATTCCCCCACCAGGATGGCCTCCCCCCTTTGCCGCTTGCTTGGTTGGGGGGTGATGAAATCCCCACACCAAGCCAAGCAATCCCTACAGGCCTGCTTGCTTGCTCAAAAAAAAAACTCAAAAAAAAAAAACAAAAGAAAAAAACTGAAAAAAAAATGGAAAAAAAAACCAACGGGCTGGCCCCCCCCCTTTGCCGCTTGCTTGGTTGGGGGGTCATGAAATCCCCCCACCACAAGCCCCCCCGCCCCCCCCTGTTGCCACTCACTTGGTTGGGGGGTGATGAAATCCCCACACCGGGCTGACCCCCCCTTTGCTGCTTGCTTGGTTGGGGGGTGATGAAATCCCCCCACCGCAAGCCCCTCCAGCTGCCCCCTTTGCCACTCACTTGGTTGGGGGGTGATGAAATCCCCCCACTGGGCTGGCCCCCCCCCTGTGCCGCTGCCTTGGTTAGGGGGTTATGAGATCCCCCCACCAAGCCATTCCCTCCCTCCCCGCCTGCTTCCTTGCTCAAAAAAAAACTCAAAAAAAAACAGGAGAAAAAAACTGAAAAAAAAAATGAAAAAAAACAAAAGCAAAGCAGAAAAAAAACAAAAAAATAACAAAAAAATAACAAAAAAAATAAAAAAATAAAAAAATAAAAAAATAAAACAAACAATAAACCAAAAAAAAACCAAAAAAGAAACAAAAACAAAAACAAAACAAAAAATGGAAAATAAACCAAAAAAAAAAGGGAAATAAACCAAAAAAAAAATGAAAATAAACTGAAAAAAAAACAAAAAACAAATGAAACCAAGATAAAAAAGTAAAAACAAAAAAACAAAAAAAAAAAACAAAAAATAAACAAAAAAACCAAATACAAAAACAAAAACAATAAAAAAATGGAAAATAAACCAAAAAAAAAAATAAACCAAAAACAAAATCAAAAACAAAAACAAAACGGAAAATAAACCAAAAAAAAACAAACAAAACCAAAGAAAAAACAATAAAAGAACAAAAAAATCCAAAGAAAAAACAAAAAAAAAAAAAAAAAAAAAAAAAAAAAAAAAAACAAAGACAAACCAAAAAAAACAGGAAAAAAAACAAAAAAAACAAAAAAAACAAAAAGCAAAAAAAAAAAAAAAAAAAAAAAAATGGAACTATCAATTGATGGCTTGATGTGAAAAATTATAGGGTATATAAATAAATGAACCCCAGTTCAAATAAAAAAAAGAAACATACTTTTGAACAAGGTCTTTACTCACAGGGCTGGTCATTTCTTGTAGTGGCTTACTTGTGGGGTTTCTTCTGTTCATAGATTGGAAAATGTTTTGGGACTGATTTTTTGGAATTTTGGTATCAATGACACTTGACAAGTGATGTTTTGAAGTTTGATGATAGAAATATTTTTTGTGACTGGGGCTTGCAGTATTGGAAACTATGGGACAATCACTCTTTTGAAACGTTGAATTATGAATTATCATGAAAATTACAATTTTAAGAAATGTGGCAGATGAAAAATAAAGCTAAAATTATGAAAAAAGTATTCAAATCACTTGCAAGATGACACAGTAAAGCTAGACAAAATAAGAGAAGAAATGACAGCACTCATATTAACCATTTGAGCTTGCTAACTCAGAGATTGGAGGGGGTTCTAGGCTGAAAGGCATGTTGGAACAGGAATTTTTGTTCATGTGGTTCATGTAGTCATGAGCCATAGCCTTGGCTAGATCATGCCGGGTGGGTAATGTCAATTTTCCAGTATTGTGAGGGTTCTCAGATATACGGAGCATGATGGATCAAATTTACATTTGAAGGTGAGCACATATGGGTTCCTTGGCTGAAGGTCTTCCATCTGAGAGAGACTGAATTTTTTGAATTAAACAGAGGAGTTCATGAAAATCACATAAAGATGCAATCCTTCTGTCTCTTGAAGCAATGATTATCCCCCTGATTCCAGAAAGCAGGTAGAAGACAAAAGGGAGGAAATTTTGGCGGCATTCTAGTTGAGTCAATTCAGGGCAACATTGTTCATTTGAAAACTCTGAGGCAGTGAGGGAAGAGTGGTAAACAGTGGATGCTGGAGGGTCTTTGCGCTTTTGCTTTTTCTTCTTGCTGGTGGAGGGCTCCTTTGGGTCTTTCTGGGAATGATCCTGAAGTAAGGTGAAGCTGATCATGAAATCAATAATGATGCTGGGTAGCTCTTGAAGACAGTCCCTTGGCTCAATGGGCATAGCCTCTGAATGATGGGTGGGCATAGCCCCTGACTGATTGGTGCCGGCCTCATTGTCTAGAACCATATGATGCTCTATTGAGCATGGCTGAAGTGAATTTGGAAATGGCTTGATGCTTTGTAGCCACATAACCATTTGGAGGTTTTCCTTGAAATTGGAGACTGGAGATGTGAGAGGATGGGGAGGCTGTGCAAAAAGTTCATTGGCAACTGTTTGCACTGAGAAAGCCACTGTATTGGCCCATTTATTGATTGCTTTCCCAGTGAGATGGTCCACGGTATGAAGAAAGCGCACCAGATTGGATTCTAGATGAGCAGTTTTCTGATCTAGGCGGTTGCACCAGCGGGACAAGAATGGCTGTTCTGCAGGCGGTTGAGGGCAGGAAAATTGATGATGTCTGGTGCCCATCATGGCTCATGTGCATCTGATCTTATAAAATCTGTTTCTTTGAAATGAAAAAGTGGTCATTAGCAAAAAGAAATCTTGAAAGTTGACGGGATGTTCAAATAAAACTAACCATGCTCATGGATCTGCCAAACCCAGTTAACATACTCAAAATTGGCTGAATGGGAGATTTACCACATTTCTGGTGGTTCCATAGTAGTGGTGGCCTGGAGACGGAAATCCAAAAAGTGCTTCACCACATCCCATCCCATTTGGAGTTTCTTTGGAGATTTCCTATGCTTGAAAGATTGGGTGATTGAATGAAGCTCCTTGTGTATTCTTTTGTGGTAAATGATGGTAAAATAACCTTTACTTGCTTGATCCTCAAAATCATAAGTGGGCTCCTCATCTTGGGGAGCATCCATACCAGAAACAATGGGCTGGGGAGAGGTTGGGTCTGGTTCAATCACTAATGCTTGATTGGATGTCTCAGGTTGATCTGGGGCCAGCTGGCATTGCTCAGAAGGGATTTGGGGTTCCTCAATGGTTGCAGTGGGTTGGGGACATAGGAAAGGTTCAGGAGTTATTTGGATTTCTGGTTGAGGGGAGGGTGCAATGGCTTCATGATTTGATGCTGTATCAGGGGAGGAGGGGGCTGGATTGTGATTTCCAATGATTTGTAGATGTGGGGTCATGTCCACAGGGGGATGAGTCAAGCGTGGACATTTTGGAGGTGGCTGTGATGGGGCTGTTGGGACAATGAAGAGCTGGGTGTGATGCTCATCTGTTCTCTGCGGGGGAGAAACCTTTTACAATTGTATTCTAAGGGAAAACAAACCAATCAGACCTCCAAATCTGCAAAAGTGAAGAATGAAAGTGGGGCAAAAACTTCAGATATCACTAAAGCTGGATTTTAACCTGTTCACAGTATCTTGGATTGACCTGGGGATCCTGAGGCAAGCACAGGTAGTGACCATCTCTTGAATAGTATCAACATTCCAATAGAATTCTTCCTCAGTTACTTCATGGACTTCTGATGCGGTATCGTACTTGTCTGCAGGCGCTGAGAGTCATTCATCTTCATGAGTTGATGGTGAGGACTCTGTTGATTATTCCAAGGCATTATTCAATGGATGCCAAGGTTGGTAGGGATTGTTCTTTTAATTTGATGAAATAAAAAACAATGGGTTAAAAAAACTGAAGGTGGGATTGCTTGTGTAGGAGCAGTGGATGCCATTGTGAGTGGATTAATAAAAAGATGGAAAAAAGATGTGAAGCTAGCTTGAGGGGTATTGGGGAATGGAAAAAAGGGGAAAAACCTGAGGGACGGGAGGGTTATTTATAGCCATTGACAAGAAGACTTGTTTCATTTTTCTTTCTGCAACCCACCAAACAAACATGGCTGCTGACCATGTCTACATGATGCCACATGCAGATCCATAGTCATTTGTGTGTCATTCTGGTGTGATGCATGTGGCTTGCATTATCTGGGGATGGACCTGTGCATATGTAAGCCTTGCTGACTTGCTGCATTAGCTGAAAAAAAATCTAGCACATTTATGGATGATGACAATTTCTTCTCATGAAAGACTGCAACCATCAGAATGCCTCATGGATGGTGACCAATGTTCTTCTTAATGTTTGCTGACCATTGCAGTTCTTTATTGATGGCAAGAATTGATTCTCATGAGAAACTGCAACAATTAGAATGCCTCAAGGATGGTGACCCATTTTCTTCTTAATGGTTGCTGACCATTTATTCTCCTGCCAGTGTCACATCAAGGAAAAATGTTCTTCTTAATGGTTGCCAACCATTGAAGTTCTCTTTGGATGATGACAATTGATTCTCATGAGCAACTGTTACCATTATAATGCCTCATGGAAAGTGACCAATTTTCTTCTTAATGTTTGCCAACCATTGAATTTCTTTATGGTTGATGAAAATTTCTTCTCATGAGCAACTCTCCCATGCTGTGATCCTTGGGACCCAACTCTTCTGGGAGGATGAATTGTCCATTTTGGTCCATGATGACATTGGGGTCTGCCAAAACGCAATTATTACATGCTCCTATGAGCTGGCCAAGATCTTTGAGGAGCAAAAACCTCATTGGCTTGGACCCATCAGCAGGCAGCTCATTCCTGATCTTAGAAATGAATTGGTCCTGGAGTTGGCAGTAGAAGTCTTCCGCTGCAGGTGAGAGTGGTGTCTTGATGTAGTTGTGAGTAATACTGGGGAGATTTGACAGCTCATCAACCTTGGTCCTTCAAAGGGTGGTGTGTTGGAGGACCATTTGTATTGGGGCAAAGTCACCTGCTTTTAGGGGGGGAAAAAGGGTAGTTTCCAAGTCACTGTACTCATTTTCTAGACTGATACCCAGGAAGCTAAGGAGAGAGAGGAGATCTTGAAGGCAGTTTTGCACTGGCGTTCTTGTGAGACAAACTCTACAATTTGTGGCAACCTGGGTGACCGCTTGGCAAAGCTTGGCCTTGGTATTTTGGATAGTGCTGTCATGCAAGTGAATTGCAGTCAGTTGTTTCCAAAAAAAAATACTTGGGTAGGAAAGATGGCAAAATGATGGTTGGATTTACTGTTCCTCATTCAAACTAATCCTGAACCATTTTCTGGAGAAGATAATGGAGCATGGGGTGTTGCGGTTGGCTTGCATTTTATTGTATTCCAATCACACCAGGTGATATGATGTGAGAATCACATCTGCATGTTCCAGTTGACAATCCATGGTCTGATGCTTCCGTTTTTCATGGTAGGTGAGAAAATTGATGGCCTTTGACTGCGTATGCTTCATAATCTCTCTTTTCAAATTCTTCAGGAGGCATGGGGGGGATATCACCAGTGTGGCTTGATGTGGAGGTTTTTCAGGGGGGGATCCAGGGGAAGGCCATAGGTCCGGGCTTGCAGAAAGGTGGTTGCAATAAGTGAAATCAATGGTATTGTTTTACCAAGACCCATGTTATTGGCAAGGATAGATCCAAGTGGGGATTCCGGAATGTCCTCACCCCTTGCAAGAGCTATGCTCTCACCAGTGATCTTGTTCTCCCATAGTGCACCACTATCAATTGAGGTCCTCTTCCAAAAAGCCAAGGCGGATGCAGCACGTGGTGATTCCCTATCAGGGAGGAAATCAAGTCCTTGAGACTGATGTGGTAGCAATGGGGTTTTGATTACATTGGCAGGAGGAGAAACAGGGTCCAGATCACACCCACTGGGCACCTTGAGTAGAGCAGGGTTGTAATTTAGCTCTTTGATAGCAGAAAGGAGGTCTAAAATTTCTGTGGCAAGGTTGGAAAGGGAAATGGGGTTGTTTTTTGCGGGATTGTATTGTGGAAGGCGTTCAAGGGTAATGAATGAGGAAACAATGGAGGTGGTGATGGCCATGAGATCACCTTTGCTGAAAAATATCAATAATGCCAAATTGACGTGACAACAGGCTGGGAGGAGACATGCAGAACTGCCTCAACAAATATCTGTGAGCTGTCTGGTTGGGAAATTCCATAGGGCATTTCCCAGCAGGGCCAAATGATGTTTGATTGGGGATATAAGGGAGAAGGAGAAATGACAGGGGAAGTGGTAAGGAGCCCACAGGTTGATCTAGGGTTGGGATTCTGACAAAAATTTTGCCATCTTGGCAAAGAAGGGAGACCCAATGAGTTGATGGATTGGAAATGAGATAGGGAAGAAAAGTTTCAGGAATTGAGGTGAGGGTGGTTTTGAGGATGCCAAGACATTTAGAAGTGAAGGAAGCCATGGCTAAGGTTTGATGAAGTTATGTGATGAGTAAGGAGTAAGGGATTTAATAGATGGATGGATGGAATATGTGGGAGATTGTGAGAAGAGCAATGATTCTGAGGGGGGGGAAAAGCATTTCAAGGTGATTACTTATATCTTTGATCTGACCAGGAGGTGGCTCTGCGGTAGGAATTTGTGTCAAAAAATGGCATAGTCTCATGCAGATGATGTACACCGTTGTTGATCAAACTATATAAATTTCTTGAAATGAGTGGCATATGACGTCATTACATTCAGGTTAATGCAAATTCTCATTGTGGAAGTATGCATAAGGGTGGGAGGGTTGATGTCTCACTTGCTTCAATTGTGGTAAAGGGTCTGCCACAGATTGATTTGAGAGGGTCTGAAATTGACTTGTGTGCTGGTTGGCAATCTTAAAGCTGCATTTTTGACGGATCTACATGGGATGAATGGAAAGGATGCTTGTGAAGGAACCCAAAATGGAGTTTTATGCTGGGTGGAAAGCTTACAAATCCTGAAAGGATCATGGTGCATACAACATAATGAGGTTTTGCAATCCCGTGGCCAAGGTCCAGCTTGGATTTTGAGTGCTACACAAGGGTGTGGTCATAAAATAAGCTGTGGATCAAAACTGCGTTGATGTGCCCACACCCTTGTGAAGGAACCCAAAATGGAGTTGTATGCTGGGTGGCAAGCGTAAAACTCCTGAAAAGGCCATGGAGCATAGGACATAATGAGGTTGTGCAAGACGGTGGCCAAGGTCAAGCTGGTCTTTTGAGTGCTAAACAAGGGTGTGGGCATTAAATAAGAGGTGGATCAAAACTGGCTTGATATGCCCGCAGCCTTGTGAAAGAACATAACATGGAGTTGTATGCTGGGCGGCCAGCGTACAACTCCCAAAAGGACCATGGAGCATAGGAAATAATGAGGTTGTGCAAGTGGGTGGCCAAGGTCCAGCTTGGGGTTTGAGTGCTACACAAGGGTGTGGGCATAAAATAATCTGTAGATCCAAACTGGCTTGATATGCCTACACCCTTGTGAAGGAACCCAAAATGGAGTTGTTTGCTGGGTGGCAAGCGTACAAATCCTGAAAGGATAATGGTGCATAAGACATAATGAGGTTGTGCAAGTGGGTGGACAAGGTCCATCTTGGCTTTTGAGTGCTACACGAGGGTGTTGGCATAAAATAATCTGTGGATCAAAACTGAGTTGATATGTCCACACCCTTGTGAAGGAACCCAAAATGGAGTTGTACGCTGGGAGGAAAGCATACAACTCATGAAAGGACCATGGATCACAGGAAATAATGAGTTTGTGCAAGTGGGTGGCCAAGTTCCAGCTTGGCATTTGAGAACTACACAAGGGTGTGGGCATAAAACAAGCTGTAGATCCAAACTGTCTTAATATGCCCACACCCTTGTGAAATGACCCAAAATGGAGTTGTATGCTGGGCGGCCAGCGTACAACTCCTGAATGGATCATGTTGCATAGGAAATAATGATGTTGTGCAATCTGTGCCTACAAGGGCTCAACTGCAATTTTTTTGGCTTTTGGAAGGGTGTGGGAATAACTCAAGAGACACCTGTTCTGAAGCTTCATTTCGACACACTTCCTGGGGGGGTTGGCATAGATATTATGCATGTTGTGTTCTCAAGCTGCTTGGAAAGAATTTCAAACAGAAACAGGAGGGTGCAGGCATCTTGGTGACAGAAACATTTCAAGCTTGCCCATGGTTGGCAACCATTGGTGCAAGCTAATGGTTGACAAGAATTGGGGAGAGCTAATGGTAGGGGACCATTGTGTCAAGCTAATGGTTGGCAACCGTTGGTGCAAGCTAATGGTTGACAAGAATTGGGGAAAGCTACTGGTTGGCAACCATTGGGGAAAGCTAATGGTTGGCAACCATTGGGGCAAGATAATGGTTGGCAACCATTGGGGCAGGCTAATGGTTGGCAACCATTGGGGCAATCTAATGGTTGGCAACCATGGGGGCAAGCTAATGGTCAGCAACCATTGGGTTTCACGCTAATTATTGATGACCATTTGAGCAAGCTAATTGTTTGCAACCATTGGTGAAAGCTAATGGTTGGCCAACATTAGGGAAAGATAATGGTTGGAAACCATTGGGGAAACCTCATGGTCGGGGACCATTGGGGAAAGCTAAAGGTTGGCAACTATTGGGGCAAGCTAATGATTGGTGACCATTGGCGCAAGCTAATGGTCAGTGACCATGTTGGAAACCATTGGGGCAAGCTAATGGTCAGCAACCATTTGTTACACGCTAATGGTTGATGACCATTGGGGCAAGCTAATTGTTGGCGACCATTGGGTTACATGCTAATGGTTGATGACCATTGGGGCAATTAATGGTTGGAAACCATTGGGGAAAGCTAATGGTTGGCAACCATTGGGGCAAGCTAATGGTTGGCAACCATTGGGGCAAGCTAATGGTCAGCAACCATTGGGGCAGGCTAATGGTTGGCAACCATTGAGGCAAGATATTGGTTTGCAACCATTGGGGAAGGCTAATGGTTGGCAACCATTGGGGCAAGCTAATGGTCAGCAACCATTGGGGAAAGCTCAGCCTAAGCTAATGAACAGCAACCATGAGGCTAAGGTAATGGATGGCAACCATTGAGGGTGAGTCACCCCTCAATGCATAAATGCGTACAAGGTAGTGTGTAGGTGTGGGTGGATAGTGCACCCAATTGATGAATCAATCCATCCCTCAATCGATCCATCCCTCCATCATTTGATCCATCCATCCATCCATCTATCTATCCATCTATCCATCCATCCATCCATCCATCCATCCCTCCATCCCTCCATCCATCCATCCATCCATCCATCCATCCATACCATTCATCCATCCATACCATCACCACAAGACTTCTCCACTATGTCTCCATCACCTGCACACAGAAACCCACATCCTCAGTTCCCTCTTCCCAGCCCACTGAGCCCACTTGAGATCAACCAACTGCTGATCCAGTACACACCAAACCCCTACCCTCAATTCCGTCTGCCCAGCCCACTGAGCCCACTGGAGATCAACCAACTGCTGATTGTCCAGCAATCACCACTCCAGACCGTGAGTGCTCTTTTCACTTTGTCATGTTTGCCTCAACTACTGACCAGACCTCCCTTAGCCTCTCTTCCACCACCCCCACCATGGGTTGAAGTTGTTGGCATGGAATCATCATCAAGCGGCCATGCTGCACCCCCCCCCACCCCCAGCCCAGACCGGTGGCTTGATGAGCACAAAGGAAGCCTTTGTGGTCTCAAAGTCTAACTTCCTTGCTAATAGCAAGCGGCAAATGGCAAAGCTCCTTAAAATGGCCAATTAAAAATCACTGCCACAATCAGTGCAAGAAATGGCAGTCAAGGCCTGTAAGGGTCTTCAAGATGCAATGGCCTGTGAGTTGAAACACTTGAATGCTAGTCTAATCCCTGGCTGATCCTCATTGTTTCCTTCACCAGTGGTTGAAAAAAGTGATGACCTCCCTCCTGAGGAGGAGGTTCAGATTGGGTCAGGGAAACATCTTGACAAAAGATGGGCTGCAACTGCCTCTTCCAATCCCAACAAGAAGAGGAATATGTTGAGACTGTGAAAATGAAGATGTGTCTGGTGGGATTTGAACCCACAACCTCAGATAGACTGAGACACATACTAGAGTGCTTCCTTTACCAACTAGGCTACAGACGCTTGTGGCTGCCAGGGTTGTTTGGTATTACTGGTCTAGGTTCAACTGCACAGCCTCCGTACTGTGGTGATACATCATGTTAGCAGGTTTAACCTCAACACCCCCCCTTGCTACGTGATGTAGAAAATGGGTACGGCGATACCCAGGTGAAAGAGTGATCAGTGTGGGGATTGAACCCGTGATCATGGGGTAGGCTTACAGGGGATTATGGTCTTACAGGAAGCATTCACATCTTATTCAAGTCTCTTATGTAAGCGAGTATACGCTCAGGTAACCTCTGGGCTCATAACCTTTTGAGCTGAGGAAAATCAGAGTAAGAGGCAAGTAGAAGGATGAGGAAAGGAAATCCTTCTACGAGTCTTGAGCTCTGTCCTCAGGTGGACACAGTGATACAAGTGTCACAATAAGTGTGACATAGTTTGTGAACATCAGAGAACCAGAAATGAAGCGCGTGTGTGTGACAGACAATAGAGAACACAAGAGTAGAGAGTTTCACACTAGGTTGATGATGGTGAAGACAGACTGAGAAAGAAATGAGGACATATGGAGAGAGAAAATTAAGAGAATGGATGAAAGAATAAAGACAGATAGAATATGATGAAGAAACTGAAAAGGAAACACATGGAATTTATGATCAAGAGATAGTAATCCCAACAGAATAAATTTGCGCGCTTGATGCAAAGTGATGAAGAGGAAAGTAACCCAGGCACCGCTACTCTGCCCACACAAGCTGCTCCAAATGAAGTGCCCTCCAAAGAATACCAACATCAACTCTTTACCCCTGAAGTCCCAGCAGAGCAGGCGTCCATCACCACTCCCCTTGAACCTAATGCTACACCAATGGTAACAGACTCCCAACACACCAAGGGGGCTACCCCCCCCTCTGCCGCTGATCCTGCAAATGAACCTGGTAATTCACTTCCATAAAATCCTTCCAAATACCTTCACTGATTTCCAATCACTGTAGCTTCCTCCATAGATTCACCTACACTGTTCAAAAAATACCCAGATAAACTCCAGGAAGCCATTCAACCCTTTGAAAATGGCATCATTGAATCAAAGTGCTACAAGAGCCCTGTTGAGGCAGCAGTGCACCTCTTTGGATTAGGTGCAAAAGACCACAAAGTATGGGGATTTTAACCTTGATTTCTATCTGAAACAATCTGTTTCAACACCATCAGTGCTGGTATTAAGGAGTGGATCAGTCAATTGGCTACAAGTGGTAAGCTTGATTCCACTGGGATCTTTTGCCCTCATAGTAGTCAACCTCTCCTCATTCCTACAGATGCAAATCCCTTCCCACCTTGCACATCTGAGCCATATTAAATGCCAGATGTATTTGCTCTGCCTTTTATACCCGGGTCACCACCCCCACCAGCCACAAACATAGGGTCTAAGCTGCACAATCTCTGGATCCACCTTACTCACCCTCCAGAGATTTCACAGGTTAGATGGGCACAATTATGGTTCCAATTAATCCTCCTGGTCTCAAGAGAACTCACACAGCCACCAGCATTTATCCAACCACCAGGTACAGAAGATGAGGCAAGCCGTGATATCTCAATCATCAAGTATTTGGCCGCTTTTCTTGGCTCACATGAAGACATAGCTCAGATTGAAGGACAGCGAGTTGACAGCCCTAGTCACAAATCTGGCTTCAACTCCCTGGACACATTGGTTGAAAAAATCTACCACCTGCTCATTGCATTTGCTCTCCTGCAGACCAAACTTTGATTTGAGGGGTCCTCAACAGCAGTGGCACCGCAGAAGGCCAAGTTCAACACCATCATGGTCACCATCACATCCCAACCCTACTACCACATTATGCTGGCCTAACTTGTAGCGGGAGTATGTGGCCTCTTGCTGATACCATCAGACATTAGGAAATTTCCCCTGGCTCAATCCCTCCAGCTCCTGAGCCTTGTCTCCAAAGCCAAAAAGCTAGAGCCCAAGAACATCAATGAACAAGTATGGAAGTAGCCAAATGCTTACATAGTGCAGCTTATCCAAGAATGCTTTTTCAGCCCTGAATTTTGGCCAGGAACAGAGCTTGCCCCAATGGTTGGTGACCATAAGCTTTCCCCAATGGTTAGTGACCATGAGCTTGCCTCAATGGTTGGTGACCATAAGCTTGCCCCAATGGTTGCCGACCATTAGCAGGCCCAAATGGTTTCCAACCATTAGCTTTCCCCAATTTTCACCAACCATTAGCTTGCCCCAATGGTCACCAACCATGAGCATTCCCCAATGGTTGCTGGTAATTAGCTTTCCGCTATGGTTGCCAACCATTAGCTTGCCCCAATGGTTGCCCCAATGGTTGCTGACCATGAGCCTGCTGCAATGGTGGCTGTCCATTGGCAAAATTACACCTTTTTTAACATTCAAGTCATCATCCTGCTGTGCTTTGCAATTATTGAATACTGAACCTGCTCTCCTAATTTGATAATCATGCAGTGAAAACAACAAACAACCCATCATGGTACAATACCTCTTGAATGAATCCCCATCAAAAAACCCCAGACTCTTCAATCAAGCTGTTTCCAGCAGTGTACCTGGCTCCAACTCCCACTTCTCTCAATTTCTGTCATCCTACTGTTGATTTGTGATTAATATCACCAAGTCAATGGATACTCACTTCCAACAAATTCCCAATTCCCTACAACAATCCCAGGTTCAATCACTGCCATCATCTTGCATTCATCAACAGATTCACTCCACTACCTATCTAGTCCCATCCAAGTCTTCATGTCTACTACATGGCATATCAAACCTAGCAAGAGAAGTTTTTCTTCAAGACCTTGCAAAAATCAACTCCCCTTTCTGTGGTTTCAATTGTTCTGAGCCTTGGGAATTGCATTGGAACCAGCTGTTTATGGTACTCATCATTAAACATTGGAACCATGCCCATGCACATGGTGAATTCGGAAACTACCCATTCAACTCAGTGCATAACACCAAATTCAACCTTACCATTGTCCTCATGAGGTGGTTCATGGGCAGGAGATCCAATATTAAGTCTGGAAAATATTTTTCACAAGCCCATGCAGCAAAACAAAATCAGACAAGAAAATCCAGATGGAACAAACAAGTAAGCAGTTACTCACTATCATCCCATGGTATTTTATATCCCATTTTTTTCACATTGTTTTTCTTCTCTGCCTACAGCTCTCAAATAAACAAACAGAGATCTTGGAATCACTTGGATTACCAGAAAATAAGTCCAGTATATTCAGTGAAACACAATGTTGCACTGACACTGAGGTCTCCAATGAAAAGGTCTTCCAGAAAGTCAAGTGCCAAGTGCAATCTCAAGGTTTCTCTGCCCTTGGTCACCAAATAGATAGAAAATTTTACAACATGAAAGCTGACAGACTTGGTAGACAGTAAAAACGTGGTCATTCATTGTGGATGATGAGGAAACCTTCCAACCTCCAAGAAAAACTCACAATGGTTCCAAAAATACTCCTGAGCAACTGTTATCATCCTGATTTGATTTCTTACCTTTCTCCAGAGGGCAAACAGCTTTTGGATATGCAGCCTTCAATTGAACTTGCCTTCGTAATGTCTAAAAATCATACCTTAAATTATTTGTAGATCTCAAGTCATGTTTCAATATTGATTCTTGTGATAATAGAATGTTCAACTCTCACTAATTTAATCCATAGACTCTTGCAAGGATATCCTACTTGAATTTTTTTTTTCATCAGACATACTTGTGTTGTAAATTCACATAGATATCATTAAATCTTGAACATGTCCAAAGTGTTTTAATTATCTTCCCCTGGATCAAAATATGCTCTACATTGTGTAATTTTTATCAACATAAATGTACCAATACCATTGACATAAAAGCTCCTTCATTCAATGATTTGATGTGGTACAGACCTTTGAAATATAAAACTGCTTTTGGAAACCATGCACATGTATGTGTACACCACGGGGCCACTTTTGGCCGTTGAGGACCACCAAGCCAATGACAAGGGTTGATTCAACAGCGCGTGCATCGACTGCCTGACATTTTGACAACCTGGTTGGCCAACTGTTGACCAACCAACAAACAATGGTTGACCAACCCATGTTTAAATCCACCAGTTGCCTGGTTGGTGATGGGTGGTCAGAGTTGTTGTAACAGCAATTTGCCCCTGCAGTTGAATCACCAGCAGGGGTGGCTGTCAGTGACTTGCCGTTGGGGTTGAGGCAACATCACCTCACCCCTGCAGTTGATTTACCAGCTGGATGCACAGGGTGGATCCATGTGAAGTCATGTTTTCTGACCCATGAAATCAGCTGTTTACCGGTTTACTGTTGATTGGCTCAGAAAATGATCATCATCATTGCTCTCACTCACTCAACCTCTCTTGATCCATCCCACCACGGTGGACTGCTAATACTACTTCCCTCTCTCTAGACCAACCAAAACCTGACCATCCTTTCCCCTCCTTCCCTCCTCATCCATCCATGCAACACCCCCCTTTCTCTCTCCTTTGAATCTCCCCCTCACAGGTACCGGTCTCTTCTTGGGTAACACTCAATCACTTGCCAACAATGATGGCCCCCTTGGTCTCCTGATAGAATTCTTGGTCATGGGAACTGGGTGAGCAATTCATTCCCTACCTACTCCCCCTCTCTTCTTCCCTTCTCCAATTCACTGACAAAACTCAATCATCACTCAGATTACTACCACCAGTTTTTTGGAATGTCATGGCCTCACTGGGTGAAATGAGTTGAGTACTTTTCCTGTGGCCCTCCCTCTCCCTTTGCTAGACTCCTCTGATCTCCTTCTCTCCTCTCTCTGCTACCCAGTTCCTCATTTGCCCATTGCAGATGGTCATGTCACCCTCATCATCCATCCATGACACATGTCTGTTGTCTCCCTGCCATAATGAAAAAATCAATGAATTAACACCTTCAATCTCATGCCTCTTCACAACCATTGAAAGCTGTGAACAACCTTGATTTGATTCAACAAATTGATTGCAATCAACAGTACTGGCGAGCTGTAGGGTATAAATATTAAACACTGTTTGTTTTACAATCCCCATCCCATGAGAAAACTTCACAATAGTTTTTTTTTTTTAATTTTTGGAAATTTCTTTCTATTAAATTGTTCAAATACAAATATAAAATTCTCCCACAAAAAACAAAAAATCATGTAATAATATTTATGACAGATTAAAACATTAGCAATTAAAATAAAATAAATATAAATGATTTATTTGATCTGGCAAGCCCAATGCACCAACAATGGAAACCAAAAAACAAAAGGTCAAATCATCGTCAAGAATGACAATGATTTGACCCACAAGAACCTTCTGACCCTTGAGTTGAATTGCTGTCAGCTCAAAATTGACAGAAATTTGACAAGGGGCCAACCGGGAACAGGTGGAATTGGCATTGAGCAATGAGCAAGCCCTTGACCACGCTTGACATTTTTGAACACCAACGTTATTTTGAAGGGCGCACTCCCACTAAGGGAGTGCTGTCAAACCAGTGTTGGCCAAGCTGGGGGCTCAACAGCAAGTTGGCCCTGTGGTGTATGTGTATGTTCTGTAAATCATGTTTGGGTCCTGAGCCAAGTATTTCCAAAATTTTCTCAAGCCCATGTGGCATTTAGCAAAGTCATCTTGGCACCTGGCAAAGCCTTCTTGTTGCCTTGCCAATGTGCACTTGGCGCCTGGCCAACTTGGTCTGGTGCCCGGCCAAGTTTATCTTGGCGCAGATCAAAGCTGGTTGCATTGACCCACCAATCGCATGATCATACTTGAAAAAAAAAAGGCTTGAAGTTGGGGGGAGGGAGGCTGGTCACTTATGGTACAACCAGCATTGATTGGCATCAAGGGAAGCTTGATTATGTGCCAAGTTTTAATCCCTGAAAGCCCAACCTAATCAAGCTCCCTGGGCGCCAATTGAAGTCCTGCTAGGCACATGCCAAGTCAAACCTGGACAGGTGCCCAGATGCGCTTTACACACCATATGTGTAGATGGCCATGGGAGAGGCCTAAAACAACATTTTCAATCAAAAATATAAAACTTTGGTTTGCAATATACACCCCCATTTGCAAATTGATGGTGTATAAAGCCCATCTGGGGGCCTGGCAAAGTTCCAGGTTTTTTTTGTAAAGTTTGTGTGGTGTCCAAAAAAGCTAGCTTGGCACCCAGCAAAGTGATCTTGGTGCCCTTTCAAGTGCCAGTTGACCAATCCCCAAATTGGCCTGGTGCCTTGCAAAGTTGGTTTGGGTGTCAATCAAAGCTGGTTGCGCAACCAATTCTCAATTGTATTGCTTCTCTTGTCTTGACTCAAAATGTTTTTTTTTTTTACTTTTTACTTTAAATAGCTGCCCATAAATTAATAAAATTAATTTAAACAAGGTTGAAAAAAAACTTACCTTGTTGAATATGCTTTGACAAACAGTCCCATGAATTTTTTCTACCCACTTTACTTTTCCCCCACATCATCCAATTTGTCCCTCAAGCAGGAGAAGATAAAAAAAACATGAGAAAAAAAAACAACAAAATATAAATATATATATATTTCAGAGCACACCATACCAGGATGGGTTTCCCAGCAGATAACACTCATTAACTTTTCCCCCCACATCATCCAATGAGTACCTCTCGCAGAAAAAGATAAAAAACCATGACAAAAAATACAAATAAAATAAAAATAAATAATCAAAAATAAATTTGAAAGAAATATCCATATTCTGTAATCCAATTCAACTTGTGAGCTCAATTCTCAAAGGTAAAAATAATGCTTATACACCAGGGCCAATTTGGGGTCTCTGGCTGACCATTGACATGAATTCACTATATGTGGCCAATGTTGTCTCAAATAAGTATCAAACGTTTCACCATGAAAAGACAATGATGCATTCTGTGATTCACCATAACATATACTAGGTTGACTGTGGATTTTGCCTTGATGGAAATTAAAAGTCAACTGGTTTTCACCTTGGTTAAATTCAAAGTCAGTCTGCATTCACCTTTTTGGAAAGTGAAAGTCAAAATGATTTACCCAATGATCAAATTTGTTTTCCGGATCACATCACCACACAAAAATAAAGAAATTTAAATGTTTTCAAAATTGTAGCACTTTCTTTTTTAATGCATGTGCAGTTTTTTCGAATTTTATTTGCATTTACTCTTAAATGAATGTCACCCAAACAAAATAACAGTGGATTTTTCACTGGGTGAAATTTTAATTTTCACACAACTATTTGTACATGCGTTTCACAGGAAAATTTTGTAAATTCAAGGTGGTTTTCACCTGATTTTATTCATTTCATAAATGCCTATAAAAATATCAAAATTCTTTTTATAATTCAAAATCTGTTGAGTGGAGCCAAACTAATATAGACAGGCCATCTTGTTCAGAAAGTGCAGCATGACAATAAATATCACCACAAGTCATGATCTGCCAATTATTGGTTTCTCTCACTTGAAAAACATTCAGATGTTCCCAACTTGAAAGCAATTGTGTATTTTTTTCAAAAAAATTGATGAAAATATAAAAATTGGGGAAATCATGAACAAGATCAACAATATTGATAATTTTTGTAATCATACCAAAATGTGGAGTATTATCTAGATAAAAACAAACAATGCTGTTGCCCATATGTTTATTGTGTGTGGTGAAGGTTGAATTTGTGAAGATTTGAGGTGGAAACCAAGACCAGACTGTGTTTTAATTGCATATAAGAGAAGAACACAATGAGTCATAGCCAAGACGTGAGTATGAACTGAAGATAGCATCAAGGAGATAAACCAACGGGTGAGAAGATTGGCTAATTTAAGGAGTTTATCAGTTGATGAAGATGATGAGGAAACAAACTCCTATACTGTAGAACAGAAAAATGTGAATAAACAGTTGGCGTGATACCGGCTAGCGTGGAAAGCAATTACGTTGGCCAATTGATTTAACCGGAGAAGCCAGCTGTGATCAGAAGATTATGAACTCGAGCGCCTTGAACAATCTGAAAGGAGGAAAAGATGAGAAATCACTGATTTTTGAGTTGACATTCATGTTAACATCCTTACAATTATACGAGCTGGCTGCAGAGTACCGTTGATTGAGTTGAGTTGAGATAGAGATTGTTTCTTGAGGATTGTTGATGGCGAAATCAAAGTGGGAGATGGTTGTGTGACCGTTGGAGTGTCTCAAGATTTGATTGATTCAGTCTTCGACAAGTTTAGTCTACGCGTCTTGACGGTAAGAGTTCCTGCGCCGGTTCCTGTGGGAAATGGAGTGCGGGTAGCCGCGCGGTACAACAATTGAAGTGAAAAGGTGAATGAGAAAATATAAGGAAGTAAAACAGAAAGGAAAAGAGCTCAGTACACAGCATTGATTCTAACAGAATTCTTCCAGTTAAGATGATGGTGGTATCCCCACCATGGGGACAAAATGATGTTCTGAGAGACACATGAATTAGTTGGAAAATTGATAAAATGTGAGGATTGAATTTGACAAAAAAGTAGACGGAGAAAAAAGAGCCAAGACACAGAGGATCACTTGATCTGAAGCTGCAAGTTGTAAGGTCCAAAAAAGGATTGATTTAAGTTTTAAAGAGGCGCCTGTGATTAACGCGTCAAAGGTTATCTCCTCTAAAAAGGGAACAGATCAATCAACATCTATCGGTCAAAAAGAAAAGGACAGTGAAGCATTGAAACAGTAAAGAAAGAAAAAAAGAACACAAGGAAGGAAAGATAAGAAGAGAAGATTGGGGTCGTCAAAGTCATACCAAATAACCAAATGACAGATGTCAGTTGAGGATTTGGTTGTCAGATTTTCTGAGGATCAAAGAGTTGATTTTTCCGAGGAGTTGGATTTATTGGATTGATTTGGGATGAGACCGGAAGGGAGAAGTGTAGGTGTTTAGCGGCGTCGACAATAGTGGAAGAGGGATGATCCAAAGAGATTGGATGGAGGAGGGATGAAGGAGCTCAAGGTGACTGAGAGTGATCAGGAGAAATGGAAACAGGTGTGGAACTCAGGTGACACGGCTGAGGACGGGCGCACGAGAAAGGTAGGGATATTTTCAACACCGCCCATTATTTGGTATGAGGAGACAGAAGAAAGGAAGAGATGAAGGTGTCAAGGGAGGCTCTGGTGCACGCTTTGGTGAGACAGTCAGCAATCATGTCTTTGGACTTGATGAGTGTTAGCAAGATGAGTTTATTATTGAGGTCTTCTCTGAGTCTCTTTGCCTTGATGTCAAGATGTTTGGTTTTTGAGTTGTGTCCAAAGTGTTTGACCTTGTTAAGTAGTCCCTTGTTATCAATTTTGAAATTGGAAGGTTTGATATCAATTCCCCAAAGTTCCTTGATAAGGTGGGAGGTCCAGAGATTCTCTTGGCAGGTGTTGGAAAGAGTGCACAGTTCAGCCTTGGTGGAGGAGAGTGGGATGTCTTTCTGACTGGAGCTACACCATGAGATGAGGCAGTTTTTCCATATGCATAGATATCTACTTCTGGACCTTCTTGAGTAATGATTAACCTCCCAGGTTGAGTCACTGTAGTATTGAATGTTGTGGAGTTGATCTTGGCTGGGTTCAATTTTTAGAGAGAATTTGATAGAGCCAGCCAGATACTTGAAGACGTGAACCACCTCTTTCCAGTGATTGATACTGGGTTCATTGTTGAATTGGGAGAGGATCAATACCGCGGGGGAAAGTTTGGGTCTGGTGCGGCAGGCTAGGAAATTTAGAATTCAGGTGAATGTCCGGTAGTTTATATTCAGAGCTTTGAACTTATCTCTTTCTTCTTCACTTGCTGGGAGTAATTGTATGTTGGGTGTGAGCAGAGTGGATACAGGTCTGCATACTTGCATGTTCAAGAGTTGGAGTACTTTTTTTATTATATTATACTGGTTTAGTGTGATTCGATTGTTTTCAATTTTCATTACCATTCCAGGGAGAAGATCCGGGTTGTGAGCTGAGGATTCAGGGAATCGAGTGAGAAAGAGTTTTTCAAACTCATCTATCTTTCCGACAACTATGAGATCGTCAAGATGAAAGAATAGGAAGGAATTTCTGTCCTAATGAATGAAGAGACAGGGGTCAGAGTTGGAGACAAGAAAATTAATGCTTTTTAGCCAGTTGGTTAAAGTTTTGTACCAGTTGGCTGGGGCTTGTTTTAGACCGTACAATGATTTGTTTTAATTTTAGGAAGGGGGCAGACCGTTTTGAGTATTTTGGAGTTTTTATGAAGATTTCCTCTAGTAGAGGAGCATAGAGAAAAGCGGACTTGACGTCAAATTATCTTAAGGGGAGAGATTTGTCTAGGCTAAAAGAGAGAAGAGCAAGAAGAGAGGCAAATTTTCCCGTAGGAGCGTAGGTCTCAAAGTAGTCGACACCTGGAACTTGTTGAAATCCACGGATGCAGAGTCGTGCTTTCTTCCTTTCTTTGGAAGAGGCCATCGGAGTTTTGTTTTTTAGAATTAGAGTGGTGTGAGGAAGTTATTGGGCGTCTTTTGGTGGTCCTCCCAGACATCTTTGGACTCTATGGACTTAAATTCTTCATCAATTGCGTCCTTTTACTCTGTGACTTCATTGGTGTGATAAGAGTATTTTGGGGGCTTGAATTTCTCTGATCGATCGCGTAGGTGGCATCTGGGAGTGGATTCAGGAACTGGGAGATCAGATTCCTCCAAGATTTTTTTGATGGTGCCTTTGTGGTGGGGGTCGCAGGATATGAAGTGATCGGGGTTGGATTGTTCTTTGTCTGACACATTGTTCAAGGGCGCATTTGGGTATTAATGTACGGTCTTGATGTGATCTGAATGATAACCTGATGGAGAGGGAGGTGTTTCAATGACATTGTTCCAGTACAATGAACAGTCCAATGTGATTTCAGTGTGATTTTTGAATCCAAGAACTTTAATGTGTCTTGAGAAGAAAATTTGGCCAGAGTCCATTAGTAGTTTTTATGACCAAATTTTTTCTTTGTAGCCAATAAGGGTAGTTTTAATTCCTTTGGGATCAAGTTTGGAACAATATTGAGCTGGCAATTTCAGAATCACCACCTCAGCTCCTATAGGATGGAAGAAGTCAAGAGGAATGGATCTATTTTTGAATATTTCAAAGGGACATTTTTTACTTTTATGAGAGGGGAATTGGTTGATCGTCAGAACACAGGCTTTGAAAACTTTGTCCCAGTGCTGAGTCTTTGGTCCTGAATCAATAAGGACGGTACGTGGACTTTTGATGATTTTTCTGTTGTATCTCTTGGCGAGTCCGTTTTGTTCATGAGTGTATGGATTGGAATAGCGGTCCCTTATGAAATTTTTTTCACAGAACTCTTTCATATTTTTATTCACAAATTCTGTACCTCTGTCTGAGTGTAGGACCAAGGGGTAGTAGCCAAAGCATTTTTGTTTGATTTTGATGGCATTTTGCAGGATGGTGGGGACAATGTCTTTGGACTTAATGGGGATGGCTGAACAGAATCTTGTGGAGCTGTTGGAAACTGTGAGAATATAACAATCCCTGTTGTATGAGGGAGGATGAATGGGGTCAATCAAGTCGAGATGAAGCTCTTGGAATGGTTTGTCAGCTTAAGAGTGTGTGCTCTTGAAAGACCCTTGAGTGATTTTCCCCAGGGCACAGCTCTTACACTCTGAATCGGGGCTGATGGGAATGCTCAGCTTATTCCTTATTTGGCTGTAACTTGCATGACCAAGTGCCTTGTGAATCATTTCAGATTGAGAGAGCAGACAGGATGAGTTTGTTGTTGATGGAGAGAGTGGGAATATTGTTGTGGTAATATCTGGAGAAAAAAAGCTGATTGTTTCTTGAGACAAAAAATTGATTTTTTTCAAATGAACACTGATATCCATCTAGCACTAAACATCTTACGTAAAGGAGATTGGTTGAGAGGTTGGGGACAAGGTACACATTGTTAATGAGAACAGGTCCGAGATTTCCCATAATACAAATTGACCCAACTCCTTCAAACGGAAGAGATTCTGAATTGGATCCCGTTTTAACTTGTCTGACCTTTTTGTATGAGATAGCCACAAATAAGTCAGGGTCAGAGACCATGTAAGACAAGCACCCAGATTTGAGTAATATGTGACTTGTAAGAGGAGAGGGGTTTTTTGATAAGAAGCAACTAACGGAGATGGAAGACTTGTCTTTGTTCTTCTTCTTGAGGTAGGCATCCCTGAGTTCAGGATGAAGGGCCCAATGATTTGTGGGTGAGTGAGGAGCTAGATTATTGTGTTTTCCTCCCATGCATCTGGGAAGGGGTTCTCGGTCAGTACGGAGAGCCATGAGCTGAACTTTTCCTTCGTCCTTGATTCTCCTTTCCTTGGCGGAAATTTGAAGATTATTGAGTACCAGGTTGGGAGAGATGACTGAGGAATGGGTTATCTGTTCCTTGACTACCCTGAAGGTTGGAGGAAGCTTGTGAAGAAGCATGTAGGCAACAATATTGAGAGGTAGATTGATACCTACCTCATAGAGACGATGGATGCAGATTTCGGCGGAGGTGATAAAAGAAGGTATGTTGTTGACATTGAAGGGGAGATTCTGGAGGTTTTCAAACACACAAGCTCAATTGGATGCTTTGGACGGTTGAAATTGAAGGGGAGATTCTGGAGTTTGTCAAACAAACAAGCACAATTGGACGCTTTGGACAAGGCAAAGTATCTGATTATGGCCTTCCAGATCAGTTTGTCGTCCTTCTCATTGTTGAAGGTGATGATGTTAGCATGAACAGTAGGATCCAGTTTGGAGATTAGAATTGACCTAATGTATATTTTGTCCTTGAATGTGAGAAGAGTGTCCTCCAAAAGAAGAGCCAACCGGGTTCCTTGAATGTTCAGCATGTTGTCTCCCCTGTTTTGCCAGAGTGAGAAGTTGTCCATAGTGAGCATCGGAATGGCTTTGATGGTGGTTTTGAGGATGTTTTGGAGTAAGGGGTTGTTTGAGTTGAGTGAGGTGCCTTGGCTCATAGTGAAGTGGGGAGTTGACAGTTTTTGAGGTTGATTGCCGTTGAAACTTTTGACTTTTAATTGTGATAAAATATGAGGCTTGCATTCGACAAAAAAGTAGACGGAGAAAAAAGAGACAGAGGACCATTTGATCTGAAGACAAAAGTTGTAAGGTTCAAAAAAGGATTGATTTAAGTTTTAAAGAGGCGCCTGTGATTAATGCATCAAAGATTATCTCCTCTAAAAAGGAAAAAGATCAATCAACATCTATCAGTCAAAAAGAAAAGGACAGTGAAGCGTTGAAACAGTAAAGAAAGAAAAAAAGAACACAAGGAAGAAAAGATAAGAAGAGAAGATTGGGGTTTTCAAAGTCATACCAAATAACCAAATGATGGATGTGAGTTGAGGATTCAGTCATCAGATTTTCTGAGGATCGAAGATTTGATGTTTCCAAGTATTTGAATTTATTGGATTGATTTGGGAGGAGACAGGAAGGGAGAAGTGGAGGAGTTTAGCAGCGTCAACAAGAGTGGAAGAGGGATGATCCAAAGAGATTGGGTGGAGGAGGGATGAAGGAGCTCAACGTAACTGAGAGTGATGAGGAGAAATGGAAACAGATGTGGAACTCAGGTGACACGGCTGAGGACGCGCGCACAAGAAAGGTAGGGATATTTTCAACAAAAATCATGATCAATCCAGTTAATATGAGGTTTTACCTTCCTCAAATGATTAAGGAAATCAGTGTAATCTTTCCTTTTTGCCAGATTTGGTTTTGAATTCATCTGATTGTCATTTGCATCTTTGCTTCTTGAATATGATGTAATAAGTTTTACTTCTGGGGGGGCTTCAGGGTTTTTCAAAATGTTCTCCAAGTTGTTATATTGGGAGAATCTCTGCAAAAGAGTCAAGGGTATATTTGCTGCAATCAGAAAGAAATGAAAATTAGTTTTTCGTGATTAATATGATTCAAAATTTGAGCTTATCTTGTACCTGTTGAATTTTTATGGTTAATACGGGCTCAAAGCCCATTTATTCTTTCATATGCCCATGTGGAAGAACAAGGAGCAGGACCTCATTGCATTAGGAGCTCAGGTATATGTGTGGAAAGGTGGTGGTTTGGTTTGTATTTTCATGCAGGAAAAAGCTTCTGAAAACTTTTTTCAGCATGAAAAAAAAGGCTGCACCTGCCGGCAGGTGTAGCACCTGAAACTTGTTTTGCCTTGGTTTTGACTCTGAGAAAACTCTTATTCTAAATTTAGTTGGAACCTGAGAAAAGTTGTTTGTATCAGTTCTTGAGGATTCCAAGTAATTCTAGTGCATGCATGGAATACAGAAGATTTGGAATTATGGGGAAATTCAATTTTATGTAAAGTGATAGAGGAGTGAAGCAGTGCGGTTTCACACCTGACACATAAAAGTTACTACCTGCGTTGGATAAGTCAAGATTTTGATGCTTTTTTTCTTTCTATTTCCTATTAGATCATTACAAGAGGTTTTAAGGGTCCTTTTTGTTTTTTTGTTACTTTGTGGTTGAAAAAAATTGTATTTTTTGAACATATTAAATTCAGTTTTTAATATCTTCTTTTTCTTCTTGCGAAATGTAATAAATCTCAATTTGATGTAGGAAATTGAAATGTCAATCTAAATTTTAACTGAATATTCAAAAATCTACTCAGACATGTTGGAAATATTGTACCACATAGATATTGAGTTCAGTTATACATTTCAAATAAATTAATTTGAAATTGAAATAATTGAGGAGTTTCACATTTTATTTTACAAAATGAATGAATTTACAAAAAGAAAACCATTTCCTTGAATGATTTTATTTCTCTAATGTCTTTTTGCGGAAACTTTTTTTTTAATATTTCTTATAATATTGGAAGCTCAAAAGAATTAATCTAGTGATATTGATTTGTTTTATTTAGCAGTAATTAATTAATAAATAAAAATTTTCTAAAATTTAGAGCTTTTGATATTGTTTTCTGGGTGAAAACAGAGGAAATATAGAAATACTTGGAATTAAATTTATTCAAACCAACGTGGGGTTTCAAGTGATTTTGCTAATATTTCTAGTTTATCCTCTACTGGCTTCATCTCCAAAACCAATTTCTCTTTCCAATTTAATGTGGCAAGAAATAGAGGTCAGTAACAATTAGAAGGGAGGGATTCACATGGTTTCATCTGATAATTTGGGACTATTTCATCATAAGTTCTTCCATATTCTACTTGTTTTTTAGCTTGACCTTTAGTAGACCACACAGGACCCTGGACATGTAACACTTACCAGGAAAATCAGCCATTGTGTATTCAAGGTAGGTAGTGAGGTAAAGAATGGTCCAATATTTCTTCTTTTAAATGGTTGGGTATCATGTGGTTGAGACTAGAATGCAGCAGGACTACTCGGTGAAGGATGACTGGCTTATATACCATAGAAAAAAACAGTAACATGTAACAGGTGTGTGTAATATGGTGGACAGGTGCATAATATGTGGAATCTACATAGCTTATTTCTGCAGATAGAGTGGTGTATCAATACAGTTTTGGTCTTTATGCATAATATAGATATGTGTCTTGTGCTGGGGAGGTGGACAACTTATGATAAGTCTTCCACCTCCCCAAACAATTGACATGTGGGAAAGCATGAATAGTTCAAATTCTGTAGCAACGTTTGGGAGGTGGACAACTTAGCACAAGTTGTCCACTGTGCCCTAACCCCGATGGCAGGATTTTGAGGAATTTGAATGATGGTTGACTCCCTGCGGTACAGATCTTCTTTCTGAAGATAGAGTGGTGTATCAAAAAAGTTTTGGTCTTTATGCATAATATCAATATGTGTCTTTTTGCGGGGAGGTGGACAACTTACAAAAAGTCGTCCGTCTCCCCAGACAATTGACAGGTGGGAATACATGAATAGTCCCAATCTTGTATGAACGTTTTGGAGGTGGAAGACTTAGCATAAGTTGTCCATCACTCATTTGTTCTGTTATCTTTCAATTCAATTGGTATGTCCATTTTACAATTTATGCACACTTCCCCATGGACTTTGGGAAAAAATGAAAATAATATTTCAAAAGCAACAGGTAATTTTTGAATTTCATACAATCAATTAATTTTTTAACCATATCTATCTTTTTTTCCATTTACTTTAGAAACAATTTCATTGGGAGAACAACTATGCAGTTTCAGAGAGGCATTTGCTAACTTTTTTTATTTGGAATGAACAACCAAAATGGGTATGGTGTTCTGTTAATTTGAGACTTGGTGGAGGAAAAGTAGTTTGATGTGGAAAAACAGAAGTTTGCCATAAAATTTCTACAATACCACCAACTTTTGCATATTCCACAATGAATCCAAGGGTGGGGAATGAGAGACCGTGACCTGTTTCTGCAGAGGGAGGGGGGATTGGTGTTCCTTTTGTCTTCTCAATATAAGAGAACAATCCATAAGTATAACCATTGAGGTCATCCTGATAAGTATGAACAACATTGGAAAAGTCATCACAAGTCACAATGACATTGGATGCATGAAGAAATGAGTCTCTTTGATCATTCCACTCTGGAGACGTCCAGTTTGGAATTTTGAAGTCTTCTGATACTTTTCTGTTCTTTGCATGAGCCGTTTTGGAGAGAGCTTTGATTCAATTAAAGACTAATTCATTATGGACTGGAAGCTTACTCCACAGGAGATCATCAATGGCAATTTCTTCTTTGATTAAATCCCTCCTTCTTGCATATATTCTTATGATGGAATGATTTTAATAATAAATCAATAAACAAATCAATGATGAGCAAGTTGGAATTGAGGAAAAAATACCTGCAGAATATCCTTTTTCAGTGCCTTGACAATATCCAATTCCAAAAATAGATCCAGTTTTGGTATTACAATTGGTTTTATTCAAATTTTTACAATTGTTCGCCATTATGTAGAGATCTTGAATCATTTCTGAGAATATACTTGCAAGGCATGTGTATGGTCTTTGAGATAGTGAATGATACTTAAGGACAAAATATGGTTGATATTTTTGATCAGAGACAACATTTAGATTGATTGGTAGGCTCATGTTTGGTACCACTACCTGATAGGGAATCAGCTTTTGCTTCAAAGTAACAAAATAAATTGATTCTGAGTTTGATTCCTTAGATGAATAATTGAGCTCAGCTTTACAATGTTTCTTATGAGCTCTGGATCTGCATGGCTCTGATTCAATAAATGCTATTGCTTTTTTGCATTGAACAGATGGGTCTGTTTTTGAATCCTGATGCTGGTTCTGATTCACTAGCTCATCCATACTACGAACCGTGTTTCAAAAAAAACACCAGGAATTAAAGTTTCAAACATGGTAAGAAAATCAAATGGTTGAAGTTAGTAAAATGAAACCCTAATGTCTTTATATTCAATGAAATTCATACATTCTGGAACCTCCAACTGTTTCCAAAGATTGCAACTCGTAGTTTTTTTTCAGGGTTATGGATGTGTGAGGATTAGATGTAGTGGAAGCTTTCACATTAGCTTGATCCATTGTTAAACTTAAAAAGTTTGAAAAACAAATGTTTCATGATTGTTCATGAATTTTTTAAGCAATGATATTCACTGGGATAGGAGGACAGAAGAGGGTTTGATGGTTTATGATTCAGCCTACAATGAAGATTGCTACAAGAATGACAAGCCAAGGTGCCAATGATGATGAGGAAAAAAATGAACCTTTGGCCGTCTTGTTGGAAGATTTGACTGTAATGGAAGAGAGGCAAACAAGAATGGTAAGGAAGAGACAGATTCAAGTCAGTAAATAATCAATCAAACATCATTTGAAGATGAAAACAACATGGTAAAGATCAGCATGATAGCTTGATGGGTTCTTACTGGGGTGATGAAGAGTGCAAGAGTATTAAGTTGTGATGTAGTAATGTTAGATTTCATGAGATTGAGTGCATGTTTGTTGGTGATGACTGGTGAGGATGGAGTGATTATCTAATGCATGTGGTGTGAGTGGGATAGGCAGAGATGAAGAACAGAGTTAGCCTCAATACCATGCTTTAGAAGCGGTGAAACAATCTGATGGATTGAAAAGTAGAAATCAAGAAACTCACCACCTGGAATTGGTTGGTATTGTATGGGGTGATGCCAGAAAGGTGGCCTTGTTGCTTGCTTAAGGGGGATGGTGATGGCTGATTAGTCGTTCCTGGTGTCTAGGGAGCGAGTCGCTTCCATCGCAAAGCAAGCAAAGAGCTTGCGTATGCCCACACCTCGCATTGGAATTGTTCCTCCAATTGCAAGGTCTGTGCACAATACAGCCAGGACCCCGGTCGCGCACAGACATTTGGAAGGGTCCTGGCAAGGTTGCAGACACCAGCAAAGCGAAGCCGAGCTAGGAGCTCGCCATCGCGAGGCAGCTACTGCTGCTGTAGCAACAACCCAACCGCGATTGCAGTCGTGCGCGGGCATATCTGCGACCGACTGCAATTGGGGTCATTGCACTGGCAAATCAGCCAGTGGGGGTATGGCCTGGCCAAGGCAAGATGCAAGGCCATTGGGGAATGGTGGTGACCCCTGGATTAGGGCTTCTTGAGAGGGGTTTGGACCTTTGACATTTCAGATTAATTGGCCATGGAAAAATCGTGCAAAGACAATAAAGACTATAGATGATTCAACAAAATTAAATAGTACAGAATATTGGGTTGTGATTAGTAATAAAGGGAGTTTGCTTATCATGAATTAACCAGATTGAAAATCTGAATTGGGGATTGGCAAATGCAGTCCAGATTAAAAAAATCAATAGGTTAAATCCTATTGCAATCTCACTTCTGCAAAGGTTTCAAATGATCTTTTTGAATTCAAATTAGATAAATTATCATAAGAACTATTCCTGTGGCTGAAAGAGTAATGGTCCCAATTTTCAATAAGTACTAAATTTGGTTGCATACCTTGCCAAATCAATCTGTGAGGGTGCTTTTTGTTGCACTTCAGGAAAAGTGATTTATAACTGATGCTAAACTAAACTCATTTTCCAAATATTTCCTTCACCAACTGGAAACTTGCCATCAAAACCTGGGACTGTTTTGCAGACCTGAAATATGTTGACTCTAAAATTTGAGACAAAGAGGGACATAAAAATTCTGAATGTTGTTGATCTGTGTGAAAATATTGGATTACAAGAATATCCAAAAAAAAGGGACATTGATTGGATTGTGAATGCAAATTGGCCAGGATGTCACTAGATCTAAGTGTGGCAGGGATTCATAATACTATGTTATCATATTTGTTCAAAATAAAATGCTTCAATATTGGGGATCAAGATTTATCTGTCCAGAATTGCTGTTATGGTTTACATTTGGTGAGATATTGGCATTGTTTCCTGGATTTCATGATGGTGAATTAATCCAATAGATCTGTGGGGGCATGGTGCATCTAGGCTAAGTGCACCATGTCCCTGGAGACAGTCATTTTGTGTTAGGTGTGGCTGACCTGAAACCTCCTTCAAACTGTGGCCAGCCTTGACCATCTTTGTACTCTTGCTGAAAAACTCTATGTAAAATTACAGAAATGGGACCATGCAAATGGTACAAGTTTAACATAATTTGTTAACAATGAGCAATTTTCCTTGCAACATTTGGCAATAATAAAATGTGCATGCCTTGTGTCAAAGAATATTTGGTGATCAAATCTGGAATCTCCAGACTTGCTTCCATGTTACTATTCATCCCATTTAATATGAAGTTTCCAGCCTTGAGCATAATATCAAAATACACCATGTATAGGGAGGTGGACAACTTACTATAAGTCGTCCACTGGCCCAGACTTTGGGAATTTGTAAAGAAACCTCCCTGAGGGGACATCAAGCCCAGGGGGTTGGGGAGGTGGACGACTTAGGCTAACTAGTCCACCTCCCCAACCCTCCAGCATGATTTTGGTAAGAGCAAATCCATTTTTTTTAGATATTTTCAAAGTATTTCAGGTATCAAACACAGTTAGAAATAACCATCATCACATATACATATTAATAGGTTCAATCATTCAACAATTCAACTCTACCAAAATTCAACCAAAACAAGAATGTTATGATCTACCATCAGACTTCACAAAATTCCAAATTGACTTATTTAGAAACTGCTAAGAATCTTCAAGCTTGAAATAAAAATGTGTAAGGAAGGAGAAGTTCTCAATTCAGATATTCATTAAGCTGAAATTCAGAAGAAATGTTGAACCATTACAGAAACAATGGATTTAATGATATTTGAGAAAGGTTCATATTCACTTTTAACCACCATTATAGGATTGACCATCAACTAGGTCACACTGTTACCAGTGAACAATTTTCTTCTCATTTAATTTTTTGGAAATTTTTCCCAATGTCCTCAAGGTGTGCAGGTTGGACTAATTGATTAAGGTCAAAAGATTTTCCTAAGTGCCATTTGTTAGGATTTGAGTTGAAGACCAAGACCAAGCTGCATTTCACGTAGTCAAGCAATAGAATGAGAATGAGTTCAATCAAAGAAAATAAAAGGATACAATAGGAGAGTGACCAACAGAGGACAGTCTGACTGATGCATACAAGTCTAGTATGATAGAATTGGATAAGAGAGACTTGTGGGAAAGCAGTCAGACAATGCAAAGCCAGTTCTAGATAAGCAATGAATAAGGAACTGAAGAGAAGAGATTGAGTTCCTGCATTGATTGATGAGTTGTCAAATGGATGTTTTACTGACTGTGGTTGGAACGGCTTCTTGAAGGGTTGATGATTTGAGTGAAAAGAAAGGGGATCTTGAATGGTTGATTGATTGAGTTGGTCGATCTTGATTGGCCTTGATGGATGACAATTATCTCGGATGATTGATTGGATAGTTGGATAGTCGTCGTTGTAAGGTGTTGGTGTTGATCACATTGAGCGGTCCTTTGGCAATGAAGTCTCAGAGGCCGCAAGGTGGTGATTGGTAGCGGTGCGCGTCCATTGTGCGCGGCGGGATATACCACAAGCGTCACGCGCAAGAAAGCGGGCAGCGCTTTTACAAGTAAACGTGAGATGAAATACACATGGAAGAAACAAAAAAAAGAGAAGAAAATACAGAAGCATGTAGACAACAGAATTGAAGTAATGGGAAAATAGATGAGGTCAGAACATCAACACGCCCCCACAACTCGGAGATCAGTGGTAGAGAGAGCTGAAGGCGTTTACAAGCCTAGTGACAGACGTTTTGTTTGCAGCTTTAGTTGGAGCGTTGCCCGTCATTGACTGTGACGGGATGAGTTTGACTTCAATAAGGCCTTGTTCAAAGTCATTGCGTAGACTTTTTGCCTTGATGTTGATGTGCTTTGCCATTGAATTGGATATGAAGTTTTTGATCTTGTCGTCAAGGGCTTTGTTTTCAATTAGGTGGAGGGGACATTTGAATGAGCGTTGATAGATGTCTTCAATCAGTTGTTGGAGCCAGCGCGCTTCTAGGTGACAGCTTGAAATTGCGACAGACTTGGATTCTGTTGAGGAGTGCGTTATAGACTGTTGACGCCTGCTGGTCCAGTAAAGAGGGCTGCCCCTGAATGAACAGATGAAGCCGCTTTGAGATATCCTTGATTCAGGGTTGTCTGCCCATGTTGCATTGCTGAAGCACACCAGTTGATTTGAGATTGAACGTGGTCCAAGCGTCAGCGTCATGTCTTTGGTGTCATTCAAATAACTCCAGACGCGCAGGACTTTGTTCCAGTGGTTGATGCCAGGTGTTTCGCAGTGTCTTGCCAGGCTAGAGACAGCAAAGCTGATATCTGGCCTGGCAAGGCCAGCTATAAAGTTAAGTTGTCCTTTTTTCTGGTTCCATTGCTCTTCTCAAAGGTGTTGAATGATTCCCAATCAACAATCATGTGGATCAAACACCCTGAGTCTAGGATGAAGCAACCTTGGTTGATGGGTTCGGACAGTGCAGTAGAGCTGAGTCCACAAAAGAAGCTGTAGAAATGGGATTCGTCCTTTGCCTTAGATTTGCCTTTCCGAGAACCATGATTATTGGCTTTGGTCAAACCAACATGAACTGGCCGGGTGCGAGGTGACCTCCGGATTGTGTTTGCCGTTCTCACATCAAGGTCCTCTGTATAGTGCAAAGTTCACCGGCTTGGCTTTTTCTCCTTCAGCTATTGATTTGTTTTTGTGTTGAATCAGGTGATTGAGTACAACTTTGACTTTCATCTCGGTGGTTGAATGCATGATTTGCGACTTCATGTGTTGCATCGAGCTGGGAAACTTGAAGAGAATGAGATATGCAATTATATCTGAAGGGAGCTCAATGCCAACCTTGTTCATCTTCTTGAGGAAGATCTTGATGGTGGTTACAAACGATTCAATGTTGGTTTCCATTGAGAGGTGTAGGAACAATTAAAGACCCAAGCTCTGTTCGCGGATTGGGATGAAGCAAAGTGTTCTTGTGTAGAGATCCAGATCAGCTTTGCATTGTCTTTGTTGGTGTCATCAATAATGTTGTTGTAAGAATTTGCGTCGAGCTTTGCAAGAATATGAGCTACAAATTCCTGGTTCGTGTCCTTGTCCAGGCAGGTCAAGTCATTGGCAGTCATAATATCAAATATTCCTCGTAATTTGAAGAGCTTTTCAAACTTCTTCCTCCACATGCTGTAGTTTTCAGCTGTTAGTAGTGGCGTAGATTTGATTAAAGCTTTGATTGCCAAGGATTTGTAATTGGTGGAGTCCCCCCCTGGTCCTGGTGTGGATGAGGTCCTCTGATCCATTGTTTGGCGCAGGCTTTTAACCGTGTTAGGATTTGATTTGAAGACCAAGAACAAGCTGCATTTCACGTAGTCAAGAAATAGAATGAGAATGAGTTCAATCAAATAAAATAAAAGGATACAATAGGAGAGTGACCAACAGAGGACAGTATGACTGATGCGGACAAGTCTAGTATGATAGAATTGGAGAAGAGAGACTTGTGGGAAAGCAGTCAGACAATGCAAATCCAGTTCTAGATAAGTGATGAATAAGGAACTGAAGAGAAGAGAGTGAGTTCCTGCATTGATTGATGAGTTGTCAAATGGATGCTTTACTGACTGTGGTTGGAACGGCTTCTTGAAGGGTTGATGATTTGATTGAAAAGAAAGGGGATCTTGAATGGTTGATTGATTGATTTGGTGTATCTTGATTGGCCTTGATGGATGACAATTATCTCGGATGATTGATTGGATAGTGGGATAGTTGTTGTTGTAAGGTGTTGTTGGTGTTGATCACATTGAGCGGTCCTTTGGCAATGAAGTCTCAGAGGCCGCAAGGTGGTGATTGGTAGCGGTGCGCGTCCATTGTGCGCGGCGGGATATACCACAAGTGTCGCGTGCAAGAAAGCGGGCAGCGCTTTTACAAGTAAACGTGAGATGAAAGAGACGTGGAAGAAACAAAAGAAATAGAAGAAAATACAGAAGCATGTAGACAACAGAATTGAAGTAATGGGAAATTAGATGAGTTCAGAACATCAGCAACATTCAATGATCACAAGAATCTGACAGATGTACATTGAATCAGAAATGAATACTCAATTTTAGGGATTCAGCCAGCGTATCACCAAACTTTCCAGCCTTTTGTAAAACATCACCATACACCATGTATAGGGATGTGGACGACTTACAATAAGTTGTCCACCTACCCAGATCATGGGAATGTGTAAAAGCCTTCCTGGGGGGAAATCATGCAGGGGAGCTGGGGAGGTGGAGAACTTAGGCTAAGTTGTCCACCTCCCCAACCCTCCAGGACAAATTCCCAAAGAGAAAATCTCTGTTAGTGATTATTGTCAAATTTTTTCAGGTATCAAACAAATTTAGAAATGTCCATAATCATGTATACATGATAATGGGTTCAATGTTTAAACAAACCAACTCCATCAAAAGTCAAACAAGCCCAGGATATTGATATCATCCACTACTCTCAACCAGCCTCCATCAAAAATCTCCAAATTGCCCATCTCCCTTGAAATTGGATTATAGTGATATCTATCTTGCAGAATCTGAAAAGGATGTGAGCCATACCAGTGTCCTACCATCCCCCTTAACACTCTCCTAATCCTCATCAGTCAAGGATTTTTCTCCAAAATAAAGCCAATCCAAATAAGATCAAGGCCTTGTGTTTATTATGGATACCCAAGCTGGTCAGAAATCCCTCCAGCAATGTTCCACTAATCCCAGAGAGAATACCTCAAGTTTAATTGGAAAAATCTAATCTGATTTGGCCCCTTTATTCATAATTGATAAGAGATTTATTAATATTCTGTGCACAGGGCTCACCTGCCGTTGGATGTCTTATGCTGTTGATTGGGACATGACTGATATATTTTGAATCAAATCTGGTTCATGCCTGAAAAAGGGGTTGATAAAATTTTTTTTCAGTAGAAAATTAATTCTTTCATTTCAGGTTCATTTAATTCCAAAAATGCATGTAAAAATTATCATATTTTCAACAAACAGTCATACAAAGTGATTATCTTTTTGAACAATTTGAATCAAACATCCTATTCCTGTTTTATTTTACAGTTTCCTATCAGTATAAATTTCCTCTTGATTGCTTTCAGGACAAACAAAAGAAAGCTCAAGGACCCAGAATCTTTAAAAAAAACTTCAGAAACAAGCCCAAAACCATTTTGGTCAATCCAAACGTTTCTTTGGTAATTTATTTAGAGTGGTTTAGTCCTTCCACCTTCCTGTATTTAGTTCATCATTTGTAGGAATTATTTTAGAAAAAGATGTAACTTTATTGTATATGCAAGCACTATGAGACTTATTTTCCAAATCATAATTTATGATTGTTAAAAATGAACATTCACGTACATCTGCTTGGATTGATAACTCAGATTACATTATAATGCAAGTATTTTTGGACTTGATGACATTTGAGCCCTGAATGAAATAACTGGAACATCCCAAGCCTTATTTTTAAGAAAGCGCAAATTGAGCCAGGAGAATAGCAGGATAATTTATCCCAAAACAGGATTAGACGGGAAGTGAAGATAATATTGAAACAATGGACATTAAACTGATCTCACGTAGATGAGGTATGAGACCAGGATTGACATACAAACTGGTGTGGGAATGATTTAAACAATTATGTGTGTAATAATATTGAGACTGACAATGTGAATATATCTGGTGATTTATTGGGATCTTTTGGTGGACAAGGCATCTTTTTTTTTCCAAACAAGAGGTAGAAAACAAGAGTTTTTGGCCGTGAAAACCCTCTTTTTGGCTACTGGTAATTCATTTTGGAGGCAAAAATGCAGAAGATAGGGCTCTGATGAAAATTCTTAACATTATGAATAATTTCCAAATTTGTAAGAATAAAATTCTGCAACGTGGTATTAAGATTTTGGATGATTTTGATTAATCTGAAAATATTCTTTATTCTCTGATTAAGCATCAGCAAAATTCCAGGCAATTCATGTATATTTACTGAAGTTTCATTTAATTGTGCTTAATACCAAATTTCTAGGAAGTTCAAACACTTTCCTTTTTCGTTAAGCATAAAATGGAATCAAGATATTTCTGTGACTTGAGAAATAAATCCAAATCCTGTAGGAAAATGGTGCAGTGAGCATAGGTGTACCATACTGCCACAAATTTCAAAATATTGATTGAGGGCTGAGGGCAACTGAGCACTATCTTGCATGCACCAACATCCATGTGGTTTCTTTAAAAAATTGTTCACCAGAACTAGCGAAGGAATTTGAAAATTCAAGATATTAATCAAAAATACCATCATGCAATACCCAAGGGGATGGTTCACTTAAGCTAAGTGCACCACCCTACCAGGAAAAAGCAATGGCCCATTCAAGGTCTAAGAAATTTTTTGATCCCACTGATTCTAATCACTGTTATTTTCACTTGGATATATGTGCCCATAGTGTCAACACACAATGTAAAACTCATGTATAAGCATCTGCAATTCAACAATTGACTGACAAGAAATATTTCATCTTGTGATCAGTGACTAATTTGAAGGAAATCAACAAAAGGTGTAATGTTTTGGGAGTTTATGCATGCTAAGGTGAATAATACAGGGGACTTTTCAATTATACACATTCAAGACAAATGTTTCTAGTTTAAAATCATGAATAAACAAAATTTCATAATGCATCATGGGCTGAGTGATCTTTACATACCAAACGGTTGTGACTGATTGATTCAAAAGTCACTCTATGGCAGCTAAATGAGTCCTAGGTATATATCAAGTTCTTTAAATGATTTAGCCAATAAGTAAAGTATTATTTGGATAAGAATCAAAGGCTCTGATCACATATCTTATACAGTGATTGCCTGGAAATTATAACTTCCAGATTGCTAAAAATCTAAATTCACAATTTCCAAACAGAAAATGTAGAAATTTTTGTCCAGCCATAGCTAGAGCATTGGATCTTTCTATGATTTCTATGAAAAAGTAAATCATTGAGACTGGAAAGTATTTATATGAAATAAACATTTTGCATTACCCTTATATTGACAAATACAAGAAATACAAATCTTTCATCACTTTCTTCAATGATTTTCATGTAATTTGAAGCGGGGAATCTGGGTAGCTTTATAATGATCCTTCACCTTTTTTTATTCAAGGCTTTTCCTATTGAAGTTTTAGTAGCTCACACTCATTTCATTCTGATGACTATAAATTTCACAAATCTCCAAGTTTGTAAACTACAAGAAAAGGGATCCTGAAGGTTAAAGTGCCAATATAACCGTTTGGGAAAATGATTGAAAAATTCCAGGTATCAATTTTATTCCTAGTAATAGGGTATGACCAATCAGCAAGCAAGAAGTCCCATTGCTTCTTTTGTATAACACTCCAGAATTCAACTCATGCATTTTTACAAAATAGAAATTGAAATAAATGCATTTCCTTCCATCCCTGATTTTAATGATGTTGTATGATCTGAGCAGATGTAGTCTTGATCAGTTCTGAAAATGAAGGGAAAATTGACATTCCTTATGCACAAGAATTTGAACCATTCAGAATCTGAGGTGGAAGCTTGATAACTACATCAACTCATAATTCAGATTCCCAAAATCTACCTTCCAAAAAATGAAACCAGACCAATGTCAATTCTGGTTGTAAAGTTGGCTAAGTGTGGCTTTCAGAGTCATCATTCTGAGTAAAATACAATTCAAATCATCCTACAAAACAAAGGCCAAAATATATGAAGATTTTCAAGTTGTTCCTGTCCTATCCATCTTTACTTGAGAAAATATTCAGTTTTTAATCCATCCAAATAAATGAAACTGGAAGGAATTAATTTTGAATCTATAATATGAAAAATGGCATCTTAATATATTATAACTGCAGATATTCTCCAATTTACTTTTTTTCTTGTTCCTTGATTCTCATTCAAATATTTTTTTTCAATTCCATGGATATGGGAAAGAAAATGTTTGCTGATCCACATAATGCTCAAGGATGTTTTTTTTCTCTACTTGGATTTTGGAAATTCAGACCATGAAAATCAATGGTAATACCTTCATATATATTATCACCCATCCAAAAAATTAAATAACTCAAATTTCACTGCATTATCCCAGTATGTTTTTTTTGATCATGCATGAATGCAGGAAAAAACAACAACAAATATTTTTGAGGCAAATGGAAGCCACAGATTCTCTTTTCCTATTTGATGATGAATTGTGATTAATCATTAAGCTGTTCCTGGTTTACCAACTTCCTGTTGTCTTTTTCTGTTCATATTTTGTAACTGACAAATTTAGTCAGCTTTATTTCTATCTTACTGCTTTCACTAAGATATTATTCCTGTCTCAGGCCCCCTCTGGGGGCTCTCTAGTTGTCTTAACCCTGCTACCTCAGGCCCCCTCTGGGGGCTCTCTAGTTGTCTTAACCCTGCTACCTTAGGCCCCTTTGGGGTTCTCCAGTTGTCCATAAATACTGGTCCTTCCCTTGGACCAGGAATGAAAAACATCTGATCACCAGACAAATAAACAGGAGTGTCCCTTCCTCCTCTTCAGATCAGTTCCACTTGACTATACAAGTATTTTCCCTTTTCCCTGGCTCTTGTAGCCTCATTATTACTCCTCATTAGACTCCTCAATAGCCTACAACCATCCGTTCATCTCTCCATGGCATCATAGCCTTTCTTCAACTCTTCACTTCCTTCCATCTACCCACATACTTATGTCCATACCCTTTGCCCACTTGGAAGAAAAATTTGGGAACAAAGGGGAATCACAATATATAATATCTTAATTTTTGAAAATTTTGAGACGGTCAAAGAAAGAAAATCTGACTTCCTATTTATCAGTTTGTTGAAAATCAATACAAACCACCAAATCAGAAAATTATTAATCTTGGTACTAAATTGTAAAATGAAACATGGAACCTGGTAAGAACTATTCCTGCAGTGTATGATCTCCATCACAATGATACAAAACCAAGACTGAATGCTGGTTTACATTTCATACTACAAAACTGAAGAAAGCTCAGTCAACCGGGCACCATCATATGCTGAGGTATCAAATTTCCCTCTTCCAGATGACCAATTAAACATGGCAGCTTTTGAGGAATAGGAAGAATTCAACAATTCTGCAGCTCCATCCTACTTTACGATTGCACAACAAATTTCCTAATCCCATCAACACCAGAAGAATAAAAAACGTTTGTCTCAAGAACAATATTCAATTTCTTGACATGCACGTAATCTTGGGATCCCCCCATCTTCAAGTGGTATTGCTAAATCCTTACTTGATTGGACGAAAGCAACTCTTGGAATGGATTCCAACAACAACAAACTTCCTAATCCTCCAACTAGTGGCAAACTGGCATCTCTGAAACATCATATGGCTAGGAAGAAGGCATCCATTACTGATGCTATATCATCAAAAACTGGTCAACCAAATCATTACAACTCTAATTGAGAACTACGGGAAAAGGAGCTCAATCTTGTCAAGAAGGATGCATTGCACCAATTACAACAAAAGATTTCTTCAATCTCTCAACCCTTAGAAACCAATTCCATGAGCCAAATTTACTCTCATGATGAGACATGGATAGCCCATGCACGTGCCCTAATACATAATTCTGGGATCCCTAGATGTACCTACCACTGGGAACAGAATCCAACGTCTAGCTGGAACTCCTCTCTGACTTCAATAATCATTAGAGCATGGGAGATGTGCCATGGACGTGGGGGCACTGCTTCTTATTCAATAAACAAAAATGGAAACACCCCAGCCAACAGGGTTGCCATAATCAATTGTTGGCTTGTATCAAAGGAGGCTCTTTGGAAGAAAGAAAACAAGGCAGAAGGGGGCTCCAGGAGAAGCAAATCAAATTTTTCTGCATCTCAAAGCTTGAACAAGAAGAAAGTGGGTCAAATCAATTGTTAGGACTTTTTTCCCTATGTACAATGACTAACTGCCAATGATCATTTGAAATACAGAATACCAAGAAGGAAATCAGGAAGACAACTGCTGTAGAGTTGGAAATGATGCACTTGTACCCTGAGACTTCTGCTCTTTTCTTGGATAGTGGTTTCATCTCTGATGTTGAGGGTGAAGATGAAGAATTATTCAACTATTCCGATGTTTGGAGGGCTCAAAATATATCACAAATTTATTACTACCTTGATGAAGCATACATCCAACTAGGCAAAAGCCCACAAATCATGAGGGAAAGAAGATCAAAAGTTAGTAGTCTTGCCAAAACCAACAATTCAACAGGTGGTGATGACCCACCTTCCTTCCCTACCTCAATACCTCAAAATTGGATTAGTGAGGAAGCCCTGAAGGATATAACTCCAGTTGAAAAAAGAGCCTTGAGTTTACTTCCAGAAGTTGATCTCACAGAGGCAGTTTCTTTTCTTAGAACACAAGTTTCCAAGCCCTCAAGATTAATGGAAACCAGTCAAACATCTTGAGAGTATTAAGAATTGTGTATTGTCTGTATGTCTGCTCTAAACAATATTGAGGAAAATATTTGGATTAAAACTTAGCCTATTTGAAATTTTTATTCAGTAGTGAATTTGTCTCTGTCCCTCCAATCCTTGTATTTTTAACTGGAAACTAGTAATCATATGTATTGCTAGATTAACTGATTCTAGGAGAATAATGATCTAGTTTTTTTGAGTAATAAAAATGAAGGCCACATTTAACCTCTTGAAATTGTCAAATAAATTAATTTGTAGCATTTTTTCAAATACAGACAGAAATTAAATTCAGAGTGGGAAAAAACAAAATCCAAGTGTGTACAAAATGAAAAATCCCATTGAAAAACTCTGAATACTTTGTATTTACTACACCTTCTTTGGGACAGCTACATAAGGGTTTTTTGTAATTGTAACACCCAAAAAGAATTTTCTCAATCAAAAGCTGTCATTTTGAAAAAAATCATTGGTCAAAGATGCCCAAATATCTTTTTAAGAAGGAAATTTATACAAAATACATATTGTTTGACGTGAATTCTATAATTTGGAAAACCAAACTAACTCTAGGCTATAGAAATTCCCTCATCAAATAGTGCAAAATTATCATCTTTCAATAGCACAATTTGAATTCAAATCATGGGTTTGGATGAATATAATCAATTTTAAGATGAAATTCAGGATGTTTTATAAAGAGATTTTATTTTAAATTAACATTCAAACATTCTAGGACTGCCCTTGTAAAATACATGGGCAAATCATGAGCAGTCAATATGGTACATTGATTCAAAATCTTTTCCAAAATCAAAAATCTACCCTTAAGTTTCCTTCCCCCTCCTCAGAATATAAATATTCAAAATGGATGCAATAGAAAATTTGTCATTTTTGAATATTTAAACTAACCAGAAGGTATAGGATTGATTTAGAAATTTTATCAAGATTCTTATTTATTTCCCTTTGAATTGATAAATTTCAGAGCTCCAAGACCTGACTTATCCCAAAATACCAAAAGAATCAGAGAAATGGAGCACACTACCCGAGTTGGAAACATTTGGATATGCCAACGTTTCAGATGTTCTCAAAGGAAATTTGAACATGGAAGGAATCTATACCATGGTTTTGGAAGGTCTAAAAGAGCACATCAAACTCATATATTGCAATCAAATGATTCTAACAATGTATGTGATTGATTCTTTCCTGCATTTATAAATATGATAAGAATAAATTATAAGTTTTCATGGATTCCAAACTTCAACACAAAAGACAGAACAAATTACCCAATTCACTACCAGAATAAATCCAACAAGGGAACCACTACAAGCAAACATCAGGACTGTGAGTGAAAATCTTGTTCAAAAATATATTTCTTCATTTGTACTTGAATTAGAGTACATTTTCTTATTTTTACTATCATTTTTTACATCAAAGCCATCAATCAAAGATGCCCATGCACAGTCAAACCCTGGAAGAGGTTCTTCCTTTGGTGAAATACAACAGTCTCCACCAGAAAATATGGAAATTTACAATACATCTGGAATGACACCTCCTCAATTTCTCTATCACACTCCCAGTGCCCTCATCTCATCACTACAAATCCTTCACCAAAGTATTGAGGAAAACATTGGTGACCATGTATGTCAGCAATAAATCAAGATGGAGCATGAAAAAATTCGCCTTAGCTCAATTATCACTGGCCAGCCCAACTATTCAGGTGAAATACCCAAGAGTCTTGCAACATTGAAAAAAAGATTTTCAATTACAAATGATCTAGTTGAAAATGTCTGTTGTGAAAATTGTTACAAACTCTATCCCTTGGATTAAGCACCTGCAAATTCAGAAAAATATTCTAGTGAAGAAAATCATGAAACCAGGAATTATCCCAAATGCCACAATATTGTTAATTCAATAGCTGGAGAGCCTGTTGCATGCGGATCCAAAATCTGAAATCAAGACAAGAACAAATCTAAATTTTATCCTCTGAAGCAGTTCAGACACCAATTGCTCAAGAATTGGATTGATAGGCAATTAATGCTCCCTTGGTTTGAAGAATTACTCCAGGCACCACAACAGCATCAAGGCAGTAATCCTACCAAAATTTCTGATATTTTGGATGGAACTATGTGGAAAGAATTCAAGGATCAAAAAATCATATTTATACAGCTGAAGCGGGTAACCTGGTCTTTGGAATTTACATTGATTGGATGAATCCCCATGGAATAAAGACCAGTGGAAAAAGCATCTCTCTTGGTGTAATATTCTTAATATGTTTCAACCTTCCACCAAGTGTCCGCTACAAGCCACACAATATTTTTGTGTATGGATTCACACCAACACCCAAGGAATGTACTTTATTCCAACTGAACAATCTACTCCAGCCTCTTTTTTGTGAACTACTGGATCTTTGGAAAGGAGTATACTACACAAAAACCAATCAATACCCTAATGGAAGAGTAATACATGCTGTGATATTGCCTCTGATTGGTGATACACCTGCCTTGCATAAAATGGGTGGATTTGCTTCCCACTCAGCCACAATATTCTGCTCCCACTGCAACCTCAAGCTGAATGACATCCGTAATACCAAAAAGAATACCTGGCCAGTTAAAGATAATTAAGATCACATCAAATGGGCAGAGAAATGGAATAATTCTAAATCATTGAATGAGAAAGCCAAAATTCTAAAGCTACATGGTGCCTGCTACACAATTTTCCAAACTCTGCCATACTGGGAACTAACAAATAGGACAGCGATTGACTGAATGCATACATTTATCTTGGGAATGCTACGGGATTACAGCATTACCTACCTTGGAATAATCCAGGCTGGAAAAATTCTTCAATAATTGGAAAGAAGGCAACATGCTTACCCAGGAAGTGTAACAATCACTCAATTTAGCAGCCTCAAATCTGGATCCAAAAGAAAGCGCACTTTGTCACCAGAAAATTCCCAGAGAGTAACCCAAAAACAAGTTCAAAAATTTTTAGATAGCTCTCCGGCACACCTGGAAGATTCTCCTCCCAATCCAATTGAAAAGGTTCAAAATTGGGCAAATTAGCAGCAAGAAGGCCCATGAAGTATGCACCAAAGAACTTCAGTACCAATTGTTGTAGTCCAGAAAATCCCAGGGCTTTATCCTCCCAGCTCCTCAAGAAGTTGGGAATATTCCAAATCTCAACTCCTTCAACCAACTTTTTGCCGTTCTCCAAGGCTTCTTGGGAATACTTCAACAAACAGCTCAAATAAATCCTTGGCCAAATTCAAGGAGAAAGGAAAGAAAAAATATATCTCACCAGAAAGAAATCAATTTAGATCTATTGAAGGTAAATCAGGAATTCAAAATGAATCTGGGAAGAGCATTCAAAGTTCTATGCAAGAAAGGTCCTACCTCTCTGCTGAAGATCATAGCAATCCACATCTTGCAGGTTCATTAATAGAAGAAACAAGTATTGCATCAAATCAATTGTGCATTACTCCTGATGAACTCAAAAGTCTTCAATATGATACCACTTCAATTAAATTTCCATCTTGGATTACTAGGTTGCCCAGAAACATAGGTTTACCTGCAGCTGGTACTCCTAAGGCTGCTGAATGGTTGGTTTTGTACACCATTCATGTGGTGCTTGTTTTGATCCCAAGGTGGAAGTGGAAAACAACCAATGGCTCACGGGAGGAAAATCTTATCTCAACTACTTCCAAACTAGTTGGTATTATCAACTTGGTCATGTCACATCAACTTACAGATGTCCAGTTGGCCCAATTGGATGAATTAATTTTGGCTTACCGTGAGGAATTATTGCTCCATTGGGGAACTGAAATTAAACCCAAGCCAACAATTCATTTCTCTCAGCATATGACTAAGATGATCAAGCTGTATAGTCCTCCCTCAATATTTTCATGTTGGTCAGGAGAAAGGCTGAATCACATCTTGACCTTGGTAAAAAAAATAAAAATACACGTAGGTAAAACAGATTCCTCAAAAGTAGATTCTTGATGGCACACTTTAAACTGATTGTTTTTTAATTTTAAGGTTTCCTTGATAAGTCCCTCTTGAATTGATTCCTTGAAAGGGCCAAACTTCAAGGCTTGGTTTAACAAAATGGATCCAACTGGAATGTTTTGGGGATCAATTCTGACCAACTCCCAGATCTGCAGACTTTGTTCTACTCTTCCAAGACAGGTGATGTTTCAAGGGCTAAAAAAGAGATGAATGTTTTGGAAGAAGAAATATTAAAAAAATTCATTTGAAATAACTCAACATACAATGTCTTGCCATGGGACCAACTGGAGTGGTTGCCTTGCAAATCAATGCTCTTCCATGGTCATCACATAACACCCAATTCCTACAATAAAAGTAATTCTCAGATTTCCTTTTCATACCCATCAAATCAAGGCCTTTGTGAGATAGGGAAGTTATTGTCCATCTTTCATGAAAAATTCTGTGAAAAATATTTCCTCATTGTTGAAACCTTTTCCCCTTTGGAACAAATTGATACTTCAAGAAATCCCTACCTTGGCCTCTATTATCTCAATTCTCAAATGGTTTATCAAGAACGTGGATCAATATCTGTGATACATCAAGATAACATATTAGGTTTTGTGGCAAGCATGGCTTATGAAGGAAAAAAAGCACAAACTTCCAAGGATGTTTATTGTTTTGTGGCAATTGACTCTTTGGTAAGTTGATATCAAAAATAATAATTTCTGAAGAACTGTCATTATTAATTTTTCTGACTGGTATTTCCTTAAAAAACAGGAGGAAATATAAAAGGACACATGGACTGATTTTTTATGGTACTAGATATTGGTAAAAGATGAAATCAGAGGAATTGGTATTGTGTCACATATCTATCAAAAATACATGTATAAGGTACGGAATTCAAAAATAGAAATTAGATTTAATCTCAGAAAACTGAAGCATCAAACCTGACGGCGAATTGGAAATCTCTGTTTGCACCACTTATTTGAAATGATCATTATCTAAAAATTGGATTCTTCTAATTTTGGAACTTTGTACCATTGGAAATCATGGCCCATGATGTACAATTCCAATCATAACCACTGAAAAGTTGTTCAATCAAAGTATGGTCTTACAGTTAAATGAAGAATTCTCAATCCTTCCTTTTATTTAATGAATTTAAATTCAATCTATGCATTGCATAAATATTCTGCATGAATCTTCTTAGTTCATCCAGAAATCAATTTGATGTTTGACTCCCAAACCTCAACAAAGTCAAAACAGGTTTCAATCACAAACCTATGTGCTACAATTGCCGGCAGGTGCAGCCTTTTTTTTCATGGTTTTTGGTATTTTGTCCAATGCTTGGTAAAGTCTGGAGAACAACCCAGCTGGTAGCTATGTTGAGTGCACTCACAAGGTGAAAAGTGTTTTCAACAATCTCTGCAGGAAGTGGATTTCCCCCTTTGTCTCTTGTTATAAATAAAAGGGGGAGATAAAGTTTATATATCAAGAGCCATTCTGCAGCTTTCAAGATTCCATGAGTGGCAACACCAAGATTCTTTGGCACTCTGGTCCAATTGGAGGGAATGGGTGTCCTTTCAATCAAGTTTTGGATTTCATTCAGAGTTTGTGAGTCAAATGTAAATGTTGGAATCATTTTTCCATCAACCCTTTCAGACTGAAAATCAGAGCTAGTGATGCTTGATATTGGAACACAGTCCAAATCATCATTATATTGATTGCTGGTTCCTGCGGTGTGAAGAAATTTGGCACTCCTTTCTAAATAGGGAGGGGTGGTATTTTTCTGATTGTTGGAAATATTTTTGTGGCGGGTTTTGGGTATGCTCTGAAGATATGGAATGGCCTCCCTCCTCAGATATCTCACTTCTCTTGAGTAAATGTCTTTATTTAGTATTTAATCTTCATTTTCACTTTCACTTCTTGAGAGTGTGTCACTACTGGAAAAAAATTCCTTTTTGCTCTTTTCTTCTTGCATGTTAATTCCGGCAGGCAGAGTTTATTTGTGGCATGAGATTTCAAAGCTCCAAGGACCATATTGTGCATCACATCAAGATTTATTATCTTGGTTGCATCCCAATAAGACAGCTCTTCAAGGATTGAATATCTAACACCTGTTTTTCAAAAGACTTCCTCACATACATTAATTGAGGGTGCCTGAAGCCATTTCTGGACACTTTCCTTGTTTTCCTTCAATTTGCAATTTGGGAACAGGAATCGCTGAACAAAATCCATTTGGTATTTCTCAATATGGCAAAAATTGCAAAACTTGGTTCCTGCATGACTTGTGAAACCAGTGAGCTTCCTCATAGCTACAACATCAGCAATTAAAGTCAAAATGGCAACTCTGATGAAGGATCCATTTGTATTTAGAGCTGTTTTTGACAATAAAAGACCATTCCAAAGTTCTTTTAGTTCTTCAGAAAGGGGTTGTAGTAGATAGTTCAACTGGGGTCCAGTAGGCTCCTTGGGTCCAGGTATGATTCCAGAAATATATAAATTTTCTCTTCTGTGACTTTTTTCAGGAGGAAGATTGAGACAAACCAAGACTATTGACCCCAAGCTTACATGCCTGCTTGATTTTCCAAATGCATTGAACCAATCAACATAAATTGTAAAAGCCAAATGTTCCTTTTTTGAAAGGAAGCATTCTGATTCACCAATTCCTTTGAATTTTTTCCAAACAAAAACATCCCAAATGTTGGTCATGATATCCCTTGGTGATCTTTCCAGGTGAGCAGAAAGATTGTTTTCAATTCCATTGCGTTGCAAAAAACTTGCTAGCCATGCCTTAAAAGGTTGGTACACAAATTTTTTCCTAGGGGAGAACTGTGACTCAATAATTTCTTTCATTTTTGGATTTTTTTTTGATGATTTCTTCATTTGCCCAATTGATTCTGTACATTCTGGAAAAAAATGGCCATAATTGAGATGTCTGGTACCCTTTATTTCTTCATTCTTGATTTCCCTCACCAATGCAGGGAGAAAGAAACATTCTGGAAAGCAAGCATATATATTCAAGGTGGGGTTGACATTCAGGTATTCAAAAACAGTATCCATGTTTAGGGGGTTTGTTAATTGAATATTTGGAGAGTGATTTAGAATGGTCTGCTTGTGCAAATTCAATGCAAACAACAGAAATCTGTATGCATCCATGCTGATAAAATGTTCAAGATTCAAAATAGCCAATATCAATAGAGAGAGCACAAATGGTCTTTCATTGAGTCTCCAAGGGATTGGAGAATACTTTGATGTATCAAAGATGAATGAATCTGAATGAGAGTCAGAAAAATGAAAAGCTGAAGCAGAGGTGCTCTGTAATTTGTTTGGTTCTGATTACCTTGGTGCACTGAAGGAAACTTCAAAGTATTTGTGATTTGATTGATTCCTGGGTGGAGTTATTTTGGTTTTTTCTCTTCTTTCTATGTGATGTTGATACTGGCCAGTTGAAAAAGCCAACCCAGGTCTCATCCCATGAATTGTCATGTGGGTCTTGGAATTACAATCATCACATTGGAAGATGATGTGCTTGTTTTGTGATGGTGAAATGCTAATAAATAGTTCTTAATAGTGTTGGGTATATTTTCCTTCCAAATGGTAATCCAAAAAATCTTAATGGGGGGATGAAAGGAGACAAAGTGGAAATCTTATATAGAAGTGTCCTGATGTATTGAAGTGAAAAATTTTATCTCAAAATTGTAACCAAAATCAAGTGGATGAGTCTTGGAACTCATCAAGCAGGGGTTTTGTTGCAGGTTTGAAACGTGTTTTACAAGAAGGTTCAAAATTTTATATCACAAATTTTTATCCAGAATTACAAAAAATAGGACAGAAAACAAATCATAGTGTTTGCATTGTTGCATCAGTAATATGAGCCCCTCTTGTAAGATTGAAAACTTGGTCTCCATTGGGATGAGAATTCAGCCAGTATTCACTGAAGTCAAGCACAATGAACTTAGCAAGCTCAAATCTTTTTACAGGGCAAGGCATAAATCCATCTGCAGAAAAGAAAGTCTTTTGAATTATGGAGCAGATGTATGTGTTGGTTCTTTTCCATATGGGTTCATCAATGTTTTTGGCTTCAAGTTCATTTAGCTTGGAAACAATGGAAATGAGTTCCAGGCAACTGGAGGCTGGGAAATTTCTGTAATCACTACGACTCAAAAGAATCCCACAAATTCCTGAAACACAATAAGCAGCCAAAAGGGAATAACATGGCCTTGAAGTGTACTCCTTGGAAAGTTGATCAAATTTCAAGGTATAAAGCTGAAGAGATTGTTCTGACCGATTGATTTTGCACCTGGCCTTTAATATGGAAAATGAAATCAATAGATGATAGATACTATCAACAAGCCTGTCCAGAGCATTTAAATCAAGTTTTATGCTTCTTTCATTGGATGATGCAGTGGAATCAGTGATTTTGGAAGTGTTTCTATGGCTGGTAAGACATTGTATGAGATGCTGTATCATTGCTATCTCTTGGGCCAATTCATCATTGGGGTTGGTTGGGGATTCATATTCTGCTAAAGGTGTGATATCCTTTGCAACCAGTGCGATGGACTGGAAAAAGATTTTTGCCCAATTTTTCTGTTGATGCTCTGTTGGATGGAACAACATATTGAGCAGCTTCATTAATTCATGACCCAGTAAATTTGATGGACCACTGTTATTTTCTATTGTGGGAATGTTCCAAACATCTTTTTTCAATAGTGGTTCATTCAACAAAGGCTTTAAAACATTGATTCCTGATTGCAATCAAAAAAAAAATCAAATAAACATCTCAAAGATTTTATTAACAAATAAATTTTCAACAGACCATCATCCAGCATTTTTTTCAACCACTGTTTGATACCAGTGTTAGTCAGGTACGGAATTGAATCATTGATGGCAGGGTATCAGTGTAGCTTATCATTGGCTGGAGTTTATTTATTTGCATGGTGTGAAGCTTGACTACAGATTCATGTGCCATGTTGGAATAAGCATCATAGAGGAGTGTGGAAGGGGAGTGTGGAAGAGTACAGTTGAATTATAGGAAGGATTGCCTTGGTGTGTTTCAGGAATATGGTGGATGAATCAGATTGTTGGCTAGTTTGGCCTTCAGAAGATCCTGGCAGTGTGGAAGATAGAGCATTGGCTGTTGGAGGTGGATTGGGTTGAGACTTGCATGCAGATTGGAACTGGGGATGTTGGTTTGTTTGGTTTTCAGAAGTTGGCGTTGGTATTGCCAACAACAGTTCAGATGTTGAAGGGGGAATGGGTTGAGGCTGGGGCTGATGGGGGACTTCACTGGGAAGTTGGAGCATATAAGGATAAATGGTTCCAGGCGGTGGGGGTGGCCAATGCTCATTTGTGGTAGAGATTTTAAAGTTGGATGGGAAGGATGCCTCAAAATCAAACAATTGCACACTGGGTTTGGGATTGTCATCTGTTGGAATCTGCAGGCTTTCAGGCAAAATGATATTGTCATTTAATGCACTGGAATTCAATGTGAAACAATGCCGTCTTTTTCAAGGCAGGAGAGTATATTTGAATTGATGAGAGCTTTTAGATAGCAGATTTCCAGACCCTATCTTCACCTGCTCTTCAACTGGCAGATCTTGACCACTTGACACAACTTTGAAAATCAAGAATTATTGGTTAAAATCATGGGATGATTAGAGGGAAATGGATTTCAATAAATGTGCTGACCTCTTTTGGATTCATTGATGGCATCCATAGCCTTTTGTGCATGGCCACGAACCAACTTGGGCAAGTTATTGTCATTGTGGGCTTTTTCAAAGTGGTGTTGCATTTGTTGGATTTTTTCAAGAAACTCTTCCCGGGGAACTACAGAAATCTCTGACTCATCTAAGATGGTCCCTGTCATTGGTGGAGGGGGGGGCTGAACAAGGCTCAAGATTGGATCTTTGTTGTGCTTCTGGTTGTGGCCAGTGGGGTGCAGGAAGGTTGATAGGCGTTGGATTGTGTTGGGCTGTTGATGATGGTGGTTGGGATATTTCATTAACCAAAAGTGGCATGGTAGGTGGGAAGACGGGATTTGATGATGGATTCAAAGGAGCGGTGTTTGGGGAATTGAAGAGCTCAACTGATTCAAATGTTAATGAGTCTATTAACAATGAATTATCAGCAAAAAGGTCAGTCCATGTTGCATGAACAGGGTTAATTTCTGGGATTTGGGTTGAGTAACCTGGCTGGGCAAGGTCACTAGCTAGGAGATCATTTGTTTCAGGGTCAAATAGATCATAAAGTTGAGGAAAGGGATTTCTATTGTTGGGGGGAAAGGACATTGCTCAACTCACAAGCGCCTTATATAATAAATATATGGCACGCAGGAAATAGGGAAAATTTTGATGAGGAAGGGATGGGAGATCCACTGGATCCTGGTATTTAAGGCAACCATGGGGAGCAATTCAAGAAAAAAAACTGTAGTTTGTGGGCAAACAGATTTACAGGCAAGCATGTAGGATATGCATGTTTATGATTCACACAAGTCACATCCAAGCATGCAATTTGTTATGACTGATCAATTGTGAGATTGTCATGGTGAAAACAAAAAATTTACATGTGTGGAGCATTTTTTAATAGAAACAAGGTGTGGCAATCAAGATAGATGAAAAAACTAACATCTGGATGAAGAAGCAAGCTGATTGATAACAATTTCCTCCCTTGCACTATGTCCACCAAAATTTCCTGAACCTGTTACTTGTGCCTTCCTGCAAACCTCAGCCAGGTTTTTGTTAATTTGGACTGAGATTCCTAAGCGTGTGAAAGGCCTGCCAGGGGTTCTCGGTTATTGGACTGTCTGATGGAACAGATAATTTGATGCCCAGATTACATCAGTCCAACCATTGTTGCATTGAAAGTCAATATAAGTCTGAATCCCAGGCAAGAAAAATTGTCCATATTGAAAATCAAAGCCCTGGTGTCTATGGGCAGGTTCCCCTGTCTCCTGAAAAATACCACAGAAGCCACCATAAGCCATACCACTGATGTCATTATCAAAATTGGCTGAATTATAAAATTCATTCCAAGTGGCAGTTAAATTTCCAGCAAAAACCTCTTCACCGGGGGACCCATGTTCTCTAGATGCAAATCCTGGTATTGAAACTTGACACATTTGATCAATGGATTGCCTGTGGAAACCCAGTGCCATGTTTTTGAACTGATTCACCAATATTTGTTCAATCCTTGGTAGACAGTTCACAAGGTTAATCCAATGCGCATGTTTCTGGGTTGTGTTTACTGAGGCAGGCACTGGCACTAACTGGCCTGGGACAATTGTTTGTCAGCCAATATGATATAGCCAATGATAATGATTTGAAATTCACCAGCATTTTCTCAATGATAGCCATAACCTGGACGTCAACCAAATGCTTTCATGATCCCTGACAAGAAGGAGCCATTTTGCTGGTTTCCGTAGAAAGATCCCAACTGAACAAGAGTGATGGTGACAAAGCAGAGGTCAGCATATTCAACTGGACTCATATCCCTCCATTGAGTAAATTTTACTGCTAGGCAAATTTCCTTTTTTCCATTCACATGCACAATGGCAGGCCCTGGTGGCCTGAGATACTTGTAATGTTTGAGTACCTACTGTGTATGGTGAATGGAATACACATCTGGAAATTGAATTGATCCCAAGTTGTTGGGTTGGTTGCAAGACAAAGAGAATCCTGGTAAATGCTGTAGCATGGCAATTGAGGCCTGTTTATATGCTTTCTCTTGGTTGGCATGATTATAGCTATCCTCAGGGAATGGTGTTGCCATGACATGTTTGGAAGAGTTTCCCCGTGGTGGATGCACACTCATGGAGTGGACATGGAAGTTATGCTGGGCTTGGCTTTCTGTCATAATCCTCTACATGTCATTCTTTTCTTTACGTCTCAGGGCATGGCGTTCAAGGGCTTCTACTGAGCAATGACATTCTTTTTTCTGCCAATCAAGAAAGGAATTTCAATAAGTATTTTTCAAGTGCCTGTGGGAAGTATTTTATTGGAATGAAATGGGTGATCTTAGGAAAACCAAGGGGCAAAAAAAGAAAGGTTCAATGTTTCAGGCATTGCATGGCCACAGCCCAATCAATCAAATACCATCATCGATTAGAAAGCACTTTGCATGGTTTCCTTAATGGACGCATTCACACAAGGCATTCAATCTCTGGCATGCTTTGGTTGAAAAACCAAAGCACCTTCTAGGGAAACAAGGAATAAGTGAAGGACTAGGTTATTCACTTTAGTCAAAAGAGTACCGAATGGATTGTTCATTTTCAAATTTAAATGGTTGAGGGGGAGAATTTTGCTAAGAGGAAAGGGGAGTAGATGCAGGCTTTTATATTAACTTCAATGGGGGACACCAGCCTCTGGGGGCATTCATCATTGACCGGCCTCTTTCAGCCTGCTGTCAGCATGAGTCAAGGGAAAAAATCTGGAAATCTGGCAGCAGTCAAAGCTGTGACTGCTTTGGTCCTTCAATAGCAGCAACCAATTTGATTTGCTGATGACAGCGGACAGGACAGCTTGATGAAGCTGTCTGCTGTCAGCAGCAAATATGAAATGGATTTGCTCTTGCTCCCCCCCAACAACTGGATTGGCTCTCATGCACTTCCCCAAAGAGTCAATTTGCTGATGATAGCAGACAGGAAGGCTTGATGAAGCTGTCCGCTCTTGACAGCAAAAGGTGAAACGCCCCCTTGCTTGCTCTAGTAGCAACGCTGGATAAGGGAGAACAGTGACGTGTGTAATCAGGTTGCAATGATAAAATAGTCAGGGTATTGTGCATTGCTACCCAATCAAGTGAAGCATTGGGCTCACAAGGCTGATCCCCCATTTAATTGAACATTTCAAACGCTCATCACCCTACTTCTCGAGAGCAGAAATATTACCTTTGCCGTAATCTTGGCATGGTCAAGCTACGTACCCCAATGAAACAATTGCTAGCCCAGAAGGCCGATCTTGGGAAGCTTCCGGTTTGGTGCCCCATCCTGGACACCCTGGCCAGTGCAGAGACTTTAATTTTTTTATGACTTTTCCTCATCATCATTCATAGGCATCATTATCAAAAAAAAAATCTTTGATCTGGAATAGGGTTCCATTTGGTTCCCAGCTTCCCAACTGCTCATTCTCTCAGTTGGCAAGGACAATCTCTGGGTGGTCGTATCCCCGCTCTTGTGTTCAAATCCCTGCCGCTCCGCTATTCAGCCTTACAACTTTTTGCCGAGCGCGCGGCCAAAAGACCGCCGGGCTTGTCTCCACCCCAACAACACCTCATCATCATCATCATCATCATCATCTACCGCTCTTCCTTCACCTTGCTCCCCCAACCCTAATCCTAAGCTACCTTCCACCCACTTGTAATCAATTGTGATCAATTTCAACAAGAGGATCGAGACCACCAACCCAGATTAATCTCAACCAAGACTAACGACTAACTTCAGTACACCCCTGAGACCTCCCAAAATCAAGGATGTCACTCCTCCAAGCACCGTGCCCCCCACCATCACCCTCCCAGATCATCATCCACCTCCTCGACCATCAACTCCCACAATCCTCTCAACCCACTCCTCTTCAAGTTGCCAGACCTGGCTCAGCTCCATCTCAACCAAATCTGAACTCAGTGAGCCCAACCAACCCTTGTCTCACAACTTGAGTGGTCATAGTATCAGCAGCCAGAATCCTTTCCAGTACTGGAAATACAAAGCCTCTTGCTGATCCAGGGATGTACTTGGTTTTGGAAGAAAATCATCAAAACCCGACCCCCACTGCAACAACCATTTGGCCGTCTCAAGCGCCCGTCTACCTCATTAAGCCGTCTCAAGCGCCTGTCTACCTCATCCTTTCCACCTCCAACTCACCGGTCTCCCGCGCAGCTTGTCTGTTGCCCGCGCGGGTCTCAACTGTCTCCCAGGCCCATCAGCATGTCCGCGGGCCCCTCAATAGCTACTCTCCTGCCCATGCCCACCATTGGCACAGGCCAGGGTCTTGATTCAACTCTTCTGTTTTTTTCTGAGTGTTTTTTTTTCCTTTTTTTCTTTTGTTTTCTCATGACAATCATCCTCAAAAAAAAAAAACTTTTTTTTTCCGCTCTATTTGTAAATCTCTCTTGTAAATAGTTTACAGGGACCCATGGCCCATAAAAGGAGGGTCTCTCCCCAGCCTTTTTTCATCATCCATAGGGGTGTGTGCTTATGACCCCCCCATTATTGTGAAATAAAGATCCTGATCCTTATCCTGGGTATATCTCTGATTGTCCCCTGATCCATTTTTGACCCTTAGTCTTTGCCCCTCTGTGGCCTGATCCTTATCACCAACCAATAGCCTTTCTGGTTGAAGAAAATTCTGTCTGTTGGAATTTTTGAGTGTGTTATACCACTCCCTGATCCCTTTCTCTGACCATACTAGTCCTGATCCCTGATCATCTTTCTGGAGCCAATAACGGTTGATTGAAGAGGTCTTATTCAGCTTAAGACCTGGAGTGTTATACCTCCCATTATTTTCTTTGGAGTTGCATTCTGCCAGCCTACTCTTGAGTCCCTTGAGAAGTGTTGAGGTTATCCCTGCTTCAAATAAGTTACTGTTTGCTTTTAGAGCTTCTTAAACATTGTGCTTTGTTTTTTACAGCCACCCTCAGTTATCTGGTACCCTTCAAGAGCTTGGTTGCGGAGAGTTGGGCAGGTTCATTGAGAACCTGGAGGTTGGTTGGGTTTGAGTTGATCATCCCCAATCTTCTGCTGACGACCAGAGTTATTAGCTTGTGGGCGTTGTTTACATACAACAGCTTTTGTTCTTTGAACTCTAAGCAGACTTTAACTTCTTTTGTTCAAGTTTTTCCCTGCATAATCTTGTCTCAGATAGTGCTGTTCCATTGCTACCAAAATATTATCATATTTATCCTCTACTCCTTGATTCCTCATTTACCAGGTTCTGGACCTTGATCTTGGTTACATCTAAATATTTTTGTAACACTCAGGAGGGAAGCCTAAACAGAACCTTTCCCCTCCACAGAACTGCCACGGCCTAGCACCGTTTGGAGTCTTACACCGGGTGAATGGTTCTTGTCTGGTGCCCAGCAGCGACTATCTCAATTACTCACAGAAAGACCGCCCCCAGAAGCTTGGTTATTCATGCCTACCGCCCCGCTCAGAATTGCTCCAAAAAGGCAAAAGCCTGCCCAACAGTCTTCTCAAAGGATCAAGGCCCAGCGCTTGCAGGGTTCCCATCTCCCGCCTTCAACCAGCTTAGTTGCCGCAGCGCCGTCTACAACACCGTCACATTCCCCACCTCCCTCCAGTCATGCCTTCAACAAACCAGTCAGCCCCCTTAGATCTACTGTTGCCGACCCACCAACTATTAGCACGGTCCCTCAACCACCGGCTCCACCCCCCAAATCTCAGGTTGCGCCTGCGCCTGCGCTGAGTCAGGGGGCTTGATTTCTTCAAGAACTTTTACAAGAACTTCCTACCATCCAATCCCCTTTGAGGCGTTCCACAGGGAAGCAAACTAGTGAGTGCCACTTGTCTACACTAGCTCCTGCTGTTGTTCTCTCTTACCTCCTCTGACCATCCTACCGACCCACTATCTAGGTCATCCTACGCGATGTGATGGTAAGGTGTACATCAACATCCTGCGTGCTGCACCTTCTCAACTCAAGGCACCTACCCATCGCACATCACCCTCTGGTTGTTCACCGCCCCACCAGCCTGGTGAGGTCCCTCTGCTGCCCACCAGTATGAATGCTGTGATTGCCAAAGTACCCCAGACTGACCTATTTCCCTACTAGGCGTCTCAGCCGGCCTAGCAGAGACAGGGATTTTCACTCCCAAATTGGCAGCAAGTATTCATCAAAAATCCCTTTGGCTTGGATGTACCAGTGGAAATATCAAAAGTGATGATATCAACTTTGTCAATTTCATGGTCCAGGACATCCTGGCCGAGCTCAAAGGTGGCCACTATGTCTCTTGTGCCATACAACCAAGTAAAAAGCCACACAGGTACATGCTCTCAGAAGCCCCACCTGGACGTGCAATGGTATACAATAATTGAGCTCTAGTTTGACACCCTGCTTGCTGCACCTACCCAAGTCTCTATGCATCTCTAAAGTGCCTTACCTGATATGGGATCGGTCCAGACCCTCAAAGACGCCAAGATACCAGGCTTTAGTGATAGCAGTTTAAGTCACAAAGTCATCCATCAACGTGATAGCCCCTTTGCTGTGACCATCAAGTACAAGATGCATTTATCCAGCAACACAGGGTATAATTTCCTTAGCCTGTCATGAATGAACTCGACAGTGCCAAGTAGGGTATTTGTTTATCAAAATCACTTTCCTGAAAAAGCTTCAAGCTGAATGGGCAAATATTCAAAGTTGATTCTTATTCCTTCATTTGACTGAACAAAAATTGGGAGATGCGTTGATTTAGGTTGAGCGGATCAAGAGAATTGTGATTTTAGTTGTGCTTTTCTGCTTTCTATTTTCATTCTCTTGAAGCATAAATACTTGGTTTGTAACCATAATTGCTAGAGCAACAAATTTCAGGGAATTTCAGCATGCACATGGGAGTCTTGAACATAGCTGTGTTTGGTTGTCAATGCTCAGAAATCTAAAATAGCTTCCAGAAACAGACTACAGGACCCAAACAAAACCTGTTCTGAATTAACCTGCTTCATGTTGATGGGAAGGAATTGTTGGCTATTTTTCATAAAAACTTGGATTTAGGGCGGCTACGCCCCCTTGGTACCAAGGGGAAAAGCTCAAGAAAAAACAACCTATGGTATAGATCATGTGATTTTATGACCTTAGCTCACTTGAATTTGGTGCTTATTGCAGACCATATAATTCACTTGTTGGAAATAAAAAAAACTACAGAAAATTAAGACGCTTAAATATACAATTGCTGTAAAATTTAAATTACAATATATTCACCTTGTACAACTTTACTGATACCAACATTTATTGTTCCTGTATTGATTGCGTTTGAAACCTGTATTTGTTGAAATTCTAAATCCAAAAAAAAAGCCAGAATATTGCATTGCACACAATGATATAAAAAATGGACATCTACCGCCTCTGCAGGCCAGAGGCAATGGAATGCTGCTAGACTAGCCCTCAGAGCGGGGTACAACGTTCACCAAGTAATCAGAAGAAGAGAGAAGAGCAAGAGAGGAGACAGTACACAGGGGCGGATCAGTGTGCTAATGAATATGGAACACCTTCCTTTGGATTTCCATTGAAATCATCAAAATCAAAGGAGGAAGGTGGTTTAGGATTGGGTGACTGGCAATGGGGCCAATTATGACTTTGGATGGTTTGATAAAATTGTGAAGAAGTTTGCAAAATGATGGAAAGTTGCACCAAAATCAAAGTGTTTGAATGGACACATTGGTACACTAAGATTCTGATGCAACCACATCCATTGATGCAGTGGAATGCTTTGAGCAATGGAAACTTGCACAAGAATCCTAGTGTTTGGATGCATACATCCAAACTCTAAGATTCTGGTGCAACCACCTTTGAATGTGGTATTGTCCCTCATCCTACTCTGAACACTTGCACAAGAATCCTAGTGTTTGGATGCATACATCCAAACACTAAGATTTGGGTGAAACTACCTTGAATGTGGCAGTGCCCCCCACTCTACTCTGGACACTTGCACAAGAATCCTAGTGTTTGGATGCATACATCCAAACACTAAGATTCTGGTGCAATCACCTTTGAATGTGGCAGTGTCCCTCATCCTACTCTGAACACTTTCACAAGAATCCTAGTGTTTGGATGCATACATCCGAACACAATGAGAATGAAGAAAAGAGTTGAAGAAATATAGAGAGAGGAAATAAAACAGGAAAGAGGGTGGCGCTGAAGAGAGAAATAAATAGTGAAAGTTGAGATTTGAAGAGAGAAATCAATAGTGAAAGTTGAGATTTCGAGATTCAAAGCGTATCGAGTTTCTGGATTTGTAGAGTTGCAATTTTTGGTTGAGTTGGTCTTTGTCGAGTGAGGTGTTGCCCCAATCACCTCCATTCCAGGTAATCGATTTAGTTTAGGTCAGGGAGCTCTGAGCGCGCGCGTGACTGAAGGCAGTGATAGCCAGGTGACAGAGGAAAAGTGAAGCTAGAGAGCGGACACTGAGAGGAAAAGGTAGAACAAAGAACTTAAAGAAAAGAAAACATAGAACATAAAACATAAAAGAAAAGAAGTTAAGAGAAAATAAAAAAATAAAAAGAAGAGCAATAAAATATTCAACAAGATGAAGCAGGGGGGAAATCCAAGGACAAAATGTTTGTGTTTTGAAGTGATGAGGAGGTGTATGGTAAGCTGGAATAATTTTTTGGTTTTGATATGGATGGGTGTTTTGCATGTTGACAGATGCTGGACAAATTATGATGAAGAAATGGCGCACTTGATGTTTGAAATCCACCATTTCAAAATAAACTAGTAAGGAGGTAAGTGTATCAGAGAAAACCGCCATTGAAAATTGCGGATTTTCTCAAATAAAATGGCAGGTTATTAATGGTGGATTTGCTAACTTTGATACGCCCTAGTTTATTATTATGCTACTCAATTAATTATTGCATTTTTTTTTCAAACATATTTTAATCCCCCTGAGATAATAGTTTCATATAGAATTTTTATATTTTCTTTCATTTTGGCAGTAAATTACCTAAATATCACTGGAAATTTCAATCCCTTTTCAAATAGATCAAATTTTTATTTTTCTATGTGATGATATTATTTTGAAATATTTCAAAATATGTGCATTCTGCTTTGGGAATAGATAGGCTTAATAAATTTTAATCATTGTTTATTTTTGGTATAAAGGTATTTACATTCCAGCACAAATCAAGAATTTTCTTAACAAAGCCATCTTTTTCATATTTTTGCTGGTTATTTATGTACTTGATGAAATTTTTGTTTTCAAATTTCAAAATATTTGGATTTCCAGAATTAAATATGTATCTGTAGCATGTTTTAATTTTTAATTATTTTGATTTTTATTTTGATTCCAAATGGGTTTATATTGCACTTGTTATATCTCACTTTTTGAATGGAAATCGATTTTTTATCATTTTTATCATTTTGCATACATTATATACAGTTTTTTTTCAATATGAGTTCAGATGCAAGTTAATTTAAAAAATCTGATGTTTATAGCATCTTAAATATTAATTTTACTCAATTTATGTCCTTATTTGAACACCCTGAAACATTCTACCCCAGAAAGACCCCAAAGGGGGTCCAAAGGCTTTAATTTAAGTCCCAAGGGTTTCAATTAATTTTTAAAGGCTTCTTGGTTGGAAACATTCCATCCAAAGGTATGTTATACCACCCCACATGTCCATTTATATATTAAAGATTCTGCAAAACTTCCTGGGGTGAGAAGTCATTCCAGAAGACTTGGTTTTATCAAAAAAAAGTGCTATAATGACACCAATGATTCCTTTTTTTCATGCCCCAACTTCAAGGGTTATTGTCTACATCATCTTCATGATATATCCTATCCCTGTTTACCATATTCCTAAGTCTATAAGTGTGACACAAACAACAAATTATTATAATTGACCTCTGCTTCCTACATTGGGCTTATTCACATGGGAACTTGAAACCTTGGAAGATCAGTATTTACCTGAGATCCTTTCATTTTCATCCGTTTAATTGTTGATGATCCAATCAAACTTGCTTCTTCCCTATTTGGCTTACTAAGACTTGGACTAAAATATCCCATACTTGTTCACACAAGCCTTATTGGCTTGAATGTTGTATAGAGAGCCTGTAACAGTTGAAACATTTGATCAAGGACTAGGCCCATTCCCTTCATTTCTATATCTGCTCATTTGAGCCATTTGCATGAGCCTTACAATTCCTTGTCCTTCATTCATTCCTACTGATATTTTCATCTATTTTCATTGCCTATTTTCTTGAAATTATGCTACAAACTTGGAAAAACTAAACTTTCAATTTAATAAACCCTTTCTTTTCCTGTCATTGATTGTGTGATTGCTGCCTAGCTATAGAAAAATCTCCATCAGGTTGTATCTAGTCACCTCTGGTTACCTCATAAGGACCATGGATTCCACCTGAAGATTTTTTCCTCAGTTAATTAATTTTGTATTTTCTGCGCATCCATTGAAATGATCAAGGATATCACATTGGGCTTTGCCTTGGTTTTCCCTTATTGGGACAAAAACTTTTCCCTTGCAGTTTCCCTTAGTTTTGAGTTTGCAGTCAGCCTTGCTATACTCTTACTCCCCCTTGAAATCAGCCTTCTCCCATTTTTGCTCATAACATCCACCTTAGATTGCCCTATAGTATGTGGGGTGTTTTTGTGAGATTAAATTAAATACCTCAACCAACCTATTTATTTTTTACCACCTATAATAGTTTATTTTCTCATTTCACATATTTTCTGGACCGGCTATGCTGCCTTCACCCCTTAAAATAAAGGTTTTGATAGGTTGGGAAGATCCACAAGATTGCAGGCCTGAAAAACCTTAAATCAAGTTCTTTTTTTGAAATCACCTTTTTTGGAACCCCTCAATGATCCCCTTTTTCACCAGAACCCTTGCAAAGCTTTGGGCAGTCCTCTAAATAAAACTTTAGAATCCCCAGATTCTTACATTGAACCCTTGACCCACAGGAGGATAGGGCTTTACATTCATGCTCCAGAGTTGGAAGCTCCAACACTTATCTCTTCTTTGATACAGGCTTTAAATCAAAATTCCTTGTAACCTAGCACAAGTGGTTCTAGTTTTGGCACTCTGGGAATGAAGCCGCATAACCAATTTACAGGAAAACACGCCCATAAGATTAGATCCCATATGAATTCTTGTAAAATCATTTTTTCAAATTAACCCAACAGATTTTCCTCAAATTTAAATAAGTTTATTTAAACATCTTACTTCTTAGGTGGTAGATCCTTACAGTTATTTGCACCATATCTCAAACTGTTATGCAACACTATTCCAACCTGCATTCTCTAGACTGGGAAATTTTTGAGCAACAAATTTTCACCTTTTTTGGAAGTCCCATCAAAGTTTTAAATGAAGAATACAAACCAAATATTCTATTCATGAAGGAGAATAGTAGGGTTTCTGTTTATAATTCCCAGTTGCAAACTCATCAGTCTTTTATCCAATTGATAAAGGCTTCAATTTGGTTTAACTTTTGCAAGGGTTTTCCAGAACACCTAATCAAACAACTTTCAGTTGGGGGACACAAGAAACCACCCTTAAGAAGTTAATAAATCATGTTATCAAGCTTGATAATTTTAATTATGACAAGAACAACTCTCAAAAAAACATTCATGCACCATCAGCTTGGCCCCAAAATTAGGAAACCTCTTTGAAGAAATCCAGATTGACTCCAAACTCAAACTCTAACCATAAGCAGGAGACCTTTTCCAATAGTCCAAGCTTTCTGGACAAGGAAACCAGGTTAATCTGGAATGAGGAGTTCCAAAGTAGGGGAAAGGAAGGGTTGGTTATGTATTGCAGAGGAAAGAATGATTTGAATAGTTTTGCAAAGAAGCTAGCACATGAAGTGGCTAAGTTGCCAAAAAAGCTTGTAGTTTTTCCAATAATCTCAAGGAAAAATACACATGATCTTACAAAAATTTTCAATTTAATCTTTGCACTTCTCAGACTTCCAACCTCTGATTTTAAGATTTATCCTTTTCCACTCAAACAATATTTATGCCTTACCACATACCCCTTGACTCCAGCCCTAATGTTTATTTTATAATTCAGAATTTTGAAGCTTAGATAATATTATTTTTTCCAAGATAGAAGAATTACCTGTCAATTGAAAATTAGTGCCTCTGAGCCATCTCATTGGGTTACCCATAAAACAAAATGGAATTTTGCATTTTCCATTTTTCCAAGATTCAACTGGGATTTTTTGTCTTGGATATCTCTGGAATGAACAAACCCATTCTAGGCAATGAATTTCTTGTGTATTGGAATAAAGATTTGAATTTGAAAGAAGGATAAATTAAACTGCAAGCCTTGAAACCTGAAGAAAATATCCAATCTGTGAAAAAGAAATTGAAGAGCCTACCTGACCCTTTCATTGAGTTGGATGAAATGTTTCAGCCAGGAGATTTCCAATATTGTGAATTCCATTCCCAAGTTCCCTCTTCAGAGTTAGGAGTTATTGCTTATTTATCCAACTTAAATATTCCTTTCTTGTTTGAAGAGAAGGAATTGCCTACTAAATGGTTATTTCAAGCTCCCTAATCCTCTTTCAAAATGCCAATACTTATAAACCCTTTCTCAGAGATGAATAAAATTTCGAAGATTGAGAAATCATCCAACAGTCTGTAACTTCAGTTTATCATGACTTTGCTTATTTATTGTAAGAAGTGAAAGCCAATGAGCTGCCTCCACCCCATTAATATGATCATAAGATCAGAAAATTCATTAACAAAAGGCTATGTGATCAAAAAAAATGATTATGTATTTTATAGAAATTGTATATTGCTACTCAATAAACCTTGCATTAAGTTAGAAATCTTCAAATCTTGGTATGTCTCCCTGCTTTCTGGCCATCATGGTCAGGATAACAACTAACAATTTATTGAATGAGACCTCTCTTGGCCTTGTATTTTAAAGGAAGTAAAAGAATGTGCTGCCATTTTCTATGATTCCAATTTCAAAAATTGCTCAAATCACCAGAAGTATGGTCTGATTCAGCTGCTTCCAATCCTGCTTATTCCTTGCAACTTTCTGTTATGGACTTCATTTCTCAGTTATCTATTTCTAGTGGCTATGATGCTATTCTAGTAGTAGAATACTTATTCTCAAAGATGGCTCTGTTTCTTTGTAGTAATGTTAAAGCCTCTTCAGAATACTTAGCTAATCTAATTATAGAATGTGTCTTCTCAAAGCATGTTTTCCCTGACAATAAGGTAAAAAATCACATCACAGTTATTTTTTCTTTGTTCAACCAATGAATCAGGGTTTTATTATTATTATTATGATTATTTTTTGGTGGACTTTGACAAAAAAAACCCCTCCACCTCTTACCTCACCACCCACCAAAACTGCAAGCGCTCCATTCCACCTAATTACTAAAACTTATCCATCTGACCCTACTCTCTCACCACTTTTCCACTCCTTCCTTCACCAAATAACCCACTCTCAAGTGCATTCCTTCCTCCACCTCAACAAGCCCTCCCTCAGCCATGAGACCATTAGATATGTCCAAATGTCTATACAGCTCATATTTTTTGCTGGTATAGTGGGTAATTACTAGACTACCTTCCATGATCTGACACCAAGGTCACTGGTTCAAACCACCATGGAGACAAGAATGAATAATTCTCAGGATTTTTGAAATTATATAATAAATTTTTATAATATTTTATAATAATTTGTAAGTATGTTTTTATGAGTATCTATTATGGAATTAAAAAGTTGATAATGTATATTATTATAAGGGGGATCCAATATAACTTTGAATTAAGTTATGAGGACTCAAATGCGTCCAAACTATTTATAAATAACTTCCAAATAAGTTCCCTTCCTTTGGTGACAAGCTACAGTAATTAATTTAAGCTATACTCTCCACTCTGTATAAACCAATCACATGATTGTAATATTATCTTCCTTGGGGATGTGATCATACTTTGATAACCTCATCTGAGCCTTGAGATCTTCCACTCAGAGGGCCCTAGCCTTAGTTGTAGAGTATATAACTTCTGGGGTATGCAAATAGGACCCTTTTACATTGAAAATCCCCCCCCATGAGGACCAGTACCCCGTTTCTCATTGGGCAGGATGTGATGGGGTTCTGAGCCCTTGAGGACAAAACCAGGGAGAGGCTAGCTCTCCCCTGATGATTTCTTGGGGCTCCTGGGGGCTCCTGTTACCTTAAAAGAGGAGGTTATTCACCCTATAGCCCCTTCCTGACCAGTTATATATGATTAATTATTTGTAAGAGAATATGGCAAGAGTTAACAAGCCCACCAAACTTAGTATCAAGTAGGGATTGAAATCAACTTTAGTATTATATTCAACTAAAAATCTCACTGGAAACTTCAATTTTGAGTGCAATGTCCTAATTGGAGTAGTGAACCTTGTGTGTTACTAATATAAAGGTGTGAGCTAATTTATAAGCAAAGCTCCGTTGAGCTTCATTTATTTGGAGACAGGCCCCTTACCTTTTATAAAGGTTTAAGGTGTGTCTTTTTCCTCACAATACCTTGTCATTGTTTGATTCTGTGAGCTTTTAGCTTTTGTTTTAATTGCTTTGAATCTAAAACTGACTTTAACTTTGGTTCTGTCTTATTTTTTCAGGTATAAACACGGCTCAGTATAGCAATAGAGTTTGTATTCTTGACAATTTGGGGCCTCATCAAATTTTAGGACCTTTTAGAGTGTTTTTTCTGCTTAAAGTACACATTTTTGTGGTTTTCTATCCACTTTTTGACTGATTTTTATTTTTTTTAGAAACAAATAAGAAAAAAAAACAGTTAAATTTCTACATTTTTTGAATTATTTCCTTTAAGGCTTTGAAATCAGCTTGTGGGTTTCCATTATTAGTGTGTGCGCCTTTTTTGAGAGTTTTGGATGATTTTATTTATTGCATAGATACAAAAAAAAAGGAAAAAAGGAAAAAAAAGAAAAAAAAGAAAAAAAAAAAAAACAAGAAACATATAGGTTTTTAGCAGTTGGCATATTCATTGAATATTTACCAATGATTCATAATTGTGGATCAATGGAAAGATTTTTGCCAAAGATCCTCTACCTCAGCCCAGGGATTTGGACCATATTGGATAAATTGTCCAATACATCAAAGAAATAGAGTAAAGATCAGTATCAAGATTGGTTTTCAAGGACCAGCTATCATCAACCGGCCAGTGAATAGGAAAACCAAAGCCTGTAATAGAAACTGGACCAATTTTCAAGATCAGTGGTCGCAAACCCAAAAGAATACAAAGAAATAGCACCAGATCAAGCAGCGCTTTCCATTACTTAGTTTATAAAAGAAACAAGTAAGTAGATCCGCTCAACACATTGTTAATAAGTCCGCCTACTAACATCTGGTCCCTGCGGAAGTGTCCAAACAGCTATCTATTGACTCACTTCTTCCCTCCAATTGGGGAAGGGCAAGGAGTTTTTTGTTGGAACCTAGTACAAACCAATGCAGCAAAATCCAAGAAGGTAGTTTAGCACCAACAGAAGGAATAGAATCACCAGCAACAGACATTATCATGCAATGTAAGCTGTGATTTCTGTCCAGATTTTACGGCAGTGACTCCAGTCTGTCTGAAAGAGGTAGAACCATCAACATCTAATACATATATTTTTTGAAATGAATACAGGAGCAAGGGCCTGAGCTTATGCCCCCCGGCGACTTCAGTCAGAAGAGAAGACAACCTGCCTCCAGGAATAGCAAACCTTTGTACTTGTCACAGTCAGAAAAAAATAAGTTAACTGGTGGCAGTAGCGGGAAAAAACATAGAGAATCAGTCCAAGTTCCTGACCCAAGCCCTGGCGATGTACAGGGCCCTCATCAAGTTGTTGGGGAGGGAAAGATTAATAAAGGAGATGGAATCATGGGAGCCAACTCAAATAAAGATGCCAGTAGTGACAAAACCAAAGTTAAAGAGGAAATTACAAGATGGGGCAAGCCCAGGATCAGTAGCTTCAGGCTTCTAGGAGCCTTAAAGGAACAAGATCCCATCCCCTCCCCTGAGTCAAGGAGCACGGATGAGGAAGAGGAGAGATCACAGGCACTCCATTTATGGAGAAATGATGAGGATGGCCCTGCCTATCCAAGGAGGCTTTCAATTCTTGGAAGAAGAGAGAGCCAAAAGAGCCAAGAGGGGCTGAGATTGTCCCTAGAATCTGAAATTTTTCTAAAACATTTTGAGATATTGACTTCAATGAAACACTTCATATTAAAAAAGCAGTAGTTCACAACAACAAGTATTGTATACATGGCTTTGCAGCCATAGATAAAAAGTATTCCTGCATTGTTTCAAATAGCTTGACCTTTAAATCAATTTTTTCCAGTTCTGTGAAAGACATAGAAGAATTGACAAATAAAACAATAGAACTAGACTTGAGGAAAGCAAAGGCAGGAGAATTGAGTAATCTGGATGAAAAGCTAACTAATATTGATGATATTCTGAAAAATTCATGCAGAGAATCTGCAAGTATGAAGAGAGATGTGAGCTCATTAAATTCAATGGTTTTACAACTGAGTCATTCATTGGAAGTTTTAGAAAAAAATTTTGATAAAAAATTGATTTCAGTCAAAGAAGATATATTGAAGTATCAATTTTTCAGAACAGAATCTAGAAAGATTAAGTACCAAAATTGATAAAGTACATGAGCAATTAGAGCACAACCATGATATGCTTGTTGACAGATTTTTATACTTTTCTCAAAATAACAACCGTCATTTTGTGGAATCCAGAGCCCCAGAAGTGAAAGGAAAAAAACAACTGTTGCGTAAGACAGTGATCTAGTGCAGGATTATGGTAAAGGAGAGGTTTTTTAGCAAAAATTACAGGTATTGCCAAAAAAAATGATTGGGTGAATATGATCATACTTAATTTATTTCATGGATTGAAACCCTTAAAGAAGATACAGGATTGCCTGATACCTTGATTACCAGTAGATTAAGTATTCTATTTAAGGGCATAGAATCATATTGGTATAGAGACAGAAGGAGTGGAGTAGGTGTAGAGGACTGGGAATTTTGGAAAAAAGAAATAAACTCTAAATTTGGCATGTAAAATTGGAAAAGTAAATGCTTGAGTGCTTTCAACAATGATAAAATTTTCCCAGGAGTGACACCACCAGCCACTTGGGTAACCAGGCAAAGAAAAAGACTTAGAGCATGCAATCCATACTTGGACCAGGATAGTATCAATTTCAAATTAATATCCCTGATGGACGATGAAGTTTTTTTTGCATTAAAGACAAGTATGAAGACTACAGAAAATTTCTCAAGCTTAATCAACATACTTGAGGATATAGTAGAAGACACCCCTCTAGTTAGAAGAAAGTCATATGCTCCTAGGGATGTTCCCATGGAAAAGTCAAGAAAAGGTAAACTCCCTTTGAAGAAGAGTCCTCAGACTGATGATCTTTCTTGCTATACTTGTGGTAAGATGGGATGTACCTCTAGAACTTGTCTCCAAAAGGCTAGTAATGTCAATAACATAGAGACTATGACAAGTGACAGAGAAGAATTTTCCTAGAGTCTTATGATGACCATAGTGAGGCAGAAGATTATAACCTGCTTATAGGTTGCATTAATTCTGTTAATGCATCAAATGACTTATTAGACATGTTATTCTGCAATAAATCTTGTAAAGTGCTTCTAGATTCTGGTGCTTGTGAAAGAAAAGTTGTGTCCACAGTGGGAAAAGAACTTAATAGAGATACTAAAGATAAACCTGAAAAGCTTTTCTGGTACTCTAGTTCCCTTAGGGATGGTGAAGGTTAGATTTATCCTTAAGAAATTGGCTTTATTAATAAAGTTTATAGTTATTGAAAATACTGAAACAGAGTATTTCATAATTGGAAGTGACTATATGAAAAGATACCAAATAAGTTTGTTTCATGAAAATTTTTTTTCATACTTTACTATTGGAGATAGCACAAAAGTTTATTTCAGTAACTCTGTTGAAGATTATGTGAGTAAAATTTCAAAGGAAGTTTTTGAAAAGGAGCTCATTAAAGATTTAAAAATTAACAGCTCCTTGAAAGAGAAACAAAGGAATGATCTAGTATCTCTGCTATTTGACCATCAAAAAGCCTTTGCAACGGTAAATGAACCTTTTGGCTCTGTAATAGGACATGAAGTGAAATTCACTTTGACAATAGATAGACCGTATCCTCAAAATCTCAGAAAACATCCATTCCCTGCTAGCCCTAGAAGTAAAGAGGCATTAAAAGACTATATAGATACATTTTTTAAATTGAATGTAATCCGGAAGGTAGGTGCCAACGAGGATGTAGATATCACCACACCTGTTATTATAACCTGGCACAATGTTAAATCAAGGATGGTTTGAGACTTCAGGGCATTAAATTCCTACACAACCCCTGATAGAAATCCCATTCCAAAAATTTTTGAATCCTTGAGTAAATTGCACCAAGCTAAGTAAATTTATTGTATGGATGTTCTCAAAGGTTTTCATCAGAATGTGGTTGACCCAGAAAGCAGGAAGTTCCTGAGGATAGTGTGCCACTTAGGAGTGTTTGAATACCTGAGAATGCCTTTTGGTATTAAAAATGCTCCATCACACTTTCAGAGGATGATGGATTCAGAGTTTCATGAAGAATTGATGCAGAACTGGTGAATAGTTTATATAGATGATATAATTATATTTTTGGAAACATGGGATGAACACAAAGTAAGAATTTCTATTATAATTGAGAAGTTAATCAAGATGAATATGAAGATATCCTTGACTAAGTGCTTCCTTGGATTTAATGAATTGAAAGATCTAGGTCATATTGTGAGTGGTTTATCACTTGGTATAGATCTGGCCAGAGTAGCTTCTGTGTTGCTAAAACCTATACCAAGTAGTTTTAAGTAGATGCAAAGTTTTTTAGGTTTTCATTTCATTAAAGACTGCACATTGGGGATTTTTGGGTGATAGCTTCTATTCTTTATAAGATATGCAGTCCAAATGTTTCATTTGAAATGACTAAAGAAAGGTTACAGTTGTACAAATTACTTAAGTCAAAACTGACACGTGCACCTTTACTATTTCATTTAGACCCTAAAAAACCATTCAAGCTGTACGTAGATTTCTGTATGGAAGGACTTGGAGCTGCATTGCACCAAGTACAAATAGTTAATGACAAACCAGTTGAAGGACAAATTTTTTTTATATCCAGACAACTTAAGGATCGTGAAAAAAGATATGGTTCTTCTCAGTTAGAATGTCTCTGTCTAGTGTGGGCCTTGGAAAAATTTTATTATTACTTAGATGGATGTCAATTTTAAGTTATTACTGGCTGTACAGCGCTTAAATAATTTCTGAACTGGAAGACACCCAACAGGAACATGCTGAGGTGGCAAATTGCCATCCAAGAATGGAGAGCTTCCATGAAAATAGTTCACAGGGAAGGATTGATACATAAGAATGCAGATGGTTTGTCACATTGGGAACTACCTCATGACATCAATAACCCTGCATATGACCCTGAGGACACTTTTAAAATAACTTAAAGTTGTCAATGTGAGAGCTTCAAAATATCCTCATGTCCATGACATACCAAGGAAATTCAAAATGTAAAATTATTAAACATATTCCCACAGAATATATTTTAATTAATTATTTCAAGTAAAGGAACAAAATTTTGAAAACAAGGACCAAAATTATTATTATGATTTTGTTCCCATCAGTGAATACATAATAAGAAATTACCTTACATCAGATTATCTGTAGGAATGTCCACTAAGAAGACATATCAAAAACCTGGGAATATTTCCTAAGGAGAATAAATGGAACAAAGATCAAGTGGATAAATAAGGTGTTATTCAAATGTCAATAACTCAATCAAAGAGTAGAATAATTCTATTATCCTGTGGAACTAGATGCTACACTTGTTATAGCACCAAGAACACGTGATGGGCTACCACTAGGTACCCTGTCATCTTTAGCATCCGTCCCCTTGAGCCCCTATATCCTTTAAAAGGACAGAATTGGGACCCACAAAGCTATAAATAAAGAGCTCCTTTTGAGGTTATTGACCCCAGAGGCCCACTTATATATATATCCAGAAACTGTGCCAAAGTGATCAAATACTTATAAGAGATAAGTAAGTGATTTATGGCTTTATTCTTATTAATATTATCTGTCCCAGACCAATTTTTATGAATTTAAACTGCTGAACAACCTTTTAGCCCCAGATACAGGTTGAACCCATCAGTGAACATCCCAAATGGGTAACTAAGGGAATAAATTCCATAACAGTGAGTTCATTATCCTTTTTATATTGTGGCAGCTTGTTTAAAAAGCCCTGACACTCCACCTTATAATATATATATATATATTATCTCTGGGCAATAACTACTTTAAGAATATAAATTAAAGGTTCCATAGTAATCAGGCCTATGGATTTCAAATTAAATTCCCTGAAAAAGAGGTGTTAAATATCACCAATATCATTGTGGCCCCTCTTTTTATCTATTTAATTGTCAATTTATTTATATTGATTAATAATAATCATTAATATACCAACCATATTGCCTTGCATTTGCTTTATCCAAATATTTTATGGATTATTTCTGCATTTTGATAATAATATATTTATCATTTATTCTATCACCTCTGGTAGCTAAAAGGTAGCAAGGACCTTGGCATCCAGGAGGCTGACACAAGCAACTTTGATTGGAGCTCTTTGCAATCAAGGTTTTGTGTATCACAAACCCCTTAACACTGATGCAAACAAGGCTTAATGTGTAGGTAGCAATTATTTTTGTTTATTTATTTCCTCACTTTCATCAAGACTTCCCTGGGACTCCATCATCATCATGGATAATGCCCCAATTCACCATGGTTATTGAATTGACAACTTGCAAGCCAATTTCCCACATTCAAAATCAATTGCAATCAAAATATTCCTTCCTCCCTATTCACCATTCCTCAAACCTATTGAATAATCTTTTCATTCAATCAAATAATATGTTTGAGGAAAGTTGGAGCCCAAATCAAGGGCTGAATTAGTGCAAGAAACTAAGGCCAAAATCAAAGAGGCCATAACTCCAGAGAAAAGCCAAAAAAAATTCTCTTGTTCAAAAGTATTATCAAAACTGCCTGGAGATGCAACCAATCACAGGTCCTCTCTTGGCAAATTATTGGGTATCTTTAACTTTTTGCTCCTTTTTTTCAGATTTTTTATCCTTTTATTCCAAAAGAAACCATTTATCCTTTACCAAAAGAAAAGGAAGAAGCAAATTTTTTTTTTCATGTTCATGTGCATGTAACTACACAAAAAATGAAGAAACAATAAATATTACCAATCCATTTAATTTGTTGTGATTTTTATTTTTTTATTTTTCGAAATGAAAAAAATAGTTTACACGGTCGATGCGACGACTGGTTGGCGACAAAACGGATTGGCCAGACGCCAGACCAATTTAGCCTGGCGCCCAGAAAGCTTCGCTAGGCGCCAAAATGGCTTTGTTAGGCGCCAAAACGGCTCTGCTAGGCGAGGCGCCACGCGCGGTTTAGCGAATTTGCGGATGACTTTGGTCGCCGCCCAGACGGGCTTTACAGACCATGTAAGGCGGTGGGGATAGTTGACCACGTGAGCACTTCCTTTCCCGAGACAGCCACCCCATAAGCCTCTTACCCGCAACATCATGAGTGGCTGTCTGCCAGCCAAAATTAGCCCTTGACAATACGCATAACAATGTCTTCGGGGTTTGTGGGATTAAGTATTTCTGGGAAAATACTTTATCGTCAACTCAACTCAAGAACTGATCAATACTTGATCAAAAACAAGCGTCAAAAATATGGAGATAACATAGGGTCTTCGTTGTATCCCTACAGGCTGCCCACCTACGGGGCATGCTGGCGTGGCGCAAAAGACTTAATTAGGTGGCGGACTGATCATCACCTGGCAACTGATTGACCACCCCGGTCATCCATCACGTTCTTGGACCCGTTTTTTTCGGACTCCGTTTGTTTTGACATTCCGTATTTCGTCAGCCGTAACTTCGAAAGCCGAAACGACGGACAGCTCACTTGATTTCGTCAAGTATAAACATGTGTGGCTGGAAGCCATACCCGTCGATGCCAATCCAAAAGTCAACACTCTTGAAACCTTTGGAATCGTAAGAAACCCGGACCGTCATCAGCTGAACCGATTTCACTTGTGAACAATACCCACGAAACTGCCATCAATTTTCACTTTCGCAATCCTCACATGATATTCCAAGCTTGCGTCGTCACGATGACCGTTTCACATCTCTGGCTGTACCTATTGGTACTCTTGATTTCCACTTCAGGTTCCATCGCCTCCCCAAGTCAGGCCGACCCCAGGCTTAGTCTCGTTGGCAGAGGCCAGCCGGGCCCTAGCCGACTAAATTGTAGCGGAGTGTTCACATGGAACCCCCAAAAAACTACGGACGACCCTAGTGAGTGTTGAGTAGCTGAGGGAAGCCCCGATCATATCACAACAAGGTCCAAAGATTAAAGCCCGCAGTTTGATTGATGACTGACTTGTTGTAAACACCTGACTGATTAACCAGTCTGCATACCAGTGCGGGGCGTCCGATATGCTTGCAAATTGAGTAGCTGCACATTTAGGAATCAACCTCGTAGGTATCGCGGAGTTCGGCCACCATGAGCTTGTTATGCTTTCTTTGTAGTTGGATACTGTGGCTAATCACCTTTGACGACATGATGCCCTCCTTCAGTGACCCAGCAAAATTTTTTTTTCCGGCCTTGTTATTGGGATAATCCCCAGAACAAAGAATTATATTTCGAAGGTGACGTTCACCCTACGGAAATGTACTATACAGTGAAGGACTCCGAAGCCACCAGCCCATTGATCTGTGCGTGTTGGGAATCTCTTTCTTCTTTCACTTGATTTTCCTGTCGTTTCTGGTCTCAAACATCCATAGATTGCGATTTTTCACACCTGTATACTGGATCTTGCGCACTAGCGGTCTTGGGAACGCAGACGGTTGATCCCAAGAACCCCGAAGTACACGCCTCCTGCATCCAAGGAGGATTCAATGCGGACCGTCCTAGTACGTGGTCTCTCAACGTTTATGCTCTCATCACTCTCAGTCGACAGTGGTTAGACTCAGCCTTCAAACAGCAAATGCTAATCAGCCCATGAGGAATTTGGTCCCAATCACAATCACAGTGTGCTCGAGCTGCCGGGAGGCGCCTTTGAAGGCTGACACTCGAGAATGATCGGGCTCTACTGGTCGTCAGCGGACCAAGTATCAGGTAGACTGGGGAAATCAACCATTTTTTCGGAGCTGTTACAGACATTTTTTTAAAAACCTGCCTCCTGTTAGAGTAATCGCTTTTTGTTAGAATGAAAAAATGAATTAAGCGATAAGATTACTATGCACAAGCACAATAAGATTGAGTGATAAGATGATGAGCACTAGATAAAACAAATGCTAACATTATTAGCATCGGGAGCTCAGAGTTTCCCAAGTTGACCTTGGGTTTCATATTTTTAGTGAGGTCATGGCAAAAGAGGGGTTCCTTAAGTCATGGAAGATTCCTCCAAAAGTTCACTCCAGCGATAGTCTTGCTTTTTCATACTCAAAAAAAGAAAAAAAATGCAGTCAGCCACATACGCTCTCTTCAATAGAAGGAGGAAAAAATCATGCTCCCTGCAATATCTGTTGACAGTAGACTTGAAACTGTAGAGAAATGGGAGGACACAATTGGGTCATCAAGGGCATTTCACAAACAACTCCTTACTTAACTCAGATGTAAGACAATTTTACATACATCTACGCTTTATAAAAAAAATGGCCTCTATTTGGCCGGAATTTATGTTCTTGGGTTAGTATTGATTATTGAAATTTTTAGTTTAATTTGTTGGTGTTGGAATTTTCCCAATGTTGAGAATGCACCTCTTCTGAATTTTTAAACTGGGATCTGACAATGATAATGATAGATCACAATCTTAGTGAACTGCATATTCTAAAACTACGTCCATAAGGTCTTGAAGAATTTCTTGGGGACAATCATACCCTGCCAGTTGGTCTAGAATTTGGGAAGGGAGAATGAAAAAATGGAAATAGAAGGGGCTCTATCACCCCATCTGGAGACCTTAAAACATGAAAAACAATGATTACCTGATTACAAGTGACATACCAGGGCAAAAAGCAAATTGAAAAAACAATGATCACTTGATTACAAGTGACATACCCGAAGAGAAAGGGGCCCTTTGTGCCCTGTTATGTCAGTTTTAATCAGTTGATCATTGTTTTTTCATAGTGAACGGGCCCCTTTATCCAGAGATATGTCACTTGTAATCTAGTGATGTTTGTTTTTTCATGGTTTTAATGATGAGGGATTAAAATTCTGTGATGAGGGTTGAAGCATATCCAGAGTCCTTCATCTTCAAATTCACAAGTTCCTTTTTGACTTGAGAAAACTCAATCCTGTTTTCAAATAGGGTATGAAGCTTCTCTGTAAAGTGATACCAAGAGTTGAAGAGGAAAGAAGGCTTGCAATTTAAAAGGTTATCCAGGTGGGGTTGAATCCCACCACTTTTATTTCCAGAAAGGTAGGATATTTTTCTGCCTGCTACTATCTCAGGTCTAGCTTACAAAGTACCAAAAAAACACAACACACACTGGCTGGGATTCCGCACCTCCACACCTCCACTATTTCCATACTTGCGCAAAGCCCTTTGTATCTACCCTGCATGCACAGAAGACCAATCCTATCTGCACAACAGACCAATCCAACACACATGAATAACCAACCCCCCCTGCTTGAAAGATCAATACCACTTGCATAAAGTACCACAACCCAATGAAATATTAATCCTGCATGCATAAATTCCCACACCCCAAAGAAAGATTAATCCTGCATGCATCAATTCCCACACCCCAACAGACCAGAGAAAAGAAAATAGCCCTGTCTTGCAAAGATCCGGCACACAGCCATGTAAAAACTAGGTCATGGTCAGCCCTCATGCTAACAGCCCCCTTCAATTATCAAAAAAAGAATTCCTGGGGAAACACTTGATAGAAAGGTTTCAAGATGCATGAGAAAAGCCTGAATATGTAGCATACACTCCAATCCATCAAACCTTTTCAGAAACCCACAGTGTAACGCAGTGGTATGTGACACCAAAAAAACTGCAAATCAACTGGCCTTTCAGCCAGTCTCATAGCCTTTTTTTTAGGCTTTTACTCTTGATTTTTTTCAGTACTGCAAGGTATAAAACACATCTACTTCCAAAAATTACATGGAAGACGTTTGACAAACATCCAAAAAGAGAGTCTGACACTTTGGTGACCAAAGCATAGAATTAACTTCACAGGCTTCCCAAGCCCAAATCAATGACACCTAATATGACTGCATGACATAGAAACTGGAAGAAAATTGGGATTAATAAATTACTCTTCACTGAAACCTCTTCAATTGAAAATAAAACCACAAAAGGAAGGTATAAACGGTATAAAATATGAAATTACCCTGTCAGCTTGCTACTATTTCAGAGCAATCTGCAAAAGTAAAAGAAATAAAATAAACATGATAATAATAAAATTAACATAAGAAATAGAAGGAAAACCATAAATATTATTTCAAAAATGAATTTTCCGCCCAAAATTAGGTAGGGTCACTCAATGACCCCAGCCTTGAAATCAAACTCCTTATATTTTTAAAAAATTAAGGAAAAGAAAGACCAAAATACCACCGCACCACTATTGAACCTTTTGGCCAATTAAATATTTCACACGTATTGTCACGTATAGGTTTCACACTTGAAATTCAGTCAGAATTGAGGGGTTGTGTATATTTTAGGAGTTAAAGACCAAAATGTGTTCTGTCACAATTCCTGCACGCAGCCGCAGCAGCCAATGCACCCGCGCGCGGCTGAGCTACTGCTCTGTCACTCTGTCAAAGTTGTGTAAGCAGCCCTGGGAATCTGACAAGTATGCATTGGCAAGACTACGGGTTGACAAAGTGACAGGCTGCCTGTGAAACCTAGGTAATGCATAAACATGCTAAAACATACATGGGAACATTATACGTATTTAATAAATGTTCCTGTGTATAGTAGATAGTCTAAAAATATATAAAGTTATATAAAAGTACTTAAATAACCTTTATACGTATTTTTTTAAATATAATTCAAAGTACCAAAAATGTTGAAAAAAAGATAATGACTACTTCTAAAAATATATTAAAATAATTTAATATACTGATATGAGAATTTCTAGACATCAAAATTTTGGTGACACACTAAGAACACTTAGGACATAAAAATACTACATGAATACCCATGACTTACATTTTTAAGTAATTATTTTAGTAAATCAACTGAATTTCAAAAATAAGGAGTACAATCAATATCATGAATTTACTCCAATTATTCAATACATAATGAGAAATCAACTGACATCAGAATATCTGTAGGAATTTCTATTAAAATAATCATTAACTTACTGGGAACATTTACTAAGAATAATTAATTAAATAATAAATAAAAAGGACAGATTAGTGTTATTCACACGTCCAAATATCAATTAGAAAGTAGAATGATTCCCATACCCTGTGGAAGTAGATGCTACCCGTGTTACAGCACGAAGAAAAAGTGACAGGATACCACTGGTTACACTTCTAGCCTCAGTGTCCGTCCCTTTGAGCCCCTGTACCCCTCAGAAGGACAATATTGGGACTCCAAAAGCTACAAATAAAGAGCTCTTTAGAGGATATTGATACCCAGAGACCCAGTTATATTTACATCCAGCAACAGTGCCAAGGTAATTAAATACTTCTAAGAGATAATTAAAATATTTATGGATTTAGTCTGATTAATAATATCTGTCCTCAACCCTCTTTTATCAATTTAAACTGCCGAACAACCTTCTAACTCCAGTATACAGGTTTAACCCATCAGACCACGTCCCAAACATATACCAAAAGGATTTAATAATATACCAGTGAGTCTTGTTATTCTTTCTCTGTTGTGGAAGCTTGGTTACAAAGCCCTGCCACTCCACCGTGTATTTTATATAAATATTATCTTTGGGAAAAATATCCTTTAAAATAAAGGGCCCAAAGTAACCAGGCCTACGTGCTTTCATACTGAATTCCCTGAAGAGAGGTGTTAAAGATCCCCAATGTAATTTTGGCCCCTGTATAAAAATATTTAATAATCATTTTATCTATATTAATTTATAACAATAAACCATAACCATACCAATTGACCTTGCAATAAGCTTTATCCAAATATTTTACAGATTTTTGCTGCATTTATTAAAAAATATATTCATTGTTTATTCTATCAAATCTGGTAGCTAAAGGATAGCAAGGGTCTTTGCATCCAGCAGGCTGAAAATTGGGGGTCTGGGCGGGAAATATTCCATTTCACCATATTTAATACCTTGCACCAGACATTTCACGTAAAATTAAATCAAAGATAAATTTATCTGACTTTTTAACCATGATTCATCATTAAATTCTTTTGCAGTGGATTTAAAAACCAATTCAGAATTAATAATCTATTATTTAAATCTTATAAAGATAAGAAAAGAAGAACATATTAAAGATTATAAAACTACTGGTTGGGAAGCTTTAACTCAAGCTGAGTAACTTAATATCTCTTCTGCATGTACAAACTTAGATAAACTTCTTGAAAAAGAAGATCTTGAGAGGCTTATCAACTTCCAGGCCCTATTAAGAAAACATAAAGCTTGAAAAAATACCGTATAATTTACTTTTTAAAATATAAATTTAAGTATAAAACATGTATTATCATGTTATTTTTATTAAAATAATATTAATATATTTTTGACCAATAAAATAACCTTTTACCATCAGTAAACCCTCCTATACCAGAAACCACCACCACTGAAACTGATTTATTGGATCAAGAAGTCCCAGATATCTCTGGAAGCCCTGAAAATATTGATTGGATGGGTGAAGACCTCATTGGGACACACCAAGAGCCCATGGGATTACCTATTAAGGACCAATTTAATCCCAATAAAGTCCTGGTACCTTTGAATATCAACTTAAGTGATTTTTAAATAAAACTTATTTTTACGGATTTTCTTCTGTAGAAAAATAATTATAAAAATTTTATTCAATATGAATAGACGTAACAAAAGAGCCTCAGGAAGAATTCCCTCCTATGGATCTTTGCCAGGAGCCCCCAGTAACCGTGAGACCACCAATAATGACAACTATGAGGGGACTGGAACCCGTGAATAAAATTTTAATGGAAAAGGAACAGCCCCAACTACTTCTGCCCTCCCCCAACCTAGAGCGGGAGAAGGTAGTAGAATTCAGCCCCCATCCATTACAAGAAGATTCCCTGCAGCCACCCTAGCAGAATCTGGCCAAGGAAGCCAGGATCAAAGAATTAGTCAGAGAGCATATGAAATATTGGGAAGATTTCAAAGAAGCAAAAGCCAAAGAGAACATGGTATCTAAGAAAAAGATAATCTCCCAGGCAAAAGCTACCCAGATAGCTCTTCAGAAAATGATTCCAAGGAAAGAGGTACAATCCTACGTAGAAAAGTGGAATCCTTGGGATCAATTAGCCCAACTCAAAGGCAAAGGATCAGGAAAGAAGGGATATTCTTCCCATCCAAAGCCAAAGGGAAAGAAGGATTGTGATTAGATAATATCCTTAGAACAAAAGTGGAAAAAGGTATAAAACAATTAGCCTCTAATTCTGAACCCAGTAACTTTTCTAAACCAACCTCTCAGGTAATTAATTCCTTTTATAATGATATGCGCCATAATTTCAAGATTTTTTGTGGATATTTGGACAGTGTTTATACCCAGATGGATAAGTTAACCTCAGGTATAGCCAAATTAATTAATCACCAAACAAAAACTGTAGGAATGGAAGATATTAAAGAACATACAGAACAATTATTGGAGAAAATTAATCAAGGAAAAATCAGACATACTCAAACAATTGAGAATATTTTATCAGGTATCCAAGAAGATTTTATTATTTCTTTTCAACCTTTCAAAGAATAATTGGTAACTACCACTTACAGCCCCATTCTTTCCCTTGGTGAGAAATTAGATCTGCTTAGTAATAAAGTGGACCTGCAACTTAATCTGATCAAGAATGATCTTAGAGACTTAAAATTCTCTCTGAACAACCCCTTGGGGAGTACCACAGAGGAACCAAAACCTCCCAGACAAACAACTAAACCTTATGCACCACCCTTACTAAGAATGCGTAGGAGTGACACCTTCAGGCCTAGTCCTACTCCTGAAATTGAAAAAGACCTCAAACTTTTAACCCAAATTTCTGAATGGCCTAAGTTCTCCGGTGAAGGAGAATACAATCATATAAATTTCATTAAATTTATTGACTATACTATTAACTCTTATGACTTACCAGAAGCTATAGCTGTATTCAGGATGCCCAGACTATTTGAAGGAGTAGCTTTAGACTGGTTTATCAGTAAAAGAGAAGAATTAGGATCCTTACCATGGAATTCTTGGAAAATTCTAATTAAAGAACAATTTGGTTCTAGAATGTGGAAAAGAAAAATGATGAAAAATTTCAAAAATTCGTCATTTGACGCCTCCAAGGATAAGCCTCAAAAATGGTGCTTGAAACAGAAGAGAATACTAGATTGCTTCTATCCAGATGCTGATAAAGAGGAAGTAAATGAAAGACTCCTCAACTTGTTTCCTGGAAACCTTAACCATAGTGTAAGATGCAGGATGAGTATGGATGCTGAATTGCCAAATATAATTAATGTGTTAGAAGAAGTCATAGACATGAATGGGTTAGACAAGAAGGTTCCTTCTAGACCTAAAGAGAACTTCAAAATTAACAAAAACAGAGAAAAAACCCCTCTGATAAATACCTCTGATACTAAGAAACCTAATGAGAACAGGGACGAAGAGAGAATTCCTGGAACTTGTTGGAATTGTAATAAGACAGGGAACATGAGACAAGACTTCCCATTAACAAAAAGAGAGGTAGAAGTCTTGGAAGGAAAGCAAGAGGTTGAAGGGAATCAGAACTATGAAGATATAGCTGATAGTGAAGGATCCCTTTCTGAATTTGAATTGATCCTGACCAACCATGTTAATGTTATAGAAGGAGATATAGGCACTTCTATAGAAATCAATAAAATCCATGGGGACTCTACTTTTCCCCAAAAATGGGATCCTAACATAATTCCTAGAAATATCATGGATGTTAAACCATTAACAGTTAAACCTATGAGTGGTAAGAGTTATACTACTGGTCAAAATTGATATACAACAGGATTGTATAGAGACAGACCTATAACTTTATTACTGGATGGTGGAGCTTTCTTCTCATTTGTCTGTACTGAATTCTTAAAAAACTGGGATCCCAATTGGAAAGAACACCTTCTTCCCATCCCAAAAGCCAAGTTTATCTCTTGAAAATCTACCATGGAAGCTATTGAATTATAGACTGCTCCTATAATATTACCCCATACTTAAGAATCTTTGAGAATAAAAGTGGAATTCGTGGTGATGCTCAACAGATTATGTGACTACCTGATAATAGGTAATGATGCTTTATGTCTATATGGTATAGATGTGTTCCAGAGTAAAGGGAGATACTTTACAGTGGGTGGTAATTGGGACAAGAATTTTAAGATATGCACCATCCAATCTAACTTGCCCTCTTCCACTTATCAAAAGCATTTAAAAGACTTTAATCAAGAGTACTTCTCTCAAGCAGCTCTAAATATGAAACTTTCTGAGTAACAGAAGAAAGATATATTGAGATTCTGCTTTGAGAACCAAAATTCTTTTTGTACTAAATATCATTCATTGGTGATATCAAAGGACATGACATGGTATTAATATTGAATATTAAGCCTCAATATCCTCCAAAATTAAGAATACCAGCTTATCCCTCTAGTCCTAAGTCTAGAATGGATCTTGAGGAACATATCCAAGAACTGATAGACTTACAAGTATTAAGTAAAGTAGGGCACAATGAGCAGGTAGAATTGACCACACCTGTAATCATAGCTTAGAATAATGAAAATTCAAGAATGGTAGGAGACTTCAGAATGCTCAATAGTTATACTCAGGCAGATTATTATCCTATACCCCGGATTGATCATGCTTTAAATAACTTGTCCAAGGCCAAATATATCACTCCTATGGATATGCTTAAAGGTTTCCACCAGATAACTATAAGCCCTGAAAGAAGAAATTTTATGAGAATAATCTGTCATTTGGGAATATATGAATATCTTAGGATGCCTTTTTGTATAGAGAATGCCCCATCCCACTTCCAGGGAACAATGGATACAGTTCTAGGTACATACCTCATACAAGGATGGATGATGGTATATGTAGATGATGTTATCATAAATTCCAATGATTTGGATACTCATATCAACCAAATAATATTAGTACTCCAAACTATCTCCAAAGCAGGATTAAAATTACCCATGAAGAAATGCAACTTTGGATATGGAGAATTGAAAGCCCTAGGGCATATATTCTCTTTTCTAACTCTAGCTGCTGATCAAAATAAGATAGCTGCTGTCATGAACAGACCCATGCCTCAAAATAAAACAGAGTTACTGTCTTTCATTATTTTTTGCAGTTACTACAGAAAATACATACCAAAGTTTGCTATGCTAACTGAAATTCTGTACAAAATTTGCAACAATAACACTCTATTTGAAATGACACATGAGAGATTGAAAAACTATGATGAACTAAAAATAGCTATGACCTCTCCTCCTTTACTCATTCAACCAGATTACTCCAAGCACATTAAACTGTAAATTGAAGCCTTTATGAAAGGGTTAGGAGCTGCTCCACATCAAGAAAGAATATAAGAAGACAAACCAGTGGAGAAACCAGTACTCTTCAAATCTAGACAGATCAAAGATACAGGAAAGAGATATGGAGCCAGTCAGTTAAAATGCTTGACTCTAGTATGGGCTTTAGAAACGCTACACTATTATTTAAAAGGCACCAATTTCTAAGTGATCACAGATTTTAATGCTGTAAGAACTCTCCTGAACATGGAAACCCCCAGCAGACATATGCTCAGGTGGCAAATTCCTATACAACAGTATAGAGGACAGTTGACTATAGTGCATAAAGCTGGAGCTAAACATCAGAATGCTGATAGTCTGAGTAGGAATGCTTTGCCTAATGACTCTAGCAATCCAGCATATGACCCTGAGGATCAAGATATCTTTCCTATCTTGAACATCAATCTTCTAGCATTAAATTCTCAAATCATGGGGATCCACTTATGTGAATTAGATACTGCTTTCTTCAATCTAGTGAGGGAAAACTACTCCCCTGAAATCAAGCTGCTGATTACCATTATGGAATTTGAATCCACAGAAGCAGCTCTGATAAATAGTTTACCTGCTTAATTACCTAAACCCTATAAAGAAGGGAGGTTTACCTTTTGAGATGGTATCCTTTACTACAGACACCAACATTCCAGTGTATTAGTACTAAGCAACAAAGAACATATACAACATATGCTCGAGGAATGCCATGACAACTGTTCATGAGGGAATCTATCAACTGAAAGAACCTTGTAGAAAGTAAAACAAACTGCTTGGTGGATAGACTGGAAAGAAATCACTATTAAGTATGTTACTAGCTCATGTGAGACTTGCCAAAGATTTAATAAAACTACTGGAAAAAGGTTTGGACTCCTACAGAAGATCTCTGAACCCAAAACTAGATGGGAAATTATTTATATGGATTTTGTCACTGGCCTCCCCCCTGGAGGTACTCATTCATATAACTCTGTCATGTTTATAGTTGACAGATACTCTAAGAAGGCAAAATTCTTACCTAACCACAAAGAAGATAGTGCTATGGATGCAGCTCTACTATTTTGGAATAGGCTCATAGCTGATGTTGGTATACCCAAGATTATAATAAGTGACAGAGACCCAAAATTCACCTCTAAGTTTTGGAGGAATCTACATGATATACTGGGTAAAACTCTAGCATTTTCTACAGCATACCATCCACAAACTGATGGATTAGCTGAAAGAATGATACAGACCCTAGAAGATATGTTAAGAATGTTCTGTAGCTTTGGTCTAGAATACAAAAACTCAGATGGTTATTGCCATGATTGGGTAAGCCAACTCCCAGCTCTAGAGACGGCTTATAACAGCAGTAAACATTCTACTACCAAAGAAGCCCCTTACATACTAGAAAGAGGATGGATTCCAAAACTCCCTAGGAATAACTTAAACTATCACTTAGCCAACATTCATCCAACATCTCTTGAATTTAAGAATATGATAGATCTAGCAAGTAATCATGCTCAAAAATGTGTAGAAGAAGCAGTAGAACACAACAAAAAAAGATGGACAAATCCCATAGGAAACCTGACTTTAAAATAGGAGATAAGATTGTGATATCCACTACCAACTTCAACAATCTAACAGGTAACAGAGAGCTGAAACCAGCCTTTGTTGGACCATTTCTTATCAAAAAGATGCCTGGCGAAAATGCTGTAGAAGTAATATTGAGTGAAGAATTATCAAGGGAAAACCCAGTATTTCCTGTTAGCCTAGTAAAAACCTTTCAACCAAGAGAAGGTAGCAACCTCCCTCCAGCAATATTCCCAATAGAACCTGACCCTGTGAAAGAAAAAAGGGAAAGTCAGAAGGATATTGAGGGACAAGAAAGAGAAAGTGTAAGGAAAAGATGTTAAACTATACTTAGTAAGATAAAAAGGAGAATCTGCAGAAAAAGATGAATGTTTAACAGAAAATAATATACCTGATGGACCAATAAATCTTAGAACCTACAGAGCCAGAAAAAGGAACTGAAACACATATGGAATTGATTTTTTCCCAACATGCTCCAGATTTTTTCCAGATATGGCCCTATCTTGGAGTGGGGGAATGTCAGCTTGCTTCTATTGCAGAACAAGCTGCAAAAGTAAAAGAAATAACATAAAAATAACAATAATAAAATTAAACTAAAAAAGAGAGGAAAAAACATAATTATTCTTGCAAAAATGGATTCTCCACCCAAAATTAGGTAGGGTCACTCACTGAACCCACCCTTGAAATCACCTCCTTATATTTTTAAATAATTAAGGAAAAGAAAGACCAAAATACCACTGCACCACTATTGAACCTTTTGGCCAATTAAATATTTCACATGTCTTGTCATGTATAGGTTTCACACGTAAAATTCAGTCAGAGTTGACTTGTTGTGTATATTTTAGGAGTTACAGACAGAAATGTGTTCTGTCACAATTCCCGCATGCAGCTGCGGCAGCCAATGCACCCGCGCGCAGCTGAGCTACAGCTCTGTCACTCTGTCAAAGTTGTGTACGCAGCCCCAGACATCTACCAAGTACGCAGCTGCGGGACTATGGGTTGAAAAAGTGACAGGCTTCCTGAGAAAACTAGGTACTGCGTAAACATGCTACAAACTACACGGTGTAAGACTCCAAATGGTGCTAGGCCGTGGCATTTCTGTGGAGGGGAAAGGTGCTGTTTAGGCTGCCCTCCTGAGTGTTACAAAAATATTTAAATGTAACCAAGATCAAATTCCAGAACCTGGTAAATGGGGTCCAAAGAGTAAAGGATGAAGATGATAGTAGTTGGTAGCTGGGAAACAACACTATCTGAGGCAAGATTATGCCAGGGAAAACTTGAATAGAAGAAGTCAAGGATTTCTCAGAGTTCAACATGACAAGGAAATTGTAAGTAACAATGCCCACAAGCTAATAGCTCTTGTTGTCAGCAGAAGCTTAGGAAAGATCAAATCAATCCCAAACAACCTCTAGGTTCTCAATGAACCTGCCCAACTCTCTGCAATCAAGCGCTTGAAGGGTATCAGATTACTGTGGGTGGCTGCAAAAGACAAAGCTAATTGTTTGAAGAAGCTCTGGAAGCAAAACAATAACTGATTCAAACAAGAATAACCCAACACTTCTCAAGGGAATCAAGAGTAGCATGGCGGAATTCAACTTCAAAAAAAATAAAGGGAGTTTTAACACTCCAGGTTTTAGGCTTAATAAAAACTCTTCAGTCAAACGTGACCGGTTCCAGAAAGGTAATCAAAGGATGATCAGGACCAGTATGGTCAGATAAAGGGATCAGGAGTGGTGTAACACACTCAAGAATTCAATAAGTCAAATTCTTCTTCAAACAGCAAGGCTATTGGTTGGTGATAAAGATCAAAGATCAGTATTTGAGTATGGAGGCTCAAAGATCAAGGGGCAATCATGGATATACCCAGAAATTAGTCTCAGATAAAGGGGAATGAGACCCCACCAATGATTTACTTCAGGATGATAATGATGATATTTCTCTCATAGGATGCCATATCCTCCCCCCCCCATGCCAAAAGGCAGGGGGAGCCCCTTTTTATATGGGCCATGGGTCTTTGTTGACTATTTACAAGAGATACTACAAACAGAGTGGAAAAAAAGTTCTTTTTTTTTTTTTTTTTTTTTTGGGTTGATGAAGAAGATTGGCAACAGGAACTGCCTGAAATGGGAGAGAGAGGAATAAACAAAAAAAAACAAGGCATGAAAAGGGGGAGACCTTCCCCCATCAAGGACAACAGTGGCAGTGGATGGCGGGTTTGGCGGGCCGGGGCCGCGTTTGGTCAAAGGAGGGTCAAGGTGGATTGTTGGAGGATTTTTGGTGGATGGTTGGTCATGCGCGCAACAGAGATGGTCTTGCGCAATCATCAAAAAGCAAATGAGAAGGGTTCCAACGGTTGCAAACAAAAATGTCAGTTCGCCACCGTTGGAGATGGATTGAAGGAGCTGGTCATGAGGTTGAGCAAGGCAATGACGGCCGTCGCAAGTTGGCATTGGCCTTGCTGTTAGGTTGGTGCAAGTTTGGTAATGGGATTGATTGTTCCCATGACCAATCTTGTGCAGGTGATCATGTGGTGATGGGGCCAGTCATGAGGTTGATTTTTTTGTAGGTAAATTTGAACAGTTGACCACAGACAACAAAGTTGAAGAGGGTGTTGTGGGGCAGGAGCCACTTGGTGGCTGCAGGGAAACGCCTGGATCCGGGTCCGGTGCTGATGCTTCTCAAGTTGGGATGATGAGTAGTAGGAGTACTGGCAGTGAGAAAAATCAAGGGAGAGGGAGGAGATTGAAGATAGGAGGACTGATCTTTGGGCAATGGTCATTGGCTGCAGCCCAGGATGGGATTGGCCGGCAAGGGAATGACTTTGCTGGAGCAGCCAATGAGGATGGACAGCTTCAGGTTGGATGGTAAACCGATTAGGGTTGGATAGAACTCAGGCATACAGGCCTTTGATCTCACTAAGCAAGCCCACATCCAACAACGCCAGTTTGGGCCACCTGATTTGGGTTGGCTTGTCACCAGAAGCCAGATTGAAGAGGCTGGGGCTGGGGGGATTTTCTGATGGGATGAGATGATGGATCAGATGGGGGGAATATCTCAGGCCAAGCAGGTCTTGGCCCGCGCGTTCAGCCAAAAGGAAGGGGGGAACAAAGAGAGAAGGAATTGAACGCACTGCCTAGGTGATGAGACCAAGAGAGACCTGTCCTAGACCACTGGTACAGAGGATTGCCTGGCAGGTTGGTGAAATTGGAGGAGTGATACTGATACAAAAAAATTCCATTTTTTTTTTATTTAATTTTTATTTAATTTTTTTTTTGAAGGACACCTAAATAAAAGAAATTTAAAATTTTTTTGAATTTTCCGCATCTGGTCCAGGGTGTCCAGATTTGGTCACCACAACAGGAACATTCTAAATATGTAATAAATGTTCCCATGCATAGTAGATAGTCCAAAAATACATAAAATTATATAAAAATACTTACATAACCTTTATACGTATTTTTTATTAAATATAATTGAAAGTACCAAAAATGTCAAAAATAAGATAATGAATACTTCTAAAAATATATTAAAAACTTTTATATAATATTATGAGAATTTATAGACATCAACATTCTTTTGAAAAACTAAGAAAACTCATGATGTAAAAATATTACATGAATACCCATGACTTACATTTTTAAGTAATTATTTTAGTAAATCAACTGAATTTCGAGAATAAGGAGTAAAATCAATATCATGACTTTACTCCAATTATTTAATGCATAATGAGAACTCACCTGAAATCAGGATATACGTAGGAATGTCTTTTAAAATAATTATTGAATTACTGGGAAAATTTAATAAGGATAATTAATTAAATAATACATAAATGGGACAGATTACTGTTATTCACACGTCCTAATATCAATTATAAAGTAGAATAATTGCCATAACCTGTGGAAGTAGATGCTACCCGTGTTATAGCACTAAGAAAACGTGACAGGCTACCAATAGTTACCCTGCTAGCCTCAGTGTCTATCCCCTTGAGCCCCTGTGCCCCTTGGAAGGACAATACTGGGACTCCAAAAGCTATAAATAAAGAGCTCTTTAGAGGATATTGATACCCAGAGACCCAGTTATATTTACATCCAGAAACCGTGCCAAGGTAATGAAATAGTTATAAGAGATAAGTAAGTTATTTATGCCTTTAGTCTCATTAATAATATCTGTCCTCAACCCTCTTTTATCAATTTAAACTGCTTAACAACCTTATAACCCCAGTATACAGGTTTAACCCATCAGTAGACTTCCCAAACAGATACTGAAATGATTTAAAAATATAAAAGTGAGTCTTATTACCGTTTCTCTGTTGTGGCGGGTTGGTTACAAGGCCCTGCCACTACACCGTGTATATTATGTACATATTATCTTTGGGCAAAATATCCTTTAAACTAAAGGGCCTAAAGTAACAAGGCCTACATGTTTTCATACTGGATTCCCTGAAGAGAGGTGTTAAAGATCCCCAATATAATTTTTGCCCCTCTATAAAAATATTTAATAATCAATTTAGCTATATTGATCTATAACAAAAAACCATAACAAAACCAATTGATGTTGAAATAAGCTTTATCCGACTATTTTACAGATTTTTGCTGCATTTATTAAATAATATATTTATTATTTATTCTATCACCTCTGGTAGCTAAAGGATGTCAAGGTTCTTGGAATCCAGAAGGCTGACATACCATGTCAACAATCCCACAATAAAATGTTAGAAACAAAAAACTTTGAACCAAAAGCAACCTGCAGAGCATGCGTGAACTCCCAACTGGCCCTAGAACATGTGTTCTTCCCCCCCATTTACCTAATGAAAATCAGGGTTGCCCCTGATAAACTGAAAAGGGATAAATAAAGCCGTCCTTTCAAGCTATCTATGCCACTATAATCTAATCATAATCAGAATAACACAAACCGTTCCATACAGGAATCAAGTAATTATTAATGATAGGTAAGTGATCAATGGCTCTAATCTGAACTTTGTTTTGAAATTTCAAACTCTTATAACTCAACTTTCCCAAGGTGGTAATCCCTCAAACAATCATTTTAGGCTCACTCATCATCCCCAATTTCAGTTATTGCAGGTACCTAGATGTTAACCCGCTACCAAGTAAATTATTCCTATCTTCCATGGCTGGTTTGCTAACCAAGCCCAGACACACCACATATTTTTCTGGTTAACATTCCTCTTTCTACTCCTTGTAATAACATCCCAAAGTCCCGGGCATACAGATTATGAGTTTGATGCCCCTGAAGACAGATGTTAAATATCCCCAGTCTCTTAATGCTTCCCCTTTTTATGTTTAATTGATTTATTAATTTATTAATTCATCAATTTATTAATTTATTAATTTATTGATTAATTAATTTATGAATTTATGAATTTATGAATTTATTAATTTATTAATTCATCAATTTATTAATTTATTAATTTATTGATTAATTAATTTATGAATTTATGAATTTATTAATTTATTAATTTATTAATTCATCAATTGATTAATTTATTAATTTATTGATTAATTAATTTATGAATTTATCAATTTATCAATTTATTAATTTATTAATTAATTAATTTATTCATTTATTAATCTATTCATTTATTAATTTATTAATTTATTAATTTATTAATTTATTAATTTATTAATTTATGAATTTATGAATTTATTCATTTATTGGCTTGTTAATTTATTAATTTATTAATTTATCAATTTATTAATTTATGAATTTATTAATTTATGAATTTATTAATTTATTAATTTATTAATTTATTAATTTATTAATTTATTAATGTAATAATTTATTAATTTATCAATTTATTAATGTATTAATTTATCAACGTATTGATTTATTAATTTATTAATTAATTAATTTATTAATTTATTAATTTATTAATTTATTAATTTATTAATTTATTAATTTATTAATTTATAAATTTATTAATTTATAAATTTATTAATTTATAAATTTATTAATTTATAAATTTATTAATTTATTAATTCATTAATTTATTAATTTATTAATTTATTTATTAATTTATTAATTTATTAATTTATTAATTTATTAATTTATTAATTTATTAATTTATTAATTTATTAATTTATTAATTTATTAATTTATTAATTTATTAATTTATTAATTTATTAATTTATTAATTTATTTATCTATTAATTTATTAATTTATTAATTTATTTATCTATTAATTTATTAATTTATTAATTTATTAATTTATCAATTTATTAATTTATTAATTTATTAATTAATTAATTTATTAATTTATTAATTTATTAATTTATTAATTTATTAATTTATTAATTTATTAATTTATTAATTTATTAATTTATTAATTTATTAATTTATTAATTTATTAATTTATTAATTTATTAATTTATTAATTTATTAATTTATTAATTTATTAATTTATTAATTTATTAATTTATTAATTTATTAATTTATTAATTTATTAATTTATTAATTTATTAATTTATTAATTTATTAATTTATTAATTTATTAATTTATTAATTTATTAATTTATTAATTTATTAATTTATTAATTTATTAATTTATTAATTTATTAATTTATTAATTTATTCATTTATTAATTTATTAATTTATTAATTTATTAATTTATTAATTTATTAATTTATTGATTTATTAATTTATTAATTTATTAATTTATTAATTTATTAATTTATTAATTTATTAATTTATTCATTTATTAATTTATTAATTTATTAATTTATTAATGTATTAATTTATCAATTTATGAATTTATTAATGTATTAATGTATTAATTTATTAATTTATCAATTTATTAATTTATTAATTTATTAAGTTATTAATTTATTAATTTATTAATTTATTAATTTATTCATTTATTCATTTATTAATTTATTCATTTATTAATTTATTAATTTATTAATTTATTCATTTATTCATTTATTCATTTATTAATTTATTAATTTATTAATTTATTAATTTATTAATTTATTAATTTATTAATTTATTAATTTATTAATTTATTAATTTATTAATTTATTAATTTATTAATTTATTAATTTATTAATTTATTAATTTATTAATTTATTAATTTATTAATTTATTAATTTATTAATTTATTAATTTATTAATTTATTAATTTATTAATTTATTACTTTATTAATTTATTAATTTATTAATTTATTAATTTATTAATTTATTAATTTATTAATTTATTAATTTATTAATTTATTAATTTATTAATTTATTAATTTATTAATTTATTAATTTATTAATTTATTAATTTATTAATTTATTAATTGATTAATTGATTAATTGATTAATTGATTAATTGATTAATTTATTAATTTATTAATGTATTAATTTATTAATTGATTAATTGATTAATTCATTAATTCATTAATTTATTAATTTATTACTTTATTAATTTATTAATATATTAATTTATTAATTTATTAATTTATTAATTTATTAATATATTAATATATTAATTTATTAATTTATTAATTTATTCTTTTATTATTTTATTAAATTATTAATTTATTAATTTATTAATTTATTAATTTATTAATTTATTAATTTATCAATTTATTAATTTATTAATTTCTTAATTTATTAAGGGTGATGTTAAATTCACCGCTACAACTGTGTGCTAGTCGTATAGGGCCCTACACGGCTCAAATGAGCAGTGTGGGCCCATAGACAACTACAATGGGCCATTCAAAACATGCGCAACCCCCAGGGGGTTTTGTGGAAGCCGTTTACCCCCCAGAAGTCATGCCCGAATTTTGGGCACCCCCTGAACCACACTTGGGTTCCGTCAAACCAAATCTGGGATCAAAGCATACTTTGTGGGACTGTTGTTCCACAGCTAGCAATTTTCAAATTGAATTCAAAGTGAAACCAAAATGAAAGTAAAGTGAAAGGCACCAATGAATGGTTTGGCCCCTTGGAACCACTCTACTCAACTTCTTAATTTTTATTCCAGTTCCTTCACATACCAATCCCTGCATGGTTGATTTACATGACTCTAATTAAAATAATACCAGGAAATATTTAGAAATTACAAGTAATTTTGGTGCAGAGTTTCTGAGTTAAATCTTGATTGGCACCTTCAGGCTTTAGAAAAAATAATCCTGGTTATTTTTAAAATTTGGTCAGAATCCCAGAATTGGAAAGCCAAAAGCTCCTCCACAAATATCATTGGGTTTGAAGAGAGATCCATTGAAGGCATTTTGGGTTGTTTTCCTTCCATTTTAAATCACTTTTTTATATAAAAAATTCAAATTTTTGTACCTTTTCTTTCCAATCCTTCTTGAAATTTCAAATAAAAGGGTACCTGTTCTGTCCCAGATAGAATCCACTGGATTCCCAATACCATCCTAAAAATATAAAAACCTCGTACAAAAACTTGATTTAAAAAATAGGCACTTTGATACCAAAAACTGAAATCTGAGAGAAAATGAGAGAAAAAATCCTCCCTTGATGAAAAGAAAGAAATCTGAGAAAACAATCTGTGAATTTTTAATAAGAATATTTATTTCAAAAATTACAAATAAATACTTTAGTAGTATATTCTGCAGGGACCAGTTAGCTAGTGGGCTCAGGTCAGCTGTTGTGGGCCGTGTTTGTTCAGAAATATCAAGTAAAAGGCTCCTCTGAGGCTAGCCTTAGCTCCTTGTAGATTCCACAGCTGAGAGTGAGTAATATTATCAAGAATATTGAGGTTTAATGAATGGAGGGCCAAGGGGTTAAAGCACAGATAACAAGGGAAATGTAATACTCAAAGAGAGAGAACAAGGAAGACATACATGAAGGGTAGTCCAGTAACAGAATTTCTGACCCAGTAGACCTTTGTCCCTCAAGTCACTTTGCATAGGCATCAGTGCTTTGGGGACCATGTTGAAGGTTATTGCAGAAGATCCAGATTGCACAATTTCTATTCAAAAAAATTCACACTCAAGGAAACAATAAAAATACATAAAGAAAATTGACAAAACTACCCCACACATCACCTGTGAAAACAAGGACCACCCCAGAAAAAGACCTGCAACTGAAACCCACACAGCTCAAAGTAAATTATCTGAGATTCCCCCATTACTCTCCTCCTCCCACAAATTTTATGTTCCCCCAATGATCAATCCTCCAACAACCTTTCCACTGGATGGCCACCTGTGCTCCGCACCTCAGCCATTTCCTTGTAATTTTTTTTGGTATCTGAAGTCTCTTCAAACACCATTTTTCCCCAGATATGGAACTTCTTGACATGGGAATCAGCATAATTCCTCTTAAAATTGGTACTTTCCAAATCTTGCAGGTGGTGACTCCCCCCCAGTAATTGAATCACTACCCAATAAGGCACATTACATTGGTTCACAAACCACTTTTCCCACTGCATCTCAAGGCTCCAGTTATACAGAAAAACAAGGTCCCCCTTCTGAAGCAGATCCACCAAATGGTTAGCACGGCCTCTGTAGCAGTAACTAAAAGACCTTACCTGGCTATCCTTCAGTATATCTGTTTCTTTTTCAATGGTTTCTTTTCTCCCCAAATGCTTCTCCACACATGCTACCACAAACTCCTCCCTTTTATATCTTTTGTATAAAATTTAAAGTCTAAGGGTACTCGTGTAATGCCTGGAAGCGCCCAAATTTATGCAGCATAAAATTATTAACTTGAGTTGTTACCACTCCTACAATTAAAACCTCTGCTACATTTTTTATTCCTCCTTATCTGCTCTCAACACTTGTAGATATCCAGAAAACATATCTGGCATTGATAAAACTTTGGCTGTAAAGTTACCAAAATTGAATTAAAATGGTTTTAAGTAAGCAATCCATCTTTTCATGTGCGCATTTGTTAAACTAGGTGTATTTATCATTGTTGGAACTGCCTCCAAAACCCCAATCAGGTCAAATAAAAATCTCCACAAAACCTGTTTTAGTTTCTGAAAAATCCTTTTTTTAGTGAACTAAAAATTTCCTATGGCCATCAGACTCATTTTTATATTTATTATTGCTCTTTTCATCAATATTGACCTCAAAAATATATCCCAAACACCTCAGAAACCATACTGAGAAGCTCAAACCAGCCTCAAATCCCAAATCCATCAGCAGATAACCCCTTCCAACCATATCAAACACCTATCACCAACAACCCAACAACCGTCAAAGAAAGAATTAGTTCAAAAATAATAATTAATTAAAAAATTTATTAATATGCAAAAAGAAAACATTATTAAAAAAACCACTCAAAAATGCACCATACCCCATATCATCAGTACACTGCTGGACTAATACCATACAAGCCCAATTTTAAACTACAACCACTACTATCAAACCAACTTTCAGTAACTTCCTGGATCATTCAGTGCAAGAAAAGTCCTCTGAAACAAGCTGATAATAAGCTTTCAATAGTGTGACATACTCGGAAATTCTTTTTATATGTAGAAACACTCCCCCCCTCAGCCATACCTCTGGAAACCTCACATAATGGCACAGGGACTTACTCTCACTGATGCATGATGGCAAGATTTTGCTTGTAGAAGACATCCATAACTAGTGGTTTTTCAAAATTTCTGCCATTTTTTCTTTACTTGGGACCCATGTGATGGTCAACTGTCCTTTGAATAGGGCCTTTTTAGTAATGAAATAATCTCAATCAGTGTTCCTTTTCTGCTTATGGGACATGTTATCAGAAGCTACTTTGATGGCGGAGGCACTGTTGCATACAAGGTGACCTATGTACCTCACACCTATGCAATAGACCTAAGGCCTTTATCCAATGTAGTATTCAGCCCATCCTAATTGAGAAGTACTATCTTAAATGTCCTCCATGTTACCTTAACTTCTCTTGTAATTACATATGTAGTAAAAGTCCCAACCTGTTATATACCTGCTTTAGTTCCAATCATTTTTCTATTTAAAATGGCTTCCTCCCCCGCCTTCCTGATTGCTTCACAAGAAATCAGTTTACTAACTCCTGCTAGGCGATCCATCCCAGCAAGTTTCAGCCAAGCACTTTAATATTACTCTATCAACTGCTCTTCTCCTTGTAGAACTCTTCCTTATTCTTTCCCCCAAGACTACTGTGAGGAGATCCTACTTTTTTCAAGCCCTGCTTGCACTCCAGCCACCCTCATGACATTCAACTGATTTCTTCCCAAAAAAAAAACCTCACCCACTCAAAATCATTACTCTTATTGATTGGGCATCAAATCTTGCTATTGAATTTGTGGCAAATTTTGTTACCTCATTTATTTTACCCCAAATCATGGATTTGAGTAGCTATTGAATTTTTGGAAATATTATCTACCTCCTTGTGGCCATCTTACTTATATTTCCCTCTTGAATCATTGCCCCAGGTCCTGCTTCAACTCATTCAATTTTTTGCTTCAATGCTCTAATGCTTTCCTTCAACACTCTGAATTCTTGATTTGACACCTTTGATGCTTTGACAACAGCCTCAATTACATAATTCAAAGATTTAATGCTTTGAAACTGTTCTTCAATGCTTCAACACCCTGCTTCAATGCTTCAACCTTGGGCAACCTACCAATCAATTAAACTGGGAATAATTTGAAAACTATTTCTTATTTTGGCACAAACCTTTTTTGGGTCACTCCTTTCTTTTCAGGCACTAAAATTACCCCCTGAAATGCACTTTTCTCTCACATGTCTAGCCCAGCTGTCACCCACAGCTCAAGGGGAAGAGGAGCCACTGTAACAGCTGACCCCTCCACTCCAAGAGCCTGTGGAACTTGGGGAAATTTCTCCAATTCATTAGCACCAGCAGCTAGAACATCCACTACAATGGAAACTGGCCTATTGGATTGTATTACCCAAGTTTCCATTTCTCCTATCCCATAATGTGATAATCATAAAATTCAAAGAGTCACAGGATAATTCCCAGAGGCTGGCTACCATGATTTGGACTCTCCTTCCTTTGACCCCAGTTTTGTCCCAATCCCAGGAGACAATGAAGAATATGATGAAGATGAGGATTCAGGATTTTATTCTAGAATATTGAGGAGCCTTAATTTACCTTCCCCAAAGGTTAATCCCAGCCCAAACTATAATGCAAATTCAGTCCCACCAACCTCTCAAACTGCTGATCCTTGTTCTCCTTCTCAGGACCCTTCTACTGAACCTTTCACTGCTGGCCATTATTCAGAAAATTACCAATGCAATGAATCATCTTTTCAAAACTTCTAATAACCTTCCTTCCTCCAAATTTAAGTCACCATCCATCAATGCTCCAGAAAAATTTGATTTTATCAACCTAAAATGCTTTTACCATTCCCTCAAGATTGAAAACTAATATTTGCTAATGGTGAAAGGGTATTTGCTAATGATAGAAAGAGATTGTTTTATACACTCTAATACCACTCAGGAAATGCTAGGGGTTGGATTAAACCTTACCTTGCTCACATTGGTTTCCATCAGCCAGATTTTTCACTTCATTCTTGGTTCTTATTCATCCAGAAGCTCCAAATGCTTTTTGGGGGTAATCTAGAGATCCAACTTTCTGAAAAGGAGTTAAGTATCATTAAAATGATAGAAAAAGGTTATGCTGCCAACTACACCAATGAATCCACAACCCTTATTACCAAGTTCTTTGGTTGGGGTGATCAAGCTCTCTCCTTACATTTCTGACATGGAACCCCTTTCCTGGCTAATTGACCAATTAGCTGGTTACAATGGACCTCAAGAAACACTACAGGAGCTATTGGATATTTTTCTGAAATAAGCTAATTTTAACCATGAAAGGATGCGGGAGAATTCCTCCAGCTCTCACCAGGCCCCAAGGCCTAGAATCAGTTCCTCAACTCCTACAAGAAATCAACAAACACCCCACCAAAGTAGATCCAAGGGGAAAACTAAAGCTCCTTCTTCTAACCCCACTCAAAATAACTATCCTAATACTAATTGCCATGAAAGAAAAAAGGCTTTACCTGCCAGAAGGTGCAGCACCTGGGATGGTGATTGGAACCTGTTTTGAATTTGTTGTGGTTTTGGAGTCAAACATTCAATTGATTTCTGGATGGTCACAGGGGATTCATCCACAATATTTATGTAATGCATGAGTTGAATTGAAAATTTTTACATAGAAAGAAGAATTAGGAATTCATGTATTTACTTTAAATGCCATATCTATTATATCTCTGTTAAGAAATTTGGTTGAGAGCTATGTTACATGGGATTTTTTTTTGATTGGTGTCGAGCTAAAAATGAAATGTTATCAATTCTATTGAAGGAAGGGAAATTTTCCTATCATTCATAGGGGTGATGTTGAGTTCACCACTCCCAGTTGTGTGGGAGTTGTGTAGGGCCCTACATGGCCAAATGGCCGCGTGGGGGCCCATCCACGCGTCCAAGACGCGCGTTCAGGAAAAACCACGCTTCTAGACGCGCTAAAGGGGTTTTCTCAAACACATGGGACCCCCAGGGGGTGTATACACCCTGTACACAGCGGCTTTGAGCCCTGTTTGGGGGTATGTGGCCCCCTGGGGGTTGTGCCAAACTTTTTGGGTCTCCCTGGACCGTATTTGGGTTCCATCAACCCAAATTTCTGATTAATAACGCGCTAAAGGGGTTTTCTCAAACACGTGGGACCCCCAGGAGGTGTATACACCCTTTAAACAGCGGCTTTGAGCCCTGTTTGGGGGTATGTGGCCCCCTGGGGGTTTTGCCAAACTTTTTGGGTCCCCCTGGAGCGTATTTGGGTTCAATCAACCCAAATTTCTGATTAACAATTACTATTTGGGACTATTTTTCCACGTCTAGCTATCATAAAGTGACCCTAAAGTGAAATTGAACTGAAATCAAGTGAAATTAAAGTGGAATTAAAGTGACACTATAGGAAAATTCAAATTAAACATCCCACAAAATTGCTCTTTCTCAACTTGAAAGCAGGCAAAATTGATAGTTTTTCAATTTAAATTTGGATTGAATACTGAAGTAGAATTGAATTTCTTTTAGCATTATGGGAACAGTGGTAAGCTCTCCTTTTAACATGGCCAAATTCAAGGACTACACTGGTGCAATAAAGAAAAGCTGCGGAAAAGAAGTATTTGGGTAATGAATCATTGGAAGCCCCAATTGCATCCTCATCTAGGGCAAAAATTGAGGAACAAAATGTTTCAAAAATGGACATGACTTATGATGATGAGTAAAATTTTATGTTACTGTTTTTTGCCATATTTATCTTTATTGAAACTGATGGAGTGTATGCCATCAATATAAATATGTAACTTTGACAGATAAACTTGCCCCACCTCCTGTGAGAGATTTTCCTAATAGGTAAGAGGCACAAATGTATTGTCAAACATGGGCAATGAAGCATGGTTACTCTTTTGAAGTTTTCAACTCAAAGCGTGATAAATATGTGAATTTAGCATGTGATAGAAATGGTTTTTACTCTGGGAAATTGCTCACCAAAAACTCAAGGCAAACTCACACAATGAAGGTTTTGTCCAATTTTTTAATCTGTGGTAGTCACACAAAGGTGGATCCCTTGTGGCAAATCTACTACAGAGATGATAAAAATAACCATGAACTGTTTCCAACCCCTCAGTGCATCCTCAAATGAGTAGAATCTCTAGGGTAGCCTTAGAAAATCTAAAAGAAGGCATGAATGATTTGCTCAATACAATTCAACTCAAAAGAAAATTTAGCAAGATCACTGGTGGAAAATCTGTTGATTACCAAACAATCTATAAAACTAAGGGTAAGGTAGCGCTTGAAGAACTGAAGGGAAAAAGTGTTATGGAGGTCCTCTTTGAGAAACTTGGTAATTCAGGTTGGGTTTATTGAACAAAATTAAGTGGAGAGGGTCACTTGGAGGCCCTATTTATGGCTCTCCCAAAGTCATCAATGTTGAATCCTTATCTCTCTTTGTAATGATTAGCACCTACAGATCTCATTGTTCTATTTATTCTCAATCATTTGTTTCATGACTGTCAAACACCTGCAATATATGGTGCTTAATATTTGAAACTTGGTTGTATTTCTTGCCTTTTTCTTCCTATTGATTTCTCTTTATTTCTCCTATCTCTTTTCCTGTTCTTGTTGACATGCGCGCAGGGAAACTTTCCACTGCAGAAACATCATCTGCGGAGAACACAAATCCGGACCAGTTGACCTGCCTCCACATCAAATTCCTTTGCAAGCAAGGGATGACGCAATCATCAATGGAACCTCAACTGCGACCACCAACAAGCCTCCCAAACTCAATAAACATCCAATCAAATCTCCAAAAACAACATTTGAAGAGAGAAGCAGCCAGTCAGAATAAGTAAGATCACTCATTGAAACTTGTCAATCAGTGAATTTTTCTAACAATCCTTTTTCATTACTATCTCTTTCAAGGCGCTCACAATCCTCCTCATTCTCAACTTTAACTCTGGCTGGAATAGTCATCACTCTTTGGACCAATAGTAAATCTTACAAATTTAACACTCCTCCAGAATGCTCATACTAATCTGCTTTGACTCTCAGACTTCAGAATCAGCCTTGTTTCTCTTGCATGTCTCTTCCAATTCTTAGTCTCTAGCCTGTCTATTCCTTTTGGTACTTTTTTTTGTTGCAGTCTCATTTCATCTCATCTTGACATGTGATCTCCTGTTAATGAAATACCACAGTCTGGTCTTGGTTTTCAATTCAGATTTTATCACGGTTAAAAGCCTGCACCGGCCATTATGGAACAACCGGGAACCTCTTCAAAGCCAGAAACAGGGGGGGATACAAAAAACTACAAATCTCTAGCTATCAAGTCACTGATTGAATCAACTCCTCTACTCACAGCTGATAGTTACAGCATGTGGTGAAATAAATTAGAGACACTCTTCAAACTTTTTGGGATATTCCACATTTTTAACAATTCTGACAAAAAAGCAGAATCAGACAAAGAAACCAATAAAGAGTTCATGGCGCACATAATTTCAAAACTGGATACAAATACCTATGACAACATCATCAACAAAATAAACAAGGACAGGGCTAAATTGATCTGAAATTCCAATTGAGAACATTTTTCCTCCTCCAAATTGGCAAATAGGGCAAGAGTATTCAACAGCTTCCTTCAATTGTCCATGGAGAAAGACATTGATGTGTTTGTGACGTTTCTGAAAGTATATCTAAAAAAATGACTGAAGTTGGAATCAATCTTCCCTTGGATATAGTCACCTATCTTGTACTCTTCAAATTCCCTTCCTCCATGCTCAATATGAAATTGCAAATCATGAACTTAACTGCCAAAATGAAGATGAATATTGTACTCAATCACCTGATTCAGCACAAGAAAAAGGCTATGGATCAAGGAGATCAATCCAAACCAGTCAATGTTGCACTATACAGGGGAGCATAGTGTGAGAATGGCAAACAAAATGCAGACGTAACCTCACATCCCGCCAGCTCCGGTTGGTTTGAGTTCCCAGAGCTGAAGCCGCCAAATCTTCACAATTGTGGGAAAAAGTCCAAACAGAAAGACAAACATGAAGCCCATTTCTACTTGTTCTTCTGTGGAATGAACTCCAACAACAATACTGGCTCTGATTGATTCATCTTATATTCTGGTTGCTCTATCCACATGATAGTTGACAAAGAAAGAATCTTCTCTCTAAACAACAGTAAAGAATAACAAGAAATACAGACGGGAAAGAAGGACACCTCTATAACTATTGAAGCAATTGGAGAGGCAGCACTGATCACCAAAGATTCCAATCTCAAACTCTCCAATGTTGCCTGGGTGCCTGAATCCATCATTAACTTGATATTTCTACAAGCTCTCATGTCAAAAGGTGCCAGAATCAAAGTTGATTCCAACACCAATCCCAGCACCTTTTAGGTAACCTTCAACAACTCCGTCCTCCTCTGAGGTTCCATCCTCAATAACCTCTTTATAACAAACATGGAATATAGAATGAATGTAGCTCCAAACCAGGTCTTTTACTCAAATGGCAAGCTGAAATCCATCCATTGCACTCTGGGCAAAGCTAGTATTGAAAGGATTGAGAAGTATTTGATGGCACACTGCAAACCACACTGAAAAAAAACTTTGAATGTCTCAGTTGTGACAGAGCAAAAATCACTTGCAAACCTTTCAATCATGTGCAGCCAAAAGGTCAGAGATGCTTTGAAAAGATTCACCTTGATCTGATTGGACCCATCAGCCCCAAAGCTAAAGGTGTTTTTAGATACATTCTTAATCTCAAAGATTCTCACTTGGGTTACATTGCCTGCTTTCCCCTTAAACATAAAAGCAACACAGCAGAAATCCTGATATTCATCATTTAAAATTCACAATGCAAGACAAACCTGTACCCCAAAGAAGTATGTTCAGATGGTGGCAAGTTTTTTAACTCAAAACTACTGACTAAAAATGAAGCACATCAAATCAACCAAATTGTGAGCAAACCACATCACTCTCAGCATAATAGTCAGGTGGAAAGAGCAAATAGAACAGTCATGGAATCTGCAAGAGCAACTGCTTTGACGCTGTAAGACTCCAAACCATGCTAGGCAGTGGCAGTTCTGTAGAGGGGAACGGTGCTGTTTAGGCTGCCCTCCTGAGTGTTTCAAAAATATTTAGATGTAACCAAGATCAAGGTCCAGAACCTGGTAAATGAGGAATCAAGGAGTAGAGGATAAAGATGATAATAGTTTGGTAGCAATGGAACAGGACTATCTGAGACAAGATTATGCAAGGAAAAACTTGAACAAAAGAGGTTAAAGCCAGCTTAGAGTTCAAAGAACAAAAGCTGTTGTATGTAAACAACGCCCACAAGCTAATAACTCTGGTCGTCAGCAGAAGATTGGGGATGATCAAATCAAACCCAACCAACCTCCAGGTTCTCAATGAACCTGCTCAACTCTCCGCAATCAAGCGCTTGAAGGGTACCAGATAACTGAGAATGGCTGTACAAGACAAAGCACAATGTTTAAGAAGCTCTCAAAGCAAACAGTAACTGATTTTAAGCAAGGATAACCTCAACACTTCTCAAGGGACTCAATGGTAGGCTGGCAGAATGCAACTCCAAAGAAAATAAAGGGAGGTATAACACTCCAGGTCTTTGTTGATATTCCCATCTTTGTACTTAGTGTCAGATGTGTTACTGCGTTTCTTTTCTTCTTTCCCTTCTATCTCTCATGTCGTATGTGTTACTTTGTTGTCTGTCCAATCGCCTGTGTGTCAAGCTTTCACCTTTCTCAAACCTGTCACCTACGGCTCTCACGCGACCTCTTGACTCAGCTCATAAATACAACTAACTGTGCCCTGTCCTCATACTCATGATAATCAACTCGACCACTTGGCCAGCTTCACCTACTCAACTTTGATCACCAAATAATCTGAACCCAAAGACTAGACAAACGAATGATCAAATCAAAATTCCTCTGAACTAATCTATTGACTTTCTCAGCTCAGTATTTTGGTCGGATCAGTCGTCAACAAATCCTCAAACTTATCTGTTCTACTTGATCTCTTTAGAGGTCATAACCCGGCCTGTAGAACCATCAGTCTCTGTTTGTTTTCCTTACTGTTCTTTTCTGTTTTGTGATCTGTTCCTCATCTCATTTTCATGGTCTCTAACCCTTTACTTGAACCTGAAATGAACCAGCCTGGTCTAGGTTTCTCAATTCAATAAAACTTTTACACGGTTAAAAGCCAAAGATGGATCACCCCAGCTCATCCGGCACAAATCGAATCACAGAAACACCTGGACCAGGAGGAGGAGGAGAAGGGAATTTTAAGGCTTTGTCTCTGAAGTCCCTCGTGGAATCCACACCACTTCTCACCGAGACAAACTATTCAATCTGGCAAAAGAAGATGGAACGATTGTTTAAAATGCGCAGAATCCTCAACCTCATCAACTCAAACAATCCTTATACTGAAATCCCAGACGACAACGAGATGGCTGGATACATCATGTCTAAACTAGATCCAGCAACTCATACCAACATCATAAGCTCAGAAAATGAAGACTCAACTAATCTGATCTGGTTGGCAGCAAAGAATCACTTCGCCTCCAGTCAAGCGGCTAATTGAGCTTGAACATTCTTCAATTTTCTTTATCTGACTTTTGACCAAAACAATATTGAAAGCTTCGTAACCTCAGTAAGAACTCACTTAGGAAAACTTGATGAAGTGGGAATAGAGCTTCCGGCCAACATCTTAAGCTACCTAATCCTATTCAAATTGCCCGAGTCTCTCAAGGCCATCCGCTCTCAAATCATGCACTCAGGACTAAAACTTTCTGTTTCCCTGGTACTTGATCACCTAGTTCAACACAAGAACAAAGTTCAGGCAAAACTGCCCAAGACGACAGACACTAACTCCGCCTTGTATCACTCCAATCATCAAAGAGATTCAAATTACCCAAGATGCCTGGATGGGAAGCACAACCCGGCGGTGAAGTCACATTCTCAGTCCTCCTGCTGGATTGAATTTCCTGAATTGAAACCCAATAACCCCCCAAACAAAGCAAGATGGGGACCTAAAAAGAAACCACAAGAAGAATCTCACTACTACAGCTTCTCCTGCGCTCCGGACAAGGCGAAAACAGACTCTGAAGACCGCTACATTCTTGACAGCGGATGCTCAATTCACATGTTTTGAAGTAAAGATTTCTTCACCACTCTGGCAGAACACTCAGGAGACGACACCATTAAAACCGGAAAAAGAGGAGAAGGACTATCCATCAAAGGACTCGGCACCATAGAAATCTCGGACCGAGCCAACCGAATAAGCTTAGATAATGCAGCTTGGGTTCCTGAAGCTACTGTTAACCTCATCTCCCTTGGAGCCCTGCTAAACAAAGGTTGCTTATTACAAGTCAACACCAAAACAAAACTGTCCTCTTTCTCTCTCTGCTTCAAAGGTAGATCGCTACTGACTGGCGTCATAGAGAACAATCTTCTACTCATCAATTTGGTCCCTTAAGTCAATCTCAGCCTCTTCAGTGCTACTTAACTCAAGTGGACTTATCTAGTCTCCACGAGAAACTTGGTCATGCTAGCCTAAAGCGCATGGAAAAACATCTAGGTCATAGCATTGGCAAAGCCCTAGCAAGCAACTTTCAATGTCTTGCTTGCAGAAAGGCAAAGATCTCAAGACTTCCTTTTGAAAGTACTCAAGCCCCTGCCTTGAGGGTTTTTGACCAACTTCACCTGGATCTGATTGGGCCCCTAAATCCAACCAGCAAAGGGGGGATGCGATATTCTCTTACAATTGTCAACAACAAGTTGGGCTATCTCTCCTCATTTCCTCTTCCGTCCAAGGACGCTGCTGCTAACACAATCAAATTTTTAATCAAAAATGAAGCCAAGAAACTACTTAGATACCCCTCCGAAATCATATCCGACGGAGGAGGCAAATTTGTGAATGAAGATCTCAATCAATTCTTCCGGTCTAAGGCCATACAACACATCATCAGTGAACCTTACCACTCACAGCACAATGGGAAGGAAGAACGAGCCAACCGGACAATCATCAAGTCTGTTCGCTTTGTGTTCAGCTCGACTCCCATTCCCAGAAACTACTGGCACGTAGTCATTCAAAGCTGTTGCTTTGCACTTTATCAAATTCCTTCCGAAAAAGGCGGCGAGACGCCGTGGAAAATGCTTCAAAAAACCAACCTACCCTTGAACTACCTTCAGCCCATAGGCTGTCCGGTAGTCTACTTACTCAAAAACACCAAAATCCCCTCAAAACTGAGTGAAAAAGGGGAGGAAGGGATTCTTCTAGGCTACACGCCTCGTCTCTTTTCTTATAAAATTCTTTCCAGAAGCGGAAAAATCGTAGACACCAAGCATGTTAAGTTTATCAATAAACCTTCTCCGATTAATTTAGAACTGCCCGCCAGCAAGGCAGAAGCTGAAGGAATTACTCAAGCGTCTCAGAATGAAAATATAAAAGGCACTCAAGCCAGCACTGACACTACTGTTATTGAACTCCAGGACGACGTCAAACCTCTCATTGAACCCAAAACGGAGTCAGACAGTTCCGAATCAGCCAGCTCAGACACCAAGGTTCTCAAAACGCTTAGACCAAATCTATGTGATAGAAGTCAACTTAAACCCCCCCAACAATACGGGTACTATCACTCCAATGTACCGAAAAACATTCACGAAGCATTGAACAATCCCGCCTGGGTACCTCCAGTCAATAAAGAACTAAACACTGTTGAGGAACTTGGAGTTTGGGAAGATGCAGATGAGTCGGAAGTCACCAATCCCCTTGACACCACCTGGGCCTTTCGATGCAAACAGGACCTGCACACCGGGGACACCACCCTCAATGCTTGTGTCTGTGTACAAGGTTTCAACCAACAATTTGGAATTGACTACTTTGACATGTTTGCTCCCACAGGTAAGGTGGCCTCTCTAGAGCCCTACTATGCTACTCTGTGGATAGAAAACTTAGCATCCTACAATTTGATGTAAAAGGGGCATTCTTACACGCTCCGCTCAGCGAGAACGTCTACATCAAAACCCCAGCTGGCTCCAAACAAACCTCGAAATATCTCAAGTTGAAGAAATCATTGTACAGGTTGAAACAGGCGCCACTGAATTGGTACAAGACCCTGAGTGAGTGGATTAAGGAAAATGGTTTCAAGGAGAGCAACAGCGATCCATGTCTCTATCTCCACAAAGATCAAACCACCGCTCTCTTCTTTCATGTAGATGATTTAATAGTTGTCGGAAACACCAAAGACTTTAAAGATCAATTTCTTACAAGATTCAATGACTCCTCAGCGCATAAGGTCGACACGCTGCTTGGAATGAAGGTGGAAGTTACTCCATGCTTGATCAGTCTCTCACTACCAAATCATATCAAAAAAGGGCTTGAAGAGCTGAATCTCCTGGACTCTAAGCCGCTGAAAAATCCTTGAACTTTGGGTCTACAACTGAAACCAGCTACACCCAAAGAAATCAAAGCTTTTGAAGAATTGGGAAAGAATTATTGATCCCCAATTGGTAGGTTGAATTTCATTGCAAACCTGGCTAGACCTGATATTATCTTTGCTGTATCAAATCTAGCTCGCTTCTGTGAAAGACCAGGGATCACCCACTGGAAGGAAGTAATTCATGTATGGCGATATCTGCTGAAGACAATCAACTATAAACTTGAGTTTCAATCAAAATCAATCTCGAACCATCTTGTCACCTACAGTGATGCAACCTGTGGCAATGACCCAGTCACCAGACTCTCGCAGACCGGTTTCATATCTCTCTTCAAGGGTTGTCCGATCTACTGGACTAGCAGGAAGCAACGTAGCATAGCTTTGTCCTCCACCAAATCAAAATGTAATGCTCTCTCAGCAAGTCATCTTGAAGGCCGCTGGCTTCATCATCTCCTGACAGAAATCTGGAGGTCAACATCTCTCGGACCTCCTGTGCACCTCGTTGAAAACAAAGGCCTTGTTGACAAAATCAAGAAATTTGGTTGCAAGTCTCATGCAAAGTACATAGATATCAAACTTAAAAGTATAAAGAACAACTGGAATGATGGCCTGATCAGTTTTAAACTCATTTCCTGCCACGACATGCTTGCGGACGCCCTCACCAAAACAGCCAATCCCACCTCTGTACTAAGGCTTACCAGTTATGTAGGGAGCTAAGCTCTCTGGGATTTTGAGTTCAGCCGGCGTGTTGATATTCCCATCTTTGTACTTAGTGTCAGATGTGTTACCGCATTTCTTTTCTTCTTTCCCTTCTATCTCTCATGTTGTATGTGTTACTTTGTTGTCTGTCCAATTGCCTGTGTGCCGAGCTGTCACCTTTCTCAAACCTGTCACCTACGGCTCTCACACGACCTCTTGACTCAGCTCATAAATACAAGTAACTGTGCCCTGTCCTCATACTCATGATAATCAACTCGACCACTTGGCCAGCTTCACCTACTCGACTTTGATCACCAAATCATCTGAACCCAAAGACTAGACAAACAAATGATCAACTCAAAATTCCTCTGAACTAATCTATTGACTTTCTCAGCTCAGTATTTCGGTCGGATCAGTTGTCAACAAATCCTCAAACTTCTCTGTTCTACTTAATCTCTTTAGAGGTCATAACCCGGCCTGTAGAACCATCAGTCTCTGTTTGTTTTCCTTACTGTTCTTTTCTGTTTTGTGATCTGTTCCTCATCTCATGTTCATGGTCTCTAACCCTTTACTTGAACCTGAAATGAACCAGCCTGGTCTAGGTTTCTCAATTCAATAAAACTTTTACAGTCTTAAGCTTAATGAAACCTCTTCAATCAATCGTGATTGGCTCCAGAAAAATGATCAGGGATCAGGAGCAGTATGGTCAGAGAAAGGGATCAAGGAGTGGTATAACACACTCAAAAATTTCAACAGACAGAATTTTCTTCAACCAACAAGGCTATTGGTTGGTGATAAGGATCAGGCCACAGAGGGGCAAAGACTCAGGGTCAAAAATGGATCAGGGGGCAATCAGAGATATACCCAGGATAAGGATCAGGATCTTAATTTCACAATAATGGGGGGAACATAGGCACACACTCCCATGGATTGATTTTCTCTATCCCCCAGAAAAAGCAAGGGAGAGCCCCTCCTTTTATAGACCAGAGGCCTGTAGACTATTTAAAAGAGAGATTTACAAATAGAGTGGATTTTTTTTTTTTTTAAGGATCAGGATGGGCGTGGGCAGGAGAGTAGCAAGTGAGAGGCCCGCAGGCATACTGACGGGCCCAGGCAACCGTTGAGACCCGCGCGGGCAACGGAAAAGCCGCGCGGGAGACCGGTGAGCTGGAGGTGGAGTTCAAGAGAGGTTGACAGGCGCTTGAAACGGCCAAGTTGTTGGTCGTTGGTTGTTGTTGCGGGAGGTAGATCAAGGGATAGGAGGATGATTGGAAATGGACTCCTCTGGGCTGAGTGGTTGATCAGGAGTGTTGTGGAGATGATCGGCTAGGGTGGCCAAGGGGAATCGAGGATGATGAGTGGAGGAGGAGCCTTTGACGATGGATTTTCCCGACTCTGAGAGACTGGTCCAATGCCTTGATCAATTGTGGGGATCAAAGCCAAGGCCAAGTTTGTTGTGGGAGAGCTTGTGGTGGATCGCGTTGAGGGTGAGATTGGGCAAGTTGGAGGAGGTGAGTGATGGTGATGCAGACGGTTCAAGGTGGACCGCAAGGTTGTCATAATCATCATCATAATTGAAATCATTTGAATTGAGCACGTGTGATCAAAAAAAGTCAACAAGTTCAAATTTGGTATTCAGATTGGAGATTTGAGGGGGGAATTGAAATATCGGAATGCTGAGGAGGTGAGGTCATTGAGGTATTTGAACCGGACCGTTTGTGAAGTTTGAAAGGTTCTGGGGGTGGCTTGTTGTGGTCGGCAATCAGTCCATCAGCATTGGAAAGCAATACTGATTCTTGTTTGCTGGCCGTATCACTACTAGTATCTACCAAAGAGTCTTGAAGATTGCTAAACACCGCGGTAGATGAAGATAATGTGTCATTTAGGAATTCAGTCGTCACTGGAAGAGGTGGTGGACTTGTTGGCGCGGTGGGAGCCAAGTGGATTGATTGGTCTGTGATGGCTCAATTGAGGCCGGCGGTCTTTTGGCCGGGCGCTTGGCAAAAAAAAATTGTAAAGCGGAATAGCGGAGCAGAAGGGATTTGAACACAAGAGCAGGGATAAAAACACCCAGGGATCATCCTTGCTGACTGAGAGAATGAGCAGTTGGAAAGCTGGGAACCAAATGGAACCCAATTCCAGATCAAAGATTTTTTTTTTGATAATGATGCCTATGAATGATGATAAGGAAAAATCATAAAAAAAAATAAAGTCTCCACACTGGCCAGGGTGTACAGGATGGGGAACCACATCTTTCCCCAACTTACAGACTGTCCCTAGTCTGCTCCTGAGTTTGATGCCATAAAAAGAGAAAGGAAGGAAAGATCATTGAAACCAAGGAATGGCCATTTTGACCTTGAGAGTGATTGAAAAAGAATACGTCAATCCATCCAAAGGAAAATCCTAGAAGTGGCGGAGATAAAATGAAGAAGGCTTCCCAATTGCTCACATGCGTGGCATGAAGTAGAGTTTCACAACAAAACGCAGCTGATGACCCTGGTGGTGCACAATTTGGAGGACTTACTTTTGGAACAAGTTGCCTCCACAAGAATGAAATTTATTGACCTGATCAGCAGAGAAACTTCTGGCCATCTGAGTACCATACAGTTCCTCCAATATTTATTATTTATTATTTATTATTTTTTATTTTTTATTTTTTATTTATTATTTATTATTTATTATTTATTATTTATAATTTATTATTTATTATTTATTATTTATTATTTATTATTTATTATTTATTATTTATTATTTATTATTTATTATTTATTATTTATTATTTATTATTTATTATTTATTATTTATTATTTATTATTTATTATTTATTATTTATTATTTATTATTTATTATTTATTATTTATTATTTATTATTTATTATTTATTATTTATTATTTATTATTTATTATTTATTATTTATTATTTATTATTTATTATTTATTATTTATTATTTATTATTTATATTATTTATTATTTATTATTTATTATTTATTATTTATTATTTATTATTTATTATTTATTATTTATTATTTATTATTTATTATTTATTATTTATTATTTATTATTTATTATTTATTATTTATTATTTATTATTTATTATTTATTATTTATTATTTATTATTTATTATTTATTATTTATTATTTATTATTTATTATTTATTATTTATTATTTATTATTTATTATTTATTATTTATTATTTATTATTTATTATTTATTATTTATTATTTATTATTTATTATTTATTATTTATTATTTATTATTTATTATTTATTATTTATTATTTATTATTTATTATTTATTATTTATTATTTATTATTTATTATTTATTATTTATTATTTATTATTTATTATTTATTATTTATTATTTATTATTTATTATTTATTATTTATTATTTATTATTTATTATTTATTATTTATTATTTATTATTTATTATTTATTATTTATTATTTATTATTTATTATTTATTATTTATTATTTATTATTTATTATTTATTATTTATTATTTATTATTTATTATTTATTATTTATTATTTATTATTTAATATTTATTATTTAATATTTATTATTTATTATTTATTATTTATTATTTATTATTTATTATTTATTATTTATTATTTATGATTTATTATTTATGATTTATTATTTATGATTTATGATTTATTATTTATTATTTATTATTTATTATTTATTATTTATTATTTATTATTTATTATTTATTATTTATTATTTATTATTTATTATTTATTATTTATTATTTATTATTTATTATTTATTATTTATTATTTATTATTTATTATTTATTATTTATTATTTATTATTTATTATTTATTATTTATTATTTATTATTTATTATTTATTATTTATTATTTATTATTTATTATTTATTATTTATTATTTATTATTTATTATTTATTATTTATTATTTATTATTTATTATTTATTATTTATTATTTATTATTTATTATTTATTATTTATTATTTATTATTTATTATTTATTATTTATTATTTATTATTTATTATTTATTATTTATTATTTATTATTTATTATTTATTATTTATTATTTATTATTTATTATTTATTATTTATTATTTATTATTTATTATTTATTATTTATTATTTATTATTTATTATTTATTATTTATTATTTATTATTTATTATTTATTATTTATTATTTATTATTTATTATTTATTATTTATTATTTATTATTTATTATTTATTATTTATTATTTATTATTTATTATTTATTATTTATTATTTATTATTTATTATTTATTATTTATTATTTATTATTTATTATTTATTATTTATTATTTATTATTTATTATTTATTATTTATTATTTATTATTTATTATTTATTATTTATTATTTATTATTTATTATTTATTATTTATTATTTATTATTTATTATTTATTATTTATTATTTATTATTTATTATTTATTATTTATTATTTATTATTTATTATTTATTATTTATTATTTATTATTTATTATTTATTATTTATTATTTATTATTTATTATTTATTATTTATTATTTATTATTTATTATTTATTATTTATTATTTAATTCATTATTTTTTATTTAGTGGAGGCTACACAACTTGATGTTAGTTGTTTAGCGTGCCACACAACTCAAATGGGTTGTGTAGGATGCCACATGGCCCATTTGACTAACTTGACGGACCACTCGGTAAGGACAATTCCAGCGGATAGAGAAAATCTTTCCCCACTGAGTCTTCAAGGAACAATTATAAGCTAAGACTGGATCCCCAGGGTTCGACGGATCCCTGATTTGCTTCAAATGCTTTTCTACCCAATACTGAACTGATTTTTCCCTAGAATCCATCATCTTCTGATTAGCTTCACTACAGAAATCTTCCCTCCTTCCCAGCTGCTTGGATCTGGAAACTAATAGATCAGTGGTGGAAGAAACCTTTTCCCAAGAAATACCTAAGAAGGATTCCATTTCCAGATCCAGAGGAAGGACAGCCCTTTGACCAAAAATTATTTTGTAAGGTGAGTAGCCAGTGGTTTGTTTAGTTGAAATTTGATCAGAGAAGAGGACCAGGGGGAGGAATTTGCAACAATTCTTGCCACTTTCACCAGCCAGTTTGACAAGAGCATCCTTCAAAGGAGCATGGCCTCTTTCCACCATGCCTTGGCCTTCAGGATAATAAGGAGTGGTCACCCTATGTTGACCAGGAAGTGATTGGATAATATCAGCCAGTTTACCACCAAACTCGGAGCCGCCATAAGTCAAATAAGATTGTGCCAAGCCATAACGCATTGTCCAAGTCTCATAAAGGAAATCTGCTACTGATTCATAGCTGAGGTTCTTAAAAAACTTTGCTTCAACCCATCCAGAGAAATCATCTCTAGCCACAATGAGGTAATTAGCTCCACCAGCCTTAATGTGGACCACATCCATAGCAATCCTCCCAAAGACAGTGGACTCTCCAGTGGGGTAACAAACTTGGGCGGGGCGCCTAAGATCACGTTTCTGACACACTTCAAAACTCTGGCACCATTTAGAGACTGATTTCTTCAGATATGGCCACCAGAATTGTTTGGATATTTGTCCACAAGTTTTGGTTTCCCCACAATGACCAAGGCCTTCATGGAGACTTTCCAGGATTGAATCTTGCTTAGAAGGGATAGTGACCACAAAAAGTGCACATGTAGTTCCTCTTTTCATGAGCCTAGAACCTTGGAAAAAGAAACTAGAGGACTTCCTTTTAAGGGACCAGAATTCTTTGGCAGAGAGATCAGGGGGTCTTTGGAGAGTTGAAAGCTACTGCTCTAACTTGAGCCAGAAACCTTGCTGGAAACCAGAGTAATCTTGGGAGGAGAAAGCAAAAACAGGGCAAACCAAGGGTTCTTCCTCATCAAAATCCATTCCAAAATCTGATTCATCATCTCCAAGAGGGCGTCAAGATAAACCATCAGGCATGGTGAAAGACTTTCCAGGCCTGTGAACAATATCAAAAGAGAAAAACTGGATGAAAGCCACCCAACGTGTCATTGGAGCATTTGGAAGGCTGGGGGCATTGATCATTTCAATAATGGATTGTGCATCAACTTTTAACTCAAAGTTTTGACCCCAAAGGACATTCTGGAGCTTCTTCAACATTTGGGCCACACCAAAAAGTTCCAGCTTTGGCTGGGATTACCTGGATTCCATATCTGAGAAAAGAAGAGATTCATACAGAGCAGGACAATCCAAACCATTTACATCTTCCTGAGTAAGGACAGCCCCAAAAGATTGATAACTAGAGTCCACTGCCAGCTTCATCTTGCCAGCTCCAGGTCCATAAGTGATCTTTTTCAAAACAATTTCTTTCCCAACAATTGTTTTGAGAAACTGAAATGATTGTTTGAAATCTTGGGTCCAAATCCATTCAGCTTCTTTTCTGATTAGACAATGCAAGGGTGCACAGATTTTGGATAGTGAGGGAATGAAGATCCTGACATAAGTTACAACACCTAGGAAACCTCTAACTTCCGTTGGATTTATTGGAGTAGGCCAGGAGATTATTTTGTTGAATTTAGAGGGTGCCATCCTTCTTCCTTCCTTGCAGACTATATTACCAACAATTTCCAAGGCAGGGACACAGGCGGCAAGTTTTGATCCAGAGACAGTAAGTCCAGATTCCTCAATTCAAAATAAAATTCTTTCCAAGATAGTAGCATACTCCCAGATAGATCGTTGGATTCCTGAGTGCCAAGGTAAGAGCTCATTATCATAGTCAGAAACTGGACCTTTAATCCCACCATAATCAATGAAAATACCCGCATGATCCGGGATTTTGTCCTGGAGGATCCAAATCATCTGATCCTGATAGACTGCAACCAAGTTGGTGGCACCTTGAGGCAATTGAGTCAGTTGAAATCAACCAAGGGGAGTATCAAAAGTAGTGAGTGGCCAAGAAATAGGATGCAAGGATTGTTTGTCTTAGCCACCCATAATGTCACCTAGACCATAGCAAGCTCTCCCAGAGAACAATTTGACAAATTCTTCAGTGGCAGGAGGCACGCCAGAGTCTTTAATAGTAACTTTTTTAAGATTTTGGAGATCATGAACTACTCTAAGTTTACCATTACTATTTAGAACACAGAAAACAGGACTGGAATAGCTAGAAGTCAATTGTTTGTATAAACTGGTTTGGACTTGTTTGCGGACCAACTTGATGAATTTGTTGACTTTAGCAGCAGGGATTGGGATCTTTTTCTTTTGCCAGGGATCATGTTCTACTACAGGGATGATGTAAGGGAGACCATAGGATTCTTTCAAGAGACCTCTCTCTTATTCACAGAAAGCAATGGATTTTTCCCTAAGAGCTAGGACATTTATGATCAAATTTAACTCTTCAGGAAGAATCCATCTATCTGGACCAAAGTTTACCACTTTCAGACGTTCTTCAGTGACCCGACCAGAGGGAATGAATGGACCAGTGAGGGATTGGGATAGACCACAGTAAGGATTGCGGGATAGAGGAGGACGCATAAGGGGAGGATTGAGGTTGAGAGGCATTGGTTGGTTGACTGGCTGGACCTTCTTTGAAACTTGTTTGTACTTAGTGGCAAAGGAGAGGAATCCTTGCTTCCTTCAAGCATTTACCAGTGAGACCTGACTACAAAAACTGAGACCATATTCCAAAATCTTCCAAGTTTGATGTTCTGCTGCGTCCTTGAAAGGTGCATTCTCCATAAAAGAGGATCCAAAGGATAACACATTGCTCACATCTGTGGCACAGGGTAGAGTTTCAAAAATGAAAGTAGTAGAAGCCCCTGGTGGTGCACAATTGGGAGGACTTACTCCTACCCCAAATTGCCTCCACCTAAGACCATACTCCTTCATACCAATGCCATCAAGAAAAGAATCAAGATTGAGATCTAGTTTGGACTCATTGCGGAGATTTGAAACCAGAATAGAGGATGATTGATCAGGCTGAAAAGAAAAAAGAAAAGAAGATACAACAGATCCAGACAGAGAAGAAATATTTTTGGATTTTTTGGATTTTTCATGTGTTTGATTTTTGATCTTATTTGGAGGAGAAGGAAATGATGAGGAAAAAGAAAGATATGCCTCTGAGGTGGGAGTTGGTCCCTGAGTTGAAGTCTGAGGCTGAGAAGAACTACAACTATCAGTAGGGCCAACTATTCTGCTAAAAAATGAGGATGAGAGGAAGGAGAGTTTTCTTTCTGCTTTCCCTTCAGGACAGATTTGGGAGGATGACCAGGGAAGTCTCTTTCCCAACAACCAGAATCCAGAGAACAAAGAGGAACTTCAATCTTTCTGCCATCAGCATTGGGGAGGAGGATTCTCTCCCCAACTTGGTCAGAAAACATCAGGGTAGCACCAAAGTCCATTAAAAAAGGCCTTCCCAAGATCATGGGACCATCCAGACAAGTGATCCAGAAGTGACAGGTGCCAACAATCTTTTGACCAATTTGAACAGGGATATCCTCAGAAATACCAACCAGATCCCAGGACTGGTTCCCTATTCCATACACAGCAGAATTGAAACTGACCCTTGGACTAAGTTTAAGCTTGCAGGCCATGGAGTCCGAAATCAAGTTGAGCTGAGAACCCAAATCCACAAGGAGAGAAACCGTTTTAGTTGAATCACCAAGATAACATGGAAGAAAGCCAAGAGGACAGGAATACAGTTTGGCATCTGAAGAGGGATCTGTTCCACCAGAATCCTCTATCAGAGTACCAGAGGAGACCTTTAATTTTTACGGACCAATCTCCACACGTTGTGGTGTTGTATTTATAACCTCAGGTCAAGAGCTTCTTTGCGGGCTGCGCGCTCAGCGGTTGGGTAGGTCAGGCTCAGCATTTGGGTGCGCGCGGTCTCAGAAGTGCCTGCTGAGGGCTCAGCAGCAGCCTCTGCGGGCTCAGAAGTAGGAATTGCGGGCTCAGCACCAGGTGCAGGTTGGGCCTACTCCAAGGGCGCCGGGCCGCGACCCGCCCAGGAAACGCAGACCAAGTGATGGAGCCGGCCCAACCAAGCTCGCGGGTGGCTAGTCCAGAAGGCGAGGGCGGGGCGATCGGGGGTTAGGGGCGCGCGGGCGGGCAAACTGGGGGGCTCCAAGTACGGCGCGGCGGAGGGCTGTGCCATGAGAAGGATGAACGGGTGTACATTGATATCGAAGGGCACGGGTATGGGGCAAGGAATGGAGGGGTAGGGTTGGGCTAGGGTTCTGTGCTTAGGGGTTGTGTTTCATTGTTCTTTTGCATTTTTGGTTGTACTTAGGTTAGGTTTGAAGGGGGGGGGACTAATTCCTCACCCTCAACTCTGGGTTGGGTGAGGGGGGAAAAAAAGGAAGGAAGGAATCAATCCATCTATTGGAGAAGGAAAGGAAAGGAAGAGGAAGGATTAAAAGAAGAAGAATACATCTCATCATTTCTCTTTTATCTCACTACACTTAAGAACACGTCGCATCCAACCTCCTTACAGATGCCTAGATCAATAACTTCCGGACTTGCGGACAACTAAGGAGCGTAACCTCCCTTTACTTTCCACAACGTCAACAAGAAACCCATTTCTTCATCCCTTCAGCCACAGATGGAGATATTGACAGGAGTTCAGCCACAGATAGATCAGGAATTTTAAGATCTGGAATTTTCTTTAATACTCCTTCCACAGCATTAGGGTAGTCCTTGGAGATGCCCCTCTCAAATCAAACTTTGGGATGGGTGGAGGGAGGGAGATCAGATGAAATAGGTGCTAAAAGAGGATCTGAGGGTTGGACAGGTTGAAGAGGGGGAAGATCAGAGTTGTCCTGGAACCTTTCAATAAGTGGTTCCCTTTCTACTTCCATGTATTCCACATCAGAGGAAGGAGGCTCAGGTGAAGATCAACATTTGACGGGTTTTTGCAGGATTGAGGATTGAACAGGAGGAGACTTATGAGGTTTTGTTTCCTCATGGTGTTTCCTAGCTGGATTAGATTGATAGGTGCCAGGGAAGCTGGAAGAAGTGATAGCTGGAGGATGCCAAGGTTGCAGAGTTCCACAGGATGATCAAAAATCCACAGAGACCAAGGATGCCTTCTTGGGAGTTGGTGGTTGGTATGAGGCCACCACATGACGGATTGGACAAGATGAATCAAAAGGGATCAAAGCACCATTAGGGAGGAAGAAATTATTTCCCTTCTGCTCTACTAAATTCTCCTCCTTTTCCTTCTGGAGTTCAGGACATCTACCAATACCATGGCCTTCCCTATGGCAATAATAACAGACTAGAGTAGATTTAGGAACATAATTAGCAGGTTTAGGAGTGGCTAAAGAGGATATTTTCTGACCTTTTTTATTCTCAAATGCCTGAAGTAATTTAGTGATCTCATCTATAGTAGCAGATTCCTTATTGGCCTGGGGATTTGATTTGGGTCTACGATTTGCTTCCATCTTGTTCATGATTTCGTTGGATTCTTGAAAGGAGGGAGCATGGACTGGTTCAGCAATTCTGGTCTGTTCAAAATTGAGGGCAGTTTGACCTTTCATGACATTGTCAACTGCTTCCATCAAAACCAGAAAAGCAGGAAGTTTGTATCAATTATCCCTAGTAGTGATCATCAATCCAGATTTGACCAGTTAATCCATAATTCTTTCCTGGACTCCTGGAGAGAAAGACTGAAAAAATCGCACTCAAATTTTGTCCAACGTATCAATGTGATTGTTCCAAATAAGATAGGACTGGATAGGGTCCCAAGATTTTCTGAAAGCTTGATAGTCAGAGTCTGAGGAGATACCACCATTTGAGATCCATTGAGAAAACAGGGCATCCAAGTCTTGCAAAGTAAATCTGGCTACATCTATTTTTCCCCAATAGGCCAAGATAGCCTCCTTCAGGAGCCTCCAGTTATGAGTTTTGAATCCATCAAACAATTTGATAACCTCCATAACTTTGTCAGAAGAGATAAAAAATTGTAACTGATAAGCCATATCATGTTCACTGGAACCATCCACTTCAGCAGCCATCCCATAGGAGTCCAGGAATTGTTTGACATTGGTCCCATTGAAGCCTAAATTTTTGTTCTGAGGTTTGATTTTGACCATCTTGGCCCGTACAGATGAGGAGGATCGAGCAGATTCCATGTTGAAGGGTTCCTAAGAGATCCAAACAAGCAGAGTTCCAAGGTGGCTCACAAGTGTGGCAAGAGTAGAGTTTCACAAAACAACAAGGATCTTGCCCAGATGGTGCACAATTTGGAGGACTTAATTCTGGACCAAGTTGCCTCCACAGATCAGATCTGAAAAAAAGAACAAACAAAAAACAAAAAAAAAAGAAAAAAAATTGGATTGGATTTGGGAGTTGATTCTTCAATTTGGGACTTTAAATTCCAAGGTTGCTGGTTTGATCCCGGCCCGGGGGACCAAATTTAAGACTCCAAACGGTGCTAGGCCTTTGCAGTTCTGTGGAGGGGAAAGGTTCTGTTTAGGCTGCCCTCCTGAGTGTTTCAAAAATATTTAGATGTAACCAAGATCAAGGTCCAGAACCTGGTAAATGAGGAATCAAGGAGTAGAGGATAAAGATGATAATAGTTTGGTAGCAATGGAACAGCACTATCTGAGACAAGATTATGCAGGGAAAAACTTGAACAAAAGAGGTTAAAGTCAGCATAGAGTTCAGAGAACAAAAGCTGTTGTATGTAACTAACGCCCACAAGCTAATAACTCTGGTTGTCAGCAGAAGATTGGGGATGATCAAATCAAACCCAACCAACCTCCAGGTTCTCAATAAAACTGCCCAACTCTCCGCAATAAAGCGCTTGAAGGGTACCAGATAACTGAGGGTGGCTGTACAAGACAAAGCACAATGTTTAAGAAGCTCTCAAAGCAAACAGTAACTGATTTTAAGCAAGGATAACCTCAACACTTCTCAAGGGACTCAAGAGTAGGCTGGAAGAATGCAACTCCAAAGAAAATAAAGGGAGGTATAACACTCCAGGTCTCAAGCTTAATAAAACCTCTTCAATCAATTGTGATTGGCTCCAGAAAGTTGATCATGGATCAGGACCAGTATGGTCAGAGAAAGAGATCAAGGAGTGGTATAACAGACTCAAAAATTCCAACAGATGGAATTTTCTTCAACCAGAAAGGCTATTGGTTGGTGATAAGGATCAGGCCACAGAGGGGCAAAGACTCAGGGTCAAAAATGGATCAGGGTGCAATCAGAGATATACCCAGGATAAGGATCAGGATCTCAATATCACGGTAATGGGGGGAACATAGGCACACACTCCCATGGATTGATTTTCTCTATCCCCCAGAAAAAGCAAGGGAGAGCCCCTCCTTTTATAGACCAGAGACCTGTAGACTATTTAAAAGAGAGATTTACAAATAGAGCGGATTTTTTTTTTTTGTTTTAAGGATCAGGATGGGCGTGGGCAGGAGAGTAGCAAGTGAGAGGCCCGCAGACATACTGACGGGCCTGGGCAACCGTTGAGACCTGCGAGGGCAACAGACAAGCCGCGCCGGAGACCAGTGAGCTGGAGGTAGACTTTGAGAGAGGTTGACGGGCGCTTGAGATGGCCAAGTTGTTGGTCATTGGTTGTTGTTGTGGGAGGTAGATCAAGGGATAGGAGGATGATTGGAAATGGACTCCTCTGGGCTGAGTGGTTTATTGGGAGCATCGTGGAGATGATCAGCTAGGGTGGCCAAGGGGAATCAAGGATGATGAGTGGAGGAGGAGCCTTTGACAACGGATCTTCCTGACTCTGAGATACTGGTCCAACGCCTTGATTGATTGTGGCAATCAAAGCTGAGGCCAAGTTTGTTGTGGGAGAGCTTGTGGTGGATTGAGTTGAGGGTGAGATTGGGCAAGTAGGAGGAGGTGAGTGATGGTTGTTAGGAGTGCCACTCATCCCTGCGGCCAATAGAGGACTTCTTCCTCTTCAACTACAATCTCTTGAAACCTATCCCCGGGAGACCAATCCCCGGGGATCTCCGGGAGAACCGCCGCATTCTCCTCTTCCAACTCTTCTCTGTTTGTCAGCTCGGGGAAACTCGGCTGTTGCTGTTCTCTAAAATCCTCTTTTATATTTCAATCTACTTTTCTTTTCTTTCTCACTTTCTTTCCTCTTCTATCTCTATTCTCTTCTTGTCTCATTCTTCTTTCTTCCACCATCAAGATTCTCTTGACCATCAAACCACCACTCTTCAACTGGCAGACTCACCTCTTCAAACCCATCCAATACGCTTCAAACATACTCTTTGTCATTCCTTGTCTTTTAAGGTGATCTGCACCTCAACTCTGTGACCAACCATCAGCTTATATCTCTATCAAACTAGCTCGTATATCTTTCTTGCCTCAAATCTTCTCCTTCCTGACTGCTCAGCCTCTTATGTCCTATTGCTTGTTGGTTCTCTCTTTTTCCTTTTCATTTCTATCTCTTCCTTTCTATGTTTTCTGTTTCTGATTTTGAGAATCTTAGTCTGCTGGTTCTTAGTCCTCAAATCATTCTGTGAAATCTTATCATGGTTAAAAGCCAAAACCGGACCAACCGACTCACCTTCACGATGAACAAACCAGCAGGAGCTACGGATTATTTCCATCAAGTCGCTCTGAAAGCTGTGGTAGATGCAATTCCACACCTCAACAAAGAAAATTTCTCAATATGGCAAGATAGGATGATGATTCTATTTGACCTCAAGGACATTAAAGACAAAATCACAAGAAACTCAGGACAACTCTCCATAAAACAAGATAGGGAGATGAGGGTGGTTATTCTTTCTAAACTGGACAACACAACACACATGAACGTTGTCAATTCCACCAACATAAACTCTTCTAAGCTTCTATGGGCGGAAATCAGCCAACGCTTTGCCTCATCGGAGACCGCCAATTGAGCTCAAATATTTAACTCCTTCCTTCATTTTGGTTTCATTGAAAACGCCATTGAAGGATTCGTGACGGATACAAGAAAGGCTCTCACTCAAATGACCAATGTTCGTATTGAACTGCTGTCACACTTTGCACTTAAGGATTATTGTCTTCACCACTTCAACATGTCCTCTCCTCAGTACCATCTACCTCAGTCTAAGAGCATGACACAAATAAAAGCACAACATCAATAGTGCAATCCGCTATTTCCTCTGGCTTGCGCTGAACTTCCAATCTCGGCGACCAACTCATTATATACTTGCAAACTTTGCAGTTAACTCCATACCAGTCAACCATCCATTATGAGATCCAATCTCCTTCCCTGGCCAATCAACAGCCTCGGACTTCCATCTTTGGTCATGCATTGTTTGTTAGTTTGCATTTACGTCTAACCAAGCCATCACTACTGTATAGTTTGCAATTGGACTAGTCCCCACCCTGCATACACTATTACCTCTCATTTGCATTACCTTCAACGTCACTCGCTCCTATCCCAATTCTTCATGCAATTGTATGCTCAGATTCTATTGTCTCGCACTTATGCTAAGACCTCGGATCTATACAACTGCTTCATTTCCTATTCAGTTCCTGTCATTCATTGCCTCACCGCTCCACCTGTAGTTAGCTCATCACCAGGTTGTATCTAGTCACTTTGGATTACCTTATAAGGGCTATCCCCTTGCCTGATGATTGTCTCCTCAGTTAGTTAATTTCATAAGTTCTCGCATTTTCCTGCAACCTAGTTATCACATTGGACTTAGGTTGAGTTTCCTTCTTTGGAACACCTTCCATTCATCTCGCAGTTTGTTGAGTGGCATAACCAAGTTTGCACTTCGCAACTGGGTCTTGCTATTTGCACTTGCCCTTGCACTTGGTATTCCTTTGCACTCACAATCATCTAAGAATTGACCTATAGTACATGGGGTGGTCGTGTGACAGTAAATTAACTAACTGAACTCATCTATTGTAGCCTTCCAACCTATAGTAGACTTCTTCTTTTTCAATGTCACCTACTCGCTCAACCGGGAACGCTTCCCTCGCCCCTTACAATGATGAGATCCATTGGGTAGGGAAAACCAGCGCTCCTTGGCCCCAACAACCCTTGGACCCAGTTCCTCCTTCCAAATCGCCATCTGTGGAACCTCTTGACGATCCTCAAGCTCCTCCATTGGATGCTCCAACGGACCCTCTTGCAGAATTCGCAGACTCCAACCATTCTTCCGATGAAACCTTAACTCGTGGTAGACCAGGGGTTTGCACTACTGCTCTCAAGCCCAATTCTCCAACCCTGCTTTCAACATTGATCCAGGCCCTCACTCATGGTGCCCAGCAATCTAATCCAAGCACTCTGGGCATGAAACAACCTGATCATTTTACAGGAGAACACCCTCATAAGCTTAGATCCTACCTACAGTCTTGTAAAGTCATCTTTTCAAACGACTCCAACAATTTCCCTTCCAATAGACATAAAGTTATGTATGCTTTGTCCTTCTTAGGAGGTAGAGCCTCGCAGTGGTTTGAACTGTACCTCAAACTTTTATCCAACGACAGTCCCACTTGTATTCTCAACAACTGGGAAAAGTTCGAGCAACAATTGTTCACCCTGTTTGGCGATCCCAATGAAGTTCAAAACGCCAAATACAAACTTAATATTTTAGTTATGAAGGAGAATAGTAGAGCTTCCGTTTATATTTCTCATTTTCAAACCTTGCAGTCTTGCATCCAGTGGAACAAGGCCGCTCTTCTATTCCATTTCCGAAAGGGTTTACCGGCACGCTTAATCAAACAGCTTGCAGTTGGGGGTCATAAGACAACCTTGCTTCAGCAGCTAATCAATCGAGTGATTGAGCTTGATAATGGCTATCATGACAAGAATTGCTCTCGGAGAAACGACCATGGATCATCCACCTTGGCTCCAAAGGTGGATGGACGACTCCTCAAAGCAAAACACAAGGAATCCAAAACCATCCAAACCAACCCCCACTTTGAACTCCAACTTGAAAGGGAAAGTTGTCACCAAAACTCCGAAGTTCCTGGATAAGGAAACCGGGATGCTTTGAAGTGAGGAAAGGCTGCAAAGGGAAAAGAACGGGCTGTGTATGTATTGTGGAGGTAAACATGATGTCAACAGCTGTGCAAAGCGTTTAGCGCGTGAAGCGGCTAAGCAGTCAAAAAATTAGCTTGTGGTTTTTCTGATACTTGCAAGGAAAGCTACACATTATCTAAATCACCGCGAGTAAATCTTTGCACTTGCGAGTCACTAGGTGCTCCGAGTTCAAGATTTATCCTATTCCATTCCGACAACACTCCTTATCAAATATTACTTGATTCCGGCGCTAATGTTTCCTTCATCAGTGAATCTTTCGCCACTTCCAAAAATCTTACGCATTCCAAGATAGATAAATTTCCCATCTATCTAGTAAGTAGTGCGACTGAACCGTCTTATTGGGTTTCCCAAAAGGCAAAATGGACCTTCACATTTTCCAATTTCCCAAGCTTCAAATGGGATTTATTTGTCTTGGCTATACCCGGAATGGATGATACCATTCTAGGCCATGATTTCCTAGTTTACTGGAATCAGGATGTGAATTGGCAAGAAGGAGTAATTAACCTTTGAACCTTGCACCCCCAGAACACTAACCTTTCCGTCAATCAGGAATTAAACAGCCTACCTGACACTGTCATTGAGTTGGATGACACTTTTCCACCAGGAGATTTGCAATATCCTGACCTTCATTCTCAAATTCCTTCTTCAGAATTAGGAGTTATTGCTTACCTATCCAGCTTACCTCTTTCCTGTTCCTTTGAAGAGAAACAGAAACCAACCAAAAGGTTTATTTTGAGCTCCCTAATCCTCTTGCACCATGCAAGCACCTCAAACCCGGTGCTCGAAGATGACAAGATTGAAGATTTAGAAATCATTCAAGAGTCTTTACCCTTGAATTATCATGACTTTGCTGACGTCTTTTCAGCTGCAGAAGCAGATAAACTGCCTCCATCCCGTCCTTATGGTCACAAGATCAAACTTACTGGCCCACCTCCGGCACCAGGACCAATTTACTCTCTCTCAATGCAAGAATCAATTGCGCTTCAAGACTACATTGCGGAAAATTAAGCAAAAGGATTTCTTTGACCAAGCTATTTGAAAACCGGCTCCCCCCTTCTATTTGTACCAAAAAAAGGACGGCGGACTTTGCCTTTGTGTTGACTACAGGAAACTGAACCAGGTAACCCGGAAGAATGCCTATCCAGTATTGCCTATGTCACATCTCCTTACCCTCTTCCATGGAGCTACTTATTTCTTGAAGTTAGACCTTTGAGGTGCCTATAACCTAATTTTCATTAAGGAAGGTCATGAGTATTTAACTGCAATGAGAACCCGGTTTGGCAGCTATGAGTATACCGTCATGCCTTTTGGCCTCTGCAACGCTCCTTCCACTTTTCAAAATTTTTTCAATGACATTTTTTCCGATCTTGTAGGTAAATACCTCGTGGTATATCTCAATGATATACTAGTCTACTCAAGAAACCTCGAAGATCACATTGCACATGTGCAAGAGGTGCTACAGCAACTTTGCAAGAATGACCTGTTTGCAAAAGCCTCTAAGTGCAAATTCCATTCCTCTTCTCTTCATTTTTTAGGTGTTGTAGTCTTGCAGCAAGGACTATTGATGGACCCAGCCATGAGCAAACGCATATTGGACTGGCCCCCACCTTCTTCCGTTAAATCTCTTCAAGTTTTCCTTGGTTTAAGTAATTTCTATAGAAGGTTTATTGCGTGTTACGCCAAAAAAACCGTGAATCTTACTAACCTTCTTCAAAAAGACACTCCTTTTGTTTTTACCAAACAAGCTCCTTCGGAGTTTGAAGCTCTGAAGAAAGCGTTCACCACTGCTCCAATACTCGCTCACTTCAACAGGCTAGCTCGCACTATTGTCGAAACAGACGCAAGCGACTATGCGATTGCAGGAGTAATCTTGCAGTTTTCTCCTTCCACTTCTCTCTTTCACCCCGTAGCTTTCAAGTCTTGCAAGTTTCTTGCTGCAGAGCTTAACTATGAGATTCATGACAAGGAACTTCTTGCAATTGGTTACTGCTTGAAGCAATGGCTTTCATACCTTTTGATTTTTAGGGAATCCTTTGAGGTTTTAACTGATCATAATTCTTTGAAGTATTTCATGAGTTCAAAAGTCCTCACACGTAGACAGGCGCGATGGGCCAAATACCTCTCCAAGTTCCACTTTACAATCACATACCGTCCTGGGAAACAAGCGGTAGTTCCTGATGCTTTATCATGTCGGGACAACGTTTACCCAAGGGGGGGGAGCTCCTTTGCCAAAAACAATCCTGAAAACATTTGGACACTCTTCTCAACCCAATCTGCCCAGCTCAGTTCGATCATCGCTTGCTTACGAGATTTGGCTTCCAAACTCCGACAAGCTCAACGCGACGACCCCAAGTGCATCAAACTTCTCAAAAGTGCGAACTTATTAGATAGTAGTTACAGTATAGATGATAATGACTTTTTAGTTTATGATAATTGTATAGTAGTACCAGATAATTCTTGAATTAAGTTAGATATCTTTGAGTCATGGCATGATTCTCCGCTTGCTGGTCATTATGGGCAGTATAAAACCTACTAATTGATTGCACGAGACTTCTACTGGCCTGGTATGACCAAAGAAGTAAAAGACTATGTTAGCGCGTGCTATGATTGCAATCTTAACAAGTCCTCAAAACACTGGAAGTATGGGCTGCTCCAGCCACTTCCAATCCCGCCTCGTCCTTGGCACTCGCTGTCTATGGATTTCATCTCTCAATTACGTTCTTCTAGTGGATATGATGCTATTCTAGTAATAGTAGATTGCTTCTCAAAGATGGCTTTATTTTTACGCAGTAATGTGACGGCCTCTTCAGAAGACTTGGCTAACTTGTTCATAGAATATGTATTTTTGAAACATGGCCTCCCTGATAATATAGTTATTGATCATGGATCTCTGTTTGTCTCAAGCTTCTGGACCTCGCTATGCCAACATTTGAAGATCACTTGCAATTTATCAACGGCTTACCACCCAGAAACAGATGGGCAAACCGAGCGAGTTAATCAGATCCTCAAACAATATCTTGGAATGTATGTCGCCTATCAACAAGACGACTGGTCGCAATGGCTCCCACTAGCCCAATTTGCCTACAACAACTCCACTCATTCCTCCACCAAGCAGTCGCCCTTCCAAACTCTTTATGGTACAAACCCAACTTTCTCTTCCCTTCCCGTAGCACCTTCTCAACCTGCTACCAATTACCTTGACCAAATTCAATCCCTTCAATCGCAACTTCAAACCAACCTCGAAGAAGCAAACCAGCGCTATAAGCAGCAAGCAGACCAATCTTGCACTTTGGCTCCAACCTTTGCAGTAGGAGATCAAGTATGGCTTGATTCTCGCAACATTCGCAGTACTCGCCCAACTCGCAAACTCTCCAAAAGAAATCTTGGTCCCTTTAAAGTAGAATGAGTCATCTCCCCTAATGCCTTTAAACTCACTTTACCTGCAAAATGGCAAGGTATCCACCCGGTCTTTCATGTGTCTCTCCTAGAGCCAGCTTGGGTCCTATACCCGGGCAAGACTCATCCCCCTCCTGAACCGGTCACTGTCCTCAATCATCAAGAGTGGGAAGTAAGCCATATTCTGGATTCCAGGTTACGCAAAGGAAAACTTCAATACCTCGTTGAATGGTCTGGCTTCCAGTCCAACGAAGATCGCACCTCGTGGGAACCAGCCCATCACCTTTGCAATTCACCCAATCTGATTCCAGAATTCCATGCGAGCTACCCTTGCAAACCTCAGCAATCATGATTCTTTCCCATCCAATTCCATTCCATCCCACTTTCCATCCCATCCAATCCCATTCCATTCCACATTTCATTCCACTCCACATTTCATCCCATCCAATCCCATTTCATTCCATTTTACATTTATCTTACTTAATTCACTCCATTCCATATTACATCCCATTAAAACTTATCTTATTTCACCATCATTTCATCATTTAAATTCCTCCATCTCACTGTGTTATTCTTTTATCATTTTCCCTTCATTTCCACTTATTATTAATAATAATAATAATAATAATAATAATAATAATAAATTTTTTAATATAAAAAAAAATAATATACATTAAATTACAAAGTTTCTTTTATCTCTTTTTCTGCATCCTCCCAATTTGCCGTCAATTCCGCAACCATGGACCAAAAGGTATCAAGGTAAACATCATTAATCAATGCGGACATTCTTTGAAGTACCAGCACCTCCGTTACGATGTGCCTCTCAAAAATCTCCTTGCACCTTGCAACCCAAGCTCGCTTCAGCCGCGCATTCCATCCACCTTCCTCCAAGAGCTCTTCATATGCTCTCTTTCTTTGGCCACCCGACATGCCTTCTCCAATATTGTCCGTCAGGCGCCTTGCATCCGTTTCAACCGGTAATACGATTTGCACCAGATCTGCTTTGCCTTGGCCCTCCATCCTTTCCGTCCCAGCCAATTCCTCCCTTCCATCTCCTTCATTTCCTTCTTCTAATTCACCCACTTCCTCTTTGTTCTCTCCACTTCCGTTTCCTCCATTTTCCTCTTCTCGTTCCGCTGTGTTTTCTTCCTCCCTCGCTTCCTCGGTGATCACTCCTACCGTTTCTGCACCGGATACCTCACCTTGCACCTTGGTATTCATCTGGGTTGCCGGGTTTTCAGTTGGCGGTCCCCAGTAAGGTGGTGGTGGTGGTGGTGTATTGGTAGTATATCTTTGAAAACAAGGTAACACTAGCAAACAAGCAAACAATTAGTTATTATTTCAAGATCATTAGTTAGTCCCGATTATTACTCACCAGGCACTCGCGTCCCCAAGTATTTGATCTCCGGCAATGGTGGTATTTCGTAATTGACCCTTGGCGCGGACCTACGACTTCGCATCTCCCTTGATGATTCCGAAGGACCCTTGACAGTTGACTCGACATTTATAGGGAAGTTACACGCCACCTTGCAAAGTTGACATTGCTTGCATTTGCCTTGGAGACCTTGGACGGCAGTACTGGGAATACAACGCTTGTTGCGGCTGTTGCGGCGAATACAGTTTTTGCAATGGCGGGATGACGATGACAACACTTTTGCAAAATTTATAAAATTCTATTGGGTAATGAATTAAGTAATATATAAGGGTATACAGTGATAATTAAACAACTTGAGATTGATGGGAAAATTTACCTGAACGCTTGCAGGAGCTCGCGTCTTTATACCCGGGCAACTGTCACGCTTTGCACTTAAGGATTATTGTCTTCACCACTTTGACATGTCCTCTCCTCAGTACCATCTACCTCAGTCTAAAAGCGTGACCCAAATAAAAGCACCACATCAATAGTGCAATCCGCTATTTCCTCTGGCTTGCGCTGACCTTCCAATCTTGGCGACCAACTCAGTATATACTTGCGAACTTCGCAGTTAACTTCATACTGGTCAACCATCCATTATGAGATCCAATCTCCTTCCCTGGCCAATCAACAGCCTCGGACTTCCATCTTTGGTCATGCATTGTTTGTTAGTTTGCATTTAAGTCTAACCAAGCCATCACTACTGTATAGTTTGCAATTGGACTAGTCCCTACCCTGCATACACTATTACCTCTCATTTGCATTATCTTCAATGTCACTTGCTCCTATCCCAATTCTTCATGCAATTGTACGCTCAGATTCTATTTTCTCGCACTTACGCTAAGACCTCGGATCTATACCACTGCTTCATTTCCTATTCCGTTCCTGTCATTCATTGCCTCACCGCTCCACCTGTAGTTAGCTCATCACCAGGTTGTATCTAGTCACTTTGGATTACCTTATAAGGGCTATCCCCTTGCCTGATGATTGTCTCCTCAGTTAGTTAATTTCATAAGTTCTCGCATTTTCCTGCAACCTAGTTATCACATCGGACTTAGGTTGAGTTTCCTTCTTTGGAACACCTTCCATTCATCTCGCCGTTTGTTGAGTGGCATAACCAAGTTTGCACTTCGCAATTGGGTCTCGCTATTCGCACTTTCCCTTGCACTTGGTATTCCTTCGCACTCACAATCATCTAAGAATTGACCTATAGTACGTGGGGTGGTTGTGTGAAAGTAAATTAACTAACTGAACTCATCTATTGTAGCCTGCCAACCTATAGTAGACTTCTTCTTTTTCAATGTCACGTACTTGCTCAACCGGGAACACTTCCCTCGCCCCTTACAATGATGAGATCCATTGGGTAGGGAAAACCTGCGCTCCTCGGGCCCAACAACCCTTAGATCCAGTTACTCCTTCCAAATTGCCATCTGTGGAAACTCTTGACGATCCTCGAGCTCCTCCATGGGATTCTCCAACGGACCCTCTTGCAGAATTTGCAGACTCCAACCATTCTTCTGATGAAACCTTGACTCGTGGTAGACCAGGGGTTTGCACTACTGCTCTCAAGCCAGATTCTCCAACCCTGCTTTCAACATTGATCCAGGCCCTCACTCATGGTGCCCAGCGATCTAATCCAAGCACTCCGGGCATGAAACAACCTGATCATTTTACAGGAGAACACCCTCATAAGCTTAGATCCTACCTACGCTTACATTCCAGATACAGTCTTCAATCTCATTAGCCCGGGTCTCTTAGCAAGCAAAGGATGAAACCTTAATCAAAGCCAAGACCAGTTTCAAGTTACAAGGATGGGCCAAGCCATACTCAGGGGATCCATCAGAGACAATCTCTTTGTCGTAGAGAATCCTAAGACCGTGGGGAAAGGAACTTCCATTCACCATATCAATCACTCTCCAAATCCGTCATCAAACCAAGGTCTATCTCTAGAAGAAATTCATCAGATGTACATTCACGCCGTGATGTCCACTCTCAAACCCATTCTCAAAGGACTCTTCACTAACAACAAACTGAATCGTTTCCAATGCGAGGGCTGCGCAAAGAGTAAGATTGTCCAATCTCCATTCTCATCAGTATTGACTCCTTCAAGCAAACCTCTCAAACGGATCCACCTAGACCTTGTCGGACCGATCTCCCCGCAGTCCAAGGGCGGCCATCTATATCTTCTGACCCTAGTAGACAACTACTCCGGCTACCTGGCTGCTTTTCTCCTCAGCTCCAAAGACAAGACCCCTAAGATGATAATTGACCTGCTCAAGATGGAAGCGAAAAGACTCAACTATTATCCCTCAAAGACTTTCTCCAACAAATGCATGGAATTCACCAATTCAATGCTCAAAGACTTTGCTAGATCAAAACACATCAAATTGATGACTTCCAAACCTTATCACTCCCAGCACAATGGACGGGCAGAAAGAGCCAATTGAACCATAATCAAATCAGCTCAAGCTACCTTCTCGTTTTCCCAACTACCAAAAACCTACTGGCATATAGTCACAAGGAGTTGCTGCTTCATGCTCAACCAAATACCTCAGGAAGGTAATCACCATTCCCCCTGGGAACTTATGTTTGATAAAAAACTCCCGACTAATTACCTTAAACCTGTAGGATCATCACTCATATATCTCAAGAATTGCACCCAAAAAGGAAGGAAATTTGATGAGAAGGGGGACAAAGGGCTACTAGTTGGGTTCAATCCCTCTTTTCACTCCTACATCATTCTTAATTTGTTAGGATCCATTATTGAAACAAAACATGTTAAATTCCTGAAGACACATCTAAACAAAATCCCCTCTCCTAGAATCAACTGGAATTGATCTCTTCTTGCATGAATCACAGGAACTCAATGAATCTGACTTCTCCACGACCGACAAACAATTTACGTTTTGAGATCATCCAAATCCCAACTTGGATTCAGAATCCAATCCCAACTCTCCGGAAGCTCCAGAATCCAATTCTGATTCTCTCAACTCAGCCCCACAAATCTCTTCCCTGGAGGAAACCACCCAAACCTCTGCTTCTGAACCTCCCAAGAGTGAAGCATATCAACAACCAAGGCGGGAAACCCAAAAACCGCAACACTATGGATTTCACCATTACTAAGAACCGCCATCATACAAGGCAGCCAGCAACTGTCCCAAATGGCCCAAATGGAAGAAGGCAAATAGAGAAGAGTTAAGCTCTATTGAAAATCAAGAAGTATGGGATGACTACTATGGAGAACCAAACAATATCCTCAACACAACCTGGGTCTTCAAAGTAAAAGAAAATCGTCACGGGGAACCAGTAAAATACAAAGCGAGATTGTGTGTTCAAGGATTCAATCAAATCTTTGGCATCAACTACAAAGAAACGCGGGCACCCACTGGAAAGCTTGGTTCATTGAGAATTGCTCTCTTGTATGGCCTGAAAGAAAAAATGAATTTTACTCAATTTGACGTCAAGGGAGCGTTTCTCCATGCACCCCTGGATGAAGAAGTCATCATTAAAACCCCTGAAGGATCTCAAAGGAAATCCCCATATCTCAAACTCAAGAAGTCCCTATACAAATTGAAACAATCCCCTAAGAATTAGTAAAAAACGCTGACTGGATGGATAAAGTCCCAAGGCTACCTCAAATCAAGCAGCAACCCCTGCCTTTACTAAAACCCCAAATTGAAGGAAGTACTCTACTTCCATGTGGAAGACCTCATTCACGTAGGGAAGAGCAAGATCTTTGAGTCAAACTTCTTAACCAAGTTCAAAAATTTGTCTTGTCACCCACCTAATAAAATTCTGGGTATGCTGATTGAAGTGAAGGAGGATGAGATCCTCTGAATTCAACCAAAACATATAGATAAAGGACTAGAAGAGTTGGGCCTTACTGAATGCAAGGACACTTGTGCTCCTTTAACTCAAAATCTACACCTGGAGCCAGCCACTGATGAAGATCATGCTCTATTCACTCAAATGAACATCAATTTCCAATCAGTCACCGGCCTTCTCAACCATCTTGCGCAATATACACGTCCTGAAATTGCCTTTGCGGTGTCCAGCCTAGCCAGATTCAATTCTAAACCCGGCATGTCCCATTGGAGGGAAGCACGCAAGGTATGGAAGTATCTTAAGACCACAAAAGATAAAAAGCTTGTTCTCCGTTTCAACCCAAATGAGAAAGTGATTACTGGATACAGAAATGCAACTTGGGGAGACAATCCCTCCTCCCGCAAATCCTACGGAATTCCCGTCGTCTGGAACTAATCAAGGCAGAGAAACATAACTTACTCATCCACCAAATCCAAACTTAACGCCCTGCTCGACTGCTTCCTGGAAGTCAAGTGGGTCACTAACTTGATAGGTGAAATATATCATCTTCCTATCTCCAAGCCTACACTTCATATTAACAACAAAGGACTCAACAATAAAATTAAACGGTTTGGCTCTCACTTTAAGTCTTGCCATATTGAAATTAAAACAAAAGGTTTGAGAGAAGAATTTCAAAACTGCAACTATGATCTAGTCCTAATACCAACAGAGGACATGGTGGCGGACTCACTCACCAAAGCTTTGTTGATCAACTCTCTGAATCTACTCCAAAACTCCATCTTTGACTCTACCCTACCACAATCTCAATAGATGTTCCACCTCACCAGACACGAGGAGTGTTAGGAATGCCACTTGTCCCCGCGGCCAATAGATGACTTCTTCCTCTTTGACTACAATCTCTTGAAACCTATCCCCTGGAGACCAATCCCCGGGGATCTCCGGGAGAACGGCCGCATTCTCCTCTTCTGACTCTTCTCTGTTTGTCAGCTTGGGGCAACTCGGCTGTTTCTGTTCTCTAAAATCCTCTTTTATATTTTGATCTACTTTTCTTTTCTTTCTCACTTTCTTTCCTCTTCTATCTCTATTCTCTTCTTGTCTCATTCTTCTTTCTTTCACCATCAAGATTCTCTTGACCGTCAAACCACCACTCATCAACTGGCCAACTCACCTCTTCAAACCCATCCAATACGCTCCAAACATACTCGCCGTCATTCCTTGTCTGGTAAGGTGATCCGCACCTCAAATCTGTGACCAACCATCAGCTTATATCTCTATCAAACTAGCTTTTATATCTTTCTTGCCTCAAGTCCTCTTTTTTATGACCGCTCAACCTCTTATGTCCTATTGCTTGTTGGTTCTCTCTTTTTCCTCTTCATTTCTATCTCTTCCTTTCTATGTTTTCTGTTTCTGATTTTGAGAATCTTAGTCTGCTGGTTCTTAGTCCTCAAATCATTCTGTGAAATCTTATCAATGGTGATGCAGACGGTTCAAGGTGGACCACAAGGTTGTCATAATAATCATCATAATCAAAATTTTTTGAATTGAGCACGTGTGATTGACAAAGTCAACAAGTTCAAATTTGGTATTCAGATTGGAGATTTGAGGGGGGAATGGAAATATTGGAATGCTGAGGAGGTGAGGTCATTGAGGTATTCAAACCGGACCATTTGTGAAGTTTGAAAGGTTCTGGGGGTGGCTTGTTGTGGTTGGAAATAAGTCCATAAGCATCGGCAAGCAATACTGATTCTTGTTTGCTGGCCTTATCACTACTGGTATCTACCAAAGAGTCTTGAAGATTGCTAAACGTTGCAGTAGATGAAGATAATGTGTCATTTTGGACTTCAGTTGTCACTAGAGCAGGTGGTGGACTTGTCGGCGTGGTGGGAGCCAAGTGGATTGATGGATCTGTGATGGCTCAGTTGAGGCCGGCGGTCTTTTGGCCCTGCGCTTGGAAAAAAAAAATTGTAAAGCGGAATAGCGGAGCTGCAGGGATTTGAACACAAGAGCGGGGATACAATCACCCAGGGATCATCCTTGCCAACTCAGAGAATGAGCAGTTGGGAAGCTGGGAACCAAATGGAACCCTATTCCAGATCAAAGATTTTTTTTTTTGATAATGATGCCTATGAATGATGATAAGGAAAAATCATAAAAAAAATCAAAGTCTCCGCACTGGCCAGGGTGTCCAGGATGGGGCACCACAACGCCAAACTACCCAAATCATGCTAGCACAAATTAATTAAGGGATGTTTTCTGATGCTAAACCAGATAACAAAATAAAAAGGGAATGAATCACCATGGAAACAAATGCACAACTTGGAAATACCCAAGAACTATGTCAGACCACTGGGATTGTTGCTAACATATTGGCGCAGTAACTTAGAGATAAAGTCCAAAATTGACAAGAAAGGAGCTCCCAAATACTGATTGTTTTCAATCCTAAACTTCTTTCCTACAAATTCATCACTCCATCTGGTAAGATAATAGACACAAAGCACGCAATATTCAAAAATCAAAAGCCAACCTCCATTTTTGTTGAATAAGACTGTCGAATCCATTGGCAATAACCATCCTCTCAGAAATGATTTGCCTCTCACTGTCCTTATAGCTCCACAAGACTCAGAGATCACTCAAGACCCACTTTCAAAAAAAGTGATCCCTACTCCCATTAAAAGGGAGAGAGACACTGAATCTGAAAGCACTTCATCTGATGCTGACTCCATGATCAAAACCAACTTGAGGCCCAACCTATGAAATCAAGATACACTACTCAAACCACAAAGATATGGATTTGCATGCAAAATGCTGCCCAAGACACTCAAAGAAGCCTTAAAGATACCCAAATGGAAGAAATCCACCAAGAAAGAGTTTGATAACATCGAAAAGCTAGAAGTCTGGGAAGAGGGTGAAGATAAGAACCTAACAAATCCTCTCAACACTGTTCCTGTTTTTAAAATGAAGCGTAATTCTCACAATGACTCAGTCATACTCAAGACCCTTCTATGCATCCAAGGTTTCAATCAGGAATACGCAATCAATAACTTTGGAAAATTTGCACCAATGGGCAAGGCAGCCTCTCTGCGGGGAGTTCTGACATACATTCCCTGTCAGCTCGCTACTATTGCAGAGAAAGCTGAAAAAGTAACAAAAATGAAATAAAAAATAATAATAATACAATTAACCTAAGAAGGAGTACAAAAACCAAAAATATTATTACAGAAATGAATTCTCCACCCAAAATTAGGTAGGGTCAATCACTGATCCCACCCTTGAAATCCAACTCCTTATATTTTTAAATAATTAAGGAAAGAAAAACCAAAATGCCACAGCACCACCATTAAGCTTTTTTGGCCTATTAAATATTTCATACGTATTCTCACATATATGTTCCACACCTAAAATTCAGTCAGAATTGAGGTGTTGTGAATATTTTAGGAGTTATGGAAGGAAATGTGTTCTGTCACAATTCCTGCACGCAGCCGTGGAAGCCAATGCACCCGCGCGCGGCTGAGATACAGCCCTGTCACTCCGTCAAGGTCCTGTACGCAGCCCCGGGCCTCTGACAAGTACGTAGCCGCAGGACTATGGGTTGACAAAGTGAGAGGCGGCCTGAGAAGCTTAGATACCGCGTAAACATGCTACAGCCCACGCAAGAACATTCTACATAACTAATAAATGTTCCTGTGGATAGTAGATAGTCTGAAAGTACATAATATTATATAAAAATACTTAAATAACCCTTATACGTATTTTTTACTGAATATAATTCAAAGTACCAAGAATGTCAAAAATAAGACAATGAAAAATTCTAAAAATATATTAAATTACTTTAATATACTTTTATGAGAACTTCTAGAAATCAATATTTTTGTGACATACTAAGAAAAATAATTATTTAAGAATATTACATGAATTCCCATGACTTATATTTTTAAGTAATTCTTTTAGTAAATCAACTGAAACTCGAAAATAAGGAGTAAAATCAATATCATGACTTTACTTCAATTATTTAATACATAATGAGAACTCACCTGACATCAGAATGTCGGTAAAAATGTCTATTAAAATAATTATTAAATTACTGGGATCATTTAATAAGGATAATTAATTAAATAATACATAAATAGGACAGATTAGTGTTATTCACACGTCCAAAAATCAATTATAAAGTAGAATAATTCCCATACCCTTAGGAATTAGATGCTACCCGTGCTATAGCACCAGAAAAACGTGACAGGCTACCACTTGTTACCCTGCTAGCCTTAGTGTCCTTCCCTTTGAGCCCCTGTACCCCTCAGAAGGATAATATTGGGACTCCAAAATCTATAAATAAAGAGCTGTTTTGAGGATATTGATGGGCAGAGACCCAGTTATATTTATATCCAGACACCGTGCCAAGGTAATCAAGTAATTATAAGAGATAATTAAGTGATTAATGGCTTAGTCTGATCAATAATATCCGTCCTCAACCTCTTTTTATCAATTAAAACTGCTTAAAAAACCTTATAACCCCAATATACAGGTTTAACCCATCAGTGCACATCCCAGACAGATACCCTAAGGATTTAATGATATACCAGTGAGTTTTATTATCCTTTCTTGGTTGTGGCAGCTTCGTTACAAGGCCCTGCCACTCCAATGTGTATTTTATATACATATTATATTTGGGTAAAATATCCTTTAAGCTAAAGAGCCCAAAGTAACCAGGACTACGTGTTTTCATACTGAAATACCTGAAGAGAGGTGTTAAAGATCCCAAATATGATTGTGGCCCCTCTATAAAAATATTTAATAATCAATTTATTCATATTGATTTATAACAATAAACCATAACCAAACCAATTAACCTTGCAGTAAGCTTAATCCAAATATTTTGCAGATTTTTGCTGAATTTATCAAATAATATATTTATTATTTATTCTATTACCTCTGGTAGCTAAAGGATAGCAAGGGTCTTGCAATCCAGGAGGCTGACATTCCCAAAAAGAACCTTGACATGATTGAACTTGATGTAAAGGAAGCCTTCCTGCACTGAAAACTGGACAAACAGGTGTTCATCAAGACCTTAATTGGTTTCAATCAAAAATCCAAATATCTCAGGCTTAAGAAGTCTCTTTACCAACTAAAAAAAGCTCACAGGAATTGGTAACACATGCTCAGCCAATGGATCAAGGATCAGGGCGTTTGCAAATCCAATTGCAATCTGTGTCTATACATCAGAGCTGATGGTATCTCTGTTGTCTACTGTCAGGTGGAAAACCTTCTGGTAGCCGTTAATGTCAAAATTTTTAAAGAAAATTTTCTTTCCAAATTCAAGGACTCCTTGGGTCACTCACCAAACACTCTAATTGGGATGAGAACCAACAGAAGAGATGGTTTGAGCCATCCCTTGCTCCCACTCCACATTGAGAAAGGACTGCAAGAACTTGATCTGCTTGACTGCAGGCCCACATCTACACCTCTTACACCAGGCCACCATCTCACAGTGGCCAACAAAGAAGAACAAGACAAGTTCAAATCCCTCAAAATCAACTATTGATCCCCAATTGGCCAATTAAACTTCATTGCCGGACTAGCTTGACCTGACATAAGTTTTGCGGTATCCAGTCTGACAAACACTGGAAACACCACGGGTGTAGCAACTGGAGCAAACTCTTGCACATCTGGAAGCATCTATCAGCCACAAAAGAATTGAATTTGATGATTGGTCACAGATCAATTTCAGAACCCCCTGTGTGTTTCAGAAATGCAGCCTGGGCCAACAATACAGAATCAAGAATGTCTCAAAGCGGGTATCTCTGCACATTCAAGGGAAGCCCACTGTACTGGATAAGCAAGAAACAAAAATTTATTGCACACTCATCCACAGAATCCAAATGCATATCACTTTACAGCTTTCAGCTGTCAAATAATCATGCCTCTGTGATCCTCCTTTGTGACACTCCTCACCTCAAACTCATGTACACCTTTCACTTATCCCCAATCTTTGCGCGCCTCCCTGGGGATCCTGATCTTTTTCAGACTTCACCATGTACAAACATTAGGGACTTCTGCAACTCTAAACAAACAACCAACTCAACTCAATCCAACTCAACATCTCAAATCTCAACGTCACCACTTGGCACCTGATTGTACCTCCAACTTTCTTCATTTCTTATATCTTTCTTCATTTCTTTTCTTTCTTTATTCTCTTTATAACTTCTCTTTTGCTTGTCATCATCACAACTCTGACGCTCTTCAACTTAGTCATCAATCATGGACTGACTGGTAAGACTATTGTCCATCGCCAATTATCCAACACATTTCAGATCTAACCCTCAGCTTTTCCTTCTTTGTCAAAGTCATCCCTGTTGTGTTATTCAATCTTCCCATTGTGTCTCTTCAAAACAACATGACCACCACATGTCATAGCTGTTCCGTGCTCAATGTTTGTTATCTTTATTTTCTTTATTTTCTATTTTCTTCTTTCATCTCTTTTGTTGGCTGTTTCTAAACTAATAACTCCACCGGCTTAGCCCTCTTTGATCAATATCAATCAAATTGTCTCTCAGCGATTCAACACAGTTAAAAAGCCAAAACTAATCCAACTAATCTGACCAAACCAATGGAGGGATCCAGCAACAATGGCTTTCATCAAATAATTCTCCAGGCTGCATTGGAGGCCGTTCCAATGCTGACCAATGAAAACTACTCTATTTGGAAGGACAAGATGACTATGTTACTCAAGCTCAAGGGAATCAAAGAGGCACTTGAAGAAAATTCTAAAACTCTTAGCGCTGTCAATGAAATGGAAACCTTGGTGATTCTTTGCTCTCAAATTGACTCCGTGACGCACAATAATTTTGTCAATCCTAAAAACATCTCCTCTGCCCAGATTCTTTGGCAAACCATCAAAGAACAATACGCCTCCTCTCAAACTGCCAATTGAGCGCGTGTCTTCAAAGAGTTCCTTTACCATCAATTTAAACCCAATGCAATCAATCTCTTCATTACGGAAACAAAAATCTTGTTAAAGAAAATGATAGATGTAGGAATCAATCTTCCTGACAATATTCTGTCCTATCTCATTCTTTTCAAATTTCCTCCTCAACTCCATTCTCTTTGTCAACAAAGAATGCACTCGGACAAGAAAGTCATTATGGATCTTGTTATGAACCACCTTATCCAACTCTACAAAGAAACCAGAGTCAAATCCAAGGAAACCAAAATCAGCAATACTGCACTTATATCATCTCAAATTCCTAAGAAACCCGTACCTTCTGAGCAAAGATGCAAGAAAGGATTTCATAATCCCTTTTTGCCAGATTACCCAGCAGAAAATTGCTGGCATCTTCAAAAACACTTAGCTCCCAAATGGTGGAAGGAATTGCAAGCCCGCTGGAGAGCTTCTCTTAACTCAAATTCAAAAACCAAAGAATTAGCTCACTACGTGGCACTTCTCACTACTTGGATAAAGGAAATCAATCCTCAGAATTGAATCATCCTTGACTCTGGTGCATCTTGCCACATGTTTAACTCTCCCAACTTCATTTTTAAGCTCGAAGAACTTCCCGGTGAAGATTTTATCAACACTGGAAAGGAAGGCGCGAATCTTCTGATCAAGGGGAAGGGAACTGTTAAACTCTCTTGGAAAAATTCAGTGATCTCACTCTCAAATTGTTTCTTTGTTCCTGACCTCGTGGTGAACCTCATCAGTCCCTGTGAATTAATCACAAAGGAAAACTGCAAACTCACCTCTTCCCTAAATCAATTCTTTCTTTCCATCAACTCACAACATGCCTTCTCCGGGTTCATTCAAGAAAATCTGTTCATTCTTAATCCTCCTTCTCCTGTGGGCAACAACCAAAAACTTTGCCAAATTGCACTTAAGAATGTGGATCTCAATGACATCCATCACCTTCACCAATCATTTGGACACACAATTCCATATTGCCTCAAAAACCTATTTCCCTCACTATCGTCCAAAACCATCTCTGACTTCCAATTTGAAGACTGCGTATTCTCAAAAATTTCTAAAACCCCCTTCAAAAACACCTCAACTTCATCCTCTACGCCCTTTGAACAACTTCACATTGAATTGATTGGCCCAATCACTCCCTCATCCAGGAACAACATGAATTATATTATGTCAATGGTGGACAAGTTCTCTGGATACATCTCAGCAATACCTCTTCAACACAAATCTGATGCCTGTCAACAACTCAAAATGATCCTGAATAACAAAAAACAAAAGGAAAAATTTTTTCCCGCCACTATCTGCACTGATGGAGGCAGGGAATTCTCTTCATCTGAACTTAAAGATTTCTTTAAAACTAACTGATCAATCCAGCACTTGATTTCAGAACCATATCATCACAAACACAACGGCAAGTTCAAAAGAGCAAATTGCACACTTGCAGAATCCATCAGGTCTTTTCTTCAAAGCTCCAAACCGCCACTCAATCTATGGGCTGAAGTCGCCAAGTCAGCTTGTCTTGCCTTAAATCACATTCCAAAAACTCCTAACTCCCCTTCTCCTTATAAATCCTTTATTGGAAAAACTCTCCCTACCAGTTATTTCCAACCTATTGGGTCAAAGGTAGTGTATCCCCACAAAAAAATCAATTGTGGCAAAAATTTTAAGGATCAAGGGCTTCCAGGTACCCTTGTGGGTTATAACCCCAATTTTCTGTCTTATTGCATAATGAAACCTGAAAACTCCATTATTTGCACAAAGCACATCAAAGTACTGGAAACCAATACCTTGTCAAAGAATTCCCCGGATTCTCCTCCAATAGAAAATTCATTTAAGATCAAATTCCATGACAATCTGCTATTGTCTGCCTTGAATGCTCCTTCCACAGCTAATGTCACAAATGAATCTGTCAAATCATCTGAAGATCCTTTCTTCTCCAATTTCCCTACTCCTCTTGTCTCCCCCTCTATTCCTACAAAAAAAAATCAAAACATCTGTCCAATTGACATCAATTTAGATACCTCCAAAGATCTGACACAAAAACTAATTTTTAACTACTCCCTCCAAGACTGATCCACTCTAAACCCTCCTCAAAGATACAGATATCATCATTACTATGTACCCAAGACCTTTGAACAAGAAAAGAAGTGCGCAGATTTCCTCAATTGGGATATATCCATGGAATATGAACTCAATGGGATTGAAATACTCAAGGTGTGGGAAGATTATGACAGTCCAGAACCCAAAAATCCTCTGAAAACTACCTGGGTGTATTGTCTCAAAGAAAATTGTCATGTCAACCCTATCATCTACAAAAGCTGACTTTGTGTTCAAGGATTTGATCAGATTTATGGATTGGACTATCAAGATACCGTTTCTCCAACTGGCAAAGATGCATCCCTGCGAATTGCTCTATTATTTGGTCTTTTCCACTCTCATCCCATCACTCAATTCAATGTAAAAAGTGCATTTCTTCATACTCCGCTGACCAAAAAGATTATCATTAGCAGACCTAAAGGCTCAAAAAGAAAGTCGGAGTTCCTTATCTTACAAAAATCCCCCTACGGCCTAAAACAAGCTCCGGCCAACTGGTTCACACTCTCACCTCTTGCATTCAGGGAACAGGGATTTCATGAATCAATATCCAATCCTTGCTTGTACATTCATCCAGATTCAAACTCAGTTCTCTTCTTTAATGTCAATAATCTTATACTTGTTGGCCTTGGAAACAACTTTCAAAGCAAATTTGACAAAAGATTCCCTAATTCCAGTCATCACAATCCTAATACAATCCTGGGTATGAAATACGAACAAATTGGCAACAAAATACTTCTGTCGCAACCCAAACATATAGAACACGGCTTGGAAGAATTAAAGATGACAGACTGTAAACCATTTTTGATCCCTCTCTCAGCCAACCTTAACCTGACGCTGGCCTCCAATGAGGATTATGAAGAATTTAAGTTGCTTAAAATAAATTATTGATCTGCCGTCTTCCTCAAAAATTACATTGCTTTTCTCACTTGTCCTCATCTCAGCGTTGTAGTTTCCAGCCTTTCCCAATTCTTTGAAAAGCCAGGCATCAGTCACTGGAGGGAAGTCAAGAGATGCTGGAAATATCTACACACCACAAAAAATCTGAAACTTACCTTACAAATAAATAACTCCAACACTCAAATTGAATGTTACAGCAACACTAATTGGAGCAACAACTTGGAAACAAGACGTTCTCAATCCGGTCACCTTTCACTTCTCTTCAACTCCCTAATTTCTTGGAGTAGCTAGCAACAGCGCAATGTAACTCACTCTACAACAGAAGCCAAATTGAATCCTCTAGCCAACTCCTTCTTGGAAGCCATATGGATGCAACACTTGGTGGCTGAGCTCTTTAAAAAGAAAGTTTCATCCAGTCTTCATTTTATAAATAACAAGGGTCTAGACAATAAGCTCAGAAAGTTTGGGTGTAACTCCAAAACTTGCCACATCAAAATTACAACCAAGGCTCTTTGTGAAGAACTCAATCTTGGAAATCTAATTATCAAACTTATTCCCGCTTCCGAAATGAAGGCCAATGGACTCACAAAAGCTCTTCCCCTCTCTTCTCTTTCTTTTCTCCTTCAGCTAATAGATCCTTCCTTCATGGCTCCAACTCATGTCTTACAAGTCACGGGGGGTGTCAAATAATCCTGCCTCCGTGCTCCTCCTTCGTGACACTCCTCACCTCAAACTCATGTCCACCTTTCACTAATATCCAATCTTTGCGCGCCTCCCCATGGATCCTTATCTTTCTCAGAATTCACCACATACAGCCGTTAGGACTTCCGCAACTCTCAATGAACAACCAACTCAACTCAATCAAACTCAACATCTCAACTCTCAAAATCACCACTTGGCAACTGATTGTACCTCCATCTTTCTTCATTTCTTTTTATCTTTCTTTGTTTCTTTTCTTTCTTTATTCTCTTTATAACTTCTCTTTTCCTTTTCATCATATTTACTCTGACGCTCTTTGACTCATTCAAAAATTATGGACTGACTGGTAAGACTATTGTCCATTGCCAATTATCCAACACATTTGAGACATAACCCTCAGCTTTAACTTCTTTTTCAAAGTAATCCCTGTTGTGTTATTAAATCTTCCCATCGTGTCTCTTCCAACCAACTTGAACACCACACGTCATAGCTTTTCCATGCTCAATGTTTGTTATCTTTATTTTATTTCTTTTCTCTTTTCTTCTTTCATCTCTTTTCTTGGCTATTCCTAAACTAATAACTCTACTGGCTTAGCCCTCTTTGATCAATATCAATCAAATTGTCTCTCAGTGATTCAACATCAACTAGAGGCTTTCTGGCTACAAAAGCTTATTGAAGACATCTATTGATTGCAATTCAAGTGTGCTATTCACCTGATTGACAACAAAGGGCTAGATGATAAGATAAAGAAATTAGGGTCCAACTCAACAGAAAAGAACATAGACTTGAAGACCAAGAGCTTGAGGGACAACCTCAAACTTGGTCTGATTGAGGTGAAGCTTATATTGTCTCTGTCTATGACAGCCAATGCTCATACTAAGGCCACCAACAAAAGCTCAAATACATGACTTTTGAATTCCTTGAGCTCCCTATTTCACTGACTTCTGAGTTAAGGGGGTGTGTTTAATTCTGATCTCTCTTTTTAATGATTACCACCTACAGATCTCATTGTTCTATTTCTTCTCAATCATTTGGCTCATGACTGTAAAACACCTGCTAGATACAGTTGGTACTATTTGAAAATTGGTTGTCTTTCTTGCCTTTTTCTTCCCATTGATTTCTCTTTCTTTCTTCTATCTCTTTTCCTGTTCTTCTTGACATGCGCGCGGGGAAACTGTAAATCGCGGAAACATCATCTGCAGACCACAAAACACCAGAACAGTTGACCTTCCTCAACAACAAATTCCATTGCAAGCAAGGGACAGTGCAATCATCAATGGAACCTCAACTGTGACCACCAACAAGCCTCCCAAACTCAATAACCATTCAATCAAATCTCCAATGACACCATTTGAAGAGCAAAGCAGCCAGTCAGAATAAGTAAGATCACTCATTGCAACTCTTCAATCAGTTAATTGGTCTAACAATCCTATTTTAGAACTATCTCCTTAAAGGAGCTCAAAATCCTCCTCATTCTCGACGTTACTTCTGGCTGGACTTTTCATCACTCTTTGGACCAATAGTAAATCTTGCCAATTGACCACTCCTCCAGCATGCTCATACTAATCTGCTTTTACTCTAAGCCTTCAGAATAAGCCTTGTGTCTCTTGCATGTCTTGTCCAATTTTTAGTCTCTAGCCTCTCCCTTCCTATTGGTACTCTTTTTTGTTGCAGTCTCATTTCATCTCATCTTGACATGTGGTCTCCCGTTAATGAAATACCAAAGTCTGGTATTGGTTTCCAATTCAGATTTTATCAATTAAAGATTTTCAAGCAATTCCATCATATAGCTATGATGCATTATACTTACAAGATAGATAATTAAAACATGCCCCTATTGCAAATTTTAGGAATTAGTTCCAACCAGAAAACTTTCACAAAATCTCTTGTTTTTATAACAACAAAAATGTTTCATTTCTACAGTTGGTCTGTAAATGCGCTAAAGGAGTTGGGTTATGATCCTGAGAGACTTCCAAAAGTCTTTGTGACGGACCGTGAAAAATCTTTGATCAGTGCTCTAGCAAAAATTTTCTCTGAGTCAAAAAGACAGTTCTTTCAATGGAACTTGGATAAAAACATACAAGCAAACTGTGCAGTGCGCTTTAATAATGAAATTAAAGGGTGGAAAAGCTTTATGTCTCTTTGGGCTAAGTATGGGGCCTCAAAAACCAAGGAGGAGGCAGAGGTCAATGATGGGGAACTTAGAGCAAGTGCCAAATCACTACCTTCACTTTTAATCTTCCTAGTTTTAGTTTTCTTACATTATGACTCTTATAAAGTGTTTTTTGGCAGACCATGAGGATGTACTGAAGTTTATGGATCATAATATATTCTGTATCAAATAGAATTCTTTTAAGGGCTTGGACTTGCAAAAACCCAGACTTTGGAAATAAAACAATTTCTTGGGTTGAAGGGGACCATGCTACTCTCAAAAAATTACTTGCAAACTTTTTGGGAAACATTTTGGATGTTTGGCAAATAACAGAGGGCACAGTTTCCAATCAAATTAAATCCTTTCAGGCTGAACTTTAAAACTCTCAAATAAACATTTGAATAGTTCTTCCTAATGAACTGTTACCATTGGTATAAAAGGTGTGTTTAAAAGCAATCAAAATTTTTGGCAATCAATTAGAGAGGTTAATTCAGAACCATGATGGAGAAGTGTGAACCAAGTCATACTCAATGACTATGGGTTTTCCCTGTTCCCACCAAATAGGGGACCTACTAGCGTCAAGAGGCTCTGCTGCGCCTGAAGATGTTGATTGTCAGTGGATGTTGGATTATGACCCTTGCAGTTCTAGTTCTGTAAGTTTTTTTAATTTGGATTGTTCAAATCTATTTGTTATTAATGCTTTTTGATAAATTCTTTTTCAATGATGATTCCTACTTGAATAAAATGATGATTACTACTTGAATAAAATGATGATTCCTACTTTACTAAGATTTGATTCTTTTGAAGTTGTAAAAATCAATTTTGATGAACTTCTCAATGATTCTCAGTTACATGAGAATTTCAATAAAATGATCTTGAATCACTCTGATCAAGATTCTGCATGCTGTTGAAGCACTTGATGAAGGAGACAGCCAATTATTAATAAAAGCCAAGACTTGAACCTAAAGTGTTGCAATCAAGCAGAGGCGCTCCAAAATTGACAGATACCCAGCAATCTACTTCTTGATTTGGGAAAATTGAAAAGGAACTTTAGTGGGAAAAGAGAAGTAGAAGGGCCCCAAAGAGAAAAAGTAAATGATTATAAGTCTTTTCTTTTGTAAAAGGTTTATTTTTTTGGTTTAATAAAATGATTGATAAATTTTTAGAGTAAAAGTCAGGCTTTTCATATTAATTTCATATTTCAGTGAAAGGAGCTAAAAGTTCATTGGTTTTGGTGCTGTTGGAATACAATTTGGTTTCAAACAATTGAGCAGAAGCAATGGAGGAGTCAAAAAGAAGCTCATCTTTGGTGGGTGGTGATTCCTTTGATGAGATTAGAATTTTGGCTGACTAAATTTTGATTTTACAGATTAAATTACCTCAATCAAATACCTGAGAACTTACATAAGTTCTTGGGTAGGGTTTAATACCCAGTTGGTGATGTAAATTGTGGTTTTAGAGTCATTGCTAAATCACTTGGGCATTATGAGGATGGATGGTTTAAACTTTGAAAAGAAATACTTGAAACATTGAGCAATAATAATGGGTTCTATTATAAGATCTCTGGCGGCAGTAAAGATTTTGAAAAGATAGAAAAAAGACTTGATGTCAATGACATCAATGAAAAGATTCCCTCTTTGGAATGGCTTTCAAAGCTTGAAATGGGTCAAATAATAGCAATAATTATGGAACTCTAATATGTTTCATTTCATTGGAATCATGCTTTTGCTTAACTGCTATGAAAATGGATGTAAAAGAACAATCAGATCCTATTTTCATTTGCCTTTTTAACAATAACCATTGGTTCCAGCTTGTACGTAAGGGAGATGTGATTCCAATCCTGCCCATATTTTCCAAACCACGTTCCATGATTTCTAAAGAAGCACCTTGTTTGTTTGATCACCTCAAATACAAAATTGAGTTTTATTCTAACTTATAGATGAATTTCATCATTTAGGTTGGGTCTAACATGCTGGTATTGTAATTGTATTAATATGAAGGGTTCTAAAATTTTGAACATCATTATGTTGAGTGTTTGAGTAAACATCATTATAATTAGTGTTTTGAATGAGAGTTTAATGGTAAGTCAGTTTAACTTGTGTTGGTCTCATCCCATCAAAACCTTCACTTGTGGTAAGCTTGTGATGGGATCAGCTTAAAACAAGTTGAAATTTTTTTGGTTTTTTTACTTTAGGGATGGTTTTTTTTGGCACTCTTGATTTAGGGCTGTTCAGAAGAATTCTTTTATTTTTTTTTGCTGGTCAAAAGGCTGCTAATCTTTTGGCAATTTTACTTTGGGGCTGGTAAAAAGACTTCTGGCATTTTTTGGCCCTATTAATTTAGGGATAGTCAAGTTGAACTTGAATTTTTTACTTTAATCTGAACACAACCGCTTGTTTCTCTTCAGTGTTTATTTATTTATTTTGATTTCTTTATTTTTACTTCTTTTTACTTCTTTTTCTTTTATTTATTATTTCTTATTTTTTAACCAAAAAATCCATTTTTTTTTATCTTTTGGTTGATTTCTGTTTTTTTTGTATTTTTATTTAGTTTATTTTGGTTTATTTTATACCCCTTATTTTCTAATTTTTTTTTTGCCCACCAGACTTGTTGCTGTGTGGCACGGCTAGACGACTAAATTTGAGCCTTTTAGAGCCCCACACGCCTTGAATGTGTTTGGGCTGGCCATGTGGCACGTAAACAGGACTGCATTTGAGCTGTGTGCCACTCTACATGGCTGAAATGTAGTCTTACCATGCAGCCACCACACAGAATTCTGGTCCCGTGTGGAGTACAGTCCAACCACACTCAAATACTGTGGGGACTGCACTGCTCAGGTATAACCATGTAGCTGTGCCACACAGCTCATTTGAGCCGTGAATTTAACATCACCCTATTCATAGACTTTTTTTTGTCCTCAATGAAGAACGTTCATGTCAGTGGCTGGTGTCAATCTGATTTTCAGACTTTTTTTTTCCAAAGATCATTGCCAAAGAATTTCTGAAAACATGGGCTGGATACCCTCAGACTAATTAAACTAGTTGGAAAATGGATCAGGTAATTAAAAATAATTTTACCTTTTTTAAAATGTATTCTTACTTTTATTTTTTTTTAATTTAACTTTTTGTAAATATTTGAAAGGTTGAATTTTTATTTTTAATTTCATTTTTTATTTATTTATATATTTTTTTCTTTTTCTGCTTTTATTTTGATTTTGTGATTTTCTTGAATATTACTTCATATTTTTTGATAATTTTTTTTATGAAAAAAAAAATTTTTTTCCTAGGTCTTTCTTCTCTTTTTCCTTTTCTCCTTTTTTTCCTTTTTTTCCTTTTTTTTTTTTTTTAATTTTTTGATTTTTTTTTGCTTCAGTTTTTTTATTTTTTATTTTTGTTTTTTTGGGACTTTTTTTGATTTTTTTTATTGTTTTGGCTGTTTTTTATTTGATTTTTTTGCCAATGTTATATTCACAAACTCGGGGTACCAAACTAGCTTGAATCATTGCTCACAACCCATACAGGTTGCAAACTGCAAATCAAAGTGTGAGACTCCAACAAGTGCTGGCCACAGCCATTTCTGTAGAGGGGAGAGGTGCTTTTTAAGGCTGCCCTCCTGAGTGTTACAAAAATATTTGAATGTAACCAGAATCAAGTTCCAGAACCTTTTGAATTAGGAATCAATGGAAAGGGATGAATTTAGTAGTAATTTGTAGCTATTAACAACACTATCTGAGGCAAGATGGTGTGGGAAAATACTTGAACAAAATGAGTTAGAGTTTTTTCAGAGTTCAATAGAACAAGGCAGTTGTAAGTAACAAAACCCAATAGCTAAGGACTCTGAGTTTCAGAAGAAGATTATGAAAAATCAACTCAAACCCAACAAACCTCCAGGTTTTCAATTAACCTGCACAACTCTCCACAATAAAGAGCTTGAAGGGTGCCACAAAACTTTGGGTGGCTGTAAAAAAACAAGCAATTTGTTTTATGAAGCCCTAGAAGCAACAAAATTAAGGATTAAAACAAGAATAACCCAGCACTTCTCAAGGGACTCAAAAGTAGCGTGGCAAAATGCAAATTTGGAAATAAAGGGAGGTTTAAAAATCCAGCTTTCAAAATCAAAGAAGCCTCTCAGTCAAATGTCACTGGTTCCAGAAATAAAATCAAATGAATGATCAAGACAAAGGTGGTCACAGGAAGGGATCAAAGGAGTGGTTTAACACACTCAAGAATTTAACCAAATTAATTCTTCTTCAACCAGAAAGGCTATTGGTTTTTGATAAAGGATAAGTCCACAGAATGATTGATCAAACATTTGAGTATGGAGGCTCAAGTATCAGAGGGAAATAATGGATATACCCTGGATAAAGATGATGAAAAAATGCTCAGAAAAGGGGGGAAGATGGATGCACTCCTCATGTATTTATTGATTGAATCAGATGATGGATAATACAAAAGATGTTGGGGTAAAGGAAGGAAAGAGCACCTAACTTTATTTGCAAGAGATCCTGTAGACTATTTACAATCAGATGACACAAATGATAGCAGAATTTTTTTTTTACAAAGGAGATAAAAGATTGATGGTAGTGACATGAGAAAATCTGGAAGTGTAGATGAAGGAATCATGACATAAAAAATTAAAAAATGGGACATCAATAACAAAAAAACTGGAAGGGGAGGTCCGGTCTCCCCTGCCAATCTGTCTGCAATTTGGGTGAGAAGATTTATCAATCTAGCTTGTGTCCATTCACAGAATTTTTCCTGTGACAAAAACAACACCCACCCCCATCCAAAGGTGGAAGGGGGTTAGAAAAGAGAAATAGGAGGGAAATCAATAACTGATGGTGGTGGGGGGGCCAATCCAGAAGCATTGTCTCAATTGGTCTTCCTTTCTAGATGAGATATGTGACCCTTGGAGGTTAGCAGGAAAATTGATAAAGGGAGGATGAGAGGGATGGTTGGAGGCAGGAAAGGCAAGCAATTGCAGAAACCCTTGTAAGACTTGAAAGGGTTCTGAGCTGCAGGCAGTTCTGTGGAGGTGAAAAGGTTCTGTTTAAGCTTCCCTAATGAGAGTTACAAGAATATTTAAATGTAACCAGAATCAAGTTACAGAGCCTTTTAAATAAGGAATCAATGGAAAAGAAGGAATTTTTATAGTATTAAGTAGCAATCGAACAACACTATCTGGGGCAAAATGGGTTGGGAAAAGTCTTGAAAAAAATAAGTTAAGGTTGGTTCAGAGTCCAATAGAACAAGGAATTTTTAAGTAACAACCCCCACAAGGTAATAACTCTGGTTGTCAGCAGAAGATTAGGAAAGATCAACTCAGTCCCAACCAACCTCCAGGTTCTCAATGGACCTCCCAAAATCTCTGCAATCAAGCACTTGAAGGGTACCAGATAGCTGCGGGTGGCTGTAAAAAACTCAGAAATTTGTTTTATAAAGCTCTATAAGCAAAGAAGTAACAAAATTAAAACAACAATAACCCAGCACTTCTCACATGAATCAAGAAAAGCATGGCAGAATTTAACTTTAAAGAAATAAAGGAAGGTTTAAAACTCCAGGTTTCAAGATTAAAGAAACATCTCAGTAAAATGTGACTGTTTCCAGAAAGAAAACCAAATGAATGATCAAGACAAAAGTGGTCAGAGGAAGGGATCAAAGGAGTGGTTAAACACACTCAAGAATTCAACCAAATGAATTCTTCTTCAACCAGCAAGGCTATTGGTTGTTGATAAAGGATAAGTCCAAAGAAGGATCAATCAAAGATTTGAGTATGGAGGCTCCAGAATCAGGGGGAAATCATAGATATACCCAGCTTAAAAGATGGGGGATGAATTCCCTGGTTGATGGAGCAGATTTGATGATATACTCAGATGACAATGATGATAACCAAAAGATGGATGAAGGTTGGATGGTATGATGGGGCAAAAAGGCGTTAGAGAGCCCCTCCTTTTATGGGCAAGAGAACCTGTATACTGCTCACAAGAGTATGACACATATGAGAGTGAAAATATACATACATATATATATATATATATATTAGATGATGGACAGAATCCAGAAAAAAAATGGAAACAGGATGAACATGACATAAAAAAAAGGGGAGACATCAAAGAAACCATCCCGAATCAAGGATGACAGCAGGGGGGATGAGCAACGGCAAGATTGCAGGTGAGAGGCAGGTGGATGGACATCTGAAATTTTGAGGATGCAGGGCTTCAAAGTGGTCATGGATGATGGGTGGCAACACCAATGGGATGAGAAAAAATGGTGAAGCTGGAGGGGATAATTGATCAGGATGGGATGGCAGCAAGCCGCTTGGACAACAACAAACTACGCAGATGACAGCAAACTTCCTGGAAAAAGGGATAATTGATGGCAAATTGAAACAGCTCCAAGGGCCGGGGGTGATGAGCGCGGATGGGAAGATAGGAGGATATGATGGAGGATTGGGCTTGCAAGTATTGCAATAATGGTTAAGGGGCGCCAGAGGTTTGAGGGTTCTGATGGCTGCAAGCAATGGATTGTGGGCATCAGAGGGATTGGATGGATGAGATGGATTGGATCCGTTGTTCTTGCAGAATCTCCAATGGCAGCAGGCAACACTTGCGGTTGTGGGTCAAAGGGATCAGTCTTGATGATTGATTTTTTAGATGATTGGCTGGGTTGGGGATAGAAATGGGGGTTGAGATCAATGTGCAAGGCCGGAAGGAGAGATTATGGATGGGAGATTTTTATGAGGGCTTTCAGCAAATATGCTTGCAGCTGATGACTATGAAGGATTGCTGACGGGGATGACTGATGAGGGCAGCTTTCCCTGCGTGCACTTGGCCAAAAATCAGGCCTAAAGCGCAAGGAGGAGGAGTTAAACAAAAGATTCTTGGGATTGGAGCGCCTGGAGAGGCCTTCCTAGACTGCTAGGACCGGGAGCAGTTGGGAGGAACAAAATAGAAATATTACCCATAGCAACAGATTTTTTTTGATGAAAAAAACAAATCAAAATAGAAAAATTTAAATTTTTCCCCTTTTTCTTGAGGTGTACCAAATTGTTAATCACAGCGTTGATAGTCAACTATCAGAAAGCAACAATTGTGTTGGATCAATTGATGACTACTGGAGGTTGTGTTGATGCATTGGAGATAGTTGAGGATGGAGATCTTGACCTTGGGGGGAAGGATGTTGATGATGGGGGTTGTTTGGGAATCCCTCAAGGGCAAAGATGATTGGAGAAAGGAAACCTCCAGAAAATTTCTTACAGATTTGGTGATGAGCAGGTGGGATTATGATGATGAGGATGAAAATGCCAATGATGAGGAAGGGAATTATTGTTTGTGCGCGCTTGGCCAAAAAAAACTGGGTGCCAAGCGCAAACCAAAGGAATTGAACGCAAGAATTGGGAATTTGAATAACCCAGGGGAGTCTTTCCTAGACCACTAGGGCCAGGAGAAGTTGGGAAGGGGGGGAAAAGGAAGGTTTCCATAGTAACAGAGAATTTTGTTTTTTTTTTTTGGAGTATAGACAGATGAAAGATTATATAATTTTTTTAAAAAAAATTTCCCTTTTCTTGTGAGGTTTCCAAAGTTGGTAACAACATCTCTTCCCAAATTTCAGAATCTCCCTAGTCTGCATCTAGCTTTTGAAAATGTTAAAGAAATAAAAAAGAGGGAAAAAACAAATTGAAACCAAAAAATGGCTATTTCTTGATCTTGAGGTGGTTGAAGAGTTGAAAAATGTCTTGATTCATCCCAAGAAGCCCAAGAAGCGGCAGAGATAAGAAAAAGGGTGTCCCAGGTGCTCAAATATGTGGTATCAAGTAGATTTTACAACAAAAACACAGCAAATGACTCTGGCAGTGCACAATTGGGAGGACTTACTTCAGGGATAATTTGCCTCTACAACAATGAAAATTCTTAACTTGATCAGAAGAGAAACTTCTGGCCAACTGACTACAATCCAGTTCTTCCAACACATAGGATCCACCTCTGACTTGAAAAACTACCCAATAAGGACCATTCCAGCAATTCAAGAAAAGCTTTCCCCACTGAGTCTCCAATGATGAATTATAAGCCAAAACTAGATCACCAGGACTTAAGGGGTACCCGATTTGATTTGAGTGCTTATCTTCCCAATACTGAACGAGTTTTTCTCTTGATGCCATCATCTTCTGATAAGCTTCATCACAAACATCTTTGTTTTGCTCCAGTTTCTTGGATCTGCCAACTAATAGATCAGTGGTTGAAGAAACCTGCTCCCATGAGATACCCAAGAAAGATCCCATTTCCAGATCCAAAGGAAGAACTTCTCTTTGAAAAAAGGTTATTTCATAATGTGAGTAGCCAGTGGTCCATTTAGTTGAGATTTGAACAGAGAAAAGAACCAGAAGAAGAAATTGGCAATAATTCTTCCCACTTTCACTGGCCATTTTAACAAGTGCAGACCTCAAAGGGGCATTGACTTGTTCCACCATGCCTTGGCCTTCAAGATAACAAGGCTTTGTAACTCTTTTTTTTCCAGGAAGATATTGCATCATTTCAGGAAGTTTGCAACAAAATTCAGAGCCACCATCAGTAGAGTAAGATCAAGCCAAGCCCTAACACATTTTCCAAATCTCAAAAGGAAAGCTGAAAATGATTCAGCAATAAGGTTCTTAAGAAATTTGGCTTCAAAACATCCATAAAAATAATCCCTAGCCACAATAAGTTACTTGGAACCACCTGCCTTAATATGAACCACAAAAATAGCAATCCTCCCAAAGACAGTGGATTCCCCATTAGGATAACAAATTTCAGCTGGACGCCTAAGATCACATTTTTGAAAAAATTCACAATTCTTGCACCATTGGGAAACAGATTTCTTCAAAGATGGCCACCAGAATTTTTTTGATAATTGTTGATAGGTTTTGGTTTCCCCACAATGACCAAGAAATTTGTGGAGAATTTCACCAATCAAATCTTGTTTAAAAGGAATTGTAAAAAAAATGAGAGCACAAGGATTTCCTCTTCTCATAAACCTAGAACCTTGAACAAAGAAATTAGAGGACTTTCTCTTAAGAGATCAAAATTCTTTTTCAGAAATATCAGGAGGTTTTTGAAGGGTTGAAAGTTATTGCTCTAATTTAAGACAGAACCCTTTCTGAAACCCAGAATAATCTTGAGAGGAGAAGGAAAATACAGGATGTATTACAGGTTCTTCCTCATTGAAATCCACTCCAAAATCAGATTCTTCATCTCAAAGAGGAAGTTGAGATAAACAGTCAGGCATGGTGAAAGATTTTCCAGGCCTGTGAAAAATATCAAAATAGAAAAGCTGGCTGAAGGAAACCCATCAAGTCATAGAAGCATTTGGGAGGCTGGGAGCATTGATCATTTCAATGATGGATCAAGCATCAACTTTGAATTCAAAATGTTGAACCCATGGAGGATGTTCAACGTTCAAGCCACACCACAGAGTTCCAGTTTTGGTTGAGAGTATCTGGATTCTACATCTGAAAATGACAAAGATTCATAGAGAGAATAAAGTTTACAACCATTTTCATCTTCCTGGGTAACAAAAGCCCCAACAGATTTTTAACTAGAATCAACAGCCAGCTTGATCTTTCCAGCCTCAGTTCCATAAGAGAGCTTTTTCAAAACTATGTCTTGACCTAAAATCATTTTGAGCAACTCAAAAAAAACTTCACAATCTTGGTTCCAAATCCATTCAGCTTCTTTCCTGGTTAAACAATGCAAGGGAGAACACATTTTGATTATAGATGGGAGAAAGATTTGAACATAATTCACACCACAGAAGAATGACCTCCACCTGAATGCAGGTGGCGTTTCTGTACCCCATTGATACATTAGGGTTATGTGATGCTGTATCTCATCATTAACTTTTAGCAGGTGGTGAAATATTGTGATGATAGATCAGAATTCGATGAATTTCTAGCACATTAGTCATAATATATTGTCAAGTTAGATATAAGCAAATCTGTTGCTTCACAAGCAATCCACACATCATCCAAAAATTACTGCAGTTGGTTTTTGGGAATTCCTTCAAAGTGAAATTCAAAAATTCCGGAAGAGGCTGATTTTTCCAGACTTAATTTTCAATTAACTGGTTGAAAACTGGGTGATTCCTCTTATTCACTGCAAAAAATTAAATGCATAAACATGTATTTAGGATCATACTAACACATGATTCTCATAAACTGTAAAAATCATTCCTTATATAAATCAGAATTCATGGCTTTTCTTCTGTTGGTTTCCTATTCATCAATAGCCTATGTTGGTGTGATTTTATGTTTTATACTTCTACTTTTGATCAGGGAAAATACAGAAATCCAAGCCAAAAATGTTTGTTCAAATTTCAAAAAATGAAGAATATTTGAAATGGAAGATGACAAAAGACCAAAGAGAGGAAAGAAAGGAAAAAGAACCAAGGAAGGAAGAGAAAAAATTCAATATCCTTACTTAGATATTTTGATCACCATTCCTGGTATACACAAAAGGAATTTTGTTTTTTGAGGGAGAATGTTGACATCAAGGCAAGAGGCAGGATTCTTTTCGCATTTTAGCCAAGCAAGAGTAGGTTAAATTTATAAAAATGGAAAAATGCATTAAACTAGTTCTGGCCTAAGAAGGAATAAAAAAAATACATGAACTTGTGTGGGAATAAGGCTAGTCACCAAGCCATGCAATCAACAACCTCAGATTTTTTGACTACCAGCCCTGGTTACAGAACAAAGTGTCACTCAATCACAAATTTATTTATGAAAATTAAGCCATGAGATGAGGTTTATCATAGGAAAAAGGTCAAATTAGGGCATATCAGAGTTAAGCAAACCTGCCATTTTTTAATGGTGGGTTTCCACCCCAAATCCACAAATTGGTCACCACACCACTTTGAGTTAAATTTCCTGTTCTGAGCTACTTGCCTTTGTGTCTTTAAATAGCCACCACATCCCCCCCAACTTGAATTCTTACGCCTTGATTCCCACGACTCACCATGCTAAATTACCCCTCCAAATACCCCACTCCCCAAATACCCCACTCCCCAAATACCCCACTCCCCAAATACCCCACTCCCCAAATACCCCACTCCCCAAACTCCTAAAACTACAACCAAGACCTGCCTGCCATAAAAACTCTGCACCATGGAATTATTCAAATACGGTAAAAAAACGCAGAGAGCGTGCACCTGCACCGCTGGTTGTCCAGCCTGCAACGCATGCCTTATAGGCAACTGCAGGTGTTTATTTGTTGTTCCAACCCCTGCTTCTTCACAGAATTATCCTCAGCCTTGTCCTTGCTCCACCTCTGTTCCCCACTGCAAACATTGTTGTTGTGGCCAAATGGCAAACTTTGTGGTGGATGATGATGAGCCAATCAAATTGGAAACCTGGACTCCAGAGCCATATTGCTCTGCCTCTCTGTCACCCATTGCGGAGGCCACAGACCAACCTTCTCCCCCTCCTGTACGCAAGGATTTTGCTACTTCCGCTGCCTGGGGATATGCAACTCAAGCCTGGAGCCACCGCCATAACTTTAATGTTGGATTCAGCCAAGTTTTGCGCGTTCCCAACACATCCCCTATCTTCATTTGAGTGGATACGCCTCTGATACCTCCTCTGGTTGCTCCCAGTGTTCCCCTTTTCCAACCACAATCTCCTACTCATCCCGGCCCAGTACACCAACCACATCTTGGAAGGCCATTGGACTGATGATGAAGATGGTGAATTGAGAGGCTGCTGTGACTTCTGATCAGATTTCCGTTGAAATTTGGGAATCCAGTCAGTCAATTTATCTTGATCTTTTTGGTCATCAAACTGATCTTTGACCGATTGCGTTGATGATGATCACCATCACCTTTGAGCTTCTTCTTGCTTTGAACCTTTGAGTCATCCTTCCCACCAAAAGTACCAATTTCTTCTTTGATCCTGATCAATCTTGGATGATTTTCAAGCTTTGAATAGGTCCCTAGGACCAATGATGGGAGGAACAAAAAGGATCAGAGGTTTTTCAAGGGTGAACAAGTATCAGGGGAGGAGGATCAAATGGCTAATTACTGAGGATGGTTTGACATTCCCACTGTTGAGTGACTCAATCAGCCTTTGACTGATAGACCATCATTTTGGTAGGATCTTGACCACCCTTGAGGAGTTTGTCTTGTCTTAAATGGACCAATATCTTCTCCTTCATGAGCCTCTTCTTGGATGATTCATTGGTTTGATCTTCCTGGGGGTCAATTTATGATGGTTGTGGATTGGATGATGAGACAAGGATTTGGTTTTGAAGGGTTTCCATCTTATCTGTTGGGGTCTTACCATCCAAAGTACGTTTCAACTTACCACCAATCACTTCAAAACAATCCAAGAATTTGTCCATGATTGATTTGAGATTGTCATGAATCTGGTTTGGGATGGGTGTTTGGGTGACCGTGGAATCTTGAGAGTTGGTATCATTGATATCATGCTCATGATTGGAGGATGAGTCATATTGGCCTTCAATCTGTTCTTAGGATCATAGATTGGATGATAAGATTTTCTGGAATGGTATTTAGTTGTCTCTAAAAATGACAAATTGCAAGCTAGGAGAAAATGATGATGACAGACCTGATAAAAACAATTAATGAGATTGCTAAGGCCTTGGTTCCTAAAAATGGCCAAAATTGACATACTGAACTCTGAAGCTGGTATGGTAGGATGAGGCTTGGATGAGGCTTGGATTGATTGGGATTCGGGGATGAATTGTTGGAGAGTCAATGGGATTGAATGGTGGATGAATATGGAATGGGATGAGGAGTGATGGAAGGAAGATGGTGGTCTGAATGATTGGACTGAATGATCTGAGAAAAGAAGTGATTGTTGGTATGATTGTTGATGAAGGCATCATCCTCAGGTGTATCCAAGACTTCTCATAGGTTTTTATTGTTGTCAGATGGGAATAGCTGACCAGGGGGGGTGGCTGAATGGGAGGGGGTGACAAATCAGAGATGGTTGGAGTAGGATAACAATTGATGGTTGGGAGTAGGTTTTACGGAATCTGGGAGTTGGATGAGTTCATGAGTAGTAGTTGATCAATGGATGGGTTAATGAGGATGATTAGGTTTAAGGTTGGATGATGATGATTTAGGGATCAGGATGGCATACTTAGGTAACCCAATTGGTCTGAGAAGATGCAAGTAATTGTAATCCTTCTCATTATAGGAGATATTGTATTCCAAAGCTAGACCAAGGTTAGATCTGGGCTGAGTGGATTGATGATTGTTTAGTGGCTGAGGACTGGTGGGGATGGACTGAAAGGAATGGGGTGAGTAGTCAGTATGAGTGATTGAAGGGGAAGATGGTGGGTGGGGGATGACATACTTGAGAATGTTTTTTCTGCCTGTGGATGGGATTTAAGATTCAATTGCCTAGTTTGGGTTGTTTGATAGCAGGATCTTGTTGTGAAAAATATAGGAGTGAGTAATTTTGTATGTTGGGTTCTCTGAAGATGGAATGATGATGGTATTGAATTTGTTTTTGATGATGAGGATGATCTGAGTCTGGTTGATGATGATCTGAGTCTGGTTGATAATGTTCTCAGTCTGGTTGATGATGTTCTGAGTCTTGTTGATGATTTTCTGAGTATTTTTGTTTCTGTTGTTGTTGTTGCTGTTGTTGTTGTTTTTTTTTTGTTGTTGTTGTTGTTGTTGTTGTTGTTGTTGTTGTTGTTGTTGTTGTTGTTGTTGTTGTTGTTGTTGTTGTTGTTGTTGTTGTTGTTGTTGTTGTTGTTGTTGTTGTTGTTGTTGTTGTTGTTGTTGTTGTTGTTGTTGTTGTTGTTGTTGTTGTTGTTGTTGTTGTTGTTGTTGTTGTTGTTGTTGTTGTTGTTGTTGTTGCTGTTGTTGCTGTTGCTTTTGTTTTTCTTGTTGTTCTTCCTGGTTGTGTTGGTTCATCTTGAGTTCTTTGACTTGTTGGTGATGTGAGTGAGTTCTTGTTTGTGGTGTAAAGATGGGATGTGATACTTTTGCATGAGGGTTTGTTTTTTCTGAAATGGAATGTGTGCCATATTGCTGAATAATCCTCCAAGTATACTAGAAGCCCTTTCAGAGTAAGAAATAAGTTCCTCATACTGGAATTTGGAAGTAGCAGTCTTTAGGTCCTTGATTTATTGGCCAATCACTTCAGCTGTTACCATGGCTTTTCTCCATCCAATTGCCCTCATTTTTCCTGCCCATGATCTAGATGGTGAGCCCACTGGGTTTACAAATTTCTTGCATTGTTGCAGGAACCAAGCAAGAAATTCAATATAATCATACTCCTGAGTTGATAGGTCCTGGATTGGGGTAAATTTGATATACACAATAATATCATTCTTCTCCTTATCCATCAGGCACACTTGACCATGATCAACCAGTTTCAAGTTAGATTCAAAAAAGGCATGCACCTCTTGCAACTCTTCATTTGTTGGCTTTCTGGGATTTTCATGATCAATCTGGGGATAGAGCTTGAATTTGTTGTAGGAGCTGTACCTCCACAGAATTTTGGGTTGGTGTGCCTTTTCCTTGTTACCTGTGATTTTTTGGGTAAAGAGAAGATCCCTCTTCAATTTTTACTGATCTGGTTTTTCTCAAGCAATCTTAAAATTGTGATATGCTTTTGTCCTGGTGAATTTTGAAAGTAACAACATTAATAGTTGAGTGGTATGCAGTTCATATTCACCAGGGGACATATCTGTAGCATATCAAACCATAGAATTGCAGAAAGAGAAGTACAGTGAAAAATTGGGGAGGGATTGGGAAAATGTCAGCTTGGTGAATCAACATAAAGGATAATAAAAAGGAAAAAACTGTATGCCTTGGTCTTGTTCCTGGAAATGAAAATATTTATTTGGATGGTAGCAATTCACACGGGAGAAGAATTGGTATGCTTGGGGGAAAACATGATGATCTTTACGTGGATGGAAAAGATGGAATTTGTGGATATTAAGAGATCAAGTGGAAGTCAAAGTCAAGGGGTGGGGTGGTATGGGATGGGAAGAAATTGGTTGAGGCGAGAAAGAGTTCCTATTTAAGTAGTTCTTGATGGATCCTTCAGCCAGGTGGTTGATTAGTGGGTGTGGGAAAAAAATCTGTGGCATTTTGAATATTCAATTGATCTAAAAGTGCTGAGTGATGGGTTAGGTCTTTAGACATTCCAAATACAAAAGTTGAAATTGAGGAATCCAATCTCACTTCTCAGGGGAAAATTTTTGTACCTGGGGCTTCCAGTATTGAAAACTATTGGACCATATTTAAGCCTTGCTGACTTGCTGCATTGGCTGAAAAATAATCTAGCACATGGATGGTGAATCTGTGTGGATGCATTAAGATGTGGGCAAAGTGCACTGAATAATTTGGAATTCCTAATGAATGGTGACCATTGAAATTCTCTATGGATGGAATCCTTTGGAATTCAATGTAAGCTAATTGAGCTGAACAAATTTAAATTCCATCATGGTTGCCAACAATTGAAACAATTTATGGATGATAAAAATCTTGCTTCTCATGACAGACTGCAACAATTAGAAGGCCTCATGGATGGCAACCAATGTTCTTCTTAATGGTTGCTGAACATAAAAACTCTTTATGGATGGTTACAATTGCTTCTCATGATGGACTGTGACCATAAGAATGCCTCATGGATGGAAATCAATGTTCTTCTTAGTGGTCACCAACCATTGAAGTTCTTTATTAATGGTGACAATTTATTCTCATGAGCAACTGTGAAAATTGGAATGCCTCATGGACGGCAAGCAATGTTCTTTTTAATGGTTTCCAATCATTTAAGTTCTTTATGGATGGTGAAAATTGAGTCTCATGAGCAAATGTGACCATTAGAATGCCTCATTGATGGCAAGCAATATCCTTCTTAAGATTCGCCAACCATTGAAGTTCTTTATGGATGGTGAAAATTGATTCTCATGAGCAACATCCATTAGAATGCCTCATGGAGGGGAATCAATGCTCTTCTTAATGGTCGCCAACCATTGAATTTTTTTATGGATGGCAGCAATTGATTCTCATGAAAAACTGTGACCATTAGAATGCCTCATGGATGGCAAGCAATGTTCTTCTTAATGGTCACTGACCATTGAAATTTTTTATGGATAGCAACAATTGATTCTCATGAGCAACTGTGACAATTAGAATGCCTCATGGATGGTGACCAGTGTTCTTTTGAATGGTTTCCAACCATTTATTCTCCTGCCAGTTTTATTTCCAGGACAAGAGTTTCACACACAACGTCAGAAAGTGTAACATCTAATCTAGACATATGGGATTAGTGGTGACAGGCAGTGGCAAGACACACATGATGTGAACCATGAGCAAAAATTACTTATGGAATAGTGGGAAAAATGTACTTATGAAGTTGTGCAATTGGCTGGCCAAGGTCCAGCTTGGCTTGTGAGTGCTACTTGAGGGTGTGGGCATAAGATAAGCTGTGGATCAAAACTGGTTTGATATACCCACACCCTTGTGAAGGAACCCAATATGGAGTTGTACACTGGGCGGCCAGGGTACAATACCTGAAAGGATCATGGTGCCTAGGACATAATGAGGTTGTGAAATTGGGGGGCCAAGGTCCAGCTGGAATTTTGAGTTCTTCACAGGGGTGTGGGCATAAAATAAGCTGTGTATCAAAGCTGGCTTGATATGCCCAGACCCTCATGAAGGAACCCAAAATGGAGTTGTACGCTGGGCGGCCAGCATACAACTCCTGAAAGTTTCATGGTGCATAGGGCATAATGAGGTTGTGCAATTGGGTGGCCAACGTCCAGCTTGGAATTTGAGTGCTACATGAGGGTGGGGGCATAAAATTAGCTGTGGATCAAAACTGGTTTGATATACCCACACCCTTGTGAAGGAACCCAAAATGGACTTGTATGCTGGGAGGCCAGAGTAAAACTTCTGAAAGGATCATGGTGCATAGGACATAATGAGGTTGTGCAATTGGGTGTCCAAGGTCCAGCTTGGCTCTTGAGTGCTCCATGAGGGTGTCGTAATTAAATAAGCTGTAGATCAAAACTGGCTTGATATTCCCACAACCTTTTGAAGGAACCCAAAATGGAGTTGTACGCTGGGTGGCCAGCATACAACTCCTGAAAGGATCATTTTGCATAGGAAATAATGAGGTTGTGCAATTGGGTGACCAAGGTCCAGCATGGCTTTTGGGTGCTCCACGGGGGTGTGGTCATTGAAAAAGCAGTGGATCAAAAATGGCTCAATTTGCCCACACCCTTGTCAAGGAACCCAAAAAGTATTTGTGAACTGGGCGGCCAGAGTACAATTCCTGAATGGATCATGGTGCACAGGACATAATGAGGTTGTGCAATTGGGTTGCCAACGTCCAGCTTGGGTTTTGAGTGCTAAATGAGGGTGTGGGCATGAAATAAGCTGTGTATCATGGCTGGCTTGATATGCCCACACCGTTGTGAAGGAACTTAAAATAGATGTGTATGCTGGGCATCCAGCATACAACTCCAGAAAGGATAATGGTGCATTGGACATAATGAGGTTGTGTAATCCGGTGGCCAAGGTCCAGCTTGGCTTTTGTGTGCTCCACAAGGGTGTGGGAATTAAATAAGCTGTAGATCAAAACTGGCTTGATATTCCCACACCCTTGTGAAGGAACCCAAAATGGAGTTATATGCAAGGCGGCCAGTCTAAAACTCCTGAAAGGATCATGGCGCATAGGACATAATGAGGTTATGCAATCCGGAAGCAAAAGTCCAGCTCCACTTGGTTCACAGTTTTCTGCTTGCCCCCCAGATTACAGCTCCAAATGGGCCCACCCCGTGTTGGCTGTAAGGCATGCACATTTCCTTTCTGAGCAGCCGGGAAATGCCATGCAGTTGTTCCCACAAGGAGTGAACTGCATTTTTTTTGCTTGTGCAAGGGTGTGGACATAACTCAAGGGACACCTACTTTGAAGCTTCATTTTGGGGAACCTCCTGGGGTGGTTGGCATAGATATTATGCATTTTGTGTTCTCAAGATGCTTGCACAGAATTGCAATCAAAACCGTAGGGTGCAGGCATCTTGGTGACACACAGCTTTCAAGCTTGCCCATGGTTGGCAACCATTGGGGCAAGCTAAGGATTGAAAAGCATTGGGGAGAGCTAATCAATGGGGACCATTAAGTAAAGCTAATTGTTTGCAAAAGTTGGGGCAAGCTAATGGTTGGAAACCATTGGGGCAAGGTAATGGTTGGAAACCATTGGGGAAAGCTAATGGTTGGAACCATTGGAGCAAGCTAATGGTTTGCAACCATTGGGTCAAGCTAATGGTTGGAAACCATAGGCATGAGCTAATTTAGATTGAACATCTGGCCAAGCTCAGCCTAAGATAATGAACAGCAACCATGAGGCTAAGTTAATGGATGGCAAACATTGAGAGTGAGTCACTCCTCAATGCATAAATGCAAACAAGGTAGTGTATAAGATGTGGGTGGATAGTGCACCCAATTGATGAATCTATCCCTCCTTCCATCCATCCATCCCTCCATCATTTGATCAATCCATCCATCCATCCATCCATCCATCCATCCATCCATCCATCCATCCATCCATCCATCCATCCATCCATCCATCCATCCATCCATCCATCCATCCATCCATCCATCCATCCATCCATCCATCCATCCATCCATCCATCCATCCATCCATCCATCCATCCATACCATCACCACAAGACTTCTCCACTATGTCTACATCACCTGCGTGCAGCAAACCCCCACCCTCAATTCCATCTGCCCAGCCCACTGAGCCCAATGCAGCTTATTATTGAGTTGCGGAGCCAATGCTGGGGACTGAATTGATTTTGGAGAGGGTTGATGTCAGGATTTTTCAAACCTTGAAAAACCAATACTTTTATAGAGATAGAGGGTGAGTGTGTGAGATAGTATTTTTTAACTGTGAGATAGTATGAACAGATAACTTGATGGATAGACCGGGTGATTGATATGGGGGAAATAAAAGATAGAAAATGATGATCATTGTGCGATAAGAGGATTTCTTATCTATATTCCTACCCTCCTCCTTCACCATTCTCCAATTTTAAACATTTGACAAGTGAGGATCTGTCTTTCCAATTCATAGGAAACTGATACAATGCATGCTGACAATTTTAATATCCAAGATTCTGTTGTTACAAACATTACATATACCAACCTCATATCTAATCTCCATTTCATCATCCCTTAGGCCCGGTTCATGTCCACACAAAGTTTCATATGGTTGGCATTTGGTGTCCACTTTTCCACGTTTCCTCAAATGATGCTTGTTGATACTTGATAAGGTTTCAGGTCTCCAATAGGCCAAACACCATGGGCACTTTCATGTTGAAATCCATCCCTGCACATTCCACAATCATTTTTGACCTTGTCCTGATATAATCTAAAAGGTAAACTCACTACTTGTGCCAGGGAAACCAAATTCATTGTCTTGCCTGGATAGCCAAACGTCCCTGCAACATTTTCCAAAACGGCCACATTCCCCACTATCTCCCTTCCCCTCACCACCACAATCTCCCCTAGATCTGTTGAGATCACTCGCACATTTAAGTTGGGGTGGGCTGTTTATGGATCTTTGGGGTCTTCTGAATGCACCTTTTGGAATAACTGAATCACAAACCAAGCATCCCCACCTTCTCATTGCCCAAAGAGCTTGGTGATTTGACCAAATGGACAGATTTCATCTGGCATTATCTCCACATGGGAATTGGAGTGATTTTTCCCTTGATCCAGCCATTGCACTATAAATCTTTCATGATGTATCAAGGTACTGTTGATTTTGTGCACATTGTGATTGAGAGACACATCCTCTTGCAGACCCAATCTTCCAACCTCTTTTATGCATCATAAATGTACTTCTGGGTCTCATGGGGTGAGGCTGAAGCGGGGATCCAAGTTTTCTTGTCCCTTGTTGATTAACTTGGACTGGATCAATAAACTTGAATATTGACTCCTTGATATACATGTCTTCATGATTTTACCATGTATATCACCTGTAATAAATTCATTTATTGTTTGCTTTGTTTTCCCAGTAAGAAGGAAGGTGTACAGCATGATTCTTAGTCATCTCACCTATGCAATTATTCTTTGGTATCATTCCCAAGATACAATTCAACCTTTCATGGGCCCAGGCTGCCATGGCCATTGGTGGACCAAACCTTTTGATCACTTCTGGGTAATTCTGAGTAATGTTCACTTTGGTTTTACTCCTTTGTTGTGGCCATCCAGTCCTTATTTTTTGATGGTATTCCAGAATTAGTCATTCAACCTCCATGATATCTTGGTTTGAATTATGATGTTTCATTAACATGTGGTTATGTAAATGAAAATCACACCATTGATTCCTTCAAAATTATTATTAAGCCAATGTGATCAATACTGGGTCTATGCCTACCACTCCACAAAGGAATCATAGCAAGGGGATAGTAAAAAATGTAGAATGTCAGCCAATCAGTGGCCTTAAGGGATCCTTCACCAAGAAATACAACATTCTTTGGTACCCTTTTCATCCATGATGGCACCTTTGTGTCCTCAATCAACTTTTGGATGCGCCTCAAATTGTGAAGCATTAATTGAGGCTCTTGGATGGATGATTCCACTTGGGCTGCTTTCCCTCTGTCATAATCCTTGTTCAATGGACTGCTTCCTTCACCCCCCATCAGCTTCAGAGTACTTGTGTGGCTTCCTTGACTGGCTATACTTTTTTAACTTCCCAAGCTCCAAATAATTCTAATTCTTAAAAAATACAAGTGAGTTCTAGTATATTCAGAAGATGGTTGAGATTTCTTGCTTTGCTTTGAGGCTGATGATGATTTCCTGGCCTGTGAATATCTCAATTCATATTGTCTGGATTGACTTGTTGAGCTTTCTTCCATTATTTGTGTAAGTGCTCTCACATTGCTGGATTTAAGCAATCTCTTGGGACTTCTCTGGTGGTGATCACCCTCCTCCTATTCATCTTCAGGAGACTTCCTTCCCTTCCCCTTTCCTATGATGCTTTCCACATTACCCAGTGATCCAGTTATCTCTCCTCTGTTCTTCTCTCAGATTTTTTCCTTCACCAATTCTTCTCCCGCTAGAGCAATGTTAAGATAACTCATGCTATGATCCTTGAGATTTCCCAAAATTCATCCATGCATGAGCTGTATTACTGAATATTCTATTGGGCGCCAATATGGAAGCCTATTCAAACAGGTTGCTCTGACCCCCTTCTCCTTTGTAATTTGATCTCACTTGCATGATGTCTGACATTCCTCACACTTCTTAAAATTCTTCATTTGCTTGGCCTTTGTCCTTGGCTGGAACTCCCTGACATTTGGATCATTGATCTTGTCATTTGTAATTCAAAAATATGAGCAGAACATAGTGGAAGAATGACCAGAGAATACTGCCACCTTGTGCATAGCTGGCAAATCCCCAATCAATGGGAACAATGCAACAAATATCTCCCTATGTTTAGGAAACTGGCTGGTTTCAGAAAACCATACTCCTTCCCAGATTTCTTTTATTTCATCAACCAATGGATATAGAATGTGGTTAATTTCTTCCACTTTTGGTTCCTTGGGATCAGGGATAATATCAAAAATGAAAACATTCTCTATCTTGTAGCCTTCTGATAGTTGAATCTTGAGACAGATCAAGATCACTACTACCACTGATATTGATTTGTGCCCAACCTTATTTCACAATGGGTTGAACCAATCCAAATAAAGACTGAAGACAAGGTTCCCTGGTTGTTGGGTAAATTTCCTCTTCTTTTCTGCTCCTCCAACAAAGTTGCACCAAACTTAGCCATCCAAAAAATTGCTCATCACATTTGAATTGAGGTTTTTATGATGAAGATTGCTTTCAATGAGCTTTTCAAACTCTGCAAACCATAATTTTCTACCAAGCCAGGCCTTCAAGCTTTGATAATGAAATTTTTGAGCTGGTTTTTTGGGTCTGTTATGTTTCCCACTGGTCTTCATCAGCAATTCTGTATCACAGTAAATGCCCTGCTCATTACCAGTTTTGCGCACAAAGATTTTGCTAGTGGAATAGAACTTGGCCGTACATTTCTTGAAAATTGATGCTTGGTTGTTGGATTTGTGTGGGATTGGATACAGCTTCAAGAATTCTGGACAGAATATCCTTTTTTCCAGGTTGGGCTCAAAACCTATCCTTTGAATTAGAGTGACTTTTCTTTGAATGTATTGCCTTCATGATGTAATTGAAATCAAAATTGAATTGCCTCCCCAGATTCTTAATCTTCTTCCCCTCTTTCTTCAAGAAATCTGTGATTTCTGAGTCACTAAGTTGATGAACAAGGCAGATTTTTTCAGCTTGGAGAAGCACAAGCAGAATGGCCTTGGGACTAGATGAAAAGAGTTATACTTAAGGTCTTGAGTATCAAACCAGTGCCCTCCCCGGTGAAGTGGAATCTGAATCTGCTCTTTTCTTTCATTTCTTGCTGGATTTTTGGAAACCTGAAAATCATTATAGCAGGTAAATCAGAAGATCAGCACATGAATTTACAGTGTTAACTATTTTCGCATCCCTACTCTCCACTTAAATGACTGCTACCTTGTAATGGCAATATACTACTGCTCCTGGTATACAAGTCCACAAAACAAGTGGATCAAGTCCACTGGACTTGTTTACTGGGTGTTGCGGCCTTGTTCAATTGATGATGGTTTTTTTTCAGGTGAGAAATGAGGTCAAGATTGCAAGAAAATCATGCCTGTTGACCAGGGTTAGAAGTCCAGTTGTCAACACAATTGGCGGTGAGGTGTGCCACAAGATCAATCTTTGATCTACAAAGGAATTTCTTTCCTAAGAAAATTAAAAAAAATTTTGTTGTTTTTTTTGTGATTGATTCAACTTTTTTGAGCCTGCTACAAACATTAATACCAAGCAATGCTATTTTATTTTATTTTATTTTTTGTTTTTGGTCAAAAAACCATGGTGGCCGCTTGACTTGTCTTGTTGACTTCCTACCCTTGTTGGGTGGACTCAGGCAACAGTCAAGGGGCCTTCAATACCTAGTTGAAAGGCCTTATACTGTTGATTAGTCGCCTTGAATTAATTGAAAAGGGGACTTGATTAGTTGTTATGTGTTCTTCCTCACTTGAGAACTGGACAGGGTTTGCTGGTCCACTGGACTTTTTTACCGGGAACAGTTGTATCTGTTGTGACTTTCATGGCCTGGTTGAGTCTGCTTAAAGCCGCCTGATGTTTCTTCAAGGTAGAGGAAGAAAAAACCATTCCTATCCTTTTTTTTCCATCTTCATCTTCATATGTGCCCTTGCCACATTTGAATTCCAGAGATTGGCATATCTTCCATTTGGCTTTCTTCATATCAATTTATGGATGGATGGATGAATGGATGGATGGATAGATGGATGGATGGATGGATGGATGGATGGATGGATGGATGGATGGATGGATGGATGGATGGATGGATGGATGGATGGATGGATGGATCAATGGATGAATGGATGGATTCATCAAATGATCAAGGAATTCATCAATTGGGTGCTGGGTGCACTAACAACCCACATCTTATACACTACCCTGTATGCATATATGCATTGAGGAATGACTCACTATCAATTGTCACCATCCATTACCTTATTCTTATGGTCATTTTCCATTTTCTTAGGCTGAGCTTTCCCCTATTTTTGGTGACCATGAGCTTTCCCCAATGGTTTCAAACCATTTGCTTGCCCCAATGGTTTCCAACCATTAGCTTGCCCCAATGGTTGCCAACCATTAGCTTGCTCCAATGGTTGCCAACCATTAGCTTTCCCCAATGTTCTACAACCATTAGCTTTCCCCAAGGGTCACCAACAATTAGCTTTCCCCAATGGTCAGCATCCATTAGCTTTCCCCAATGGTTTCCAGCCATTAGCTTGCCCCAATGGTTTCCAACCATTAGCTTACCCCAATGGTAACCAACCATTAGATTTCCCCAGTGGTTGCGGGAAATCAGCTTTCCCCAATGGTTTCCAACCATTAGCCTGCCCCAATGGTTGCCAACAATGAGCTTGCCCCAATGTTTGCCAACCATTAGGTCGCCCCAATGGTTGCCAACCATTAGGTTTCTTCAATGGTTTCCAACCATTAGGTTTCCCCAATGGTTGCCAACTATTAGGTTTCCCCAATGGTTGCTGACCATGCGCTTGCTGCAATGTTGGCTGTCCATTGGAAAAATTCCACCTTTTTTAACATTCAAGTCATCATCCCCCTGTGCTTTGCAATTATTAAATTCTGACCCTGCTCTCCTACTTTTTATAATGATGCAGTGTAAACATCAATCAACCCATCATGGTAAAATATTTCTTGAATGGAGCCCCATCAAAAAACCCCAGACTCTTCAATCAAGCTGTTTCCAGCAGTGTCCCTGGCTCAAACTCCCACTTCTCTCAATGTACTTCATCCTACTGTAGAGTTTTGATGAATATCACCAAGTCAACAGATACTCACTGGCAAAAAATCCACAATTCCATACAACAATCCCAGGTTCAATCACTGCAATCATCTTGCATTGAACAACCAATTCACTCCACTACCTCTCTAGTCTCATTCAAGTCTTCATTTCGACTACATTGCATATCAACCCTAGCAAAAAAGGTTTTTCTTCAAGAACTTGCACAAATCAACTTTCCTTGCTGTGCTTTCAATTTTTTTGAGCCTTGGGAATCACATTGGAACCAGTTGTTTATGGGACTCATCATTAAATATTGGAACCATGCCCATGCACATGGTGCATTTTGAAACTACCCATTCAACTCAGTGTATAACATCAAATTCAATCTTACCATTGTCCTCAAGAGGTGGTTCATGGGCAGGAGATCCAATATTAGATCCAGAAAATATCTTTCATAAGCCCATGCAGCAAAAAAATCAGACATGAAAATCCAGATGGAGCAAACAAGTAAGCAATTACTCCCTATAATCCCATGGTATTTTTTACCCCAATTTCTTTCACATTGTTTTTCCTCTCTGCCTAAAGCTCTCAAATCAACAAACAGAGATCTTGAGTTCACTATTATTACCAGAAAATCAGTCCAGTATATTCAGTGAAACACAATTTTTCTCTGACACTGATGTCTCCGATGAAAAGGTCTTCCAGAAGGTCCAGTTCCAATGGCAATTTCAAGGTCTCCCTGCCCTTGGTCATCAAATAGATAAAGTATTTGACAAAATGAAAGCCAAGGGACTTGGTAGACGGTATAAATGTGGTCATTTAATGTGGATGATGAGCAAACCTTCCAACCTCCAAGAAAAACTCACAAAGGTGCCAACAAGACTCCCCAGCAACTGTTATCATCCTGATTTGATTTCTTCCCTTTCTCCAGAGGGCAAAAAGCTTTTTGATATGGAGCCTCCAATTGACCTTGCCTTCATAATTTCTAAACTCATACCTTAAATTATTTCTAGATCTAAATTCTTTTTTCAATATTGATTCTTGTGATAATAGAATTTTAAACTCTCCGTACTTTAATGCATAGACCCTTGCAACGATATCCCACTTGTAATATTTTTGTCATCAGACATACCTGTGTTGTAAAATCACATAAATATCATTAAATCTTGAAAATTTCCAAAGTGTTTTAATTATCTTCCCCTGCATCAAAATAAATTCTGCATTGTGCAATTATTATCAACATAACTGTAACAATACCATTTACATAAAAGATCCTTCATGCAATGATTGGATGTGGTACATAACTTTGACATATAATTCTGCTTTTGGAAACCATGCACATGTATTTGTATGTGTATGGTCTGTAAAGTGTGTTTGGGGGATGAGCCAAGTTTTTCCAAAATTTTCTAAAGCACAGGTGGCACTTAGAAAACTCATCTTGGAATCTGGCAAAGCCTTCTTGGTGCCTTACCAAGGTTGACTTGGCGCCTGGCCAAATTGGTCTGGCACCTGGCCAAGTTTATCTTGGTGCCAATCAAAGCTGGTTGCATTGACCTGCCAATCACATGATCATACTTGAAAAAGAAAAAAAAGGCTTGAAGTTGGGGGGAGGAAGGCTGGTAAATCTTGGTGTGACCAGCTTGAATTGGCATCAAGGGGAGCTTCATTAGGTGTCAAGTTTTAATCCCCACAAGCCCAACCTAATCAAGCTCCCTGGGTGCCAATCCAAGTCCCACTACGCACATTCCAATTTGAACTTGCACAGGCGCCCAGACGGGCTTTACACACCATATGTGTATATGGCCATTGGAGAGGCCTAAAACAACATTTTTCATCAAAAATATACAACTTTGGGTTGCAATATACATCCCCATTTGCAAATTTATGGTGTATAAAGCCGGTCTGGGTGCCTGGCAAAGTTTCAGGTTTTTTTTGTAAAGTGTGTGTAGCGCCCAAACAAGCTAGCTTGGCACCCAGCCAATTGATCTTGGTGCCCTTTCAATTGCCAGTTGGAGCATTTCCAAATTGGCCTGGTGCCTGCCCAGTTGGTTTGGGTTTCAATCAAAGCTGTTTGCGCAACCATTTCTCAACTGTATTGTTTCTCTTTTTTTGACTCAAAAAGTTATTTTTTTTTACTTTTTACTTTAAATAGCTGTGCATGAATTAATAAAATGAATTTAAACAAGGTTTAAAAAAAACTTACCTTGTTAAATATGCTTTGACAAAAAGTCCCATGACGTTTTTATACCCACTTTACTTTTCCCCCATATCATTCAATTTGTCCCTCAAGAAGGCAAAGATAAAAAAACATGGGGAAAAAAAATAAGATATACATATATATATTTCAGATCAGGCCATATCAGGATAGGTTTCCCAGCAGATACCACTCATCTACGTTTCCCCCACATCATCCAATGATGTGCTTCAATCAGAAAAAGATAAAAATCCATGACAAAACATACAAATAAAATAAAAATAAATAATAAAAAATAAATTCTAAAGAAATATCCAAATTCTGTAATCCAATTCAACTTGTGAGCTTGATTCTCAAAGTCACAAACAATCCTTATATCTATTTGGTCATATTATGAACTAAAATTTGGTTACTGATCACTAGGGTGTTATTTAAAACTATGTTCCTGCAAGAGAATTTTTAACCCTCTGGTTCATCAGGCAGTAAAATGATCACTGCAACCTGGTGGTTGAAAAAGTGAAGTCTTCACTCCCACAGTGTGTTGGAGTTGGTGGTTCACGCCTCAGTTAATTTTCCAAATCCCCCAAATGCATAATTATGTAATTGGAGGTAGCATTTCTGATGATTTTTAGATTGAATGGGTTTTCCACTTTCCCCTGGAGCTTGGTGGAGAATTGTGGGTTAAACTCCACTCATGGATGCTGTCCAGGACCAGGGGGGATTGAAGGTGTAGTAGGGTAAAGATATGTGGATGTAGAGTTGAGGGTGATGTGACAGCCCCTTTCAATGAAAGAGGAGGGGAGTTGAGATCAACTGAAGATATAACAGAGATACTTCTTGAGATTTAGCTTGGATAAAGGTGAGATACAACTTGCCACCTGCATATGGGTGGAACCCCATTTTTTGTGGTGTAATGGTGTAATTATTTCTCTATTTAAAGGAAGGCTGTTCATCTAAATTTCATATTTCAGTGGAAAAGAATGAAGGTTTGTGGGGTTTGGTGCCATTGGAATCAGATTCCTTTTGGAAGGATGAATCAGAAGCAATGGAGGAGTCAAACAGAAGCTCATTGTTGGTGAGTGGTGATTTTTTTAAAAAGATTAGAATTGTGGCTAACTGATTTTTTATTTTAGGACATGAATTACCTCAATCAAATACCTGAGAACTTACATAAATTCTTGGGTGGGAAGAAAATATGACAGCAGCCACTAACATTGTATTAAACCTGATACATAATCAAAATAAAACCACTTTTCTTGATGGTATACTCAAATTTTCTCATTAAATAGAATTGACATTGCCCATAATTCCATATCTTCTGTATTTAATGCATGAATTAGAATTACTTGGAATAATTGAGGACTGGTACAAACAAATTTTCTCAGGTTCCTACTCAACTTAGAAACAGATTTTTCTTAAATTCAAAACCAAAACAATTTCCAGGTGTTACATCTGCAGGCAGGTGCAGCCTTTTTTTCATGTTGAATGTGGGAGAAGATGGGCACCTTAAGGCTGATAAAAAAACTAGAAGAGAAAAGGGATTTTTGTGTAAATATTGTGGAGGATCTCAGAAATTTAGCCTCTGCAGAAAGCTTCCAGACTTTCAACCTTCCCAGAAAACCACTCCAGCTAAGCCTAATGAGGGAAAAAACTAGGGGATGAAACTGTGGTATTCCATGACAAAATCCCCTCCAATTTACAAGGACATGCTTTGGAATGAAACACACCTGAATCATTCAATAAAGGCTTATGTTTGATTTTTTTGCTAAAGAACCAGGATTACAGTATACTTGTTGATTCAGGAGCATCACAATCTGTTATTTCAAAATCTATAGTCTCTAATTTTTCTTTGACTCCTAAACCTCTCACCACTCCCATGTACTTATTTACCTTTGGCCCTTCCAACTCACCCTCACAGGAGATCACTCATAAGGTTTCCTTTGTCTTTTCCTGATGTTCTTTTTCCAACTTTGAATGGGATTTATTGGTTGTTCATACTCCCCAAAAAGAAGAAATTATCTTGGTTATTGACTTCCTTCCCTTATGGAACCCTGAGGTAAATTGGAAAATGGGATTGATGACCCCTAGATCCCAACCAGCTTTAGATCAGTGCCCTTTTGTTGAACTCAGTTTTGCCACTACTTAACCTCTGCCAGTGAATATGCAGAGCACTTTTCCCATTCCATTTTAAGAATCTATGCAACCACAGAGTTCAACACCTACTTCTGTGAATCAGATATTCTTTGACCATTCTCTGAAATTCTTAGAGGATATAGAGGATGATCTAGCCATTCAGGTTTTGCTTATGATTATTTCCACTTCTGACTCTGCCCCAAAGCCGTCCTCTGCAGAGGGCTTGTATGAGGATAGGAACCTGAAGAAATTTAGAATGTGATGGAGAGAGTTCCAAAAGCTTACCATGCCTTTTTAGATGTTTTTTCCAAAGTGAAAGCTGTTGAACTCCCTCCACACTTTGCTTAAAAACACAATATCAAATTTGAAGTCCCTATGCCTCCAGTTGTGCCTATATACTCCCTCAGTCACCATGAGAAGTAGGCCCTGCAAGCCTCAATAGAAGAGAATGTAGAAGAGAAAGGTTTCATTAGCCCCAGAACTTCAAGCACTGGTGCACCTGTCCTCTTTTTTAAAAAGAAGTATGGTGGTTTTCAATTATGTGTTGATTATTGAAAACTTAAATCTGTTAATCAAAATAAACGGTACCCTATTTCTCCCATTATTCAATTATTAACTGTCTTCTCTGGTTCTAAAACCTCTTTTAAAATCAACCTCAGGGTTTCTTATAATCTCCTTTGAATTAAAGAAGGGGATGAACATCCAACAACATTCAGGACTCAGTTTGGGAGGTTTGAATACTTGGTCATGCCATTTGGACTGACCAATGCTCCGGCCTCCTTTCAATGTATATTTAATGAAATCTTTTCCAACCTCCTAACCATTTTTGTGGTGGTATAACTCAACAATACTCTTATTTTTTCCAAAAACTTAGAAGAACACACCATCCATGTGTGTGAAGTCTTGAACAGGCTTTGGAAAAATAATCTTCATACAAAATCTTCCAAGTGTGAATTTCATCTTTCCTCAGTGGATTTATTAGGCAATGTGATCTCTAGGTATGGCATTGAAAGGGACAAATCCAAGGATCAAAAAATCTTGGATTAGCCAGAACCAATCACAAAAAAGGCTTTTCAGCAATTTTTGGTGTTTTATAACTTTTATCAAAGGTTTATCATTAATTATTCTAGGAAGTTCCACCTCCTCACTGCTCTCACTGGTTCCAACCCAGTTTTTCCTGTGTCTCCAGGAGCCATGCAGCAATTTGAGGACAGCAAAATGGCCTTTTCCAAGGCTCCTATCCTTACGCATTTTGATTTTTCTTTAAAAAAAATTATGGAGACTGATGCTAGTTACTATGCCCTGGGGGCTGTGCTTACCCAAGTCTCCCCTGATGGATCCAAGCACCCAATTGCTTTTGATACTAGAAAATTTGGTAGTGCTGAACTGAATTTAAAATTCCATAATAAGGAGCTATTAGCCATTGTATGGGCTATAAAAATAAGGAGAGCTTACCTTTTAAGCCTTGCTTCTCCTTTTCAAGTTCTCACTGATCATTTGCCCTTAAAGTATCTTGTGATTTCTAAAGTTTTAACTTGTTTTCAGGCCAGTTGGGCTGAGTTTCTATCTGAATTTTATTTCACTATTTTCTATTGACCAGGGAAACACTCAATTGTTCCTGATGTCTTATCAAGTCAAGACAAATTTTATCTCAAAGCTGGGATACTCTATGCACAAAATAATTCAGAAAATGTTAAAAAAATCTTGAAACAGATGGAATTGCCTAGGTGATCCAAACTCTGTTTTTAAATATCAACGCATTCTAAAAAGGATTAAGAAATGAAAAGAGCTTCTTTTTAAATCAGAGATGAAGCACCTATGAACCATAGGTATGCTCTTCAGTTGCTTGAAAGACTATTTTGGTATTGAATGGATTCTAGTATAAATTTTGGAGGAAAATTAATGGTCCTTGGTGGTTAATTTAGGAAAGAATGTTTCTGTTTTTCAGAAGGTGAAACATCCTCATATTCTTTATGCATGTTTGGTAAATTCTGCATGTTGGTGATAGTTTCAGGTTTATCACCTTGCTCCAAATTTGTGTGTTGCAGGTGATCCTGATTTTCAAAATTCTTTTCTTCTGTTGGAGATTGTCTCAATTTTTTAAAAGGTTCAAAACATGTACTTCTCCATCAGCACACAACGATTATTATTGAAAATAAGGAACATCATTCTTTGGAAAGATTGATAAATATTGTCTTCCCACACTTACTCAACCACTACCTTGGTACCAATTAACTAATTGATTGTGGTATTCCATGATCAAAAATACCTTGGTATACATGTTAAATTTATTACTGCTGAATTCACTACCTTAAAATGAGGAAAATAATATCATGAAGATTTACTCAAGCAATTATTCTGTTAAAGAAGGAATTCAAAATTTGTACAGCCAAGAGTTCCTCAATTCATTCTTTCTTCCAAAATTTCCTTTTCATGGCTTCACTCTGAAAGTGATTACCCCTATAATCATTTTGATGAATGTGGACTGGAAATTTGGTCTTTGAAATTGAACTTGATTGATTTTGATCAGATTGTGAAAGAGGTGATATTTGCCAAGATAGCTATAGATGATTGGTTCCTTAAAAATAGTGATGATCATCCCATGTGTAACCTTGATTCCTGACCCAGATGAATATTTTCTGCCTTTCAAAATGACCTAAAAACAGTTCACAGACATTTGGGAATTCTCATTGAAAACTAACAAATCACAAGGTTATACAATTTCAAATGTTGCTCTTTATACTCAAGATGCAATGTCCACCCATGGGCTGTTGTGGTTTGAATTTTCAAGGTGTAGATCCAGAAATTTTACAAAGGAATTGGTTGAAACCAGGAAACAATATTCTGCTTGAAACTGACAACATCCATCACTCAAAATAAATACTGAGATTTCCATCATATATGACTTGTTTTATTTGCTTATCTGTTGAGATACTTGAGCAATCGTTCATTTCATGATTATTTTTAATCCATTCCCCATATTTCCCACATTCAAATTATATCCAATTCTTTCATTCCAATGTTTTTTATTCAATCCATTCCCCAAATGTGAGAGGAATACACTACAGCCAATTTTTTTAATCCACTCCCCAGATTTCCAACTTGGTTAAGCCCCTGTTTGGACCCACACAAAGTGTCATGAAAATCCAGGATTTTCATGACAGTACATGATGGTTGTTTAGTGTTGAGTGCTTGGTGTTTGGGGTCCACCAAACAGAAAATTCCCAAATGATGCTTGTTGATGCTTGCTAAGGTTTCAACTCTCTCATTTTCACATCCTCTCCAGCCTCTCTCCTGTAGCTACTGAACTCTCCCCCCTTTTTTTCCCTCTACATCTTCCTTCAATATCGCATGTTGCTTGTGGACACCAAACACTTGAGACCTTGAAATAAAGTTGTGTCATGTTTGATTTTTTGCCAAATCAAACATGACACTAACCCTGTTTATGACACAATGCTTCATGATGCTTTGTGTCGGTCCAAACAGGGCCTAAAATTATTTAAAAAAATATTCCATTCTTTCATCTCAATTTTTTTGTTCAATCCATTTCCCTAATTTAGGGGAAATACACCAGGGCAAATTTTTTTTAATCCATTCCCCAGATTTCCCACTTGATCAATATCATTTAAACAATATCCCATTTTTCATGTCATTTTTTTTTATGCAATCCATTCCCCAAATTCGGAAGTTGTATACATCCAGAAACTTATTCGTCGGAAATATATATTGTGTTTGATTTACTAATCCTGATTTAACTGAAAATAAAAAATGACCAGCATTTTTTGGTGTTATGCTGATTTAATTTGAAAATGAAAAATCAACTTCCAACCAGCTTCCAAATTTTTCATTCCTAATCCAAATTATGAAATCCCAATCAATCTCCAAACTTGGGGGCAATACTCTAGTCATTACGTATTTATTTAAACAAATACTTGGTTCAGGGTAACAACCCTCTGGGTCATCATCATCCTTATTAACTCATCCAATCTTAAGGATCCTATTCGAATCGCATCCGTGGTCGTCCACCATTCGTTCAGTGTTCTTTCCACTACTGCCTCTGCCACTCTCATGAACCACAATCTAACCCAACCCATCTCGTCGATTTGAGTCTTGGCAGATAATCATGACTTGTAATGATAATATCACTCGGTAATTAATCATTCCTGTTGTCCTTCCCCACAGTCTCTCACTCAGCATTATCACCATCCTTCCCTCATCCTCCTCCCCGGGAGTGCTAAGATGCTGTTAGTCTTATGGCACAAGAGCTCAAAATGCTTTTCCAGCAACTCACTACACATCACCGCCCCCATCGCCTTAGTCTCCATTAGCTGCCCCCTCAACTGTGCAGACCTGATTGTCAATTCAAAGGAATCCAACACCTTCATCCATCCATTCATAATCTTTCAAAGGAAAGCTTCTTCTCATGAGTGTTCTTCATCTCACTCCAACTTTCTCTTAAGCCTCCAGCTTGGCGCCACTCCTGCCTCACCCTCTCCTTTCTCTATCCAAGGGTTTTTTCGGCAGAGCCTGCTCCCCGGATTCCACTACAGAAATCCTCTCAACAGTCCCATCAATCATTGGACCAGTCCATTCTTGCCCATTTGATTACAACAAGAAGAAGAAACACAAATCCCCCTGCCATCTTACTCTCTTCTTTTGCGATCGTAAACGCTGTCTTATCACCCACCAACCAAACGATGGCGCCATCTTCCCCGGCGAAGCAACCGTATCTTTCTCAACTTCCTCTTGAGTTGAAACAGCTCATCGTTCAATTCCTATACATCGATGAGGAAGACGTCTGGAATCTTAGCGGGGTCGACCGGACCTTCTACCAACTTTGTAATCCCTTCAATTGGGAGGTACGTCTCAAATCCCTTCGATTTCACTTAGCTCTTCTTCCGTCCTCGTTTTGATCCTTGATCTCATCCCATCTTCTCGTCTCCTATCTCCATCTAAACACCACATCTTTAGAGCATCCATCTCACCTCTCTTGACCTCAATAAATTGTCCGTGCTCAGCAAGGAAATCATCCCTCGGCACGGCAAACATTTGTTGACTTTCTCGACCGAAGAGTTCGAAGAATTGCCATTGCTCACTCTAGACGATTTAGTGAATAAAGAAGCAAGGATGAGGTTTTTTACTGAGAATTCTCAAGTGACCCTCTTGGCTGAAATCTTCAGCGGCTGTCCAAATCTTAGGGCGCTCTATTTAACCTCGGGTACGGCTCCATTGGACCGACACGGAAACTTTACGATCAACTATTTGGAGCCCACCTCAAGACTCGCTCCCACAATCTCTCAACTTACGAATTTGACATTTCTTACTTTAAAGCCTGCGTCGGGTGAACGTCCATTTCACGAAGATTTCGTGGCTAAGTTAGTGAAGGGATTGGTAAACTTGAGTCTTTTCATCCTTGCGTTGGTCGAGGCCAAGTTTCCAAGTTGCGACTATTGTGAATGCGAAAATTCTGTCGGTTCATCTACTTCCCCCTTGGCGATGGCTCTCGCCCCACTTAAGGCATTAAGAACCCTTGATCTCGAATCTGTCGCGCCCGTGGATTCGAGCTGGAGTCGAATTCCCTGGCAATCAAACTTAAGGTCCCTCCGACTTACTACATGTTTCCGGGCATCCGTGCCCTCTTTACATGGTCTGTGCATGTTGTTCGCGCCGAGTCTTACCGAGCTCTTTCTGGTCGATGTCGGTGACCACGACCGAACGGATTTCGACTTCGATTTCTACCTCCCTCAACCAGCCCGGGAAAAATATAAATTCTGCTTGCCTGCATTGACGATTCTGAGGATTGAATGCTCCCTTCCTGTGTCGTTCATCGAACTGTTCAAAGGTTGTCGATCCATCACTGGACTATTCATGAGAAGCCACGAAGAAATGAGCGTAGACGATTTGAAAGGCCTTCTCGACGTTCCGACTTGGACTGAATTGGAAATGATTGTTTTTACCGATCATATCGAACATATTAGTGACGAGGAATTCGGTGAAATCGTTAAGTACGGTTTAGAAAAAGAGATCGAAGTGGAAGCAGGCGAGCCGGCCCGAGGCATCTGTCACGATGATTTAAGGTATCTTGAACGCACGTTTGACTAATCACGTTAGAGGGTTCGACAGCGAAAAAACCGGCATATAATACGCATGCTCCATTTGATTATTAGTTATCGACGGGAGAACGTAACTCGGTTATTTTTGATGTGATCGCCAAAGCTCAGTTTGATCACGCTTTCAGATATCTGAAGCTGGCGGATTTATTTAACAATTTAGGCCTCATTCAACCAATCCTTTCTTCTGGCCTATCGTAGGCCTTGTTCAAACAATCCTTCCTTCGGGCCTATCGGGTGATTTTGTGATCTGGTATTACTCTTGAAATCAGTCATACTTCGTAAAAGAATTCATGGAATAGTTTGGTTCTTGGTAACCCATTATTTTTGTTGTATCAGTCCAATCCTTGAATTGTTTTTTTGCTCTTGCTTCTGGAAAAAAAAGAAGAAGTGCCAAAGACCGACTCAGAGCGAAATTTGAGAATCAAGTTGGTGAAGGTTAGGGTGCGTTCGGCAACGTCGAGGCCCTGTAACTGTAGCTTAGACCAGAGTTACAGTGGATTTGTAACTGTAGCTCTGGTCGACTGCCCGGGTGTGAGAGACTCGCGTACTACTTCTTGAGTATTTGAGTTTGGGGACTATTTTTTTTTCTCTTTCTGTCTAAAGTGCAGTTTTGCATTTAGCATTGCGCACTATGAATCTCAAGTAGCGGGTACAAGTACTCCCTGTAGGCCAGGGGTGCAAGATAAGAATGGGGGAGCCCCGCGGTGAAGCGGGATCAAATAATATCTCTTGGATTTAAATCCACTCTGATTGGGTAACGGGTTTTGAAATTAAATGCTCCATCCACACGCCAAAGGACCAACCAATAAAGGGTTTCGAAATTTGAAAGGGGTGGGTGTCAAAATGAGGCCATCGTAATTCAGACTAGCCTTGTCACAGCCAACCCTGGTCCGGCCTGCAAGAGAGCACGGACCAGCAAGTACACCTGGTATCGAACCATGGCATGTTAAGATGTTCTCCCTACCATGCCTCACCTGAATCTCTTCTACGCTCAAGCATTCTTTCTTCAAAAACTTAATTCACTGGGTTTCCGTGCCTGATCACTCTCATCTCTCATTCTACCGGCTTATTCCGGCATACAATCCTCCAGGCCAAAGCCAGCCTCATCATCTGCCACATCGCCAGACTGCTTCAAAGACTTTAACCCTACCTGGCTAAAGCATCAACCATTGCTTTCTATAAAAGGGCAAACACAAGTGCATCCAGTTTCAATCTGAATTCTATTCTCTTATTCTGATGCACTCATTCAGATCCATCTATCTAAATCTTCTCTCACTCAATCATCCTAAATCAATCTCTTCATTGGCACACTCATGTCTCCGCAACACCACTCTGACTCTCTCCTCAATCTGCTCTCAGGCATCTTCCAACTCTTGAATATAACAATACATAGGCACTTACGTGTGTGCCATGTATTGGTGTTATCCAAATGGGATGCATATATGGGCCTCTACAGCCCTTTGGACAACCTCAAGGAAGCACCAGTATTGACCAGAATGGGCTGGTTGTAAGGGTACAGGGACTGATGCCATGTGGGATGATGTAGCCTAAACCAATTAAAAACGCTTTTAGAGCCTGTAGAGCCCCTTTGAGGTGGAAAGTTTGCCTTTTTCCTTGTTGTATCATGGGCCCACATGAGGCCAATCTTTTGAACTTAAGGAGCTCTTCTCCCTACTGTTTTCCATCATCAATTTGAATTCATCCAATCAATCATCCAACATATTGCCCCATTGTGAGAGCCCATTAGTTATTATAGACACAAGGTGTCCAGCGTTTCTTTTGCTTTAATTACTGCTCCTCCTTGCAATAAGACAATTTCTGGACATAATTTTCACATTTTAATCCTGTGAAAATCCAGCTGCAACACATCTATATCTTGAACCTTCACACCCTCAGTTTTGTCACTCTATCCTTGCATTGTAGAGACTCCTGTGGGATTATATAAATAATTTATTAAATAGCTTGCTGGAAGTCCTTGAAGGGGAATTTATTGTTACTTCTACTCGTTTAGAGTATTATTAAAACTAAGAGTGACTCTTGAATTGCCTGCCCTTCTAGTAATATAGTAAGTCTGCACAATAATTTAGTTAAATTAATGGCTGGTTTCTTTGAAACTTGATATTTGTCTCAGATCAGACCTAGATTAATTATTTAACAGTTATTTGTAGGTTCTTTTGAAGAATGGAATGGATTTATTGGGTTATTGGCTAGTGGTTGATCAGATATGTGTGATCTTAACCAATACACTAATTTTTTTAAAGGTTTCAAGGCTTTTATCAACGGGGTGGTTCAGGAGAGGACCCAAGGATGAGTTTACCCACAGGGGGCTGGGTAGAGGAAAAAAATCTTGGTAGTCCCTTTTGTTTTGCTCTCTTTCTTTTTAAGGGTTAATTATTGAGTGATGGGTTTTTTCTTTTAATTTGATGCTGAAGAGTTCAGGTCACAGAAGAACCCTTATTCAAAGCACCTAATGGGGTGGTTTCAATGGTTGATGAGGTATAAAATTGGTTTTTGATTTCCTTTTTTTATTGGTACCCTGATAATCTCTTCTTTTTTTATATCTGGGTAGGACCACAGATGGTTGGGTTGTAATTGGATGATGAGTAGTTGATGAGTGGGATTTGGGTGATGAGATGGATGATTCAGTAAGGGATACAACCTGGATAGGGCAGATAGGCACTCCTTAAATAGAAAAATCCTGCCCCCAGGGGTGCTCAATGCTGCCCCTGAGGCTCCCCCTGTTCTGGTGAGGAACAGTGAGATACAGTTACATGAGGAATTTCTGCTGGTTGTAAAAAGGTTTTACAGTTACATGAGGCATTTCTTCAGGTTAGGAAAAAGCTTTTACAGTTACATGAGTCATTTCTGCTGGTTGGAAAAAGGTTGTACATGGGTTTCATGCATGCAAATCCTTGCATATAGTACCCTGAAGATTTGAGGTGGGTTAGTACTGGTGGTTTTTCTTGTATCACATTTTCCAAACTGCATATGTTGCTGTGTAGTGCTAGGTTGAGTTTGTGCTGTGGTGAACTTTTACTGGTGGGTGTTGAGGAATCTCCCATCCACCCACTCACGCCAACACAGCCGCGGGTTTGCCTTCACTTCCCTCTGGTGTCACATGACTGTCACGACATCTTGCTCAATCTCTCAATCCCTCATCCGCTCACTCCTTCTCTCAACCCCGCTCATTCCACACACCTCCTTCCAATCCACTCCCTTCACTCTCCTCACTCGCTCCCTTCCTCCCCTTACCATCATTCCATCTTCCGCTTCCAAATCTCCATCCTTTACCCTTCCAACCGCTTCCAACCTCTTCTCAATACTGAATCCAATACAACCTGGCCTCCAATACAATATCAATACAATCATCGCCGTCACCCATCACCTCACAGCTCGGTTGATTCCTTTTGTTCCTGTTCAATTGTGAGATTGTCTCTCTTCCTAACCTTTTGATTGGTTACTCATCCTCGCTCGACCGCCTCAGCTTGCTTGCTTCTTCCTGTCTCTCCATTCTCCTCTCATCTTGTCCTTTCATTCCTTGCTGTCGTCCTCGAAGTGAGATTGTCTCCTCCTGCTTCTCTCCTTGCTTCATTTATTTTTTGTGCTTGTTTGTTGAAATCATCTTCATCAGTCTGCTGGTCTAGTTAATACATTTCTAAGAACTCTTCACGGTTAAAAGCCGAAAGGAAACTCTTACCAACCTCCAAGCTACCAATTGCCTCACCCAGACCAGCAGATTTGAACTCTCCGCTTCTCAAGACACTCACCGACTCAATTCCAATCCTCACGGAGTCCAACTTCTTGCTATGGCGATCAAAGCTCATGACCATCTTCTCGCTTAAGGGAATCTCCAAGTGGCTTCAAACCTCCAAACCCAAGAAATGCCCCGCCAAAGTGAACCTCAAACTAGTTGGATATATTCTTGCTAAGCTGGACAACAGAACCTACATCAACTGTGTTATGGACTGTCATCTAACCAACTGTATCAAATTATGGAAATCGATTAATGAATTTTATGCCTCCTTGCAAACGGCGAATCAATCTTGAGTTTTCTTCAATTTCCTCACCCTGCAGTTTGATACTAAATTTGTTGACAAATTCATCACGGATGTGAAAGCCTGCCTGATCCAAATCGCCGAAATTGGAATCCAAATGGACAACAATATTGTCGCCTACTTTATTCTCTTTAAATTTCCCCCTCAGCTTGAACATCTCAAGACCACAATCACGCATTCGCTTGGAGAGTCAAAAATTGATGGTGATCTGGTCCTTAGACACCTGAATCAAATAAAAAAAAAGATAGCAGCAGGAACCTATGCCTCCGCCATGATGAATAACGCGACAAGACAGGAAGTAATCAAATTTAAACCCACCTGGCACAACCCACAGTCTTCGCACCCCAAGAATTCGTGTTGGTGGTTGTATCCCCACCTGAGACCTGGCCAGAACACAAACTCCGGTGAACACGGCACCTCCTCAAAGCCGCCTGTTGCCAAAACTGCGTCTGCGAACTTGTCTTACACCTTTGCCATGACCAATTCCCATTGACTGACCAGAGACTCTGTCATCTTGGACTCCGGAGCCTGGCAGTCAATGTTCAATTCCGCAGACTTCTTCGACAGCCTTGACAAGGACAACACTCAAATTCAAACTGGAAAAGAAAGCTCCATATTAACTGCCAAAGGCGTTGGAACCGCAAGAATCCTATCTGAAAACTGCACTGTCTACCTCAATAAATCGCTCTTTGTTCCCCATCTGGCGGCAAACCTCATCTCGTTGGGTCAATTTCTCAACAAGGGTTGCTCCCTCCATCAATCAGGCCCAGCCGGTTTCATCGTGAACTTTGAAGGTACACCAATTATTTTTGGGGACATCAAAGATAACCTTCTCATTTTCAAAGATTTCTTGCTTCCTCAGTCTGAATTGGTGTACTCCTTCATCGCCCTGTCTGTCATCCACAAACAATTCAGTCACGTCAACATGAATCAAACCAAACTGATTTCAAAGGACTTCCCTCGTGTCAAATGGGAAAACCTTCCATGCAAGTCCTGTGCTCTCGGAAAAATTCATCGTTCTTTGTTTCCCAGTCAGGTTCCCTCTCCTTCCAAACCTTTTGCTTGGATTCACGCTGATGTCTGTGGGCCAATAAATCCTATCTCCAAGACCGGTAATCAATACTTTCTTCTTCTCACCGACGACTACTCCTGTTTCAAGACCTGCATTCCAATCAAGCACAAGTCCGATGTCATGGATGAAGTGATAAAATTTGTCAAGCTTAACTCCAACAAGTTCAACTATCAACTCAAATGCTTCCACTCGGACAACGGCGGCGAATTTGTGAACTCAAGATTGTCCACCTTTCTCGCAGACCTGGGAATTGAACACACCACTTCTGAACCTTTTACCCCGCAACATAACCCAATCGCCGAACGCAGCAACCAAACACTTCTTGAAGCCGCAAGAACCACGCTCATCGACATTTCCATCCCAAGCAACTTGTGGGATGAGGTTCTGGTTGGTTGTAGCGAAGTCCTTAATCTTGTTCCTTCTGTAGACTCTAAGGTGAGCCCTTCTGAACTGTGGCACGGAGTTAAACCCAAGCTCAGTTTGATTCGTGCGCTGGGGTCCAAGACTGTCGTTCTCAACCTGCGTCATAACCTCAGAAAATTCAAAAAGAAGGGCTGGGAAGGCATACTTGTAGGCCATAATCTGGATCTCAACTCCTATCGAATCTTCATCCCCAAACTTGGGGAGACTGTTTGTTCAAAACATGTCAAAATTTTTGAGGGCTTGAAATTAACTGACCGTCCTCTGACTTCTGAATGTCCCCTTGATCCTCTCCTTGATTCCGAATCCGATCTTCTTGAAACTCTATCCTCAATCAATCACAATGATAAGCTTGTCAATCCAACTAATGTGGACGTCACTTACGCTCCCAAATCTCAACTCATTCCACTTGATATTCCTGATCCTTGTTGAGTATTCCCCAGGTGACTTCCACCTATCTTCTCCTACCGCACCTCCGCGCAGAGTTCCTTACTATCTATCAGTATTTCTGACCGCGCCTTGGGGCGCGGATGCGCACTGAACCTACAATGGGGACCCCAATGCAACTTTCTCGTACATGCTCGCACCAACGGCTGCAGTCTTGACCCTCTTCAATTCTCTTCTCCTTGACCTTACCTTTCTACGTATCTCCCGCCTTCCTTTCCCATCTATTCCTTTTCCTTTCTTCTCTCTCTTCCAATCTCCTCAACTGCCATCCTCCCTCCATCAAGTAAACACCCAAACCAAATTCGCCAATCTCTGACCGGTAAGATGACGACTTCTACAACAAACTCTATAGAAGACAATCTAACTCTACAATCCAAATAGTTCCTCTCCAGCGCCTCGAATTCCTTGTTTTCTATTTCTTCTTTCCTCCTCAATTGTCTCATCCATTGTCTACAGATCTCCTCTAAACTCCAAGCTGTCACCTTGAACAACATTCTTTGATCTACGCTGTAGGGCTCTTCATTTCTTTCTCCACGCTTTCTATCTCTCCTAAGATTCTGTCTGATATATTTCTTTCTGTCTATTCCTTATCTCTCAGCCCAAGCTGGTTATAGTTCTCAAGAAATATATCTCCAACTTATTACGGTTAAAAGCCAAAGGAACCTCCTACAAATCAAATCAACCAAATCATGAACAAACCAGCCGGAGCAAACAACTACTTCCATCAAGTTGCCCTCAAGGCATCGGTCGACGCCATACCTCATTTGAATGAAGAGAATTATTCAATTTGGCGAGACAAGATGTTAATGTTGTTCAACCTCAAAGATATCAAGGACACTATCACTCGAAATTCTGGCCCTCTGTTGTCAAAAAAAGATTGGGAAATCAGGGTGATATTACTATCCAAGCTCGACAGTACCACCCATGCAAATGTAGTCAATTCCACAAACATTTCCTCCTCTAAACTCTTATGGGCTGAAATTACGAGAAGATTTGCTTCCTCAGAGACAGCTAACCAAGCAAGAGTCTTCAATCACTTCCTCCACTCCGTCTTCCGCGAAAATGCTATCAAAAGCTTCATCAACAAAATGAGAAAAGCCATCACGAGAATGATGGACATTGGGATTGAGCTACCTAACAATATCTTGGCGTACTTGTTACTATTCAAGTTTCCACCTACATTGGAAAACCTCAAACAACAAATTATGCATATAGAGAAGAATCTGACGATGGACGTTGTTTTCAATCACCTCATCCAATACCACAACAAGAGAAAGGAACAGTCCAATCCAAATAAATCATCTACCGATGTCTCATTAGTCTTGACTAAGACGAGGAGCTACAAGGACAAGAAGAAAGCTAAGTTGAGATGCCGTGAAGGATATCACAATCCCAACGCTCCTCACGCGGAGAGTTCATGCTTTCATCTACATCCCGAAATTGCACCTGAGTGGTGGATCAAACAACAAAACGAGTGGAAAAACAAGATCAAGAAGAATCCGACGATCAACTACCACGCCTTGCTGACTCTATGGATCAATTCGGATAATAACCCTAATTTGCTCTTAGACTCCGGAGCTAACGTGCATATTTTTAATGATCTGAAGTTCTTCTCCTCCATAGAGCTACAAGAGGAGCATGAGGAAATCAAGACCAGAAAACTAGAAGCTAATCTCAAAATACAAGGGATTGGATTGGTCAAACTTGAATGGAACGATTCCGTGGTCACACTTGAAGATTGCGCCTACATACCCGACATAGTTGTCAACCTGATCAGCCCTGGACTACTCGCGAAGAAGGGATGTAACCTCACTCAAACCCAAAATACATTCAAGGTGACCAGAGAGGATTAAATTGTACTGAAGGGTTCGATAAGAGATAATCTCTTTGTCATTGAAAAACCACGCTCAACTGGTCAAAATAATGCAGTGAACTTCGCCAATCAAACCTCCCAACCATATACTCTATCCAAATTGCACAAGATGTATGGTCACGCGTCTGTCTCCACTCTCAAACCTCTCCTAAAAGACCGCTTCTCAAATGACAAACTCCAGGCCTTTCAATGTGACAACTGCATCAAGAGCAAAATTACTAGATCTCCCTTTTCAAACACCTCCACTCCCGCTAGTAAGCCCTTAGAACAAATCCATCTTGATTTAGTTGGTCCAATCACTCCTCAGTCAAAGGCCGGCCATCATTACTTGCTCAATCTGGTTGACAACTACACCGGCTACCTCGCATCTTTTCCTCTAGTTTCCAAAGACCAAACTTCTGAAACAATCATCAATCTTCTAGAAACAGAATATAAACTTTTGAATTACTACCCCACCAAGATCTACTCAGACAAAGGAACAGAATTCTGCAATTCTACGTTAAAAGACTTTGCAAAAAGGAAATTTATCAAACTCCGCACTTCCGAGCCGTATCATCCACAACACAACGGACGAGTTGAAAGAGCCAATAGGACAATCATCAAATCCTCCCGGTCCACTTTCTCCTCATCCCGACTTGCTAAGAACTATTGGCATGTAGTGACACGCAGCTGCTGTTTCATGTTAAATCAAATACCTCAAGAAGGTAACCAATTGTCTCCCTGGGAACTCATCTTGGGTAAGACTCTCCCAGCTAATTACTTACAACCCGTAGGTTCCTCAGTGATCTACCTTGCCAACCATCTTCAGAAAGGAAGAAAATTCGACAAAAAAGGTCTAGAAGGAGTCCTCATTGGATTCAACCCCATCTTCCATTCCTACTTGGTCCTAACCTCGCTTGGAACCGTCGTGGAAACCAAGCACGTCAAGTTCCTCAAGAATCAGCTCAACGACTTTCCTTTTTACAATCCACAAGGCTCTGACATCTTCTCTCAGCCTGATTTGAATGCCTACGGAACCGACTTCTCAACCAATGAAAAACAATATCTAATTAGAGAGTCTACCCCTGAACGCTCTGACTTGGACTCGGATCAAGAAGACATTCTCCCATCCTCTCCGGAATCTCCACCTCCTCCTCCACCTCCTGAACTCAAACAACCTTGTCATCAACCCAACCTTTGCCCGCAACACAAACTCCAAAAACCTCAAAGGTACGGCTTCCACCACTACTAAGAACCTCCATCTTATAAGACCGCCAGGAAATGTTCCGAGTGGCCTAGGTGGAAAACAGCCTCCAAAGAAGAACTCAAATCAATTGAAATACAAGAAGTTTGGGAAGAATATTACGGGGAACCAGACAACATACTAAACACGACTTGGGTATTCAAGGTTAAGGAAAACTGTCATGGAGAACCCGTCAAATATAAAGCGCGTCTGTGCGTGCAAGGATTCGATCAGGTTCAAGGTGTAGATTTTGAAGAGACTTGGGATCCAACGGGGAAACTTGGATCCCTTTGTCTTGCTTTGATCTAAGGCTTGAAAAATCAAATGACTTTCACTCAATTCGATGTAAAGGGAGCTTTTCTTCACGCTCCCTTGAATGAAATGGTGATAATCAGAACTCCCGAAGGATCAAATCGAAAATCTCCTTATCTCAAATTAAAAAAATTGCTCTATGGGCTACGTCAATTGCCTAAAAATTGGTACAACACACTTACCGCTTGGATCAAGTCCCAAGGATTCTGCAAATCCGTCAGCGACCCCTGTTTATATCTCAACTGTAAATCAGGGGAAGTCCTCTACTTCCACGTTGATGATCTAATTCTGGTAGGAAAGTCTGACTCATTCGCAGCCAATTTCTTAGAAAGATTCTCCAATTCTTCCTGTCATTCACCAAATACAATCCTTGGGATGCTAATGCAATTTGACGGAGACAGTATATTCCTGAGCCAACCAAAACATATCGAGAAGGGCCTTGAAGAACTGGGTCTCACTGAGTGCAAGAACATCAATACACCTCTCACTCAAAACTTTCACCTCGAACGGGCTTCAGATGAAGATCACATGCAGTTCTGCCAACTGAATATCAACTACCAATCTGCGACCAGATTGCTGAATCATTTGTCCCAATATACTTGCCCGGACATTTCCTTTGCTGTCTCCAGTCTTGCAAGATTCAATGCAAAGCCGGGCCTCAGTCACTGGAAGGAAGTACCGAAAGTATGGAAGTACCTCAAGACCACAAAGGACTTCAAATTGACTCTTAAGTACAACTCAAATAAGGAATCTATCTCAAGCTACAGTGATGAAATGTGGGGAGACGACCCAAATTCTTGCAAGTCCCAAACTGGATACATAGTCTTACACTATGGTAGTCCGGTCCTTTGGAACTCCTCAAGGCAACAAAACGTGACATATTCCTCCACTGAGTCTGAACTCAATGCCCTGCTTGATTGCTACCTCGAATTGAAGTGGATCACACATCTAGTTGAAGAAATACATGGCTCTAATTCCAACAAACCAACAATGTACATAGATAATAAAGGTTTAGATGATAAAATAAAGAAATTTGGGGACAAATCAACATTAAAACTAAAGGCCTGCGGGAAGATTTTTCTCTTGCCAAGTTCAACTTAAATCTTGTTCCCACCGCTGAAATGATAGCAGATCCTCTGACTAAAGCCACCTCCGTGGGGGCCCTTCATCTCCTTCAACAAATCATATTCCCCGATCAACCCAGTCACGCCTAAGTTGATTCCATCTTACCAGTCACGAGGGGTGTTGAGTATTCCCCAGGTGACTTCCACCTATCTTCTCCTACCGCGCCTCCGCGCAGAGTTCCTTACTATCTATCAGTATTTCTGACCGCGCCTCGGGGCGCAGATGCGCACTGAACCTACAACGGGGATCCCAATGCAACTTTCTTGTACATACTTGCACCAACGGCTGCAGTCTTGACCCTCTTCAATTCTCTTCTCCTTGACCTTACCTTTCTACGTATCTCCCGCCTTCCTTTCCCATCTATTCCTTTTCCTTTCTTCTCTCTCTTCCAATCTTCTCAACTGCCATCCTCCCTCCATCAAGTAAACGCCCAAACCAAATTCGCCAATCTCTGACCGGTAAGATGACGACTTCTACAACAAATTCTATAGAAGCCAATCTAACTCTACAATCCAAATAGTTCCTCTCCAGCGCCTCGAATTCCTTGTTTTCTATTTCTTCTTTCCTTCTCAATTGTCTCATCCATTGTCTACAGATCCCCTCTAAACTCCAAGCTGTCACCTTGAACAACATTCTTTGATCTACGCTGTAGGGCTCTTCATTTCTTTCTCCACGCTTTCTATCTCTCCTAAGATTCTGTCTGATATATTTCTTTCTGTCTATTCCTTATCTCTCAGCCCAAGCTGGTTATAGTTCTCAAGAAATATATCTCCAACTTATTAATCCTCCACCAATGGAAAAATCCTCCAAAAGCTCTCAATTGTTGTCGGAGTCATCCGATGAGAGCAAAGTCTTAAGCCAACTTGCTCCACCTGCCAGAGAACTGAGAGATAGATCCACTCTTCAGCCGCCTCAACGTTACGGCTTCCTCTCCAGAACAATCCCTCAAAACTACGCTGAGATGAAACGCTCCCCGGATTGCAAAAACTGGATCAATGGCATGAAGAAAGAACTTGACAGTATTGAAAAAATGAAAGTCTGGACCGGGTGCCACTCTCATCCAGAAGGAAAAAGAGCGCTATCTATAGTCTGGGTTTATCAACTCAAAACTGAACCTGATGGAGATGGACTCATCTTCAAAGCAAGATTGTGCGTACAGGGTTCTCGACAACTTGAATTCTTGGACTACGGCAAGACCTATGCTCCGACTGGTCAAATAACAACCCTTCAAACCATACTGGTCTACGCCTATCATCACGATCTTCCAGTAACTCAAATGGAGATTAAAGCTGCCTTCCTCCATGCAGAACTGGACGAGGACACTTACATCAAGTCTCCTCCCGGCTATGACACCCCTTTCTCCTATCTCAAGTTGAATAAAGCTCTGTATGGGCTGAAGCAGGCCCCAAAATCCTGGTTTGACACCCTAAAAAGCTGGGTACTCAGTCAAAACTTTGTTGTATCTTCATCTGATCCATGCCTTTTCATTAACAAACTTACTCAGGTCTACATATTCTGCTACGTCAACAATCTTGTGATCATTGGCAATTTGAGCAATTTCAGAAAAGATCTTCAATCCCGTTTCTCCATTTTGCATGAAGGACCTTTGTCAAAAATCCTTGGAAACTATATCGTCGACTCGCCATCTGGACCATGCCTTCATCAACCGGCTCATATCGATACTTCCCTGTTCGAATTGGGACTCACCAATTCAAAACCTATCAACACCCCAATTAATCCTAATGTCAATCTCAAATTGGCCTCTGACAAAGATGCCTCCAAATTTGCCGCCCTCAACATCAACTATTGTTCATCCACCGGCTTTCTCAACTTCATTGCCACGAGAACTAGACCCAACATCTCATACGCTGTTTCCTCCTTGTCTCGATTCAACGCCAAACCCAGTCTGACTCATTGGACCAAAGCCAAGCACTCCTGGCGCTACATCAAAACCACACGGGACCTGGGACTTTGCCTCAAAAAAAATTCCTTCAAGTTTGATCTTGAAATCTGGAGCGACTCAGATGGCGGTAATGAACCAACGTCAAGAAGGAGCCACACGGGTTACCTAGTACTGCTTTATGGCTGCGCAGTGTCGTGGCACAGTAAACTTCAGTCAATGGTTTCCCTCTCATCCACCAAGGGAGAACTCAAATCTCTCGTGCTTGCAACGCAAGAAAAGATCTGGATCACAAACTTATTGAAAGAGCTCAACCCCTTGATCTCTCTCACATACTGCTCTCACATCAACAACAAGGCTTTGAACGACCTCATCAACTTCGAGTCCCATCGCAACGCGCTCAAGCACGTAGACATCCAAGTAAAATGGCTTTGAGAGCAAAAGGCCTCAAAGGTTCTCGTCACCAACCTAGTGAACTCCGAGGAAATGCTGGAGGACGCCCTCACAAAACCAGCCACTAAGCCCTTTGTCAAAACCCTAGTAACTTCAATACTACAATCTCTCAACTGAACACAGCCGCGTGTTGAGGAATCTCCCATCCACCCACTGACGCCAACACAGCCGCGGGTTTGCCTTCACTTCCCTCTGGTGTCACATGACTGTCACGACATCTTGCTCAATCTCTCAATCCCTCATCCGCTCACTCCTTCTCGCAACCCCGCTCATTCCACACACCTCCTTCCAATCCACTCCCTTCACTCTCCTCACTTGCTCCCTTCCTCCCCTTACCAGCATTCCATCTTCCGCTTCCAAATCTCCATCCTTTACCCTTCCAACCGCTTCCAACCTCTTGTCAATACTGACTCCAATACAACCTGGCCTCCGATACGATATGAATACAATCATTGCCGTCACCCATCACCTCACAGCTTGGCCGATTCCTTTTGTTCCTGTTCACTTGTGAGATTGTCTCTCTTCCTAACCTTTTGATTGGTTACTCATCCTCGCTCTGCTGCCTCAGCTTGCTTGCTTCTTCCTTTCTCTCCATTCTCCTCTCATCTTGTCCTTTCATTCCTTGCTGTTGTCCTCGAAGTGAGATTGTCTCCTCCTGCTTCTCTCCTTGCTTCATTTATTTTTTGTGCTTGTTTGTTGAAATAATCTTCATCAGTCTGCTGGTCTAGGTAATACATTTCTAAGAACTCTTCAGTGGGTTGTTTGGGTCTTCATGGCCCTAGCTGCCTGCATATATTTCTGGGAAGTTTGGTGATGCCTTGTACTGCTTGTTTTTGGTTACACTTGGTCCATACTGCCTGAATATAATGCTGGGTAGTTTTGTGTTGCCTTGTAATGGGGTTTTTTTTTTCTACATGGGCCTGAATGCCTGCATATATTGCTTGGTAGTCCTTTTTTGACTTTTACTGGTATTTGATTGGTTAAAAATGGTCCAGACTCCCTGCATATATTTCTGGCTAGTTCTGTGGTGACTTGTAATGGTGATTGCTTGGTTACACATGGTCCAGACTGCCTGCATATATTTCCGGGTAGTTCTGTGGTGACTGTTACTGGTGGTTGTTTGGTACTACAAGGGCCTGCTTATGGTTCTGAGTATACAGGTGAGGTGATTGGTTGTATATTTGGTTGAGGTGTTGTGGTGAGATATTACTGATATGTTTTTTGGGGTTTGCAAGTTAACCCACATGGCCTTTGACTTTTTTGTGATACCTGGGTGTGATATGAGCTGTCAAAAATTGATTTTGGCTGTATCTTCTAAACTATGAGAGATAAAGGGTTAGTTTGGCTGGGTGTCTATGGGTTATTTGTGGTTTAGAGTCCATTCCTGAGGTTAATTTTATGATTGGGATTATATTTATTCTAAAAAATTGAGTCTGATGGCTGAAGATTAGTTGATCATGGTTTTGGATTTGAAGCATGAGTACCTAATTTTTTCAAAATAAGAAAAGGTTCCCAACCAACTCTCAAAAAAGCTATCTTGGAAGGTCTGTCAGTACTGATTTTCTTTTCAGATAGTCATACTCAATTCCCAGGATTAATGCCTTTTGGAATTCAGTTTCTATTAGGGTCAGAATAGTTACTATACTTATCCATAGGCTGTCTTGATCTTGATCAGGGGATTTTGGTTGATTTAAAGGGTATTTCTAGCTTGATTTTGTCAGAATGTAGGGTATAACCGCTTAAATCATGAACAGGAGTAAGCAACTGTAGGAATCTATAGAATTGTTAGTCACTTCATCCCCTTTCTTCAATCTTTCAATAATGTCTTGGAGAAACTTGTCAGCTTATTGATTTTAGGTCAGTTCACTCAGTTGTGCTTCAAGAACTTTTTCAAAGAGAGGTAAAAAAAGTTCAGAAGTTCCAAAATCATCAGGATTCTGTTCAGAGTAAACGTTCACCCATCTGGAAACATGTTGTCCCATCGTGACAAGATTCTGGGTGAATTAAATGAAGAAAACCCAAGGACTGAAAGTGAGTTGAAACAAGAAAGATTTCCATATAATAACCTTGTCTTCTGGTGAGAGCTTTGGAATACATGGAAATACTTTGAAGGAAAAAAGATCAGTTAGTAAATCAAAAAGCCTGTGATGCTTAAGATGTAAGCATCCTGAGATCAGTTTTGGTGAGGATGGTAGAACCTAAAAAGACAGTCAGTAAAATTCATTGGAGGAATTGGGTAAAGGTTAAGGTTTTTTCTACAAGAACATTGTCACCGGCGCACCTCAGGACTTCAGTTGTCCTCTTCAGCCATTTTCAACTTTTGTTCATCACTAAAGTTGCACAAAACCTCTTTCCTTCAACACTAATTTCATTACCCTTTCTTTTTATCCTCTTGTATCTGCTCTTAGGTAAGAGCTATTGTCTTAATCCATTGCCTGTTCTGTTCTATGGTAATTCATGCTTCTTATTAGTTTTTTACGAAATATTAATTCTACAGGTCAGCAGTTGAAAGGCAATTCAGAAAAACTCAAACTCAACCATCTCAATAAAACAGAATAAGAGCAGAGGCACTGTTGGGAATCAAAGACAATTTTCAACTGATTCCCCTCTTGCAGGGCTCCACCAACTTCCCCACCTGGAAAATGAGAATAAATTGCGTTCTGCAAGCCAGAAAGCTATGGGAGATCACAACTACCAAAATTCAGAACCCACCCAGTGCCAGGACCAAAGAGCAGCTCAGCAAAGGTACATGGATCATCATGTTGAGATTAAGCAACAGGGTGAACAATGGGATTTTAAAATCCGAGAAAAGCTCAAATTCTTCCAAGCTGTGGGCCAGAATCAACAATGAGGACCAACAGCTGACCCCACAGGAAATCAATCAATTCCTCAGGAGGTGGAATACAATAAATTCAATGGAACTTTTATCAAATTTTTGGATCAGGTGGAAAGCTGTTTGATGCAATTTGAAGCCAAAGGTTATGTCAAGTGCATACAGGCAAAATGAGCCACAATATTAGCTAGAATGTAGGATTGAAAAACCGGACTGAATACACCCCTTATTCCTGATCACACAGCCCAATCCTCTCATCATGTGCTCCTCATGAAAATCAAGGAATTTTACAAGGAAGAAAAAGACTCATGTGATAAAGCAAAAGCAGCAATAACATTCCATAGCTACAGAAAAAATAGAAATAAGCCACCCCCATTCTGTAAAAATGGCAAGAAAAATACAGAAATTACTCCCCACACCAAGGATCACTGTTGGGCCATCCATCCTGAGCTCAGACCTGTAAGGAATTGAACTGGAAAAAGAAACTATCACCAACTCTCTGGCCAGTACTTCACCAACGCAAGGAATGAAACTTTTAATGAAAAAACTAAAGAGAAATGTTTTACAAAGCCAGCCTTTGCTGCATTCACCACTAATACAACCTCCTCAAAGTCAATAATCCTTGACAGCAGAGAAAGTCACAATGTGTTGAAAAAAACAAGATATTTAATCAAAATGGTCCACTGCTGGAATCCAATTGGCATGAGAAAAGGGGAGGCTAAACTTCTTTCAAAAGGAAGATGCATGGTACAAAGAGCTCTAGCACCCAAAAGATATAATAAACTCCATGACTATCTTCTTCTTCCAGAAATAACCCACAAACTCATCTCCACTGGAAGAATCATTGACTACAAGGCATCCATATGGCACAGCAGAGGCACTTAAAAGATAAAATTCAAGAGAGGACCAACTATCCAGTTTGTAAAAAACAAAGGGATCTTTGAAATAAACCCTCAACAATCAACCATTGAAATTTCAAACAAAATGGTCACACCAGCCAACAAATCTCAACTCTGGCACAATAATTTGGGTTACTCTAGCTCCAAATTAATTGGAAAAGCACTTGGTGACAAGATTGAAAACATTTATTCATGCCCCACATGAATTAAAGGATAAATGACTTGCCTACCATTCCTAATCAACTTTGAAAAAGCTTCCTCCAAATTAGAAGCAGTGCATGCTGAAATATGTAGACCCATTCATCCATCCACCAATGGGGGCTCTAGGTACTCTCTCAGCTTGGTTGATCAGGCCATGGGATACATCTCAATCAACCTTGTAAATGAGAAAAATAAGTCTCTCAATTCAATTAAGAAGTCTAAAAACTTCTTTGAAAATCAAACCAGCAATTGAACTAAAAAATTTGTGAGCAATGGGGAAGGAGAGTTTTTCAATAACTCTATTAAACAATTCTGTACAGAAAGCGGGATTAAACACAAAATGTTCCCTCCTTCCACGCCCAAAAACAACAGTATTGTGGAGTGGGCCAACAGAAAAATATTAAAAATGGCCAATTGCCTCCTTCTGCAATCTAATCTAGCAAGCAAATGGTGGGGGTAGGCCGCCAAGACTGAAATTTAAACCAAAAAAGGCCTAAAATTTCTCACAAGATCCAAAAAAATAAGCCACAAGGCTTATGTTTGGAATTAAACCCAACATATTGTTTTTTTGCCCGTTTGGTTCCCAATCTTGGGACCCAATTCCTCCAGACCTCTGGAAGCAAAAATTCAACGCAGTGGCATGGGCAGGGGTGCTCCTGGCTTACTTGAATGAATTCAGTAGTTACCACATGATCAGGAGAAAAAATGGGAAAGTATTTGAGAATAGACATGTAAAGGTTGAGAAGTCATTGTTTCAGGCCACCAAAGCCATTAATACTAGCTAAAATCACTCTTATTCCTGCCTTACTGAGTTTGAAAGAATTTCTGACCTTACATTCTTTGAGGATTGTATCAACCTGGACATGCAGATCAACACTAATTACAAATAAAAAAATGAGCCATCCAGAAGCTCTGAACAGTTTTTAGACATTCCTCAAAACAACCTAATTGAGCCTCCTCCATGTGGAGAATAATTTTCAAGGTTCCTTGGCATCATCCTCTCATAAGCATCTCAATAAAAAAGAAGATATTCTTTGCTACTCACAAAGACCAAGGATTGGTGTGGCATTTTTCACTGGTGTTGTTGATCCTCACAACCACAAACAGGCCATGTTCCCAAAATTTCATAATGAAAGGGCTGAAACTGAAAAAGCTGAACTAAATAACATGAATTAACACTTGGTGTGGATAGAGAAAACTATTTGCAAGGAAAAACATCCCATTCCATCAAATTGGGCTTACTGCACAAAACTGGGATCAGAAAACCAATTTATCACGCAAAAGGTGTACATCTATGCACTAGGGTTCAGGCAGACACCCAGCCTCAACTTTGAAAATATTTACTTCCAACCAGAAATCCATTTTTTCTCCAATTCCACATCTTGCATGCTGTCAAATTCAAATTGAGGATGCATCAAATTAATTTAGGTAATACTTTTCTCAACTGAAAACTTCCTGAAAAATTCATCTTACTTCCACCTCCAGGGTACCTTGTTGGATCAGGCATTGTTTTTGAACTGAATCAAGCAATCTATGGCCTAAAGCAATCATCCCCAGTATGGTAAAATTGCCTCAAAACTTCCCTCAAAATGTTTGACTTCTTTTTGGAAATAATCAATCCATTTCTTTTATAGGCTGGGCTGAATCCACAATGAATCTTTTTGCATTTCATTGATTTTTTAGTAATTGGTAAAAATACAGTTGTTTTTAAGGAAAAAATATTTTGCAAGTTTTCCACCAATTATCTTGGCAATGCCTCATTCCTACTGGGCATGAACATCCAACAGAACAAGGAAAATGTAACAATCATGCAAAAAAACTATGTCAAAAGAAAGGTAGTTGAATTTCAGGTAGGCGGAATGGCTCCTTCATCCTGTTCAATTTACCAAAAAGTTCATCTCAATGTGGCCACCACCAATAAGCACCAAGAATTCCTCTCTTCAAAGATCAACTATTTTGCGCTTGTGGTTATGCTCAAATATTTGAGGGTCTTCACTTGCCCATACATTTGACTATGGAGAGGGATCATTTCCCTCATTGGAAGCCACATCATCTCCTGTCTCTTGGCGAGGAAAAACACAGTCTTGCTCTCCTCCACAGAAGTAGAATAAAAGTAACTTAGCAATGCATCCAAAGAGCCATCCAAGCTCCAAAAAATTAGGCAGGAGGTACTAAGGGATTTCTCTGATGAACCAATTGTAATTCATTTGAACAATAAGAGGGCAGAAGATCTAGCAATGTGCTACTCCAGTCAGAACAGCTTTTGGAGCAATAACATTGAAATCTGCCTTCACTAAATGAGGGAGGTTATCCAAGAAAAATCTTTTTCCCTCTGCATGATTCCAAAAGCAGTTAATATTTCCAACTTCCTCACCAAGCCAATTGAAAGGGTCATCATAGCCAGGGATATCAAGCTCATTGCCTCATCTGATGCTCACTTCAGCAAGGGGGTGTGTTGCAATGAGGCCATTGCAATTCAGAATAGCCCCATCACAGCCAACCTTTTTCAGGTCTTTAAGAGTGCACAGAACAGCAAGTACACCTGGTATCAAAAGCTTGCATGGTAAGATGTTCTTCCTACCATTCCTCATCTGAATCTCTTCCATGATCAAACATCTTTTCTAAAACAACTTACTTCACTGGTTTTTTATGCCTGATTACTCTCACTTTTCATTATAATGGCTTAGTCTGGCATACAATCCTCTAGGAAAAAGCTAAAATAATCATCTAACACATGGAAAGACTGTTCCAAATAATTAAACCCTACCATGCTAAAGAATCAACCATCACTGTTAATAAAAGGGAAAAAAAAGTGGTCCAATCTCAATCTGAATTCTATTCTTTTATTGTGATCCACTCCTTCAAATCCATGTATCTAAATATTCTTCCACTCAATCATAATTAATCAATCTATTAATTGGGATGCTTGTGTCCCTGAAACACCAATCTGAATATACCCTTGATCTTCTCTCACAGATGCTGAAACTATTGTAATCCTGCACAATTCCAGCTGCAACACATCTATATATTGAACCTTCAAAAACCTCAGTATTTTCACTCTATCCTTTTGATTTAACCAGCGCATCTCAGGACTTCAGTTGTCCTCTCCAGCCATTCTCAAATTTTTTTCAGCACTAACATTGCAGAACACGTCTTTCCTTCAAAACTGATTTCATTAACCTTTCTTTTTATCCTCTTGTATCTGCTCTTAGGTAAGAGCTATTATATGAAATCATCCCCTGTGTTTTTCTAAATTCATTCAATATAATTAATAGGTTGTTATGCAATAAAAATTTTCAAGTGGGAAAATTTGGCCAAGGTAGGAATTGTAGCAGCCAGGGGGCAGGTCTTCCAGGATTCAAACCCCGGAATTTCATAACCATTGAAGGGATGGTATCAAGCTTCCTTGTGATGGTAACTTCTAGCCCATTGAGGCCCTGGGGAATATATTTTGGACTTCCAAATTGTAAAAAATCTGTATTATGGAAACAAAGTAGATACAGGATATGTGATATAGGAACAAGATGGAAAGAAGAAAAATGATAATCACATAGAATCTTACAAGAATATCTACATTATTCCCACACAAAAACACATTTTTCCACCTTTTTAAACATATAAATATTCCATTAAACCTGCATAATCAATATAGCCTTGGCAGAAAATATTAGAATATTACCAGATTATTGCCCTGACATTTGGGAACTGATTTGAATTCAAAAATTTTTATAGGTAACAGAATGTGGGTTGATTGGAAAAAGTTGAAAAATAAAAACATTTTTTAATTTGAATTCATTTAGGGTTTTATTCAATTTCAATTCATTGATATATTAGTAATTCAAACAAAATATACATTTCAAATGCATCAGTTTCTGGGATGTATAGTATTTAAAATCTGATTGTATATACATAATTTCATCATGTTCAAAAAAAACCTGGCTGTGATTTCTATTTTTGAAAAATACCCTTGTTGAGTTTCTAAATATAATTCTTGAAAATGCTAAATATGACTGACTATATTGGCTGAAAGCTGAACCTTGAAGATAAATACAGAAATTTGAAATTACCTGACCTTAGAAAAATTAAATGGAAAATGTTTGAAACAAATCTTGAAAGGCAGACCATTTTTATCAGGACAAGAAACTAAGTGTATGTGAGGAATGGAAAACTGCCATCCTAATGAATCACAATTTGAAATAATGGAAACTATAAAATTACTTCCCAATATAAAAAAAATCAAGCAATTTCAATTGTAAAAACCAATATCATGGTTCACGTTCCTCAGGCTCATTATAGAGGCACCAAATTCCAGATTCAAGCTATGAGGAGGAAATATGGCAAGAAATGATGTGTTGGGAAACCATTCTTGAGATAGATTTTGAGTATCATCTTGAACAGATTCATGGCTGCAAAATTTCTTAATATTTTGGAAAATAACATGTTCCATTGGATAACCATTTCCAAGGTAGCAATGGTGAAAGGTTAGAAAAACATCCTTTATTCATCTATCCAAACCTTGATCTTCACTATGGCCATGAATTACCAGTTTTTCAGAAAGAAATTTGTTTTTCAAACCATCCATATTGTTCATACCATCTCCAAAATTGAGTAAGAAATTGTGATAATCAGGTGAAAAACTTCAAAATATCTGCAGAAAGAAGAATAAACCCAAATTTTATCAACAATTTGGGGAAACTTACCTTCTTTTAACCACAGGGAAAGTTTTCCTAAAGTCTCCACCAAGGACCATAACCTTTCCTCCAAAATGTAGATTGAAATCAATGATGTCTTGAAGTAGCCTTTTGACTACATTAAATTATTATTGGATCAAATATTTCCTTCTTTCTGTGATGCAAAAAAGAGATTATTTGCACATCTGATTGATTTGAAACAGGATTTTTTCTTCCCCAAGGATCCAGTTACAGTCCTTCCTCATTTCCTCAAATGATTCATCAAGTCTTGGAGTATCAGGAAAAGCTACTTCAACAATTGTTCCACAATTTTGAACATATCAATCTCAATATTCTATTTTTGAGAATGATTTGATATTTTTTTTCAGAATGAATTGAATTATCAACAAAGAAGTTGAAGGAAAAACCTTAGAGGAAATTTGGTTCTGCAGGCTGAAATAAAAAGTTAAAAAAGCATTCAAAACAAATTTATTAGCTGAAAGGGTTGAATATATTCCTCATATTCTTCCATTTTTTTTAAATTCTGATTTTCCTCAATTAGAACCTTAGTCAAGGCAGTCCCTCTGAAAGTTTTAAAAGGAATAGAAAATAAAATCACCTGTTTCCTGAAACAACTCAAAAAAACTGTTCATTGAATCCACAAAAAAATAGAACTGCCTAACCCATAGATTATTTTCATGGTGCCAAATATAGGATGATTTTGATATCTCAATTTTTTTGTATTGGTCAAAAAAATATTGTTGGAACAGAAAAACAATACGGTATATAACTGAATAATCAGGAGGAAAAAATGATAGAAAATTTGAATAATTATGCATGGAAGTGAACATATTCTTTCTTGGTTTTACTTCCAATTCTGGAAAACAACCAAATTTACCCTAAGGATGAAAAAAAATAGTTCAGAGGGTCATAAAATTTGCCCAGTCAACTACTACTTGTCAAGCAGCCATCTGATTTCCCAATTGTGGCATCTGTATTAGTTAATTGAAAAAGGATCATTAACTGTGTGTAATTAAAATCCATCAGAAAAAAAATAAATTTCATCATCAGAAAAACAAAAGGAAGTAACATACCTTCCAGCCATATTGCAGATATTTGGTCTCCTGTTGGTAGTTTGCTCAATCTTTTATTTATATTTTGTAAATATGTATCAGCAAGACTAATGGATTGATATAGAAAAACGTGAGGAGAAACTTGTCTCCTATAATAGTGATGGGTATCATAGATAAGGAATTTGCAATGTGACTGGTGTAGAAAATTTGGAAACAAAAAGTAATTGGAGGAAAACCTTATCCTATGTGATGAATTTGAGAAAAAACACTTTTTTCTACACATTTTAAAAGCCTTATAAAATTTATAAGTGAAAAAAAGTGAAGTGTTCTAATTTCTGGGTTGAGGGGGAAGTACATGAAATAAGAGCGAGACAGAAGGGGGTTGGTATAAATGTTCAATTTTAAAAAAAAGCTTGAAACTGTTAGAATTTGAGTTTGTATATGTGTGACTTCCACTGGAGTTCAAATTATGATTGATTGGATTGATTTGATTTATATTATTGTTGTTATTGAATTATTAAACTAATGGTTAAAATATAACTAGGCTTTGTTCTCAGTAGTGATTGTCAGACTGTCCAAGCATAACATTTCACTTACCATGTCACTTAAACTTCTTATGTTAATTTTGCCTTATTCATTTTGTACTCAACCACTTGTTGGCCAATCATGTATTTAGTCTATATAAACCATGGTGCTCTCAAGTGTAATTGATCATCTATTCATTTAACACATCAAACGGAGTGTCCTTTTCCTCCTGAGCTCAGGTCTGTTACGCTTGACATTACAAGCCACTTTCACTCATTCTTTAATCCTTTCATCTCATTAGAGCTCAAGCTCTTCTTATTTCTTACAGAAACAAGTAAGGAATTAGTTTTCATTGATTGTGATTTCAATGGACTCTGCTAAAGTCCTTGTTACATGTTTTGTCTTTGTTAAGGGTCAGTGAGTGACCCTACCTAACTTTGGGTGGAGAATCCATTCCTGCAATAATATTTATGGATTTCCTACTCCTTCTTAAGTTAATTTTAATTTTAATATCCTTATTTTTATGTTATTTTTGTTACTTTTGCAGCTTCCTCTGCAATAGTAGAAAGCTGACAGTATGTCTCTGGTTCCTGAGTAGCACTGTTTTTAAGATGGAGGTGCAAATAAAGCATTGACCATTTGTTCTTTGGATAATTTGCCAGAGTATTATGTTTTCTTGGTTTGCATTTTGCAGAGAAGTATGTGTAAAGGGATGAGGCTTGATGAGTGTATTGAGAAGAGGAGTTTTTAATTTTTTGTTTGTTCATGTGAATTCAAAGGTGATCCAAGACTGCGTTGGGATTGATTTCAGATTTTACATTGGAGTGGGTAATCTGCTCTTTGATATTTCATAACAAGTTCAGAATTTATTGAGCATCATGTATGTCAGAATGTTGATGGGAAGAAGAATTACTATTTTGTGTAGTTTGTTAAATCAATTTTTATTTCCAGGATGAATCCTTGGATTTTATTTTTTTCAAACAAATTCAATGTAAATTGCCTTTACAAATGATCTTGATTAGATGGCTGAAAGGAAACAAAATGCTTGTGAATTGCATTCCAGATTGGCTTGGCACTCTCTTCATTCATGGAAATAATAATTGTTTTGTGCACAGAGGGAGATAGATTTGAGATTAAAATTGAAGTAAGAATAGAATTGTTGGTGGCTGTGAGTTCATTGGTATTGGATCCAATGGTGTCTTTGAGTTGGGCTAAGTTTAGAAGTAAGTTTATCCTGGTTTTCCATATGGTAAATTTGTTGTCAGTTAGGACGGGAATGGCTTCCAAATTTGTCTTGAGAATGGTAGGATTGATTTTTTCCATAATGATACAAGACAGATCTGGTTTTTGAAAATGCGCAATTGACTAGCGCTTTCAACTGTTAATTTTGATAGAATTAAGACTCTTGAGTTTATTTCTAGAAGAGTGCAAAAAGACTAATATCAAAAAGTACATGATTCTATTTATGTTTTAAAGCACCAAAAAGCATCAAAATAACATATAGACAAGATGTTCCTACCCCAGATGGTTAGACTTTCAAGATGGAGAAGATACTGAAAATGGATGCCTTAAGAACCTGGGATCATGGAGAGATGGAAGAAGGCTATTTGAGAGAATTCATGACAGTGCCAATGATAGACCTTTCTGACCTGTTCTTCCTCAAAAAATGAACGCACACAGCCAGCGGAAGTTATTGAGGAATGACACAATGATGAAGATTGATCAGGATGAAGAGCTTTTTATTTGAGTTGAAGAGGTGCAGTGACCTAAGAGTATTGAACGCAACAAGGAGGATTGAAAAGGATGAAGAGTTGCGCAAATCAAGTTGTTGGAGTGGGAGACTTTTAATATGGGTAAGAAAAAATGGGAAAGAAGAGATGAAGTGGGAAGTGAAGGAACAGAGTAGGAGGGCAGAACCAGAGACAGGACAAAGGAAGGAAGGAAAAGAAGCGGGGAGGCATCACTTGAGAATTGGAGTGTTTACAGGGAGATTCCTGAGTGACATGCAGACTGAGAAATGATGTTTCAACATGTAAATACATTACACAAAACTGATATATACAAACAGAGATTTTGGAAAGTATAAAAAATAAAATCTATCTACACGCATGAGTTTTTGTGTGAAGTTTTTTTTGAGAAAAAAGGAATAGAAAGAAAAAGCCAACAGAGACAAAAAATCTGACTGAAAAAGAAGTGGCTGAAAAAAATGGAATGAACTGGCATAAAAAACAAAGTAAATTAATGAATCCCAATTCAACAAACTCAAAGCCAGGTGAGGTGTATCAAGTTTTACAATCTTTTTATATTTATGCATCATAGTCACCTAAAAATTAACTGTGAACAAAAATTGATTTTCCCTGGGGGAAAGATGGGGGGCTGGTTACTCTTTTTTTCAGGCATGTGGTGCATCAGGGAGGGGTTGAGGCTCAGGGGATGCACAGGTGCGCCCCCCCAATGGCTGCTCAGCTTTCTGGGGATTTTTTTGTTGCTTGCTTTTTTATTCAAGCATGGAGTGAATCTAGGGAGCCGCTGAGGCTCAGCGGCTGCATGGGTGTGCCTCCCAATGGCTGCACAGCTTGCTGATCATTTTGTTTAAGGCAAGGGAGGCAGAGGTTTTGACTTGTGATACTACCCTGCTCAGAATAGCTTGCTCATCAGAAAATCCATACTTCCAACTGTTTTTTAGTGATTATTCTTTTACTTTGGGCATTTCAATTTTTTTTCATGGGTGGTACAATCTTCAATACTACAATTTTTATCAGAACTGTGCTCAGCTCAGGAAATATGCTTGGAATTCTCTTTTTTTCTTTTGCTTTTATCAAACTTTTTCTACCTCTTAACTGTTTTTTAGTGATTATCCCAATACATTGTTTATTTCAATTTTTTTATGGGTTTTGCAATATTTGATACTATGATTCTTCTCAGAACTGTTCTCAGAACAAAAAATATGCTTGGAATTCTCTGTTTTTCTTTTTCTTCTATATCTTTCAATCTGGTTATTGATCATCTATTTTCTCTGTTTATAGTTTCCCTTGTTGATTCTTTGGGTGTGATTGATATTAGGGGTGGTTATTTTGCATACAAATTTGCTACTAGGTATTCTGGGTTACTTGTATTTCATTTTGATTCCATATTTTAATTTTTTCCCAAATGTTTTGCTTCTTATTTGCACTTTCATCTGCTCAGCCTTCATTTGCAATACCCACTTCTTCTTTTTATTTCATCTTTTCTTGCATCCTCAGGTAGGAAAAATTCATAACAGGTCATTTTCAAGACCTTCAATACTTGTGTTTGGTACATTTATTTATGGTGTAATTCAAAGAAACCATGTATTTACAGTTCAAAGAAACCAAAAATCCCTACACAATATTTTAATTGAGAGAAAAACCATGTGCTTTGCACAAATACTGTAAAACTTTATTAAAATTTGATTTCAAGACCTTGAACCCTGTTTGGTACATTTATTTACAATTTAATTCAAAGAAACCATGTATTTACACAGGTGTTGTTCAAAGAAACCAACAATTCATACCCAAAAAATTTTTAATCAAGAGCAAAAAAATCTTCTATGTACAAATACAGTATATAAATTCTCAGTGTTGATAGTCTAGCATGAATTCATTTCATGATTAATTACAAGACTTTGTGTCTTCAGCGGCTTTAGAAGAAGGCGGCAGAGGTCCCAGCACACGAGTGATGGGATACTTTTCTACTTTCAGCTGTTGGGTAAGATCCGTTTTGTCAATCAGATGATTATCTTTCCTTGGTTTCTGCGCTGGCTCTTGTATACAAGGTTTTGGAGAGACATGCGGTAAAGTGGATTTCTTAGTACCTTTGTCTGTGCAAGAATCTTTGCTAGGAGTAGAAATGGCTGATTTCGGAACTAAGGATGGTGGAATTTTCATTGGTTATGAGCTCAGGCAATTGTCATCTGTTGAAAAATAGTATCTGTAGCTGCTTGGGAAACATTCGTGGCGTTGATTGTTACTACAACGGTACCAAGAGTTGCAGGTGAATGTTGATCAGTGGTTACAATATTTGAATCCCAACAAACAACCGTTGGTTCAGAAATGAGAACTGCAGAAGAGTGGGGCTGGATGGATTTGCCAGTTAGATCATGTGTGGTTGAACAGCCGGTGGCATTATCTGCAGGATTAATCTTGACCTTTGAAGTTGGGGAAGTCAGAGGTTCAGGCGTTGGAGCCCTGGTTAAAGTCCGACTAGTAGTAAACTTGAATGTGGGAATGTTGTTAGCTTTCTTGGAAGTCAGTTGGACATGGGCCCAATGGGACTTTGGAGAGGGTTGGGGCAAAGATTTACTTTTGGATGACGTTAGACAAGGATCAATGGAATTTTGATCTAAAAAGTCTGCCAAGATTTGAGGGGCAGAATTCAAGAGATTGTTAGCTGATCCGCAGAATGTTTCAGCAACGTTCTCTTGATCTGCAATGTTAGAAAAGGGGACTTTTTTGTTGGACGCATTTTCCTTCCTACCAATAGAAAGAATTGGTTGAACAAGGTGCAGATTGGATATTGCGCTGCATAGCTCATCCTTTGCCAAATCTTCAGAGGCCAGTTGGGTGGGCGAGGGGGGGTGGGGAGAAAACTTTGGAATTATATACTTCTGTTTTGATGGACTTACTTGAAGAGCGGTAAGAGGCTTGAAAAGCATCTGTCAAAGGCTGCGACAAGAAAGATTTATCCATCCAAGGAAGATCTCCGTGGCTTGCAAATGTCTTTGGAATTGAGAAGGAAAACGTGGGGTTTCTTGGTGGGTTACGTTGTTCAGAAAGCATGCTAACAGATTCGCTTGAAGGGTTTTGGAGGACAAGGCTTTGATTGGATTGAGGAGTGAGCTCTGAAATTTGATCCTGTGGGTTGTTAGGTTTGGGAGGCGGTGGGGGATTTGGGTTCAACGTGCTACCAAAGGGGCCAAATTGAGAATTGCTACCAAAGCTAGTGCGTTTTGGAGGCGGTAGCACATTTCTTTCACAGGCATTTCCGGAGGAGCCAACCAAAGAATTTAAACCAGTAGTAGCCAAGGGTGACTTGTGGTTCAAGACGTTACTGGCTGATTTTTTTTGAGCAGCTGTAGGGGGCACACTAGGAGTTGAGATGATTAATGGGGAAGGCGCATGGCAATTTGAGCCGGTGGCCATGTTGAAAGTTTGTGATGAATGGCCCGGTTGACTGTCTCCTGATATGGGTTTTGCAGAGTTGTTCAAACCAGAATCCATCATAAATGGGTTATTGTGAGTGGGCTGAAAAAGCTCTGAGTCCGTGGTTGTTGGTAAGGAGACACCTGGTACCTGGCCTGTATTTAAATGATGGTGATTGAGCAAAAATGTCCACAGATAAACAATTTCCTTTCCAAACTTACCACAGTGGGTCTGGGGTTGGGAATCTAAGGGGTTGTGAAAGGGTTGAAATGCCTTTGATTGGGCATATGAAGTGGTGCCAAATTGAGCAATCAAGGCCTTTTTTTTTGAAGTTGGTTCCTTTTGACAAGCAATCTGGGAGGTGCCCGGCTGGTTTGGATATCTTGCGGCCTGAGATCCAGGAAATCCCAAAGCAAATGAGGGCTCAGATTGTGCGGGGACTTGTGGCCAAAACTGCGAATAGTCAAATGGCTTTGGGGGGCCTGGGGCTTGATTTTTCAAGGTAGTGTTGCAAAGATAGTTGACTGGTTGGTATGGAGAGACTGTAGCGTGAAAGGAGGGCTGCTTCTCATAGGTTCCAGGATGCCAGTAGGACTGGGAGGTTGGAGGATCCTATGCATTGTTTATGGTACAAGTTAGGGGAGTTCATGTTGAGATTTAAAAACGTAACTCACTTATTTGGTAAAGCGCTCAGCTGCTTGGGATCCATCAAGGTTTGTAGGGGCCCCTGGTAAATAATTTGAATACAATGGTGTCCGCCTCTCTGGTGGGAGGTGCTCTGAATACTACACCTGCAAATTCAATGTAGATTTTGAATGATAGGTGGAAGCTGGGGCCCCTTGGGTTGCAAACCCCCCAAGCGGGTGATTCACTCCGGAGTGTGGTGAATGGTCGGAATGTGGATGGGCACTACTTGCTTGTGAATGAAAAGAATCATGTGGTGAATATGGCAATGGGGGTTGATTTGTTGGGTACAACGTTGTTGAGAAATGTTGCAAAGTCCCAAATACTGGCAGGTGCGCTGAATACAGCGGCTGGGATTTTGGCGCATAATCAAATTTTGGTTGCAGGGTGGCTTGTACTTGTGGCTGATTCTTGGAAGATGGTGCATATGTTCCGGCGTAAGATGGGGCTTGAGGCATTGACAAGGGGTTACATTTTTGATAGGCGGGTGCAATGTTGGGCTGGCCCGTGCGGCAAACAGTGTGGAAATTCACGTTTGACTGCTGGGTGAAGGCTGCAGGAATATAAGAAGATGAGGGCTGCGGAATCTGGTACCAAGCGTGGGAAGGACCAAGGTGATATTGAGCCTCTGTCTGAGCTGCGCAGAAAGGAATGGTAGCAGGGGTGAAGCGCTGTTGAGGATGCAATGGTAGATATGATCAGTGAAAGCAGCTAGCCAAGAGGGAAGGAAAAGCTGCAACCCACACTGTCCAAATATTCATCCTCACATTGATGACCGATGCCAGCAGGGGCAAATATATGGTCCCCATACGCGGTGTGATGATATTTCCTATGACTATGACAATGAGGCGTCGGAGGGACAGTTAGTTCTGGTTGTTTGTTCTGGTCAGACTGGTCATACAAGTATTTGGATAGCTTTGAGCGTTTGTTGGACTCGGACATATTACATCCTTCTTCTGCGTGGCCTAAGCCATCAACATCAAATACTTGGTCAGCAGGCAGTGTATTTGTATGCTGGAAATAACAAAATGGAGGTCAGATCAATTGGGGAACATCATTGCTATCCATCGCTTCTACTGACCAATTGGTGCGGGAGAGGCGTATCAAATGATGGTGAATGCTTCACTTGGAAACCATTGCCATAGCCGTGAGCAAGCTTATAATGAGAATCACCTTCTGAGCTTTCTGAGCTAGAGAAAAGGTCAATTGGAATTGACTTTTTCATCTACATCAGAGGGAAAAGAAAGTCAACCTGAGGCAGCTGCGAAAAAAAATTGTGCATAGCTTACAGCGGACCTCAACATAATATTATCTGATGCATTGAGTGAAATAAATTTTTTTTGGGTTGGTTTTTGACGCCAAGGAGAAAATGGTGGTATTGGTTGGGAGGCTGAATGACTGCCGCGTTGGTGTGTTGTTGAATGTTGATGCAAATTTTTTTCATCCATTGCATTTTGATAGTAATCTGGGTCATTGTAATTATTGCTAGCCAATGCCGCGGTGCGCCTTACCAGGTCCCGGTCCTTAGTCTTGTGGTAGATATTTTCATAAAAATTGGCAACTGAGGGTGTGACATGTCTCTTGTGGCTTGCTACATAAGTTTTGGTGGGCTCAGAGGAGGCTTCTGATATCTCAGTAAGTATGCTTTCCCCGCTATCAGCTGAACTATTATCTTTATTTTTGAAAGTTGATATGGATACTGAATTGGAGCTCAAAGCATCAAGCTTTGAGTATCTTCCCACTTGCAAAGGAGCAAACAAGACTTGCCATGCAGCGGCCGTAGTTACAGGAAGTTGAGTGCGTTGCTTCTTGTGTCTGGCAGAGCCTCGGCTAGTAGAGTGGGCTCTGTTCCGTTTAACCTGAGAATCTGTTTCACCTTTGGGAGACCTTTGTTGCGGAGGAGGGGCTTGTTGGGGGTAAGGAGGAGAGCGGGTTAATTTTTTTTAGTGATTGGCTTGCAGTTGGGGCTTGGCGGGGTGAAACAGGGGGCATTTTTTTTTGGGATATTTTCCGCTGAAGCTCTTAGTGGTGAACAACCTTGAGGATGGGAGGATGTTGATGGTGATTGGGCCCGTGGATTTGAGGAATTGGACGGTGATCAACCTCAAGGAGCTTGGTTTGGAGAGGAAGCAGGTAATTTTCTGGAAATATCCAAGTTTGAGGTGCTTGATGGTGATTGAGCTTGAGATGATACTGGATCAGTAGGGACTTTCTGAGATGAGGTTGTTGAGGATTGAGAAGTAGCCTTGAGTTGGGCAACGTAATCTTTGGCAATGTGGCATATTTTGGAGACTGGATTTTTTGGGTTGATCACAGGGTGAGGGTCAACACGGTAAATGAAATCAAGAAGCTGAGATTTATAGACCCCTGATCTGTAGGGATCAAACTCAATGTCGGCATCTGATCTTGTGGACCTACTCATGACAGCTAACCAATCAAATTGGATTCTGGGCAGGTTGATAGTTTGAAAACGTAACAATCTTGATAGTAGGCAAGCTTGTTGGAAAAATTGATCTAGAAAACAACAGAGGTGGGGGGAAGAAGCATCCACCACAAACCAAGAGCTTGCAGAATTTTGGAGGCATTTTGACTCGGGTGCCCACCAGGGCCGGCAAAAGACATCCATGAAGGCCTGAGAAGAATTTGGTGGCAAATCGCACAAGTGGTTGGAAAGTATCAAAGGAGCTGGTTCAGTTAGGGCCACCCAAAGGCACAAAGAAATAAGTTTGTCCAAATATGATCGCCTTTGCAAACCGCATTGAACACAATTTTGAAGGTATCTCCCGGTGATTGGTCCATCAGTACCATCATGAAAATACCATGCGTTCATGCAAATACCATGATGCGTTCATGGAAATACCATACGTTCATGAAAATACTTATGGCATAAGTACTCTTGGTGGTGTCAACATACACATAGTGGTTTTGGGAGCTATCTGGCCATATTCATATATAAAAGAGTAGATAATTTTCATGAACACACCAACCAAACTGTGTGTGATGAAGTCTGGAAATTCAACCAGACAGCCTGGCCAACCTGAAAATAATCATGAATAATGACACAACCAGATGTGATCATTGTGTGGGTTGCGGCGGGAAAGCTTCAGGTATACTGTCCCTATACTTGTCTGTTTTTGTGTTTCATTGATTTAACGGACAACTGTACTGTATGAAGTCCTGAAATTCAACCAGACAGCCTGGCCAACCTGACAATAATCATAATGTCACAACCAGATATGATCATGGTGTGGGTTGCCACGGGCAAGGTTCAGGTATACTCTACTCAAGGTTTGTTTGTGCTTTTTGTTGATTTAACAAACCAACACAATTTTACCTACAACAAACCTTGCACCTCTCTTCCACACTGCCACCTGCAGAAATTTGTGACTGGTTCTTTCTGTCTGAGTTTGCCACCGTCCTTTCAAAACATTTCCTCCCTTCCTCTAAAATTCCTGGGGACTCAAATCCTTTATGATTTTTTATTTGGCAGCCTACCAATGAAGCGCAACAAACCTTTATACCGGTGGAAGGCAAAGAAAGTTGTCCTTTGGTGGTACTTGGTTGATTTTTTGGCCTTCATGGCTTCCTGGTCTAAGTAGGTGGAACTTCCTGGTTTTTAAGAGCTTGGCACACTTTTTCAGATTGTAATTAGTTCCATAACTATTTTTTTCTTAGTGCATCCACTCCGTCATCAAAAAACCCACCTCATTTTACTCATATATCATTTTTTCTTCTACCACGCCCTGTTCAATGCTACCTCATGAAGCGCTGCAAAAGCACCCATGATGAAAAGATCTGGGAAGGCAAGTTAATTTTGATTACATTTTGCTATAATGTTGCCCGACGTTAATGATTTTAGCTGCGTCAATTTTTGATTATAGATCCCACCCAGCTCAACATTCCCAATCTTCAAAAAGCCTTAACAACCTATGCAGTCCTTTATGATAAAACCAAGAGCCCCAGAGTGTTATTCTGGCGTTACGTCAAGCTTGCTCAAATCAAATCCCCCAAATCTATTGAATTCTGGACCAACCATCAATTATCAAGTGATCCACTTCCAGGTTGGTCAACAAGTTAGAATTTTTCATAAGGAACCAATTTGGCTCATACATGGCCTTGCCATCACGGTTCTTTTGTGTAGGTGCCAATAGTCTTGGTGTCACCCAGCTCAAAATCCTTCTTGCTCTCCACAAAGTGGACTTTCCCTTGTATGCTTGCCAAGGTCACTTGGAAAAACTCTACCAATCTCTTTGCGCTAAGAATGTCAATCAGATCCCGCCCACCCCCAAAGTTGTAGTCAAAGTGCCTCCCACTCATCATCATTGCAAGAGAAAAAAACCAAACCAACAAGGAGAAAGGCGTTCGACTCATGAATCAACCACTCAAAAGCTTCCTTTACAATTGCCCCACCCGGTAGAAAATTTGGCCAGCAGTACAGAGGCCTGGAACCCTTTGCCAAGTGCTGCGGGAAAGAGTGCGCCCCAACCTTCAAACGTAAAAGGAGGGAAGTTCACACCTTATGATTGAAAATCCCAACCGCCACTGGGAGCCAACACCATCAAGCGCAAAGTGGTTGATTCATTGAGGAATTGTTGATCACCAAGATTGAAAAAATCCAATGGGAATAAACATTTTGAGGCCAAGACAAACAATTCAGAAGCACAAAATGCTTTATTTCCCGATTTCCCCAGTAGCAAGGCCGACGCCCAATCAAATGTCCCGTCTCAAGATTTCCCCAATCACAAGGCCTTTTCCACCTGCAAAAATTTGGCCCAATCTAATGTTTCCTCTCAAGATAGCAAGGTTGCTTCTCCTACCTCAAGTGCCCCCCCCCTCACAAGATTTCCTCAATAGCAAGGCGGCGTCTCCTTGAAAATTTTACGCTCCGGTAAACACAATCAACAGCTCAGAGGTTTGATCCAATAACCCCTCTCAAGAAATCACCAACACAAGCCGCTTAGAAGTTCAATCAATTCCCCTATCTGACAGTTTCCAAGATAGCAAGGCTACTTCTTGCGAAGCCCATGCCTTGGTCAATACAAACAACTCAGAAGTTGAAGCCAATCCCCCCTGTCAAGGTATTCCCAATAGCAACGCGTCTTCCCCCGGGAAAATTCTTTTCCGACAGAAGCAAAGGGCTTAGAATTCCAATCCGCTTCACAATCCCAAGAATATCCCAATAGCACTCCTTTGCGATCCCAAGAAGATGCCAATAGCAATGCAGCCTCTCCTGGCGTTCCTTCCCCATCCCAAGAAGATTCTGATAGCAAGGCGGCCTCTCCTGCCGTCCCTACTCAATTCCAAGAAGATGCCAATAGCAAGGCGGCCACTCCTGGCATTCCTTCCCAATCCCAAGAAGACGCCAATAGCGGGGCGGCCTCTCCTGGCGTTCCTTCCCAATCCCAAGAAGATTCTGATAGCAAGGCGGCCTCTCCTGCCGTCCCTACTCAATTCCAAGAAGATGCCAATAGAAAGGTGGCCTCTCCTGGCATTCCTTCCCAATCCCAAGAAGACGCCAATAGCGGGGAGGCCTCTCCTGGCGTTCCTTCCCAATCCCAAGAAGATTCTGATAGCAAGGCTGCCTCTCCTGCAATCCCTACTTGATTCCAAGAAGATGCGGATAGCAAGGCGGCCTCTCCTGGCATTCCTTCCCAATCCCAAGAAGACGTGATAGCAAGGCGGCCTCTCCTGGCGTTCCTTCCCAATCCCAAGAAGATTCTGATAGCAAGGCGGCCTCTCCTGCCGTCCCTACTCAATTCAAAGAAGATGCCAATAGAAAGGCTGCCTCTCCTGGAATTCCTTCCCAATCCCAAGAAGACGCCGATAGCAGGGCAGCCTCTCCTGGCGTTCTGGACAACACAAATAGCTCAGAAATCCAACTTATTTCTTGATCTCAGGACTACCCTGATAGTGAGTGCGTGTCTTCTTGCAGGACCTCTACTACAGAGGATACAAGAAGAAAATTAAGAAAGGATGCTATTGGAGGATTGTTTTCCAATCCTCTGCACCAATCACTGCGACTAAGAACATCCGGTGACAATCAAACGTGTTCAACTGCGCAATTATCCCCCCAACGGATTACTAAGCGCAACCTGGAAGATCCTAATAAGTGGACCGGTAAGATTTGTTTGCCTTAACTAAGAGAATGGCTGTATTTGACTAATTCTTTTTCTCCAAAGACCCCTCCACCATCTCCCAGTCTGAGATTGAAAAATGTCTGAATGATCACAATGTTGTTTACAGCCATGCAAATTGCACAGCAAGATTGATTGCTCTATAAAACACATTACGCTCAAGACTCTTTGATACTGCTGATGTAGAGCCACCCTTGAAACGCCATCAACCAGGCAGAAGTAACCCCCCCCTCCACTAAGCGCCCGCGCAGAAAAAATCAATTGAGAGTTCCCAGAGCAGCCAATTTTCAAGCAGACCATGAAGGCTTTGTTTTTCGCCCCTCAAGATCCTCCAGCATTCCCCCATCTCTCCAGCTGCGTCTTTACCAAGCCAGATGTCATCATCTAACTTGATACCATCTACCGCTTTGACCCATGAAACGTTGATCAATACGCAATAGATCAAGCAAAAGTCAAACTTTCCCACCGGTGGCTCTAGGCAAAAGCATCTTAAAAAGAACGGCAACAATGAAACCCAAATCCCCAGAGCAAGACAAGGAAGGCCCAACCCAAGAAATCGTTGTTCCAATTGGGCCAGGAATCATACCCACTCGCCCAGTAATTCCTGCGCAGAGAGTTCTTCCATTTATGACCTTGGCAGCCGTGATAGTGATGCAAACAATGTAGCTAGTGAAAATCCCCCTCCCTCAAGTTATGAACCCAAGAGTCATGCCGGCGATACAACTTATGCAACTCAAGCAGAAACAGGGTTCTCCAGTTATGAAGGCAGCAATTATGGTACCAATGCCACTTCTGTGCCGGTGGGTTCTTCTAACATTGCTCCAATCTGTCCAGCCCCTTCTCTTCCAAGCCAGGTGTTGTCATCCAACTTTGCACCATCTTTGGCTTTGATTTCCAACACATAAATAGGTTCAAAATCAACTTGGCAAAAGCAAAACAGAATGGCCAATAGCTCTAGGCAAAAGCGCCGTAAGAATAATGCCAACCCAGAGCACAATCCTGCAGGGCCAGACAAGCGGGGGTGCATGCAAGATATGATTGATCATCAAGTGTCAGACTTCATACCCACTCACCCAATAGTTTCCGTGCAGCAACTGCTCCCCCTTATGCCATCAATGGTTCTGACGGAAATTCAAGCTATGTTGCTTTGGCAAATTCCCACCCCTCAAGTTCTGGTGTCAAAAGTCATGGCGGCGGTAGAAGATTTGTCCCTTCCAATTATGGCAGAGATCCAAGTTATGTAGCACAAGCTGAATCTGATCACTTAAGTTTTGATGGCCAAAGCCATGGCAGGACCGCCACTCCTTTCAGCACTTCAAGGGAAAAAGGAAAAAGACGCGCTGATTGTTCTCCAAGCCCACCAAGTTCAAAACCAACTCGGCGCTCATCACCACAGTCACAGCATCCTTTCAGACGTCATCAGGCAAGAAGGAGGCATGTCCAACAACAAAATAGAAATAGGCAAAAAAGTTATGTTGTTTGCCCGTCCTATCATGAACATCCCCAACCTTCGCATCCAGATCTACACTGCACAAGAGGCACCCATCCTGTGCAGCACTCAGTCAAAACTCCAATATCCCCAAGGAATTTAATGATGGCTTGCAACCAAAAAAAAAACCAGCCCAAATTTTCTTCTCCAAGCCCTGAAACACCACGACGTCAATTGCAAAGGACTGGGGAAAACAATTCTAGCTCTCAATCTCTGCAGTTTTCACGCTGGGCAAAATATAGACACAGAGAGAAGAGAGTTCCAACCAACAGTCTAAATATACCCTCCTTCTATGATGACGTAATAGTCAAACCGGGGATGGCTGCTGATATCAGAGAGCAACCTGTGAGTACGCAAATTTTTTCAAGAAATGTTGAGGGGTGGAGGAATTTGGTCACCCCAACCAACAGGTTTATCACCCCTCCCGGGCGCTAAAGACAACACCAGCATCACTGCTGTGGTCATCCCCATGACACCTATTGATCTGCCTGCAAGTGTGGTAGAACTTGCAACATTGACACCCAAATTCTCCACCAGCTTGAGATTATAGCTGAAGGTGTCAATGGTCAGCGGCCCCCTACAAGTCACCCTTCACAACCATTGCGGGAGCACTCTCTTTTAGTAAGTTGTGGAAGTTCCACTGGATGCCAGCCACTGGATTCTAACATTCAAATTAAACCAATCTATTGATTTATAAATTATTCACATATAGGCTTGAGTGCGCAAACACATCAAGACGCTTTTGGGAAAGTGCTTAGAAACTAATGTTTTACCACCACCAGCAACTGCGCGCAAGTAAGACCGGTGGAATAGGGATGCCATCAATGACAAAATTTTGGATGATGACAATCTTAGCAGTCCCAATGCTACTCCTTTGCATTGAGATGTTGATCCTGCTTTTCCCTATGGCATCAGTGGTGCTGGCCACAGAAAAGCTTCTCAGGAGACCCTAGCTATCATGTGGAGTGCTATGCAACGTGCGCATGTTTGGTCATTTCAAACTGATTTTAACCAGGCTGTCCGCCAGCCCAACAACCTGTTTTTATGGGATCTTGCGCATTTGATATTCATCAAGTTGGTCAAAGCAGGAGAATACAATGAAATTGATCCTGATACCTTCTCCAAGGAAAAAATCCATCAGACAATTTTGAATCACGCTAAGACACTCCAGCAACAGTCAGTAATACATAACTCTGCTATCTTCATCAAATCTGGAGATAAAATTTTAAAGTACGTAATTATAGGTTTTGAAAAGGAGGCTGGGATCCTCAAAGATTAAACCAGAGAGCTGTTGTAAAACGCCAACGGGCGCGTGCCACTCATGTGAGTTAGGACTTTCATCTAACCTCTGCGAGGCATCAATGATAACCACTATGGTATTCTCTGTAGCTTTGCAATATTAAAAGCAAATTTGTCCTGAAACATCCTGGCCTCAAAGCTTTGCTTAAAATTATAACTAAATGTACCAGGGATGCCAAAAAAGATAATGAGATGGAAGAATCAGGCAGCAAAGAAGAAAACTCATCCAGAAAACTCTTGATTATACAAGACTTACCCTGGCGCCATTGTCGCGTCACCTGAATTTTAGAAATGATCAATGAAATGATTGATTCAGAGAGGAAATCCGGTTCCAGATCCTATGGTAAATATGTAGTAAACAAAAAATTTTGACCTAATAAACCACACGTTAGTTCAAAACCTTGTCCTCCTGGCCTCCCAGCCAATTGCATAAATAGTGATTGGATGAGGTCCCAAAGGTTATCAACAATCAACACTTTGAAGATTCAACCGGGTCCACCATTGCACCCCTTGAAACAGATCTTGAATTCTCTCCTCTAAGCTAAAAGAGACTTCAATCCGATATGTTATCCTCTGCTATTTATAATTTTATTTCATGTGCATAGCTTTATCATTTTTCCTTTTTTTATTATGTACAGAGTCTTGTTCTTTGGTGCCTCTTTTTTTTCATGTACATACCCTTACATAGCCTTAGAGATGATAAGCCCAGTCAATACACGCCCCATGATTCTGGGCAATTGCCTTTGTGATTTGGCTTTGCCTTAGTAAAGAAGAATGAAATTGTGAGTTTAGAGGCATCTTCATGTCCTTGAACCAATCACAGGTGCCATTTTTCCGGTGTGGAGAAAGCATTTCCTCCATAGGTTTCTCTCCCCATTGACGCATGGAGATGATTCAAAACTTTGCATTGTTGAGATGGTTCAAGTTATTTCCATGTGCAGGATTTTGCCACTGCCTACTATTGACGCATGGAGATGATTCTAAACTTTGCATTGTTGAGACGGTTCAAGTTATTTCCATGTGCAGGATTTTGCCACTGCCTACTCCCAACTAGAACCCACTACTTATTTAGTCGGCCCACCTCAAGTCCCAAAAAACTTCTAAATCTTCCAATGTTTAGCCAGTGCAATGTCAATCCTACATTGACATTTCCCAACCCTGGCTCTCCCATATATATGTTGATTCCCAGTTTTTCCAACCCCCCATCCCCTCAATCGCTTCCCACTCTTCTGCCAACACACCAACTCTTTCATAATTTTGAAATTTTTCCACAAACTATCCGGTCCTTGCCAGCCAGAAAGCATCCCATCCTCTTCTTTTTGTCTCCTTGTAAAAAATCAACTTGGTCTGTTGTTAGCCCCCAGTAGGAGTGCATCCAGCAGTATTGCGCAATCCAAACCTTGCCACTTGTCATGTCTGAAACCTGCAAAGCTCCTATTGTTCGCCGTTGCCAAAGTTTTGGATGCAAGCAACAGCGCTTCCAGGACAGAGGTGGGGTGTGGAAGTCAGGAGCAATTGTTTCTCAGCGCACTCAAGAAAACCATACTCTGGCCAATGCACGTATTTCAGCACAATTAGAAGAATCCAATAGTGTGTATTGCATGTTATTAATCTACAAAAAACTGGCAGCTAATCCTTATCTTCCATTCAAGATTCATCTGACAGCAATCAGGCTGGCCAGTTATCAACCCTTGGATCTGACAAAAGTGACAGCTCAAAAGAAGATTTTATCAACCAGTCCGAAGTCAGCTCAAGCCTTGATCCTAATCAAATTAATTTTTCTTCTTGGGGGCCCAGCCCAGAGCCTAATGTCTGCAATAAATCAGACGTCTACAATTGCACTTGATACCATAAATTTACTCTTAAGCATAATGACCCAGCTATTCTAAACTTGTCACTCCTGGCTGTGATGCTCTCAGTTTTTGATCATGCTTATATTTCTACTTTTTCATGGTTTTTGAAATCTGGGAAGGGCCTTTATGAGCTTGCTGATTGTGGGCTTGGGGAACATAAATATAGGTCCTTGAATTTTTCACAAAAAAAAGCCCTCAAAACTCTGCCCTCAGATATACGGACCGCCATTGAATGGATGCTGATTGATCCTTCCTTAGTCGTAGTCATATGCTGCCCAAGCTGCTTTGCGATGTACCCCAATAACTCCAGCACCCCCAAGTCCTGCATTAACCAGCTATTCCCATGTGAAGAAGATTCGTCAACATCTGATGCTCCAGATGAACCTGGAGTATTTTGTGGAGCAGCTTTGTTTCAATCTGGCAAAAAAGAGCCTTTTCCTAGAAGGCCCTATGCGTTTCAAAGCCTCTATGATTGGCTGGCTAGATTATTCTCACAACCAGGTATTGAAGCTGCGCTGGATTGGACTGCTGCTCTAGCTAGGAAGCCCTTTGATCCTTCTCATGAAGCTTCTGACATCCAAGAATCGATCACATGGAAGACATTTCTTGGACCGGATGGAACCCAGTATACATCTAAAGCTGAAAACCTTACCTTTGGCGTTTTCATGGATGGTATCAATCCTTATGGGAACCCGCAAGCTGGCAAACACGCCAGCATAACGTTCATTATCTTAATTTGTTATTCTCTCCCATTAGAGCTACAATATAAAACTCAAAACATTTTTCTTGAAGGGATAGCACCTGGCCCAAAGGAGCAGTCATTAGAACAAATTAATTGGATTTTAAGGCCTATTGTTGAGCAGAGCGGCTGAAAATACTTTGGAATCCAGGATTACAACTCTCTAAAACCCACCTCTACCCTAACGGATGTCCCATCTTTTCTTCCATCCTTCCATTTTTTGCGGATTTGCCTGCTCTTTGACGAGGTCTTGGATTTGCAGCACCAACAGCAACTCGGATGTGCTTGTTTTGCCTGTTGAAAAAGTCATAAATTTCCAATCTTAAGCTGCACACTTGGCCTGCCCAAAACCTCAATGACCACAAGACTTGGGCCATTCAATCACGAGACGCTAAGAACAATAAAGAATGGAAGAAGATTCTACTCAAGCATGGTATCAGATATTCTGTAATGCTAGAACTTCCCTATTGGGATATTATTAACTATCATGTTGTTGATTCCATGCATAACCTTCTCTTGGGGCTACCAAAGTGGCATTGCCAGCGTTTTTGGCTCATGTCCGACGTTGCAGACAAAGCAGAGTCCAAAAGTGTCCCTACTTCAGAATTGATGGATTTACTAGCTGATGCCACTACTCCAACCCTTGCCACATTTCTCCCTCCAAGCCCAAGTGAATCCGCCACCAATGCTACAGAAGACACTGGCATTCCTGTTCATCAAATGGAATTTGATTCCCGGGATTCAACCAACAAATCTTTTTCTCTGCACCTTGAGGCCGGAGATTGGGGAGGACCTTGGACCTTTCCAAGTGAGGGGAAAGTGATATTTGATCCCAAAGCTTTGTCATTTGTCAACAAACTCTTTCCAAGAATACAAATCCCAACCTGGATTAATTGTGCACTACCTATCTTAGGTAAAGCATCCTTTGGCTGTCTCAAAGCCAACAAATGGAAAAATTTATTTACCATTCAAATACCACTTATTCTCCCTGTTTACTGGGAATCTGGGGGACCACCAGCCCGCTCACCCTTTTGTGACTTTTCTCACCTGGTCTCAGCCCTCAACCTGGCCCTCAAGAGAACATTGGACTCCAAAAAATTCAAGAAGTATCAACATCACATAATAGAATATCTCAGTAGTTGCCTTGTTCTCTTTCCAGACATTACTCTAGCCCCCAATCACCACATGTCCATCAATCTTGACAATTGCTTGGAAAGGTTTGGACCTTCAAGAGCTTGGTGGTTGTTCTCAATGGAATGCCTGATGGGAATGATTTGAACCGCTTCTCATAACAATTGACTTGGTATGTTCTTTATTGTTCTTGAAATTTGTCTTGCAGATCTGATGTTTCTCCTTTCAAATAATCAGGCCAAATTGAAGTTACCTTCATGAAAAACTTTTGTTGACTTGGAAATTTGCAAGCATTGCTGTCTACCCCTGAAAAGTTTCCACCTATTTTAAAACCGTTCATCAATCAATTGAGGGCCGTTAATGCTCCAACCCATGTCGAGCCACATGAAATTGTCCCCAAAAGCCAGCAGGCATTTCTTGACTCAAACACCCTAAAAAATCTGATGATGCGGCTCAACAATCTCTTCCTCTCCTTGCGCGGCAAATGGTGGATTTGCTCCAATGAATGGGTCAAGAAGGGCAAGGCGGAATCCCGAAAAATTCTCTTGGTGACTTCTTGCATCAAAAAAGTTTTGGCTTGCCTTATCAAAAATTTCCTCTTTACAAAATTTCAAGAGAACCCAAGAAATAGTATTGTTCTCCTCAAACCTAACTGCACACCTTGATACGGAATTATTCATAAAATATTTTGGCACCATCAAACCTCAGGGGATGAAACGGTTTTTATGGACACTTGGCTAGTGATTCAACCACTGGTACCATGTAATTTTTCTAGCACAGTTGAAGGGTTGCAAAAATTTGACTTGCAGGTTGAGCTGACCATACAAGATGAGGCCCGCTATGTAATTCACACAGGCAAGGTTCTTGCACACTGCGCATGGATAAAATATGAAGCATTAAAGATATTACCTAGTATCAAAAGGAAATGTATTGCTTTGGTATTGCTTGCACGTTGAATAGGAATACTACTGCATGTTTTGGATGTTCTTCAACAGAAATTTTGTTTACAATGAAATAATTAAGCTGATTGCTTCTTAAATGGAAAAGATGAATAAGTTTTAATAAAAGAAATGAAATAATAATGAAAAGATGAATGCATGTTGAAAAAATCATAGCCACTGATTAAAAATGAAATTTGAGTAAGAAATGAGGGGAATTGGCTAAAAATGAAAGTGATCCTAAAAAAGTGGGGCAAAAAAACAAAAAACTATCAGTTTTTTAAAATGTGAGTGCCTTGATTAAATTGCACCCCCCCCCCAAATAGGGCCCATATAAATGAGCCAGAAAGAGTGAAAAAAGAAAAATCCAATATGAAAAATACACAGAGTGAGAATCCTTAGTAGATTTATGGTGGAAATGGTTCCTTGACAAGTTTCTTTTTACAAAGGAAACCAGGAAATATTGACCAAAAAATTGAGAAAAGACCCAAAAACAAAGGAAAATAAATAAAAAGATAAAGAAATTAAAGGAAATATAGAGATAAAAAAGGAAAGGGAATGAGATTTTTTGGAAAGGCTGATTTTAAATCAAAATTTTAAATTTCCTTTCAAGAAAGCATGAAAATTTCCTTGAATGCCTCTAGAAAAATAAAATATTGAAAGAAGGTTCAGCTTACTGAGAGGCAATTCAATGGAAGAGAAACGGGGCTTTTATTACTCAGTACTTCCCCCAAGCCCCCAGAATCCATCAAGTAATTAAGAATGAAAGAATATTTTGAAATTCCTCCAATTAGCCCCAGAAAAAATCATAATGAAATTATCAGCTTGCTGAGCAGCCATTTAAGAGTTAAAAAATCCTGAATCCTCAGCAGCTACCCCCCCAAAAAAATGCATGCTTCAACCTCATTCCTTTCTCATCGCACTTGAAAATAGAAAATGCTCAGCAAGCTGAGAAGGCATTGGGAGACACACCCATGCAGCCGCTGAGCCTCAGAGCCTCCCTAGATTCACTCCATGCTTGAATAAAAAAGCAAGCAACAAAAAATGCTAAGAAAGCTGAGCAGCCATTGGGGGGTGCACCTGTGCAGCCCCTGAGCCTCAACCTCCCTGTATGCACCACATGCCTGAAGAAAAAGCAACCAGCCCCCCATCTTTTCCCCAGGGAAAATCAATTTTTGTTCACAGTAAAACTGAAAAAGTTATCAGCCTGCACATTATTTGATATAAAAAAAGATATTATCCATTCCCTTAGTGTTGAAATGATGAAAACAACCCCCAATATTACACTATTTTTCTCCCAATGTGGCTATCACCATGAAAAAAAGGCTGCTCCTGCTGGAAGGTGTAGCACCTGGAAATTTTTTGGTTTTGTTTTTGACTGACAAAATTTGGTTTCTAACTTGAGTAGTAACCTAAGAAAAGTTGTTTCTACCAGTTCTTGAGTATTCTAATAATTCTAGTTCATGCATCCAATAAAAAAAATAGAATTATGGGGAGTTCAATTTTATGTAACAAAGAAATATGTGTAGATAATCAAGAAATTCACATTTATTTTAATTATTTATGACACTTGATCAAATTTGAGTGTCTTCCAACAAATTTTACTGATAATTGAGGGTTTCATCCCTTTAATTTCCAAAAGAAAATTGAGATGCTTTGGAAATAAAATATTTTATTCATTCTATGGGATATAAACCTTTTTTTGGGAAATGTTAATTCTTAGGTAAAATTTCAGTCAAATGACTCAATACTTGATATTGTTTTTTCCCTTTAATCATTTATTTTCCTTTGAATTATAATATTGCGAATTGATTAATTTAATTCTAAATGGTTTGAATTTAATTTTAATACAGGGACATTATTGTGTTTTGTTATTAATTTATTAATTTATTATTTTTGTTTTTTTTCTAATTGAATTTTTTCTTTTTTTATTCAACTTCATATATATGTATATATATATTTATTTTTATTTATTCATTCATTTATTTATTTGTTCATTTATTCATTAATTTATTTATTTATTAAATGGTATCAAATTTAAGCAAAACTGCCATTTTTTAATGGTGGGCTCCAACCAAAAACCACCATTCCAAACCTGCCATTCAAAATAAGAAAACCACTTATTTCAGATCAGACCTGTCAAATTCAACATGAAATCAGTGGTTTTTTTCAATTCAAGTATATAAAGGCCTTCACCAGCTCCACCATGTGTCATTCCACATCATCACTCCTGGTTTTGTCCTCCAACCTCATTGGAACACTTCATCACTCTCATTGCTTCATTTCTATCCTCATCACTTCATCACTATCATTGATTAATCACTCTCATCACCTCATCATTCCCATTTCTTTATATCTCTCATCAATTTCTGACACATTATTTCTTTCATCACATCCATCCTCTCATTACTTCATTACTTCATTGCTTCATCCCTTAATCTTATTAAATGGCCCCTCAGTGATCCTCCCCCTGCAAGTCCACTAAACAATCCAATGGACCAAAGAAAAAATCCCCCAGGAACTCACCATCCAAAAATCCTCCCCCATCAGCTTCAAAAGGCTCAACTAAGATCAAGAGAGCTGATCACATAATCCTGGTAATGTGGCTCAAAATTCCATCCAACTAGAATGCTTTCCTTGGATAAGACAATGAAACACAAGTTGGCAAACCTCCTTCCTCTGAGGTTAATGGTTATCTCCTCATGACCAATGAGCTCAAGAATAAAATCAAAGGTAGGCTGGCTCTTTCATAAAAACAGACGCCAGAGATATTCAAGAACTATCAAACGAAGTATAAAAAAGCCCACTTGATGTCAATCTCCACTGGCTTTGGTATCACGAAATCCAATAAAGTAAAGGGAATCAACTTGGTGGTTGATAGTTTGGACTACATTTGTCCTTTTTATCTTCAAATGGATGAAATATTTTGAAAGAAGGCCAATTTCACCCCTTTAGCCACTTTTGATGCCAAACAATCAGATTCAGTTGATGCTGAGGACCTGGCTGTAGATGCACAGCCTAGCAATGATGATCCCAATGAAGCCTATGAGTGGCCCCAATCTGATGTGGAGGAGCATATACAATGGAATCAGCTCCAATCACATCTACATGAGCATTGATCAAAAATTCAAACCCTTCCTTTGGCCCCTCACTTCCTTCTTTGGATTGCTCTCTTTCTGGTGTGGAAGAACTCAATGACTTGCCCAATGAGTAGCAATTTATTCCTGTATTGCACTACCATCATAATCTGCTCAAGTAAGTAACCAAGATATTTTCTCTTCTGTCCGGTTAATCCTGACTGAATTATATTCTAAAAAAAAAGGATCATTTTTCCTGAATGGATAAATAATCAAGCCAATGGGGCCTCCCGCATCCCATTCCAATGATAGAAATGATGTTCCAACACAGACCTCCTCTGCAAAGGGAAAGAAAAAGGGCTTTGATTCCATCAAAATCAACCCCAATAGCTGTCAAAAGAGGAGATACACTTCAATTTTTTCTGGCTATGCCGATATAATAAAGAAGCAAGATTCAATTAAATGCATTGGATTCTCATTGATTTAAAAATCCAGCTCATTTTTATTCCCCTCCAAAAAACAGTTAAATCAAAAATTAAATCTGAAAAACTACAATTTTAAAAGTAAGAGTGGGATTGTCAACTGGCTATGGATTTTCAAAAGCAGAAAGCTGAGAATTTGCTCATCAAAGAAAGTTTAATACTGAGTGGAAAATGAAACAGGCTGAGCTTTAGTTTCAAAAAGATAAAAAGGAGAAGGATTGAGAGGAAGACCAACTCCAAAAGGAGAGGTAAAGGCTAGCAACAGGAAAAAAAGATAGTTTATTGGTAGCCATGAAATGTATTGGTAGCAGTATAACTGTCAATGATATGAAGGAAATTACTCAATTTCTTGGCTTGTAAAATATTTTCTTTGATAAAAATTTTAAAAATAGAAACAAAAAAATTATTTAAAACAATGGTTGAGACTATTATTAACCCCAGTGTTGAAATTTTTCATTTTATTTTTGCTTATATTTCTTGGTGTAGAATTCATTTGAACAATTTAAAAATCTTTTCAAGTGTTGAGAATTGTTTTGTTGATTTGAAAATACATAGAAATGCTAGTATTGGTGGCAGTATCTACTGCAGTAAAAGTGCAGTGCTTGTACTGGTTTGCTGCACAAAATATTTTAAAAATACCTTTTTCTTTAAAATGAATTCCAATTCCAAAGTCAGGGAAGAAAAATTTGCCCTCAGATAATTGATATTGATCCTTGTTGTCAATAATTTTTCCATTTGATTTTTTGGCTTGGACCGCCAGTAAAAATGATTAGGAGGAGACATCACCTTTGTCAATGTGGGGAGAGTTGTAGAAGGAGTCTGAGGTGAAGGTGATGTGAAGGGAGAATTCATAAGCAGTGAGGCCATATCCAAACTCCAATAAAGAAAAACAGGGGATATTATTTTCCCGCATGGTTTCTTGGCTGGAATTGTGTGACATTCTGGATAATTTTCAGAAAATTTGGCCTAAAATTTGTGATACCTTGTCAGACCTAAGGCTCAAAAATTCAAACTACTTGGGAGAATATTGAATGGCTGATTTCTTCAAATAGCTTCAAAAAAGTGCAGAAGGGTGCATAAAATATTTCCATCCAATTTCCCCAATTTTCACACCCCAAGATCTTGAGGGACCAACCATGTTGAAAAAATTTTTGGATTGGTCAAGGAATTTTTTGACCAAGTTGATGTCCTTCTTTTCTTGCTGAGAGAGTTTATTCAATGGGACACATTTAATTGTTGCAATCAGGGAGTGGAAATTTGAAGAATCAAGAACAGTGACCTTTCCAGAGCTGAAGAAATTGAATTTTTCAATCTTCTGTTTGACTTGTCCAAACCCCTTGGTGGTGGGTTTTTTGTTTTTCATTTTGCAGCAATAGCAGGGTACAAATCCAATAGTTGTAGTTTTTTTCAAGAACAAACCACTTTTTCTTTAAACCCATCTTCATTTACTTCCAAAGATATTTAAGAATATCTCATTTAAGCCTTCTTCTTGTCACCTCTATTTATTTTTATAAATCCATCTCCTTCCATCTTGATACCTCCCATGCACCTGCTGCGCTTAGGGTGGGGATCAAGAAGGAAAAGGTCCAGTTGTATAAAATATTGAGTGGGCTGTGAGAAGCATGGGCAGTCAAGAAAGGGTGCAGTAGTTGACAGAACAAAGGGTAAAAGTGGGTTTACATTGCATGGCATGAAAAAAAAAACAATTATTAGTATCATATAATCAAGGTAGATGATCCAAAAAAAAAGACTATACCAGTCCAAGCTGAAACCAAAAAAAAATATGATTAGTATGATATAATCAAGGTAGATGATCAAAAAACACATAAAAAAGAAAAAAACTATACTGGTCCAAGCTGAAACCCAAAGAAAAAAAAAGGGTGGTCCTGGAACCTTTCCATAGTTCGTTCCTTTTCCATTTCCATGTCTTCCACATCAGAGGAAGGGGGCTCAGTTGAGGATTGACATTTTACAGGTTTTTAAAGGATTGAAGATGGAAATGGAGAAGACTTGTGAGGTTTGGGTTCCTCATGGCTTTCCTAGCAGGATCAGACTGATAAGTGCCAGAGAAGCTGGAAAAAGTTGATAACATTTCATAGAATGAACTTGAGAACTAAGAACCAACAGACTAGAATCTCAAGGTCAGAAACATAATAGGAAAGAGATAAGAATGAAAGAGAAGATAGACAACCAACAGGCAATTTGGACATAAGAGGCTGAGCCGTCAGGAAGAAATAGATTTGAGGCAAGAAAGGAATATGAACTGATTTGATAGAAGCATAAGCTGGTGGCTGGTCACAGGATTGAGATGAGGATCATCTTACCAGGCAAGGGATGACAACAAGTAGTTGTTCAAGGTAGATTGAGTGAGTATGGGTGGTCGATTTGGCCAGTTGAAAAGTGAGAGCTTGATGGTTGAGTAGATCTTGGTAGACAAGAAGAAGAGACTGAGACAAAAAGAAATACAGAAGACAAAAGAAAATATAGAAGAAAAGAAAATATAGAAGACAAGAAAAGAAAACAGAAGAAAAGGAATTGTCCTCCCCCCCCGAGGAGAAGAGAGTCAAGAGAGGAAATTATAGAGTCTCCAGAGACCCCCAGGGGATTGGACTCCCGGGGATAGGTCTCCAGAGATTGTAGTCAAAGAGGAAGTAGTCGTCCATTGGCCGTGGGGACAAATGGCATTCCTAACACTCCTCGTGTCTGGTAAGATGGAGAATTTCTTGAGATTGTGGTAGGGTGGAGTCAAAGATGGAATTTTGGAGGAGGTTTAAAGAATTGACCAACAAGGGTTTGGTGAGCAAGTCCGCCACCATGTTCTCTGTAGGGATTAGGATGAGATTTTATTTGCAGCTTTGAAACTCTTCCCTCAAACCTTTTTTTTTAATGTTGATGTGACAAGACTTGGAGTGAGAGCCCAACTGTTTAATATCATTGTTGAGTCCTTTGTTGTTGATATAGAGAGCAGGCTTAGGGCTAGGAAGATGGTAGATTTCAATTATCAAATTGGTGACCCACTTGAATTCTAAGAAGCAGTCAAGCAGGGCGTTGAGCTTGGATTCGGTGGAAAAGTGGGTAATATTTCTCTGTCTTGATGAGTTCCAGACAATGGGGCTTCCATAGTGGAAGATGATGAATCCAGACTGAGATTTACGAGAAGAGGGATCATCTCCCCATGTTGTATTTCTGTATCCAGTTATCACATCATCATTTGGGTTGAATTGGAGAATGATTTTCTTGTCTTTTGTAGTCTTAAGATACTTCAATACCTTGCAAGCTTCTCTCCAATGAGACATGACGGGCTTGGAGTTGAATCTAGCTAAACTAGAAACCGCAAAAGCAATGTTAGGACAAGTGTATTGTGCAAGATGATTGAGAAGGTCGGTGACCGATTGGAAATTGATGTTCATTTTAGCAAATGGAGCATGATTTTCATCGGTAGCCTGTTCTAGATGTAGATTTTGAGTTAAAGGAGAACAAGTGTCCTTGCATTCAGTGAGACCTAAATCTTCTAGTCCCTTATCTATGTGCTTTTGTTGGTTTAAGAGGATCTCATCCTCCTTCACTTCCATCAACATACCCAGGATTGTATTAGGTGGGTGAAAAGACCAATTTTTGAATCTTGTTAAAAAATTTGATTTGAAGATCTTGCTCTTCCCAACGTGAAGAGGTTGTCCATGTGGAAGTAGAGTACTTCCTTCAATTTGTGGTTATAGTGAAGACAGGGGTTTCTGCTTGATTCAAGGTAGCCTTGAGACTTTATCCATCCAGTTAGCGTTTCATACCAATTTTTGGGGGATTTTTTCAATCTGTACAGAGATTTTTTGAGTTTGAGATAGGGAGATTTTCTGTGAGATCCTTCAGGGTTTTTAATGATAACTTCTTCTTCCAGGGGTTCATGGAGAAAAGCTCCTTTCATGTCAAACTGAGTGAAATTCATTTTTTCTTTTAGACTGTACAAGAGAGCAATTCTCAATGAGCCAAGTTTTTGGGTGGGTGCCCATGTCTCATTGTAGTCAATGCCCAAGATTTGATTGAACCCTTGAACGCATAATCTTGCTTTATATTTTACTGGTTCCCCAAGACAGTTTTCTTTCACTTTGAAGACCCAGGTAGTGTTAAGGATATTATTTGGTTCTCCATAGTAGTCTTCCCATAACTCTTGATGTTTGATAGAACTTAATTCTTCTTCAGCTCCTTTCTCCCATTTGGGCGATTCAGGACAGTTCCTGGCTGCCTTGTATGATGGCAGTTTGTAGTAATTGTGGAATCCATAGCACTGCGGTTTACAAGTCTCCCGTCTTGGTTGTTCATATGCACTGCTTTTAGGAGGTTTGGGAGAAGTGATTCTTGTAGGTTCCGGTAGGGATGAGATTTGTGGAGCAGAATTGAGTGAATCCAAATTGGAATCCGGAGCTTCAGGAGAATTGGGATTGGATTCCAAATCCAAGTTGGAGTTTGAATGATTCTGAAACGTAAATTTTTTTTCAATTGCGGAGAAGTCTGATTCTTTGAGTTCCTGTGATTCATGTGACAAGAGATCAATACCAGTTGATTCTAGGACAGGAAAGTTGTACAGATTTGTCTTAAGGTATTTAACATGTTTTGTTTCAATAATGGATCCCAACAAATTAAGAATGATGTACGAGTGAAAAGAGGGATTGAACCCAACTAGTAACCCTTTTTCCCCCTTCTCATCAAACTTCCTTCCTTTTTGGACGCGATTCTTGAGATATATGAGGGATGATCCTACAGGTTTGAGGCAATTAGCTGGAAGTTTTTTATTGAACATAAGTTCCAAGGGGGAATGGTGATTACCTTCCCGAGGGATTAGGTTGAGCATGAAGCAGAAACTCCTTGAGATTATGTGCCAGTAGGTTTTTGGTAGACAAGAAGACGAGAATGTTGCTTGAGCTCATTCAATTATGATTTGATTGGCTCTTTCTGCCTGTCCATTGCGTTGGGAGTGGTAGTGTTTAGATGTCATCAACTTGATATGTTTTGATCTGGCAAAGTCTTTGAGGGTTGAATTGGTGAATTCCGTGCCTTTGTTGGAGAAAATATTGGAAGGGTAGTAGTTGAGCCTTTTAGCTTCCATCTCGAGCACTTAAATTCTCACTCTTGGAGTCTTGTCTTTGGAGTTGAGAGGAAAGGCAGCTAAGTAGCCGGAGTAGTTGTCTACTAGAGTCAGGAGATATAGATGGCCGCTCTTTGACTGTGGGGAGATTGGTCCAAAAAGGTCAAGGTGGATCGGTTTGAGAGGTTTATTTGAAGGAGTAGAAACAGCTGAGAATGGAGATATGACAATCTTACTCTTTGCGCAACCATAAAATTGAAAAGGGTCCAATTTGTCGTTAGTGAAGAGGCCTTTGAGAATGAACTTGAGAGTAGAAATTGTGGCATGACCGTAAATCTGGTGGATTTCTTCTAGGGACAGACCTTGGTTTGGCGTTGGATTTGGAGAGTGATTGATTTGATGGAAAGAAGTTCCTTTCCCAACCGTCTTAGGCTTCTCTACAACAAACCAATTGTCTCTGATTGATCCTCTGAGTATAGTTTGACCCATCCTTGTAACGTGAAATTGGTCTTGGCTTTGAGTAAGATCACATCCTTTGCTTTCTAACAGTCCTGGGCTAATGAGGTTCACAACTATATCTGCTCCATTCAAGTTTCACAGTTCCTGTACCGCGTATCTTTAGATTGGCTTTGAGCTTCCCAGTTTTCACCTCCTCCAGTTCATCTTGCATCAGTAGTGAGTAGAAGTATTTCTTGTTGTTGAAGATATGAATGTTGGCGCCAGAATCAAGGAGTAAATTTGGACTTCTGTTGGCATTAATCCAGAGAGTTAGAAGCGTGTGATAGTTGATGGTGGGTTGTTTGTTCATTTTTCTCTTCCATTCATTTTGTGGTTCAACCCACCAACTGTGAGCAATCTGGGGATGGAGGTGGAAGCATGAGAATTTGGAGTGGGGTGCATTTGGATCATGGTGTTGAGTATCCCTTCCCTGTTTACCACCCCCCGCACATCAGTGCGCGGGTTCTCTCTAAGTCCACAACAGGGACCCAGACAACATAGCCTGACTCATGACTCTCACTACACCGTGTCTATCTTCCCGGGATGAATCCCCAGCTCCATACATCTCGAATTATCTCTGTTATCAACCGTCTTACTCGTCTACAGTCTACTTTTCTATTTTCTTTTCTTTCCTATTTCATTTTCTCTTCCTCTCTCATTTCTTTTTCTTCCATCTGCTCGACTATCAACCACGTACCAAACCGATCCAGTCGCCTCTCAAATCTCTGACTGGTAAGATGCCCGATTCTCCAATAAAGCTATCAAACCCGGTCTGACCATTCATCACATCTAGCTGCTACTTCTGTCTCTGCTCAAATAACACCAACATCACTCTTGTCTTGTCAACGGTCTTGTCAACCTGTCCTCACGTTCTTAAACTCTCACTACTCAAAACTGTCTTTTTGTCTATCCTGATGAACCTACGCTGTGGGGCGCCTTCTTTTATCTTTCCATTTCTTCTCTTCTCTCTAAAGTTCTACTCTGATTTGTCTTGTTTGTTCCCATAGCCTCTGCTGGTTTTATTTCTCAAGAAATCCAATAGAATCTTTTTAAGGTTAAAAGCCAAAAGACCTCCCAACGAACTCTAACCATGAACAAACCAGCAGGAGCAAACGACTACTTTCATCAAGTTGCTCTGAAAGCATCTGTCAACACCATACCTCCTTTAAATGAAGAAAATTACTCCATCTGGCAAGAAAAGATGCTTATGCTCTTCTATCTTAAAGACATCAAGGTCGCCATCACTTAAAACTTGGCACCCTTTTTGTTAAAACAGGATAGAGAAATCAGAGCAATAATTTTATCCAAGCTTGACAGTACTACCCATGCAAACGTTGTAAACTCCACAAATATCTCTTCCTAAAAACTTCTATGGGCCGAAATTAAAAAAAGATTTGCCTCTTCAGAGACAGAAAATCAAGCAAGAGTGTTTAACCACTTCCTCCATTCAAACTTCCATGTAAATGCCATCAAGAGTTTCATCACAGAAATGAGAAAAGCCATCACGAGAATGACAGATGTTGGGATTGAACTTCCAAAGGATATCCTGTCATATTTGCTATTGTTCAAATTTCCTCCGACTCTCGAAAATCTAAAACAACAGATTATGCATGTGGAAAAGAACCTAACGACAGCCTTGGTTTTCAATCATCTTACTCAATACCTCAACAAGAGAAAGGCCAAAATGAATGTCAGTAAGTCAACCACAGATGTATCACTAGTCTCTACTAAGACAAGGGCCTTCAAGGATGAGAAGAAGACAAAATTGCGATGCCACGAAGGATACCATGATCCTAAGGCACCTCACGCCGAATCTTCCTGTTTCCATATCCATCCTGAAACTGCTCCTCAGTGGTGGATTGAACAACAAAACGAGTGGAAAAGTAAGACTAAGAAGAATCCAACCATCAATTACCACGCCTTACTAACTCTCTGGATCAATGCAGACAGCAATCCCAATTTACTTTTGGACTCCGGAGCCAATGTCCACATCTTTAACTACTTGAAGTTTTTCTCATCTATAAATCTAAAACTCAAGACAGAAGAAATTAAGACTGGAAAACTAGAAGCCAATCTCAAAATACACGGAATCGGAACAGTGAAACTTGAATGGAACAATTCGGTGATCACGCTCAAGGACTGCGTTTACGTACCTGATATCGTTGTCAATCTGATTAGTCCTGGACTACTCGCAAAGAAAGGATGTGACCTCACTCAAACCCGCGACAGATTCAAAGTTTCTCGAGGAGACCAGATAGTGTTGAGGGGCTTGATAAGGGACAACTTGTTTGTTATTGAAAAACCTCTATTGAATGGCCAAAATTATTCTGTAAACTTCAATAATCTCCCTTCTTATACTCTATCGGATTTGCACAAGATGTATGGCCACGCCTCTATTTCTTTGCTTAAACCTCTCCTCAAAAATCGCTTCACCAATGAAGAACTCCAGAACTTCCAATGCGACAGCTGCATCAAGAGCAAGATTACCAGATCTCCTTTCTCAAATTTCTCTACTCCCGCCAGCAAGCCTTTAGAGCAAATACATCTCGATCTGGTTGGGCCGATTACTCCCCAATCAAAGGCTGGACACCACTACCTACTCACTCTTGTTGATAATTATACAGGTTATCTCGCTTGCTTTCCTCTCTCTTCCAAAGATCAAACCCCTGAAACAATTATTAGTATTCTGGAGACGGAATACAAAAGTCTAAACTATTACCCTTCTGAAATTTTCTCGGATCAAGGAACCGAATTCACTAACTCAACTCTGAAAGACTTTTCCAAGAAGAAATTCATTAAACTTTGCACCTCCGAACCTTATCATCCTCAAAACAACGGACGAGCAGAAAGAGCCAACAGGAAGATCATTGAATCAGCCCAATCCACCTTCTCTTTGTCTTGCCTAGCCAAGAACTTTTGGCATATAGTGACTCGTAGTTGCTGTTTCATGCTAAATCAGATTCCTCAAGAAGTTAATCAGTCGTCTCCCTGGGAACTTATGTTTGGTAAGGTCCTCCCAGCTAATTATCTAAAACACGTAGGTTCTGCCGTTATCTACCTCGCCAATCGCCTTCAAAAAGGAAGAAAATTCGATGAAAAAGGCCTTGAGGGAGTCTTAATCGGATTTAACCCGACTTTCCATTCATATCTAATTCTGAATACCCTTGGAGCTGTGATAGAAACCAAGCACGTCAACTTTCTCAAAGACCAACTATTCAAATTTCCTTTCTTCGAATCGTCTGGCATGGATATCTTCTCTCAATCAAATTCGAACTCACACGGAACAGATTTTTCCACGCACGAGAAGCAATACTCAATTAGAGAACCCACTCTGGATTACTCTGAATCTGATTCTGATCCAGAAGATGCCCTTCACTCAACACCTCAACCTTCATCTCCTTCTCCATCTTCTCACTCGGAACCTGAACCGCCTCCTCAACGGATCAATCTACGTCCCAGACTCGAACTTTGGAAAACTCAAAGATATGGCTTCCACCATTATTACAAACCTCCCTCCTACAAGGCCGCCCGAAATTGCTCAGAATGGCCTAAGTGGAAAGAGGCTTCCAAAGAAGAAATCAACTCTATCAAAACTCAAGAGGTCTGGGAGGAGTATTATGATGAACTGGACAATATACTAAACACAACATGGGTATTCAAGGTGAAAGAAAACTGCCACGGTGAGCCCGTGAAATATAAGGCTCATCTATGTGTACAAGGATTCAATCAGGTCCAAGGTATAGACTTTGAGGAGACTTGGGCTCCACCTGGAAAACTTGGATCCCTCCGTCTTGCTCTGGTCTATGGATTGAAAAATAATATGACCTTTACCAAGTTTGATGTAAAAGGGGCCTTCCTTCACGCCCCTCTGAACAAAACAGTTATAATCAAAACTCCGGAAGGTTCTAATTGGAAATCTCCCTACCTCAAACTAAAAAAATCCCTCTACAGTCTACGACAATCACCCAAGAATTGGTATGAGACGCTCACCACTTGGATCAAATCCCAGGAATTCTGCAAATCCACCAGCAACCCCTGTTTGTATCTTAATTCTATTTCCAGGGAAGTCCTCTACTTCCTTGTTGATGAACTGATCTTAGTAGGAAAATCTGACTCTTTTGAGACTAACTTTTTAAAAAGATTCTTGAATTTGTCTTGCCATGCACCTAATACAATCCTCGGGATGCTAATGGAATTCGACGGAGACAGTATTTACTTAAGCCAACCAAAACATATCGACAGAGGTCTGGAAGAATTGGGTGTTGTCAAATGCAAAGATATCAATACACCTCTCACTCAAAATTGTCACCTTGAACCGGCATCCGACGAAGACCATGCACAGTTCTGTCGACTCAATATCAATTATTGATCCGCTATTGGATTGCTCAATCACCTTTCTCAATACACCCAACCGGATATTTCCTTTGCCGTTTCCAGTCTAGCAAGATTCAATGCAAAACCGGGACTCACACACTGGAGAGAAGTACGCAAGGTATGTAAATACCTCAAGACCACTAAGGACTTCAAGTTAACTCTAAAATATGACTCATCCAAGGACTGTATCTCTGGCTATAGTGATGCTACTTGGGGAGACAATCCAACCTCTTGTAAATCTCAAACTGGATATATTGTATTACATTACGGTAGTCCTATTCTCTGGAACTCCTCCAGACAATGGAATGTGACTTACTCATCTACCAAATCTGAACTTAAAACCTTACTAGACTGCTACCTTGAATTGAGGTGGATCACCCACCTTGTGGATGAGATATATGAACCTTCCTCTACCAAACCGACTATTTATGTATATAACAAAGGATTAGATGATAAGATAACAAAAATTCGGATTGCACTCCAAGTCTTGACACATTGACATTAAAACTAAAGGCCTGCGCGAAGACTTTTCCCTCTCTAAATTTATTCTCAATCTGGTTTCCACGGATAGAATGCTGGCAGATTTGTTAACTAAAGCCACTTCCCTTGGGACCCTCAAACTTCTTCAACAAGCCGTATTTAATAATTAACTCTTGATCGAATGTACTCCTCTTACCAGTCATGAGGGGTGTTGAGTATCCCTTCCCCGTTTACCACCCCCCGCACATCAGTGCGCGGGTTCTCTCTAAGTCCACAACAGGGACCCAGACAACATAGCCTGACTCATGACTCTCACTACACCGTGTCTATCTTCCCGGGATGAATCCCCAGCTCCATACATCTCAAATTATCTCTGTTATCAACTGTCTTACTCGTCTACAGTCTACTTTTCTATTTTCTTTTCTTTCCTATTTCATTTTCTCTTCCTCTCTCATTTCTTTTTCTTCCATCTGCTCGACTATCAACCACGTACCAAACCAATCCAGTCGCCTCTCAAATCTCTGACTGGTAAGATGCCCGATTCTCCAATAAAGGTATCAAACCCGTTCTGACCATTCATCACATCTAGCGGCTACTTCTGTCTCTGCTCAAATAACACAAACATCACTCTTGTCTCGTCAACTGTCTCGTCAACCTGTCCTCACGTTCTTAAACTCTCACTACTCAAAACTGTCTTTTTGTCTATCCTGATGAACCTACGCTGTGGGGCGCCTTCTTTTATCTTTCCATTTCTTCTCTTCTCTCTAAAGTTCTCCTCTGATTTGTCTTGTTTGTTCCCATAGCCTCTGCTGGTTTTAGTTCTCAAGAAATCCAATAGAATCTTATTACATGGTATCCTTCTCTGCAACCCAATTTGATTCTTTTTGTCTCTTTCTTGGGTTTAGTTCTTGTCGTTACTAGAGTGAGATCAGAGTTAGATTTGGTGGTTTTTGACTGGGCCTTGCACTCGTTGTTGTATTGGATCAGATGGTTAAAGACCACATCCACATTTAAGTGTTTTTCCACATGCATGATCTGTTGTTTTAAGTTCTTGAGAATTGGTGGGAATTTTAATAGGACCAAGTAGGCAAGGATGTCGTTGGGTAGTTCAATGCCAACATTGGTCATTTGGGTTAGAGCCTTTCTTGTATTGGTCACAAATCCTTCAATGGCATTTTCATTGAAACTGAAATGAAGGAAGAAATCGAAGAATCAAGCTTGATTGGCGGTCTCCTATGAGGCAAAACGTAGAGTAATTTCTTCCCATAGAAGCTTGGACGAGTTTATGTTGGTGGAGTTGACGACGTTGATGTGTGTTGTGTTGTCCAGTTTAGAAAGAATAACTGCCCTAATTTCCTTATCCTGTTTTATGGAGAGTTGTCCAGAGCTTCTTGTGATGGTGTCTTTTATGTCCTTGATATCAAACAGAATCATCATCTTATCTCTCCGGATCAAAAAGTTTTCTTTGTTGAGGGGAGGAATTGCATTGACCGCAGCTTTCAATGTGACTTGATGCAAATATTCCGTAGCTCCTTCTTGTTTGTTCATCTTGAAAGTGAGTTGTTAGGTCCGGTTTCAGCTTTTAACCGTGATAAAATTTCATAGAATGAACTTGAGAACTAAGAAACAACAGACTAGAATCTCACGGTCAGAAACATAATAGGAAAGAGATAAGAATGAAAGAGAAGAGAGACAACCAACAGGAAATTTGGACATAAGAGGCTGAGCGGTCAGGAAGAAATAGATTTGAGGCAAGAAAGAGATACTAGCTGATGTGATAGAAGCATAAGTTGTTGGCTGGTCACAGGATTGAGATGAGGATCATCTTACCAGGCAAGGGATGACAACAAGTAGTTGTTTGAGGTAGATTGAGTGAGTAAGGATGGTCAAGTCAGCCAGTTGACCAGTGATAGCTTGATGGTTGAGTAGATCTTGGTAGACAAGAAGAAGAGGCTGAGACAAAAAGAAAGACAGAAGACAAAAGAAAATATAGAAGAAAAGAAAATATAGAAGACAAGAAAAGAAAAAAGAAGAAAAGGAATTGTCCTCCCCCCCGAGGAGAAGAGAGTCGAGAGAGGAAATTATAGAGTCGCCAGAGACCCCCGGGGGATTGGTCTCCCAGGGATAGGTCTCCAGAGATTGTAGTCAAAGAGGAAGTAGTCGTCCATTGGCCGCGGGGACAAATGGCATTCCTAACAGAAGTTGAAGCTGGAGAATACCAAGGTTGTAAAGTGCCACAGGATGATTGAAAATCCAAGGAAACCAAAGATGCCTTCTTGGGAGTTGGTGGTTGATAAGAGGCCACCACATGACGGATCAGAAAAGACAAATCAAAAGGGATCAAAGCACCATTAGAAAGAAAGAAATTGTTTCCCTTCTGCTCCACCAATCTTTCCTCCGTGTCCTTCTGGAGTTCAGGACATCTCCCAGTATCATGGCTTTCTCTATGAAAGTAATAGCAGACTAGAGTGGTTTTAGGAACAGAGTTAGAAGTTTTAGGAGTAGCTAAAGAAGAAATTTTCTGATCAATTTTGTTTTCAAAGGCCTGAAGTAATTTAGTGCTCTCATCTATAGTAGCAGTTTCCTTATTGGCCTAGAGATTTGGTTTAGGTCTACAATTTGCTCCCATCTTGTTCATTATTTCATTTGACTCTTTAAAGGAAAGAGCATTTACTGGTTCAGTAACTCTAGTTTGTTCAAAAGTGAGAGCTGTTTAACCTTTCATCACTTTATCCACTGCACTCCTTAGGACCTTACAAGCAGGGAGCTTAAACAAATTATCTCTAGCAGGAATCATAGATCCGGGTTTAACTAATTTATCTCTAATCCTTTCCTGCACTCCTGGACAAAAAAGACTCGAAAAACCAAACTTGAATTTTTTCCACCGTGCCAATGTGATTGTTTCTAAGGAGGTAAGACTGAATAGGATCCCAAAATTTTCTGAAAGACTTATAATCAGAGGCTGAAGAGAAACCACCATTGGAGATCCATTGAGAAACCAGAGCATCCAAGTCCTGTAAGGTAAACCTAGCCAAATCTACTGCTCCCCAGAAAGCCAACATAGCCTCCTAAAAGAGCCTCCAGTCATGAGTTTTGAATAAATCAAAAAATTAAATCAGTTCCATTACTTCATCAGAAGGGATAAAAAATTGAAACTGGTAAGCCATATCATGTTCACTTGCACCATCCACTTCAGCAGCCATCTCATAGGAGTCCAAGAATCATTTGAAATTTGTCCCATTGAAGCCTAAGTTCTTGTTTTGGGGCTTGATCTTGACCATCTTGACCCAAACAGAGGGAAAGGAGGTACCAGTAGATTCCATTTTGAAGAGCAGAGTTTCTAAGAGATCCAAAAATCAGAATTCCAATGTGGCTCACAGGTGTGGAAAGAGTAGAGTTTCACAAAAAAAAACAAGTTTCTGTCCCAGATGGTTCTCAATTGGGAGGACTTACTTCTGGGAAACGTTGCCTCCACGGATCAGATCTGGATGATAACAAAAAAAAAAAGAAAAGAGGATAAAGGATTGGATTTTGAAGGTCATTCTTCAAGTTTGGGACTGAAAATCTCAAGTTTTCTGGTTTGATTGCAGCCCGGGGGACCAAATATAAGACTCCAAATGGTGCTGGGTTGTGGCAGCTCTGTGGAGGGGGAAGGTGTTGTTTTAGGCTGCCCTCCTGAGTGTTACAAAAATATTTAAATTTAACCAAGGTCAAGATCCAGAACTTTTTAAGTGAGGAATCAAGTAGTAAAAGGATAAAGTTTGATAATATTCAGTAGCTATGGAAAAGCACTTTCTCAGGCAAGATTATGTGGAGGAAATTAGAACAAAAGAAGTTAAAGGTTTTTTAAAGTTCAAAAGAACAAATCTGTTGTATGTAAAAAACGCCCACAAGCTAATAACTCTGGTTGTCAGCAGAAAATTGGGGATTATAAACTCAAACCCCAAACAACACCCAGGTTCTCAATGAACCCCCCAACTGTCCACAATCAAGCGCTTGAAGGGTACCAGATAACTGAGGGGGTCCGTACATGACAAAACACAATGTTTTGAGAATCTCTAAAAGCAAACAGTAACTGATTTGAATGAAGATAACCTCAAAAATTCTCAAAGAACTCAAGAGTAGGCTTTCAGAATGCAAATTTGAAAAATAGGAGGAGGTATAAAATAAAGGTTTTAAGCTTAATAAAACCTCTTCAATCAGACCTGATTGGCTCCAAAAAGGTGATAAAGGGAGAATCAAGACCAGTATGGTCAGGGAAAGGGATCAAAGAGTGGTGTGACACAATCAAGAATTAAAAAAGACAGAATTCTCTTCAACCAGAAAGGCTATTTGTAGGTGATAAGGATCAGGCCATAGAGGGGCAAAGACTTAAGGATTAATGTATCAGGGGGAAATCAAGGATATACCCAGGATAATGATGATGAATTACCATGCCACTGGGGGGGGGGGACATACACACACACTCCCATGGATGATTACAAAAAGGTAGGGGAGAGTCCTCCTTTTATGGGCCATGGGTCCCTGTAGAATATTTACAAGTGATGACACAGATAGAGTGGAAAATGACAACAATTGAAAAAAAAGTTTTTTTTTTTGATGGATTTGCTTTTTATCATGAAAAAAACAACAAAGAAAGAGCTGAACAGGAACAGAGAGATACCACCTGGGGCCAATGATGGCCGTGGGTGACAAGTAGCAGATGAGGGACATGCAGAAAAAAGGCAGTCTGCATGGTCAGGGGACTTTGGGGGGCGCGGGCCTTGAGGATAAGCAACAGCAACAGTGGTTGCCATGGTGATTGGATCGGATGAGAGATGATGACTGGTGAGAAGAGGTGAGAGCGCCAACCAACCAATTGAGAAAGATTGGAAGGTGGTTATGATGGTGGGAAAGAGAATTGGTTGGGGTGTCCGTCCCAATCTTGCTGGAGGTGAGATTGGTTGTGGGAACAACCAATTGGGTCAGGTGACAAGGATTGTTCCCATAATTGATTGTGAGCTGAGGGTGAGAAAGTCTAAGGATGGGTGGATTGGTTGGTTGCTATCAATGGAAAAAGACAAGATGGAAGATGAGCTCAATAAGGCAGTACATGGTTGACATGGGGCAGTGGAAAATGGTCAACCAATGGGCTGATGGTAGTGGTGATGGTGAGCAAGTGATTCAGGCCCTGTCAGCATTTGATAATGATGATGATGAGGGTGATGGGCTCAAAGATGATAGACCACAGGATTGGAGGTTAGATAATGTCTGGATAGATCAAGTGGAGAGGGAGGTTGATGACTCTCTAGAGGGATCAATGAGGGAGGTGATCATTTTTGGAAAAGGATTGGGAATGATGGAGTCAATGATTGGTGCTGGTTGGGATCCAATCCTGGAGGAATTCACCAGCAGCTGACCAAGGCCTTTGAATATGAGGATGGTCAAAGGATGCGAATGATTGATAATCAGAATTGGCACTCTGGATGGTTGATGCCCATGCTGGCAAGGGTCAAGCCAAGCTAAGCAGGTCTTGCCTGCGTGCATGGCAAAAAGGAACCAGAGGATGAGGATTGGGGCAAGAATGACTTGGAAAATGTGCACAGGGGTATAAACAACTGAGAGATCCTCCTAGACAACTAGGGGAAGGGAAGGCTTGGAACTGGAAAATAAAATAGAGGATCATTCTGGAAAAGATTTGTTTTTGATGATGAATGATAGCCATAAAAAAATCAAAAAAAGTTTTGAAATTTTCCGGAGTGGTCCTGAGGTGTCCAGATTTGGTCACCACATCTCTCTTCAACTTACAGACTGTCCCTAGTATGCATCTGAGTTTGATGACATATAAAAAAAAGAAGAAAGATGATTGCAACCAAAGAATGGCCATTTTGTCTTGAGGGTGATTGGAAAAAATATCTTGATCCATGCAACAAAAGGTCCCAGAAGTGACAGAGATAAACAAAGGAGGCGGCTCAGGTGCTCACACATGTGGCATACATTAGAGTTTTACAACAAAGATGCAGCAGATGACCCTGGTGGTGCACAATTGGGAGGACTTACTTCTGATCTGAGTTTCCTCCACAACAATGAATTTTTTTGACTTGATCAGCAGAGAAACTCCTGGCCATCTGAGGACCATTGAGTTCTTCCAAAGCATATGATCCACCTCTGACTTGGCCAACCACCCAATAAGGACCATTCAAGAAATTAGAGAAAAGCTTTCCACACTGATTTTCCAAGGATTGATTATAAGCTAAAACAAGATTTCCAGGATTCAAAGGGTGCCTGATCTGCTTTCAATGTTTATCTTCCCAATACTGAACCAATTGTTCTCTGGATTCCATCATCTTCTCATAAGTTTCACTGGCAACATCCTCACTCTGCTCCAGCTGCTTAGATTGGGAAACTAATAGATCAGTGGTAGAAGAAACCTTTTCTCAAAAAATACCTAAGAAAGATTCCATTTCCAGATCCAGAGGAAGGACAGCCCTTTGACCAAAGACCATTTCATAGGGTGAGTAACCAGTGGTTTTTTTAGTTGAAATTTGATCAGAGAAAAGGACCAGAGGAAGAAATTAGCAACAATTCTTCCCACTTTCTCAAGGCAGTTTGACAAGAGCAGCCTTCAAAAGAGCATGGCCTCTTTCCACCATACCTTGGCCTTCAGGTTAATAAAGAGTGGGCACCCTATGTTGACCAGGAAGCAATTGGATCATTTTGGCCAGTTTTCCACCAAACTCAGAGCCACCATCAGTTGAATAAGATTGTTCCAAGCCACAGCTCATTGTCCAAGTCTCATAGAGAAAAGCTACTACTGATTCAAACTGAGGTTCCTAATGAATTTTTCTCCAACCCATCCAGAAAAATCATCTCTGGCCAGGATGAGGTACTTAGCTCCACCAGCCTTAATGTGAACCACATCCGTAGCAATCCTTCCAAAGACAGTGGAATACCCAGTTGGATAGCAAATTTCAGCCAGGCGCCTAAGATTACATTTCTTACAGACCTCAAAACTCTTGCACCATTGAGAGAAAGATTTCTTCAAAGATGGCCACCAGAATTGTTTGGATATTTTTCAATAAGTTTCACTTTCTCCACAATGACCAAGTCCTTCATGGAGACTTTCCAAGTTGAAGCTTGTGTAGAAGGGGTAGTGACAACAATAAGAGAACAAGGATTTCCTCTTTTAATAAACCTAGTATCTTGTACAAAGAAGTTGAAGGACTTTCTTTTAAGGGATCAAAAATCATTAGCTGAGAGATCAGGAGGTCTTTGGAGAGTGGAAACATACTGCTCTTTTTTAAGTCAGAACCCTTGCTGGAAGCCAGAATAACTTTGAGAGGAAAAGCTGAAGGAATGTTGAATAAAAGGTTCCTCCTTGTCAAAAAAAACTCAAACACCTAATTCTTCATCTCCAAAAGGACTTCAAGATAAAAAGTCAGGCATGATGAAAGACTTTCCATGCCATTGAAAAATATCAAAAGAGAAGAACTAAATAAAAGCAACACAACAAGTCATTGGAGCATTTGGAAGGCTGGCTGCATTTATCATTTCAATGATGGATTGTGTCTCAACTTGTAACTCAAAGTGTTGACCCCAGAGAATAGTTTGGAGCTTCTTCAACATTTGGGCCACCCCACAAAGTTCCATTTTTGGCTGGGAGTACCTAGATTCCACATCTGAAAGGAGGAGAGATTCATACAGAGCAGGAAAATCCAAACCATTTTTGTCTTCCTGGGTAAGGACACCCCCAACAGATTGATAACTCAAATAAACAGCCAGCTTGATATTGCCACCTCCAGGTCCATCAGTGATCTTAATGAAGACAATATCTTTCCCAAAAATCATTTTGAGCTTCTGAAAGGATTGTTCACCATCTTGGGTCCAAATCTATTCAGCATTCTTCCTGGTTAAGCAATGAAAGGGAATAAAGATTTTGGATAGAGAAGGGATGAAGATCCAAACATAAATGACAACACCTAAGAAAACTCTGACTTCAGTGGGATTAATTGGAGTGGGCCAAGAGAGGATTTTGTTGAATTTGGATGGGGCTATTCTTTTTCCTTCTTTGCAGACCACGTGACCAAAAATTTTCCGAGCAGGGACACAGGCAGCCAATTTGGATCCAGAGACAGTAAAACCAGACTGCTTGATTTGAAACAAGATCCTTTCCAACGTGGTTGCACATTCCCAGATAAATCAAGCAATTCCTGAGTGCCAAGGTAAGAGCTCATTGTTATAATAAGAAACTTGACCTTTAATTCTTCCATTGTCAATAAAGATACAAGCATGATATGGGATTTCATCCTGGAGGATCCACACAATCTGAGCCTGATAGACTGAAACCACATTGGTGGCACCTTGGGGCAAACAAGTAAGTTGGAATTGACCAAGAGGGGTATTGAAAGTAGTGAGAGTGAAAGAAATTGGATGTAAGGATTGTTTGTCATATCAACCCATAATATCAACTAGACCATAGCAAGCTCTCCCAGAGAAAGATTTGACAAATTCTTCAGTAACAGGGGTCATAACAGAGTATTTAATAGTTAACTTATTAAGAGGCTGGAGATTATGAACTATTCTAAGTTTACCATTACTTTCAATAACACAGGAGACAGTACTGGAATAGCTGGAAGTTGACTGGTTGTATAAATGGGTACAGACTTGTTGGCGGACCAACTTGATCAACTTGTCAACCTTAGCAGTAGGGATAGGGATATTTTTTTTTTGCCACGGATCATGTTCCACTACTGGAATGATACAAGGTAGGCCATAGGATTCTTTCAAGAGACCTGAAGCCATCCATCTGGACCAAAGTTAACAAACTTCAGACATTCTTCAATAACACGACCATGAGGAACAAAGGTATCAATGAGAGAATGAGATAAACCACAGTAAGGATCACAAGATAGAGGAGGATGCATAAGAGGAGGATTGAGGTTGAGAGGCACTATTTGGTTGACTGGTTGAACCTTTTTTTGCAAATGGCTTATACTTAGTGGCAAAAGAGAGAAATCCTTGCTTCCTCAAATAATTACCAGTGAGACATGACTACAAAATCTGAGACCAAGTTCCAACATCTTCCCAGTTTGATGCTCCGCAAAGTCCTGGAAAGGTTCATTTTCCATAACAGAGGATCCAAAAGATGACGCATTGCTCACATGTGTTGCACAGGGTAGGGTTTTGAAGATGACAGTGGTAGGAGCCTCTCATGATGCACAATTGGGGGGACTTACTTCTACCCCAAATTGCCTCAACCTAAGGGCATACTCCTTCATACCAAAACCACCAAGAAGAGAATCAAGATTGGGATCTAGTCCAGACTCATTTCAGAGATTTGAAACCAGAATAAGAGAAGAATGCCCAGGTTGAAAATGAAAAGGAAAAGGAGAGAAAACAGATCCAGAGAGAGAAGAAATATTTTTAGGACATTTGGATTTTTCATGTCTTTGAGTTTTAATCTTATTTGGATGAGAAGGAAATGATGAGGAAAAAGAAAAATATGCCTCTGAGACAGAATTTGATCCTTGAGTTGAACTCTCAGGCTTGGAAAACTATTATTAAGACCAACTAATCCCATAAAAAATGAGAGGAAGAAGAGGTGTCCTTCTGTTTCCCTTTCAGAACCAATTTAGGAGGATGAACAGGGAAATATCTTTCCCAAAATCCAGAATCCAAGGAGAAAAGGGGGACTTCAATTTTCCTACCATCAGCCTCAGGGAGAAGAATTCTCTTGCTAACTTGATCAGAAAACATTAGGGTTTCACCAAAATCCATTAAGAAAGGCCTTCCTAAGATCAAAGGTCCATCAAAAGGAGTAATCCAGAACTGACAGGTGCCAAAAATATTTTGTCCAATTTGAACCGGGAAATCCTCAGCAATACCAACTAACTTGCATAACTGATTCCCTATACCTATACTGTCAGCCTCCTGGATTCCAAGATCCTTGCTTCCCTTAAGCTACCAGAGGTGATAGAATAATTATTTAATATATTATTCAATAAATGCAGGAAAGATCCATAAAATATTGGGATAAAGATTATTGCAAGGTTGATTGGTTTGGATATGGTTGAATGTTATAAATCAATATTAATCAATTGATCATTGAATCATTTAACAGAGGTGCCACAATTAAATTGGGGATCTTTAACACCTCTATTCAGGGAATTCAGGATGAAAACAAATATTCCTGGTCATTTTTGAAACTTTAATATATATCCTCAAAGGATATATTGCCCAAAGATAATATGTATTTAAAATACACAGTGGAGTGGCAGGGCTTTGTAACCAAGCTTCCACAACAGAGAAAGGATAATAAGACTCACTGGTATATTATTAAATCCTTTGGGTACCTGTTTGGGACGTGCACTGATGGGTTAAACCTTTTTACTGGGGTTTTAAGGTTGTTTGCAGTTTAAATTGATAAAAATGGTTGGAGATGGATATTATTAATCAGACTAAATCCATAAATCATATAATTATATCTTATGAGTACTAGATTACCTTGGCATGGTTTCTGGATGTAAATATAACTGGGTATGTGGGTATCAATATCCTCAAAAGAGCTCTTTATTTATAGCTTTTTGAGTCCCAATATTGTCCTTCTGAGGGGTACAGGGGATCAAAGGGACTGACACAGGCTAGCAGGGTAAACAGTGGCAGCCTATCACGTTTTTTTGGGTCTGTAGAATGGGTAACATCCAATTCCACAGGGTATGGTAATTATTCTACTAACGCTAATTTATCCATTTTATTTATCATTTCATTAATTATCCTTAGTAAATGTCCCCAATAAGTTAATAATTATTTTAATAGACATTGCTACGGATATTCTGATGTCAGGTGAGTTCTAATTATGTATTAAATAATTGGAGTAAATTCATGAAATTGATTTTACTCCTTATTTCCCAATTTTTACTTAAAATAATTATTAAAAAATATAACTCATGCGTATTTATTGAATATTTTTACATCATTACTTTTCTTAGTATTTCAAAAAATACTGATGCCTTGGAGTTCTAATAATTTCATATTAAAGTATTTTAATATATTTTTAGAAATAGTCATTATGTCATTTTTGACATTCTTGGGATTTTAAATTATATTTAATAAAAAATACGTATAGAGGTTATTTAGGTATTTTTAAATACTTTTATGTATTTTTAGACTATCTACTGTCCATTGAAACATTTATTAAATATTTAGAATGTTCCTGTGTAGGTTGTCGCATGTTTACGCAGTACCTAGGTTTCTCAGGCCGCCTGTCCCTTTGTCAACTCATTGTCCCGCGGCTGCAGACTTGTCAGAGGCCCGGGGCTGCGTACACAGCTTTGAAAGGGTGACAGTGCTGCATCTCAGCCGCGCTTAGATGTATTGGCTGCCATGGCTGTGTGCGGGAATAGTGACAGAACACAATTCCATCTGTAAATCCTAAATTATACACAACACCTCCATTCTGACTGAATTTAAGGTGCCAAAACTATATGTGATAATAAATGTGAAAAATTCCATTGGCAAAAAAAGTACCATAATGGTGCCGTGGTATTTTGGTATTTCCTTTCTTAATTATTTAAAAATATAAGGAGTTGTATTTCAAGGGTGGGGTCAGAGAGTGACCTACCTAATTATGGCTGGAGAATCCATTTCTGAAAAAATATTCATGGTTTTACTACTCCTTCTAAGGTGAATTTTAATATTATTATTTTTATGTTATTTGGTTACTTTTGAAGCTTGCTCTGCAATAGTAGCAAGCTGAAATTCCCGACTCAAAGATATGGCCATGTCTGAAAAAAAATCTGGAGCATGTCTTGGAAAAAATTAATTCCATGTGTGTTTCAGTTCATTTTGCTGGCTCTGAAGTTTGCAAGATGTATTGATCCATGAGGTATATTATTCTCTGGTGAAAATTCATCCCTGTCTGCAGATTTGCCTTTTTATCTCACTAAGTATAGTCTAAAATCTTTTCCATGCACCCTCTGTTTGTTGTCTCTCAATATCCTGCTGACTTTCCCTTTTTCTTTCAAAGGGTCAGGTTCTATTGGGATCATTGCTGGAGGGAGGTTGCTACCTTCTCTTGGTTGAAAGTGTTTAACTAGGCTAACAGGAAATACTGGGTGTTTCCTTGATGATGCTTCACTCAGGATTGATTCTACAGAATTTTTAACATTCATCTTTTTGTTAACAAATGGTCCCACAAAGGTTGGTTTCAGCTTTCTGTTACTTTCTAAATTGTTGAAGTTGGGAGTGGATATCAAGATCTGATCTCCTATTTCAAAGTCAGATTCTCTGTGTGATTTGTCCCATCTTTGTTTGTTGTATTCTACTGCTTCTTCTACACATTTTTGAGCATGATTATTTGTCGGGTCTATCATTTTCTTGAATTCAGGAGATTTGGGATGAATGGTGGCTAAGTTATGATTCAAGGTATTCCTAGGGAGTTTTGGAAGTCATCCTCTTTCTAGTATCTGAGGGGCTTCTTTGGTAGTAGAATTTTTACTGCTGTTATAAGCCATTTCTAGAGCTGGGAGTAGGCTTACCCAATCATGGCAATAACCATCTGAGTTCTTGTATTCTAGACCAAAGCTACAGGATCTTCTTAACAAATCTTCCAGGGTCTGTATCATTCTTTCAGCTTATCCATCAGTATGGGGATGGTATTCTGTAGAAAATGCTAAAGTAGTACCCAGTATATCATGTAGATTCCTCCAAAAGTCAGACGTGAATTGGGGGCCTCTGTCACTGATTATAATCTTGGTTATACCAACATCTGCTGTGATGCTGTTCCATAATAGTAAAGCTACATGCATAGCAGTATCTTCTTTGTGGTTATGTAAGAATTATGCCTTCTTAGAGTATCTGTCAACTATAACGAGGACAGAGTTATCTGAATGAGTACCTCCAGGGGGGAGGCCGGTGACAAAATCCATACTTATGATTTCCCATCTGGTTTTAGGTTCAGAGATCTTCTGTAGGAGTCCAAAACTTTTGCAAGTATTTTTATTAGATTTTTGGCAAGTCTCACAGCTAGTAACCTACTTGATAGTGATTTCTTTCCAGTCTATCCACCAAGCAGATTGTTTTAATTTCTCCAAGGTTCTTTTGGTTGATAGATGACCTGATGAACAGTTTTCATGGAATTCCTGGAGTATGGGTTTTATTTTTTCTTTGTTACTTAGTACCAATACACTGGCATGTTGGTGTATTTATTAAAGGAGACCTTTGCAGAAAGTGAACCTTCCTGCTTTATAGGGTTTAAGTAATGAAGCAGGTAAACTATTTATCAGGGTGCTTCTGGGGATTCACATTCCAGAATGGTCATCAGCAGCTTGATATCAGAGGAGTAGTTGTCTCTCACTAGATTGAAGAAAGCAGTGTCCAATTAACATAAGTGGATCCCCATGATTGGAGAATCTAATGCAGAAAGATTTATTCTCAAGATATGAAAGATATCCTGATCCTCAGGGTCATATGCTGGATTTCTATAGTCATTAGGCAAAGCATTCCTACTTAGACTATCAGCATTCTGGTGTTTAGCTTCAGATTTATGCACTATAGTCATCTGGCCTCTATACTGTTATATAGCAATTTTATAAGCTTGCTACTATTGCAGAGAAAGCTGCAAAAGTAACAAAAATAACATAAAAATAATAATAATAAAATTAAACTAAGAAGCAGTAGGAAAACCATAAATATTATTACAGAAATAGATTCTCGACCCAAAATTATGTAGGGTCACTCACTGACCCCACCCTTGAAATCCAACTCCTTATATTCTTAAATAATTAAGCAAAGGAAAACCAAAAATACCATGGCACCACCATTGAGCTGTTTGGCCAATTAAGAATATCACACGTATTTTCACGTATAGTTTTCACACGTAAAATTCAGTCAGAATTGAGGTGTTTTGTATATTTTAGGAGCTACGGATGGAAATGTGTTTTGTCATAATTCCCGCAAGAAGCCGCGGAAGCCAATGCACCCGTGCGCGGCTGAGATACAGCCCTTTGACTCCTTCAAGTTTTTATACACAGCCCCGGGCCTCTGACAAGTACGCAGCCGCAGGAATAGGGGTTGACAGAGTGACAGGCGGCGTGAGAAGCTTAGGTACCGCGCAAACATGCTAAAACCCACACGGGAACATTCTACATATGTAATAAATTTTCCCATGGATAGTAGATAGTCTAAAAGTACATAATATTATATAAAAATAATTAAATAACCCTTATACATATTTTTTATTAAATATAATTCAAAGTACCAAGAATGTCGAAAATAAGACAATGGCAACTTCTAAAAATATATTAAAATAATTTGATATAATTTTATGAGAATTTATAGACATCAATATTTTTGTGACACACTAAGAAAACTAATGATATAAAAATATTACATGAATTCCCATGACTTATATTTCTAAGTAATTATTTTAGTAAATGAACTGAAACTCGAAAATAAGGAGTAAAATCAATATCATGACTTTACTTCAGTTATTTAATACATAATGAGAACTCACCTGACATCAGGATGTCCGTAGAAATGTCTATTAAAATAATTATTAACTTACTGGGAACATGTTGAGATTCTCAGCTTCAATTCTTTCAGACACGCAAGGTCTTCTCTCCTCTCCCCCAATTGTCCGGGTAGCCGCACCTGGTCATTCAAATCACTCTGTCTTTTACGCGCACGCTGGAGACCCCAGGAGGAGGAGGAGTTCTTCACCGGAAATCTTCCTCCCTACTCCACTCTTTTTCTACCTGATCAAGAATATTATCATCATTTTTATTCTTCATCTTCTATCTTGTCCTCTTCTTTCGGTCACCTTCAACCACCTCCCACTCAACTTCAACTCAATGCTGTGAATTCCTGGTGAGATTCATACCTCACTGCCTACTAAACAACTTCAACTAAGACTCACCTTCACTGAACACACAGACTGCTAATCTGATCACAAACCAATTGTCTCAAATCAAATCATTGTCTCAAGCTCAACTTTCTTGCCAACTCAAATTCCTCAGCTATGTCATGTTTCTTGCAGTCTACGCTTCCTCTCCCTGTTGTTTGATCAATCAATCCCTTGTTTTCTCTTCACAGTTAAAAGACAAAGGACTCCCATCAAGCTTAATCAATCACCAACCCACAGACTGAGAGAGGAACAAACCTAACAAGGCACAATGGATGTCTTTCGACAAACCATGTTCAAGACCACTCTCAAAAAAATTCTCCTCCTTGGAGATAACAATTACAGGATCTGGAGAGACAAAATGGACGCAGTTCTTGAATTCAGGGGATGCGCACATATTATCAACAACAAGACCTCTGTCTTAGATGCCTTGGTTAACTACAAGCTGAAGCTTCTCCTCATTTCAAAGCTTGATTCCACGGCTCATGAGAATATTGTTACGGAAGGAAACTTAAACTCGGCTAAAATCGTGTGGATGGCCAGCATTCACAAGCTTCAAACTGTGCAAGGGTCTTCAACACCTTTCTCTACCTCTCATTCAATCCCAATGAAATTGTTAACTTCATCACCCATTTTAAAGTTAGTCTTAAAAAGATGGCTGAGGTTGGAATCAAACTCCCTTACAACATTGTGGTGTACCTCATTCTCTTCAAATTTCCTGCCTCTATGGATGAATTCAAGAGGCCAATCATGCACTCTGATAAGGAAATCTCGGTTGAATACGTATTGAATCTTCTCAAGCAGTTTGAAAAAAAATCCATGGCCCAATCGTCCATCTCAAATTCAAAATCAAAAGGCAAAGTTGCGCTTTTTTGGGGAAAGGCCTCATCTCACCAACACACCAAAAAGGGGTTGGATCCGAGAAAATGCATTGAAGGATACCATCATCCTGGTCAAGACAAGAATCACTCTACCAATGACTGCTGGCGCCTTCATCCCAACGTTGTGGTGAACCATTTGGGACACCGTGGGAAAAGAATTCAAAAATTTTCCTTGCGCGTCGCGCGCCGCTCATCCTCATCCTTGCGCGTCACGCGTCCCTCATTGGCATTGTCATTGTTGCGCGCTGCTCACTGTCATCATCGCGCGTCTCTCATCTATCATTGTCCCGCGTCCTTAGCCTCGCGCATCCCGCGTTGCTCATCCTTATTGTTGGCTGTTGCTCCTCGCTCATCCTCATTGCTACCAGCGCGTGGCGCTCCTCCATGACTTACCAAAACTGTCCCAACCCCACCTCAAAGCGCTTGTCCAAAGCGCTTATCCGTCAATCTCCCACCTCACTCAATCTATCAGTCGCCAAATATCAAGCCCATCAGGATTTACTCAATCGCCTCAAGCCAATCTCCTATCCACCCATCTGCGCTCTCATGAGCTTCACCTGTTTTCCTTCCTGGGACTCTCCCACCCCCTTTCCATCTCTGGGTGGGGGTGGAGAAGTTTTGACTATTGCCCGCAGAAATCCGCGGAGGTCCAGTTCATTTTCCTTTCCCACCCTGTCCGCCTTCGGACAAGGGGTGGGTGATTCCGGTGTTGTCGCGCGCGCCCATCCACGGATGGACGCAAGAGATGGTGAAGGGATGAGAAGGATTTCCACCAGCTTGCTTGATCAAATTTTTCCGGTCACCTGATTTTTTTCTTTTTCTGCTCTATTCAAAGAATCCTTTGTACATAGTCTAACAGGGCCTCCTGCCCATATAAGGAGGGGCTCTCCCCTGCCTTTTGGATCAATCATTGAATAATCCAACATGATATCAGCAAACCCTTGATCCTTGAGCCTCCATACTCAAACCCTTGATCCTTGAGCCTCCATACTCAAACCCTTGATCCTTGAGCCTCCATACTCAAACCCTTGATCCTTGATCCTTATCACCAACCAATAGCTTTACTTGTTGAAGAAGAATTTGCCTAATCAAATTCTTGAGTGTGTTACACCACTCCTGAGCCCTTTATCCAACCATACTGGTCCTGATCACCCTTTGATTATCTTTCTGGAACCAGTCACATTTGACTGAAGAGGTTTTATTAAGCTTAAAACCTGGAGTGTTAAACCTCCCTTCCCTTCTTTTGAAGTTGAATTCCTCCATGCTACTCTTGAGTCCCTTGAGAAGTTTTGGGTTATTCTTGTTTGAATCAGTTCTTGCATTTCTTCTAAAGCTTCTTCAAACAATTAGCTTTGTCTTGTGCAGCCACCCACAGCTATCTGGTACCCTTCAAGGGCTTGATTGCGGGGAGTTGGGCAGGTTCATTGAGAACCTGGAGGTTGTTTGGGATTGGGTTGATATTTCCTAAGCTCCTGCTGACGACCAGAGCTATTAGCTTGTGGTCATTTTCATTCACAATTGCCTTTTCTTGTTGAACTCTGAACAACCGTTGACTCCTTCTATTCAAGTGTTCCCCAACATCATCTTGCCTCAGATAGTGTTGTCTCCCAGCTACCAAGGGCTACGATCTTTATTGTCTTACTTTTGGTTCCCCGTTTACCAGGTTCTGGACTTTGATCTTGGTTACAATTAAATATTTTTGTAACACTCAGGAGGGCAGCCTAAAAAAGCACCTATCCCCTCCACAGAACTGCCAACGCCCTGCGCCATTGGGAGTCTTACAACGTAGCTCCTGAATGGTCGAGAGATAATCATGCTAAATGGAAGGCAAAGAAGAGTAATCAAAAAGAAAAAGCCAAACCCCCCTCTTCCCACTATTTTTCCCTCCTCAACCTGTGGGTCAAACACAGAGACATCAACTGGCAATTTCTACTGGACAGCGGAGCATCTGTGCAAATTCTTAACAACAGCCATTTCTTCAGCAAAATGGAACCCTATGCTGGCAATCTGATCAAAACAGGCAAGGAAGGAGCCAGTCTCTCCATAAAGGGAAAAGGGACCGCCGTGCTCCACTTGAGTGAAATCACACTGAAAATCACTAATTTTTTCTACGTCCCAGATGTGATGGTCAATCTCATCATCCCCGGGGCTTTGAATGGAAAAGGATGCACGATTAATTCCTACAAAAATTGATTCATGGTCTCTCACGGCGGCAAGTTGGTCCTGAATGGAACAATCAAGGACAACCTCTACATTCTGCCCACACCTTGCCATAGCCCTTGCACATCTCTCAAATCCCACGTCTCTACTCTTTCAACCACGCCAGAGGACTCTCTGCTTGAAATATACATAAAATTTGGTCACACCTCCCTAACAAGGCTAGGCCCCCTCATTCAACACATTCCAAGCAAAGAAAAACACAAATTTCAATGCTTCAAGTGTGTAAAGAGAAAGATCACAAAAGCATTGTTCAATTGCACTTTAATGCAATCATCCAAGGTCTTTGATTGAGTCCACCTGGATATCATGGGTCCAATACAACCATCCTCCAAATCCGGCCACCATTTCATCCTGTCTCTTGTGGACAACGCAAGTGGATACCTGGCTGCTTTTCCAATGAACTCAAAAGACAAGGCGGCCAACATCATCATCAGTCTGCTCAAGAAAGAACACAAACTACAGGGTTTATATCCCTCAGAGATCTTCTCAGATGGTGGGACCAAATTTGTCAACTCAAAATTTTTGTCCTTCTTTGAAGAAAAACATATCACTCACATAATCTTGGAACCCTACCATCCCAAACACAATTGCCAAGCCAAATGAGCCAATCGCACCATAGCGGATTCAACAAGGGACACACTCAAGGATAGTTGCCTTCCTTCCACAGTGTGGCATAAAGTTGTCAAGGGCTGCTGCATCATGCTCAACCACATCCTGGAAAAAGGCAAAGACTCAACTCCTTGGACAAGAATGCATGGTAGGGTCCTGCCATGTGACTACCTGAAACTGATTGGGAACCGTGCATTTACCTCTTCAACAAGAGGCCAAAAGGGGAAAAATTTGACTCAAAGGGCAAAGAGGGCACTTTAGTAGGCTTCAACCCACTTCTCCTGTCATACCGCATTCTGAGAAAAAAATGGTTCTATTGTCTCCTCAAAGCATTTTAAGTTTCTTCACATGCCCAGACCAAATACACCCAGAGCTGGACTAAAAATTGATGAAAACCCTTGGCCTAAGGATTCAGATTCATCTCACACTCAGGATCAGGGACCTGTAGCACCCCCTCTTCCTTCAGCACCATCGAAGGGATATTGGGGCCGGTCCAACGACTCGGCTAGTTCTGCAGATGATGATGAATCCAAATCAGAAGTGGGCAACTGGTCTTCCGATGCATCTGAATTGACAACGCCAGCTGTTCAGTCAAATCCAATAATTGTCCAACCTGAACAGCAAGCTTTTGCGCCCTCAGGAAAAACCCTGAGAGACGGTTCTTGCATTACTCCTCCACAAAGGTACGGGTTCTATCATCACTATGAGCCAAAATCATACAAGGATGCTCAGAGCTGGAAAGAAAAACTTGATTGGACTGAAGCAATGGAAAAAAAGCTGGAATCAATCAAAGACCTCCTTGTATGGGAAGAATACAACAGTCCTGAACCTAAGAATGCCCTCAAGACAACCTGGATCTACAAGATCAACAGAACTGTCATGGCAACCGGGTGAGATACAAGGCTCAACTGTGTGTTCAAGGGTAGGCCCCCACATCCAATATTAAATTGAGGTGGGAACCAGAATCCACCAGAAGAGAAAACATATTTTAGCAGAGTGCCCAAGATAGAAGGAGAGGAAATCAAGAGGACAGGAATAAAAGTTGGCATCTGAAGAGGGATCTGTTTCACCAGGGTCCTCCATCAAAGTACCAGAAGAAACATTGAATTATTCCAGAACAATCTCCACAAGTCAACAAGAAACCCATTTCTTCATTGATTCATCCACAGATAGAGAGATTGACAGTAGTTCAGCCACAGAAAATCAGGAATTTTAAGATCAGAGATTTTCCTTAACACCCTTTCCATAGTATTGGGGTGATCCTTGGAAATTCCCATCTCAAATCAAACTTTGGGCTGGGTGGATGGAGGATGATCCATTTGAGCAGGTACTGGATCAGCGTCAGAAGGTTGAGGAGTTTGAAAAGATTGAACAGGAGGAGGATCAGGGTGGTCCTGGAAACTTTCCATAAGTGATTCCTTTTCCTCTTCCATGTCTTCCATTTCAGGGTAAGGGGGATCAGGTGAGGATTGAAGTTTGACGGGTTTTTGAAGGATTGAAGGTGGGACTGGAGGAAACTTGTGAGGTTTGGGTTCCTTGTGGCGTTTCCTAGATGAATCAGACTGATCTAATAAGTGCCCAAGAAGCTGGAAGAAGTCAAAGCTGGATGATACCAAGGTTTTAAATTGCCAAAGGATGATCAAAAATCCAAGGAGACCAAAGATGCCTTCTTGGGAGTTGGTGGTTAATAAGAGGCCACCACATGGTGGATTGGACAAGACAAATCAAAAAGGATCAAAGCAACATTTGCAAGAAAGAAATTGTTCCCCTTCTGCTCCACCAATTTTTCCTCCTTGTCCTTCTGGAGTTCAGGACATCTCCCAGTACCATGGCCTTCCCTATGAAAGTCATAAAAGACTAAAGTGATTTTAGGAACAGAGTTAGAATTTTTAGGAGTAGCTAAAGAAGAAATTTCCTTATCAATTTTTTTTTCAAAGGCCTGAAGTAATTTAGTGATCTCATCTATGGTAGCAGTTTCCTTATTTGCCTAGGTATTTGGTTTAGGTATACAATTTGCTCCAATCTTGTTCATCATTTTATTTGATTCTTTAAATGAAGCAAAATTTACTGGTTCAGTAACTCTAGTTTGTCCAAAAGTGAGAGCTGTTTGACCTTTCATCCCTTTATCCACTGCCCTCCTTAGGACCAGAAAAGCAGGTAGCTTGAACCAATTATCTCTATTATTAATCATAGATCCAGATTTACCTAATTCATCTCTAATCCTATCCTGCACTTCTGGAAAAAAAAGGATGGAAAAACCAAACTTGAATTTCTTCCACCGTTCCAATGTGATTGTTCCTGAGGAGGTAAGACTAAATAGGATCCCAAGATTTTCTAAAAGACTAATAATCAGAGGCTGAAGAGACACCACCATAGGAGATCCATTTCAAAACCAGAGAATCCAAGTCCTGTAAGGTAAACCTAGCCATATCTACTTTTCCCCAATAATCCAAAATAGCATTGTGGTAAACCAAACCTGTCCTATAGCAATCAGACTCATTTTGTATTATTGATTATTATTCTTATATCAAATTAAAGTCAAAAAAATAATAAATAAATTTGAAAACCCTCATAAAATATACTCTAAAACTCAAACCAACCTGAAAACCCAAATCAATCACCAGATAAACCCCTTCAACCATATCAACACCTGTCACAAAAACAACCCAACACCTGGCACAGACTATATTATTTCACATGGATAAATGAAAAGTCTTAATTGAATATATAATCAAAAGATTATGCTTAAAATAACCACAAAACAAAACAACATACCCCATACCAGCAGGACTTAAACCATATCAGTACCAATGTTACACTACAACCAGTAGTATGAAAGAAAGTTACATGACTTTTGGGGACTTTCACCACCATATAAGCCCTCTGAAGCGTCCTCTCAAGCATTCCGATACTCAGTTTGACACCATTCCAACCATACATCACACATACATGCATCAGCAAAAGTAGGGGCTCATGCAGCCAAGTATATCTGAATTCTCAAAACCAGCAATAACAACTCAGTTCAAATGACTTTTCTGGAAATTTCACCACCAGATAAGCCCGGTGAAGCGTCCTCTCAAGCACTCTGATACTCAGTTTGCCACCATTCCAACCATACATCACACATACATGCACCAACAGAAGTAGGGGCTCATGCAGCCAGGTATATCTGAATTCTCACCAACCAGCAATAACAACTCAGTACACATGACTTTTCTGGAACTTTCACCACCATATAAGCCCTTTGAAGCGTCCTTTCAAGCACTCTGATACTCATATTAGGGCGTATCAAAGTTAGCAAACCCACCATTAGAAACCCGCCATTTTTTTTGACAAAACCCGCCATTTTTAATGGCGGTTTTCTGAAATACACATACCCCCTAACTGGTGTATTTCAAAATGGCGTGTTTCATGAAAATGGCGGATTTCAAATACACATACCCCCTAACTGGTGTATTTCAAAATGGCGTGTTTCATGAAAATGGCGGATTTCAATCATCAAACACGCCATTAAACCCGCCATTTTTGCATCATCATCCATCCACCATCCATCACATCAAAAACACCCATCCACATCAGCAAATCCATACCGGTCCCATCTCCATTGCATCACACACATCTCTATTGTTTTTCACATACCTTCACATACCCATCTTCACACAAATCCCATCATCATCTCATCACCCCACATCACTCACCACCTTTCTCAACATGTCCAATCAAACATCCCACCAGCAAGTTGAAAACGCAAAAAAGCTGACTGAACTTTTGCTACTGTTTGACTCCCATTCAGACTCTGATTCAGACTCCGATTTGGAATCAAATTGGTTAGCTTTGAATTCTCTGTTGGAAAAGCAATACATGGTTCCAAGAATACACACTCTCCATAACCCTATGCATGAAAGGCAAAAGCTTCATCTCATCCCTGACTTAAGCTTCCAGCAACTGTTCCAAATTTTGTTGCCTTCTTTCATGAAACTTTTGGCAATGATTGAAGACCACCACATCTTCCAGAACAATTCTTGCAATCCTCAACGTGATCCAGCCATCCAACTTGCCGTTGCTCTTTTTAGATTGGGGTCAAATGGAAATGGAGAAGCAATCCATCAATTGGAAAATCTATTCTCAGTCAGTTATGGAAGCATTGACTTATACACCAAAAGAGTCATGATTGCTATCCTATCTTTCCATCGCATGGTCCTTTCATGGCCAACCAAAGAAGAATGCAAGGAGATATCTCAAGTAATGGAGACAGAAGGCTTTCCTGGTTGCATTGGTTTTGTTGATGGAACCACCATCCCCTTGAGTCAAAAACCCAACCTAGATGGCAACCACTATTTTGATTGTAAAAAAAGGCAATTGATTCATTTCTTTTCCAATCACTATGATAAAACTTTGGATCACACACTGACCAAATATGTTCCATCTCTTTGTTTAGATACTCTGTGGCACTACAACTTGTTTGCAATAACAACAAGAAGTTCATCTCCCTCCATGCTGGCCTTCCAGGTTCTTGTCATGATTCATATGTTTTCAATTGGATGCGGATTGCCAAACAACCAGAGATCTACTTTGACCAAGATCAATACCTTCTGGCCGATTCGGCTTATGCTAGTGGGAAATATGTAGTTGCAGCATACTGGAATGGGTTTTGGTTGTTCACCCAAGATTCATAGGCTGAGTTTTTTTTTTATTTTTTTTTAGTGGACTTGAATCCAAAAACACCTCCACCTCAAACCCTGCCACTCACCAAATTCCACCCTTCTCCCCCTCACCACTCAACCCCTTCAACCTCACCCCACTCACTCACCGTTCAAACCCTGCCTCCTCCTCACCAAACCACCTCACTCATCACCACCACCTTACTCACCACCACCACCTCATCTCACCTCACTCACTGAATCCCCTCCTCCTAATCCTGGTAAGCCCCCTCCAACCTCTTCCTGTTCCTTCCCCTCACCAGTTGCTGATCCTTTGATCATTCAACCTTTAGTCCCCCCCTGGATCCATTTCTCTATCCATAAAGGTGAGCCCCTCCCCTCCTCCAATTCCTCCTCTCATTGATTGAGCGATCGATTGCCAATTTTGGGGGTATTTTATTGGAATGAGATGGTGACATTATGAAAACCAAGGGGCAAATAAACAAAAGGATTGATGTTTCAGGCATGGCGCGGCCACAGCCCAATCAATAAAATACCATCATCAGTTAGAAAGCACTTTGCATGGTTTCCTTAATGGACGCATTCATGCAAGGCATTCAATCCCCGGCATGCTTTGGTTGAAAAACCAAAGCACCTTTTAGGGTGGATGAGGTGGGTGGTGGTGGGTGGTGGTGAAACAAAAGGATTGATGTTTCAGGCATGGCGCGGCCACAGCCCAATCAATCAAATACCATCATCAATTAGAAAGCACTTTGCATGGTTTCCTTAATGGACGCATTCATGCAAGGCATTCAATCTCCGGCATGCTTTGGTTGAAAAAACCAAAGCACCTTTTAGGGTGGATGAGGTGGTTGGTGGTGGGTGGTGGTGGGTGGTGGTTGGTGGTGGTCGGTGTTGGTGTGGTCCAGGTTACTAAATAGCTTCCTAGGTGTGGAGGGGATTGGAAAACCCCCCCACCAAGCCTGTCCCTCCCCCCTTGCTAGCTCGCTAGGTGGGGAGCAGATTTGAAATCCCTCCCCCCTTCCCCCCCCCTTGATCTCCCCCCTTGCCCAATTGCTAGGTGGGGATGGAATTTGAAATCCCCCCCTCCCTCCCCCCTCCCTCCCCCCTTGATCTCCCCCCTCTTTTGCTCGCTAGGTGGGGAGTGGATTTGAAATCCCCCCCCTGCCTCCCCCCTCGATGTCCCCCTTGCTTGCTTGCTGGGCGGGGGGGTGATGAAGTGCCCCCCACTGAGAGCCCCACCATCTCCTTCCCCCTTGCTCGCTTGCCGGGAGGGGGGATGATGCAGTCCCCCCCACCGCAAGCCAGTGGGGGGGGGATTGGAAAACCCCCCCACCAAGCCTGTCCCTCCCCGCTTGCTTGCTCGCTAGGTGGGGAGCAGATTTGAAATCCCTCCCCCCTTCCCCCCCCCCTCGATCTCCCCCCTTGCTCAATTGCTAGGTGGGGATGGAATTTGAAATCCCCCCCTCCCTCCCCCCTCCCTCCCCCTCCCTCCCCCCTTGATCTCCCCCCTCTTTCGGTCGCTAGGTGGGTAGCGGATTTGAAATCCCCCCCCCCCCCTCCCTCCCCCCTTGATGTCCCCCTTGCTTGCTCACTGGGCGGGGGGGTGATGAAGTGCCCCCCACCGCAAGCCCCACCAGCTCCTTCCCCCCTGCTTGCTTGCCGGGCAGGGGGGTGATGCAGTCCCCCCCACCGCGAGCCGGTGGCTCGCTCCCCCCCTCGCTTGGTTGCTGGGCGGGGGGTGATGAAGTCCCCCCCACCGCAAGCTGGTGGCTCTCTCCCCCCTTGCTTGGTTGCTGGGCGGGGGGGTGATGAAGTCCCCCCCCCACTGCAAGCCCCACCGGCCCCCCCCCCTTTGCCGCTTGCTTGGTCCGCCCACCGAGCCGGCCCCCCCCCCACTGCAAGCCCCACCGGCCCCCCCCTTCGCCGCTTGCTTGGTCCGCCCACCGAGCCAGCCCCCCCCCTTTTGGCCGCTCGCTCGGTCCGCCCACCGAGCCGGGCCCCCCCACTGCGAGCCCCATTTGCCCCCCCCCTTTGCCGCTCGCTCGGTCCGCCCACCGAGTTGGCCCCCCCCTTTACCACCCGCTCGGTCAGGAGGTGATGAAATCCCCCCACCAAGCTGCCCCCCCCCCCTTCCCCGCTTGCTCGGTCAGGGGGTGATGAAATCCCCCCACCAAGCCGGGCCCTCCCTCCCGCCTTGCTCGCTCGCTTGGTTGGGGGGTGAGGAAGTCCCCCCAACAAGCCAGGCCGTGCTTGGTGCATCAACCTTTTCGAAAAAAGCAAAAAAAAAAATCAAAAAAAAAAACCCCAAAAAAAACCCCAAAAAAAAACCAAAAAAAAACAAAAAAAACCAAAAAAAAACCAAAAAAAAAGCATAAAAAAACCAAAAAAAAACCAAAAAAAAAAACAAAAAAAAAACCAAAAAAAACCAAAATTTTCAATGGTTGTCAATGTGAGAGGATTGGCACTTGGTCAGTCGGGCCAAATTGTTTCATTTGCAACCTTGGGTTTGAGTATAACTGTGATCCCTTTGCAGGAAAGTATGATGTTCAAGACCATTGTGTGACAGGGTCTGGTTTTATTTAACCCACAGTGGCACTGCCTTGAGCAAACAATTTTCTCCTTGCCCACATCAGGCTCAAACAACTGGGCCAAAGTGCTTTAGTTGCAAGCTTGATTTCAAGCAAAAAGGTATAGTCAAAATGGTTTGGGCAGCTAACAAGTACAAGCACTGTACCTTTCCAGCTGTGGACAAAGCAACCCATACCAGAATGGCCATGTCACTCCAAATTAATAAAAAAAATCAGAACACTTGTAGGGACATGAAAAACGGCCAAATTTACTCTAGAGAAAAAAATATCAATAAAAACAAAAAAGATTTGTATATTGGTGGGGTTAAGAATGCTCTCAAACATTGTTGTAGTAAAAAATAATTTGTTTTTCTTTCATCCATGCAAATATCTTTACAAGCCCAGCATTTGAGTAATCTGCTGTATTTCTTCTACCAATCTACCACTGCCAATGCAAGCCAAAGCTACTGATACCTTATCCTTTTTTTCGTTTGCCCGTTGTCACCTCTCCTTTTCCAGTTGCACTTCCTGCCAATCCTTCTCCTTTTCCTCTTTTTGAAACTCTAGCTCAGCTTGTTTCAACCTCCACTCAGCATCCAATTTTTGTTGATTAGCCAAAGTCTCCGCTTTCTGCTTTTGACTATCCATGGCCAGTTGGCAATCCCACTTTTGCTTTTCAAACTGAAGTTTATCTGATTCAATTTGTGATTTCATTGTTTTTTGGAGGGGAATGGCAATGAGCATTATTTTGAAAGCAAGGATATTTAATCAATCAACTTACATGAATCTTGATTCTCCATGATTTCTTCAAAGCCCAAAAAACCGGAAGTTTTTTTCCTCTTTTTATGACTTTTGGGGTTGACATTGATTGAATTGGACGCCTTTCGCTTACCCTTGGCAGAGGAGGTTTGAATCTGAAATTCCTCACTAGTATTTGAAGGCAATGCGGGAGGCCCCATTGGCTTGAGTTTTTGGCCAATCAAAAATGGATGAGCCTGTTTTTTTACAATGTAAATCAGTCCTGAGCAACCAGACAGAATTTAAAACAATTTAGTTCTTTACTTGAGCAGATGTTGATGGCAACGGTGATCCAGGAATAAAATCCTCCTCATTGGGCAAGTTCTCCAGTTGTTCTGCCCCAGGAAGAGAGCAATCAAAAGAAGGAAGTGAGGGGTCCAAGGTCGGGATTGACTGATCAATCAATACCAAAGTAGAAGTGATTGGAGCCAATTGTGTTTGAATATCCTCCTCGTCATCAGATGGGGGCCACTCCAAGGCCAAGGTTTTATCAAGGTCCCCGTTGGTAGGCTGAGCATCCCCAGCCAAGTCCTAGGCATCAATGGAATCGGATTTTTGGGCATTGAAAGCAGCTAGGGGGGTGATTTTGGCCTTCTTTCCAAAGATTTCATCCATTTGAATATAAAAAGGACAAATGGAGTCCAACTTATCAACCACCAAGTTGATTCCTTTGGCTTTGTCCAAGTTGGTGATACCAAAGCCAGTGGAGATAGACATGGAGTGGGCCTTTTTGAACTTGGCTTGATAGTTTTTGAACCGCTCCCTCATCTGTTTGGATGACAGATCCAGCCTACCTTTTGTTTTGTTCTTGAGTTCATTGGCCATCAGGAGATAACAATTGACCTTAGAGGATTGAGGTTGGCCAACACGTGTTTTGTTGTTGGATCCAAAGCAGGCATTGTTGTTGGAGGGAATTTTCAGCCAGTTTACCAGGATGATGTGATCAGCTCTCTTGAGCTGACTTGAGCCCTTGGAAGCTGATGGGGGAGGATTGTTTGTTTTGGAGTTCCTTGGCGATGTTCCCTTGGGTGTGTTGGACTTGTGGGGGGAGGTTTGCTGAGGGGCCATTTGAAAGAGTTTGGGCTACGCAAGTGATGAGAGCAATAAAGTGATGAGATTGGTGAAGTTTTGAGAGCAATAAAGTGGATGAGAGTGATCAAGTGATGAGAGCGGTTAAGTGATGAGAGTCATGAAGTTTTGAGAGCAATGAAGTGGATGAGAGTGATCAAGTGATGAGAGCAATAAAGTGATGAGAGTGGTCAATCAATTTTATGATGAGGGTGGGGGTAAAACATTTTCCAATGAGGTTGGAGGTAGAAGGAGGTGTGAAGACAGGGGTGTTTGACGCAGACAGGTGGTGGAAGCATTTAAATACTTTATTTGAAAAAAACCCACTTATTTCAGGTTAACTTTGACACGTCTGATCTGAAATAAGTGGGTTTTTTTGATTTTTAATGGCAGGTTTGAAATGGCGGATTTGGGTTGAAACCCGCCATTAAAAAATTGCGGTTTTGGTTAACTTTGATACCCCCTATTGCCACCATTCCAACCATACATCACACAAACATGCACCAACAGAAGTAGGGGCTAATGCAGCCAAGTATATCTGAATTCTCACAAACCAGCAATAACAACTCAGTACAAAAGACTTTTCTGGAGCTTTCACCACCAGATAAGCCCTCTGAAGCGTCCTCTCAAGCACTCTGATACTCAGTTTGCCACCATTACAACCATACATCACACATACATGCACCAACAGAAGTAGGGGCTCATGCAGCCAAGTATATCTGAATTCTCACCAACCAGCAATAACAACTCAGTACACATGACTTTTATGGAACTTTCACCACCAGATAAGCCATCTGAAGCGTCCTTGAAAGCACTCTGATACTCAGTTTGCCACCATTCTAACCATACATCACACATACATGCACCAACAGACATAGGGACTCATGCAGCCAAGTGTATCTCAATTCTCAGAAACCAGCAATAACAACTCAGTAAAAATGACTTTTCTGGAACTTTAATCACCAGATAAGCCCTCTGAAGAGCCCTCTGAAACACTCTGATACTCAGTTTGCCACCATTCCAACCATACCTCACACATACATGCACCCACAGAAGTAGGGGCTCATGCAGCCAAGTATATCTCAATTCTCACCAACCAGCAATAACAACTCAGTGCAGATGAATTTTCTGGAAATTTCACCACCAGATAAGAGCTCTGAAGCTCCCTCTGAAGCACTCTGATTCTCAGTTTGTCCCCATATCAACCTTTCAACACCTGCAAGCCACACTCTCAAGTTTCCCAAGGGGACATGCGGTCAAACAGCATACCTTATATCTCCACAACTAATTACATTGAAACAGCAGGCAGGTAGTTCCTGCAACATTTTATACATAATAAGGGCTCAGAAGCGTCTTAAGAAACACCCAGTACATGACTTTCCACCACCAAACCCATGCAGGTCACACCATTCAGTCTACCAAAGAGGGCTTGCAGCTGCCAAGCATGTTTCATGCTTTTCCCAACCAGAAAAATTAACTCAAGCTGCAGGCAAATTCTGCATCATTTTTTTATAAAAGATAAGCACTCTGGAGCGTCCATATCAAACCATTATTATCTCTGATCTCATATCTTAGCCTGACTCTCAAAGATTTAACTTAAAAATACAGTTATCTCTCAGCCTGATTTACACGTTTTATCACCAGAATGATTTGTCTCATGTAACTTTACCCTCCTGTGCTTCAAAATTACAGCGAGAGGCTCAGAACCGCACTCAGGGGAGGCCTGAGAATCCCCTGAGGAAGTATTTGTCCATTTAAGGAGGGCTCCTTTGCTCTATCCAAGTTGTATAGCACGTCATCAGCCCCAGAGTATGGCCTCAGCCCTCACCCATGATGTATGACCCCTAAGATCTATGACGTTTGCCTGATCAGTACCAGCTTGTAAGTGAACCAGAATCAAGTTAAAAAGAATCAAAAACAAAATGATAGTTGAAAATTTGACCAAATTCCTGGTGTCTTTGAAGAAGGGTTCTTGAAAAAAGGCCTGTTATTCAGCACCTATTTTTAAGAAGGAAAACCCCTTATTTGTGATTATAAAATTCATAAAAGAGGAAGAGCACAACAGAAAAACCAACCAAACTTTTTTTTGGACCAGCTCCCTGTGCGCAAGCCCATCTTTGGGTTCTCCTACCGGTTAAACACCCTTTAGTCAACCCTTAAATCCTTTAATTGGAATTGGAAAAATAGTCATAATAAGTCAAAAATTCTTGATTATTAATTGGTGGAAGCTTGCCAATAATCCAATCCAACCTGGAATAGTCTTGCAATTCCTAAAAATCTCTATTAATAATTAATCTAGGTCTGATAAGAGACCTATTTTAACTCTCAAAGAAACCAGCCACTAATTAAAAAAAAATGATTGTGCTGACTTATTTTAGTTCAGAAGGGAAGGCATTTTAAAATAACCTTATACCTCTATCTATTCAAGAGTAGTAGTAAACTAAATTCCCCTTCTAGTGACTGCCAGCAAGCTATTTTCTAAACAATCCCATTATCCCTTGGAGTTCCTACAATTGGTCTCCCAAAAGTGGCCAATTTCCTTTGTAATGATTAGTTATTACCTATAAAAGACAAGATTTTCGGAAAATTACCCCCTTTAGTCTATTAGAAATTCAGGAAACCAAAGGGAGACATATTCACCAGATATTAGAGGACCTCAAGGATCAACTTAAAGGTTTTGAAGATAATAACCAAGTAGCACTTTCCTCAATAACCAGGATGGAGCATGAACTGAAAGACAAACCCAAACTATCCAGTGGACCCCAAGAAAGATCAGATGAAGACCAGGAGGGAATTCAAAATCAGCAAGACATGGGACCAGAAATGGGAGAGAATCTTGCCAACATTTCCAAATTTTTAAACCAAATCCTTGAAGAAAGAACAGCAAAAGGCATCCCAGAATCTCCTAATACTCAACAAAGAACCAGATTTCGGACCTCAACCCCAAGATCACCATTTGAAAGAATGCAAACAAGGACCACTGAAGAATTAGAAGCCCCCTCCATTAGTACAGGAATAAAAATATTTTCTCAACCTAGAGAGGAAAGAAGAGAAGAAATAAGGAGTCAGTACAATGAAAGAATACCAGCCAGAGTACCAGCCCAGGATAGTTCAATCATCCAGAATGACAAACAAAATGGAGTTTTATTAGATGGAAAAAAGGTAGATATTGAATTTGATGGAACCGAGGTGGAAAGATTTATTAAAAGAATTGAGAAACTGGCTAGAATTCAGAAGGCAGGAGGAATAGATATAGCTCTGTAATTACCTTTTTTAGTCCAAGACAAAAATATTAGAGAATCTATTGAGGATATGGAAGGAAATGAATATGGAGATTTGGACCTTTTGAAGAAGGAGATGAAGAGGAAATGGGACACAGCTACCCCCCATAGAAGGTTTAATGAGTAATCCATACCTAGATTGCTCAGAATTACTCAAGATTGGGGAGTAATCAAGACCAAAAAGGACTTCCAAAAGTATATTGCTAATTATGAGGAGATGGTCATTTATTTCATTAGGATGGGGTATGACAACACCAACTGGGCAAGTGGAGAGAACCTCTGGAAAGCCTTGTTGACTGATCTTATGAGGGAGGTTAATAGAGAATTTTACCACTCAGGTAGAATCAAGATTGAAAGGGATGGAAGGTACCTTCCCCCTGACCTGGAAACCTTGAAGGAATTTGTGGAAATGACTTTGGCCTTATGGGATGTGGGTGAAGAAGAAGCACCTAGAACTTGAAAAGTTTAACATGAGGAGCAAGGTTATTTGGAGAATGAAGGAGTATGGTAGGCTACTGAAGAGCCAAATGAGATGTATTGACAAGGCTACAAAGAGCCAAGGATGGATGGAAAGTACTTGTATAGTCAAGTGGAACTGATCTGAAGGGGAGGAAGAGACACTCTGGTTTTGTTGTCTGGTAAACAGATGATTTTCATTAATGGTCCAAGGGAAGGACCAGTATTTATGGACAACTACAGAACCCCAAGGGGGCCTAAGGCAGCAGGTTAGAGACAACTAGAGAGCCCCAGAGGGGGCCTAATACATGGGTAATGAGATAATGAAAACAGTAAGATAGCAATAAGGTAACTAAATTTGTTAGTTACAGAATTTGAACATCAAAAAGACAACACACCACCTTAACTGACAAATTTAGGAACCAATTTAAGACCAGAAAACATGCCAGAGATGCATGATAAATGAGAGGAGAATATGAGAATTATAGAGATATGAGAGTTGAGTAATAAATGACAAGACACCACCTTGTCAGGATATGAGATGGGGAAATGATAGCCTATTTTAAGAGGATCAACAAGGACCTTGGGCATAGTTGCCTAGCTTAATGGGGAAGAATGATATGATGATGATAATGATAATGATGAGGGGAATGGTATAGCTTAATGGGTGAGAATGATATGATGATGATGGCGATGGTGATGGTGATGGTGATGATGATGGTGATGGTGATGGTGATGGTAATGGTGATGATAATGATAATGGTGATGGTGATGGTTTTAGAGATGAAGTTGGAATGGAGTGGTGACAGTTATAGGATAATGGTGGTGGATGACAGTATAGAATGATAAGTAATGTGGATATATTAAAGATAGAGGGTGGGGAGCTGGAGATATAGAGACATTATTGAACAAAAGGAGGAAAGGATCCAAACACAAAAGCCTGTTCAATACTGGATGGAAGGGAGGTTGATATGTTGTTGAGGTTGATTGGTAAATTGATGAAGGAGGTGGAGCAAGTAAAGAAGTAGCAGGTGAAGCAGATGAGATGGATGGGAGTGAGCGAGTGGTGGTTGAGGTAGCGGGTGGAGCAATTGAGATGGAGATGTAGCCATGGGTGATATAGTAGCAGGTGGAGCAAACAAGATGGAGGAGATTGAGCCGGTAGTGATGTAGCAGGTGAAGCTGTAAAGAGTATAGGCTGTACTGGCGCGTTGAATCACAAAAGCCGGGTGACAGGCCTCCCCAAAACAGAGACCTCTAGATCCCCGCAAGATCCTTTACCACTGCGAACGCTCCAAAGGGAGGACACAGTGGTGACACCCACTCGGGTCCTCTGACTGTTGGATGCTTGTTGGTTTTCTTTTGACATTTGGGTGACCTCCACCAACTTCATCACTTCTACCTATTTCTATCAATTCTTGACTCCTCCTCTATTTTTATTCTTGACCTCTCCTCTATTTTTATTTATCTCTTTTTCTTTGTATCAATCTCTCATTCCAATCTCCACAATCAAATCATTAAATACTCGATCTCAAAACAACGCTCAAGCCACTTAACAATCTCACTTGATCTTGAGACTCAAAGATCATAATCAATCTCAGTATCCCAATTCACCAAACTCAAGCCTCTTCAACTGGTGAGATCAATCCATACCCATGATCAGATGAATACAAATCCACCTAAGATTCCTACTCTTTCAATACAGTTCCGTCATGCTCTCTCCTTGTCTCTTCTCAATGTCCTAGTCTTATCAACGCAACCCAATCACCCCATCACAGTGTTGGTACTCTTGTTCAGCTGGTTGAATTGTCTTTCTGTGGGATTCTCATTAATTGTGACCAACCTCTTGTTATATTCTTGCTGGTTAAATTCAATAATTCTAAATCAAAGTTATATGGTTAAAAGCCAAAGGCTCACCTCAACCAGCAAGAACCAGGACTATGGCCTCTTTGTCAGGATTTTTGTCAGACTTATTCCAACAAGCATTGCTCAAAAATGCGCTGGAAATGACCCCACTTCTGACTGAAGAGAACTACGGCATATGGAGGGACAAGATGAAGGCCTTGCTGAAACTCAGAGAAGTGTTGGAAGTACTTGACTCAACCACTGGAGATCTCTCAATTCAAGAAAACAACAAAATTCAGCTGCTTCTCATTTCTAAGGTGGACTCCATCACTCATAACAATGTCATAAGTGCTGCCAAAATAAACTTGGCTAAGAGCATATGGCGTGCTATCAAGGAACGTTTCTTGTTGTCTCAAGCGTCTAATCAAGCAAGGATCTTCAATGACTTGCTTCATGTTGGTTTCAAAGAGGACAAAATTACCAATTTTGTAACGGACATCAAAACGTCAATTAAGAAGATGATTGATATTGGCATTGAGTTACTGGACAACATTCTAGCCTATCTAACAATGTTCAAATTCCCGTCATGCCTTCATGACCTCAAACGCCAACTCATGCACTCCGATAAGGATATCTCAGTCATATTTGTGTGCAATCATCTCATCCAATACCAAAATGAAATCAAGGCCGAAAATGTTGAGAAAAACCTGAGAGGATTGTCCAAAACCGCCCTGTCCTCCATGAGGACCAAGAAGAAAAATGCTCTTTCTAGTAGATGCATCAAAGGGTACCACAATCCAAAACAAGACAAAAATCATTCCGAATCCAATTGCTTTCATCTGCATCTGGAAAAGGCCCCAGAGTAGTGGAGGGAGAGTCAGAAAAAGTGGAAGGAGAAGCCAAGGAAGATCCAGGATGCAGCCCACTTTCATGCATTTGTGACTAGGTGGATAGACTCAAGGATTGGAGCTGAGAACAATATTCTGATTGACAGTGGAGTGAATTCTCACATATTCAATGAAAAACAATTCTTTTCAGATCTTGAACCTTATACAGGAGAACACATAACAACCAGAAAGGCTGGTGCTAATCTACCTATTCACGAGTTGGGGACTGTCAAACTGGAATGGAAAAAACAGACCATCACACTCTCAAACTGTCTATTTGTTCCAGACATAGTCCTCAACCTGATCAGTCCGGGAAAGCTTCTCTAACAGGGATGCATTCTGAAGGCCAAATCAAAAATCTTTGAATTAAAAAAGAATGGAACAAAGATCTTTCAAGGTAAGATAGTGAATAGCCTATTTGTACTGGATAAGCCGCGCAGAATTGGGAATGACAAGTGCTACAGTACGCAACGAGAGGAACCAAGATCTCTTAAGGACCTTCATCTCTCCTAAGGTCATGCTTACCTTGGTCGCCTGTCTAAAGTCAAGGGCACTCAATTCAGAGCTGCCGACAAAGAGAAGTTCAAATGTAAAGATTTTCTGTTGTGCAAGATTACTAAATCTCCCTTCAAATCCATCTCCACCTCAGCGACTAAACTGTTTGAACGGATTCATTTAGAAATCATCGGTCCCATCACCCCAGAATCCCATTTTCATGAAAAATACATCCTAACCATTGTGGATTACTTTTCCGGATATATCTCAGGTATCCCATTGGCTCAAAAGGAAGATACTCCTGCATTGCTGATGGAAGTAATTGAGAAACAAAGGAATGTCTGTGGATACTATCCATCAACAGAATGTTTGGAGGGGGGTACCAAGTTTGTTAAGAAGAGGTTGGTTAAATATCTCAAGGAGAGATTCATCAATCACCTGGTGGCTGAACCTTATAATCCTGAACATAACGGCAGAGCGGAAAGAGCTAATCAAACGATAATTGAAAGTGTTCAATCCTCATTAAGCTCAGCAAGATTACCTCAAAAATATTGGTCTGAAGTCCTCAAATCATGCTGCCTCAGCCTCAATCAAATCCCAAAGGACGGTCTCAATCAATCTCCTTGGGAATTAATCAAGCAAAACAAACTGCCCACCGGTTATCTCCAACCCATTGGTATTACAACCACTGTGTTAAATCAACAAAGGATGAAGGGAGCAAAATTCAATCCTAAAGGACAAGAAGGGAAACTGGTAGGTTACAACCCTGAGTTCCTCTCATACCTGATCCTCATGCCTAATGGCCAGATCACTCAATCCAAGCACGTTCAATTCTTGAAACAGTTGGTAGACCAACTGGGAATCCATGCTGACTTCAATATAGACTTCAGTATGGTTGACTTTGACAACTCTACATTTGGAATGAAGGAGAATAACGTAGATTTTATGACCTATCGTGAACTGCCTGCAGAGGTGGTGTCATCTGATGAGGAGTCATCAGGTGTCAAATCAAACTCTGAGAGCAATTTATCACTAGATCAGGGTCAACCCAGTTTGATTGACAAGAACTCAAGGACACCAGCTCCTGAGATAATTCATGAAACACTCAGAAGACCACTTTGCTGCTGATCTACTATCAAACCTCCCCATAGATACGGGTTTCACCATTACTTCAAAACTAAGACCTTTGATCAGGCAAGGAGGTGTACCAACAGTTTCAAGTGGGGTGGGGAAATCAAGAAACAAATTGATCAATGTGAGCTACTTGGAGTCTGGGAAGATTATGAAGGGGATACCCCTCTTAACCCGTTGGAAAGGACGTGGATATTCAAGATCAAGGACAATGCACACAACAACACAATAATTCACAAGGCTGGAATTAGTGTAAAGGGGTTCAACCAAGTTCATGGACTAGACTTTGAAAAAATGTTTTCTCCGACTGGAAAAATTGCCTTGCTAAGGGCTATTTTTCTGTGTGCCTTAATAAACAAATTAAGTATCCGGCAATACAATGTGAAATCTGCCTTTCTACATGCGCCAATAGAGGAAGAAGTTATCATCAAAGCACCTCAAGGATGTCAGGGTAAGTGTCAGTACCTAAGAATCAAAAAGAGCTTATAAGGACTCAAGCAATCACCAAAAAATTGGTATGGAACCCTCACTGAATGGATCAAGTCGGTAAGATTTAAGGAATTGGACAGTGATCCCTGCCTATACAAGAGTGATGATGGCAAATATTTTCTCTTCTTTCACGTTGATGATCTAATTCTTGTGGGAGACGGCAACAACTTTGATTCCAAATTCAAGGATTGATTCAAAGATTCTCAGGCTCACAAACTGGATACCATCCTGGGTATGAAATTCAAGAGAACGGCCAGCAGTATTATGTTGAGTCAACCCAAGCACATCAGTCATGGGCTAGAAGAACTTGGACTGCTAGAATCAAGACCAAGCTCCTCGCCACAGACTCCTCACCTCCAACTTAGCAAAGCCTCAGATGAAGACTTCAAAAAGTTCAAAGAACTCAATATTAATTATAATTCTGCTATAGGACTGCTCAACTACATTGCAAACCAAACTCAACCAGATCTTAGTTACTCCATCTCCAGTTTAGCTTGCTTTCAAAATAAACCAGGCTTAACCCACTGGAAAGAACTCAGGAGGACATGGCAATACCTCAATCACACTAAAGAGAATAAACTCACTCTCACCTACAATGATTCAAAAGGCCCAATTGAGTGTTACAGTGATGCATCCTGGGGTGAAGATCCAACCAGTCACAAGTCGCAGTCAGGATATCTTTGTTTCTCTTTTGGTTCACTTCTTTCCTGGAATAGTTACAAACAACAAAACATAACCTTGAAGCCAAACTTAACCCCCATCTCCACTCGTATCTTGAAGGTAAATGGCTCCGGCATTTACTGGGTGAAATTTTTCAAACTGAACTCACATCATCAAAACACTACATTGACAACAAAGGGCTAGACAATAAGCTGAAGAAGTTTGGATCAAATTCCAAGACAAGACACATGGACCTCAAGACAAAGGGTCTTCGAGACAAGCTCAAAGAAGGATCCTTAACTGTTCATCTAATAGAGACTGGTGAGATGTTAGCTGATCTCTTAAAAAAGGCGGTCAATCTTGATCAGTTGGAAAGATTTTCCAGCGTGATCTTTACAGATTGATCTCCAGTTAAGGGGTGTGTAAAGAGTATAGGCTGTACTGGCGCGTTGAATCACAAAAGCTGGGTGACAGGCCTCACCAAAACAGTGACCTCTAGATCCCCACAAGATCCTTTACCACTGCAAACACTCCAAAGGGAGGACACAGTGGTGACACCCACTCTGGTCCTCCAACTGTTGGATGCTTGTTGGTTTTCTTTTGACATTTGGGTGACCTCCACCGACTTCATCACTTCTACCTACTTCTATCAATTCTCAACTCCTCCTCTATTTTTATTCTTGACCTCCCCTCTATTTCTATTTATCTCTTTTTCTTTGTCTCAATCTCTCATTCCAATCTCCTCAATCAAATTGTCAAATACTTGATCTCAAAACAATGCTCAAGCCACTCAACATTCTCACTTGATTGTGAGACTCAAAGATCATAATCAATCTCAGTATCCCAATTGACCAAACTCAAGCCTCTCTAACTGGTCAGATCAATCTGTACTCATGATCAGATGAATACAAATCCACCTAAGATTCCTACTCTTTCAATACAGTTCTTTCATTCTCTCTCCTTGTCTCTTCTCAATGTCATAGTCTTATCAACGCAACCCAATCACCCCATCAAAGTGTTGGTACTCTTGTTCAGCTGGTTGAATTTTTTTTCTGTGGGATTCTCATTAATTGTGACCAACCTCTTGTTATAGTCTTGCTGGTTAAATTCAATAATTCTAAATCAAAGTTATAGAGGCCAATGAGATTGAGGAGATGAGGCAATGGCAGTTGAGGTAGCGGGTGGAGCAGATGAAATGAAGCAAGGAGAGATGTAGCTGGCAATGTTGGGACCAAAGTTTGAGGGTCAATGAACCAAGCAGTGGAGCCCAGGTGGCGCGAGCGAGCGCGCAAAGGTGAAGGAGGTGAGGATGGCTCAAAGGATGAGGGAGATGAGGATTGGAGAGCTCTGATCAAGTCCAGGGTGTACCTAGATTGGTGTAGAATCAGAGTGGGATCATCATGACAAATTAAATGGCTGATGAGTAGAACAAGAGGTTCAATTTATCCATCTGATGATGAGAGGAAGAAGATCCTATTGAGGATTGTATTGATGGGTTCCGATGATTGTTGAGTTGGATGGGTTAGAATGGGTACTCTGGAGATTTCCATCAAACTAAAGACATGACCGGTAAAGGAGAAGAGACTCATGATGCACGTGCCATGGATGGTGGATTGATTGGGGATTTGGATACCGGACCAGAGTTGTGGACAATCCCAAGACTACTTCTGCCACTAGCACTGACAATTTGAATACCATCTACAAGACTAGTGCTACGCTCGGTGAGTTCAGGTATAGCGCTCAACCCAGTATCATATGGGTTGGTCCTGTGTCTATGCTCAGAGGTAGAGGGAGATTCAAATTCATGTGGGGCCAGGGAGGCCTGGGTGATAGGCTGCTTGGTGATGATGGACGACAGGGAAGGGTTTTTGGAGGACCCTACAGAGATGGCAGAGACAGGTGGAACTTGAGGGTTTTTGATGAACGCGTTTTTCTCAACATCCTGTTTGACCAAGATTGTAGAATGAGTTGACAAAGAGGTTTAATGAGAATTGAGTGGCCAAATCTGACAATGTGGCACAAAGGCGGTATTGAAACCAGATACCTAGGATCATGCAGCCCCAGCTAAGGGCCAGAAAGACGCGAGTTGTGATGGGGGGGATGATACTTGGATAAATCCTGAGAGTGATGTGGATTATGATTGAGGAAAAAACGGACTCCATGGCTTATGCCGCGTTTTTCATTGACAAATAGGTTGTTGGCTAGAAAGAGTAAGAATGAACGGGAGGTGGCGCAAGCGGCAGGGTGAGCAATGGATGGGCTGAGGAAGATGGTGAGAAGGGCAAAGAGGAGGAGGATGACAAGGAGAACAATCCATCGGAGTTAATTGATACGGATCGTGAGTTGGTTGCATAGGATGAGGATTGATACGCCAAGGGCATAACCCCCCTGGAGGGATAGGAGATGATAGCCAAATTGGATGCAATGATGAGCATTGATCAACAGAGTGCTGAGAGAAGGAGAGACCAAAGTCAAATTCAATGAGACCAATAATGGTAGAATCGGTGAGAGAGTCGTGAGGGTTAGAGTTGGATGGATAGGCTACAGGATTGGATCAAGTTCTCAAGTTCAATTTGGAATGATCAGATGAGGAGGATGATTGAGGGAGAGATTCCAATTGAGGAGGGTTGATTGTTGAGGAACAAATGGGTTGAACGTTGTTGAGCTTGGATGGAGTATGTGGGGAACTGGATCAACTAGGGGATGGGGATGGAGGATTCAAGGGTGGGTTGGAGAGGTGATGATGAAAGATGATTACAGAGGATTAAGAATAGACCAGACCAGAGGGAGACAAATACAAATTGGACAATGGTGAGGTTGAGGTTGCAATCTTGAGGAGAGATATCAAGAGATGGAGACAAGTGGATGAGAGAGGAAAGGTTGAGAAGAAAAGAAAGGAAAGAAAAGGAGATAAAGAGATGTGAGGTGATAGTGAGAGCGGTATGATGAGGAGAGGAGTTTGATATTCTTTGAGGCAAAAGGGGGGAATGGGTTGATAGGTTGATGGTGAAGCAATTAGTGAATGAGGAAGGAGCAATGAAGCGTGATGGATGATGATAGAATGATGAAGTGTGTAGGATTGATGAGATTAGCGGTGAGACAACCAGTTGGAACAATGAAGTTGACCGGATGACTTAGTGGGATGAGTTTTGGCTTTTAACCGTGAAAAGTTTAACATGAGGAGCAAGGTTATTTGGAGAATGAAGGAGTATGGTAGGCTCCTGAATAGCCAAATGAGATGTATTTATAAGGCTAAAAAGAGCCAAGGATGGATGGAGACTACTTGTATAGTCAAGTGGAACTGATCTGAAGGGGAGGAAGGGACACTCCGGTTTGGTTGTCTGGTAATCAGATGATTTTCATTCATGGTCCAAGGGAAGGACCAGTATTTATGGACAACTAGAGAACCCCAAGGGGGCCTAAGGCGGCAGGTTAGAGACAACTAGAGAGCCCCAGAGGGGGCCTAATACATGGGTAATGAGATAATGAAAACAGAAAGATAGCAATAAGGTAACTAAATTTGTTAGTTACAGAATATGAACATCAAAAAGACAACAGACCTATCATCAAGAACCCAGTGGAAACCAGGAAAGAAGTAAAGTTTCAGCAAGCAGGAATGGATGAACTCTTAAAAATGAAAGAAGAAATCACCAAGCTCACCATGGCCTTAAATCAGAAGCAGGCACCACCACATCTTGAAAGGACCAACCAAGTAACGGCACCGAACTTCAGACCCCCACTTACCAATGCAGGACCCAGATGGCCAGTCAGATGCAACTACTGCAAGGATGAGTACCATACCCAGTTGACCTGTCCAGATCTCTCAGAGGACCTCAAAAACCGGAAAGTTTTCAAGCAAGGATCTGGTTTCTTCTTTCCAAATGGGGAACCAGTACCACTGAGTAGCCAGGAAACAGCCTGAGACCAACTGAAGAAGTTTTCAGGAAACCAAAAGAGCCTTAATTTTGAAGAACCCCAGAAGAAGGAGGAACCATCCAATGTTGCAGCATTCTTGGAGATTGAAAATTGGGAAGCTTGGACACCACCAGAAGTCAATGTGAAAGAATCTCAGGTCCGATGGGGAATGAGGAAGTCCGAGAGATTGGCTGAAAAGTCCCAAGGAAGTTACAAACCAGTAAACCAAGACCACCCAGAGCCAGAGAATTAACCAGTCAAGGAGGTTGGATCCAGGAAGAGAAGAGTAAGTTATCCAGGAGCATGGGTTGAGGAGGATGGCCAGGACTCAGATGAAGAAGAAGACCCCCCAGAAGAACCTGTGAAAGAACCTGAAACTGAACCTGGGAAGTGAACAAGGAAAGGTCAGAACCAGTATATACTGAAGGAGGAACCAAGATTGAAGAAATCCTGAAGAAGAAAATATTAAAACAAAGCTTTAACCTTACCTTGAAGGAGCTCCTTTCAGTTGCACCAAACTTCTTCCAGAATCTAAAAGATATAATCGTTGAAGGAACCTTGGAATTGATGAAAGCCTCTCAATCATCAGCCAGCAAAAACAATAGGAGGATTAATGGATGTCAACACCATTTTGAAGAATATTCTGATGAAGAATACCCATGTTCCATTGGCAGCAATCTCACCTATGCTTGCCCATTGGGATTCATAGAAATTTGGATAAAAGGAAAGAAGATAAAGGCCCTGGTGGATACTGGTGCTGAATTAAATGTCATACCTGAACATGTGGAAATCCAGGCAGGCTTGGTGTCCAGGGAATTATTCATGAGGGTTACAGGAATTGGAGGCCACTCAAATCGACTAATTGGTTTGGCTGAAAGAACAATGTTTGAGATAACTCCTGGGGAAACCAAATCTGCTCACTTCTTCATAGCCAAAGGATCAATGCATACAGTGCTGGGAAGACCCTTCTTGGTGGATCATAAAGTCAGGTTGGAATTATCCAAACATAAAGGAGAAGTCTTAAGATATGAAATAGCAGAAGGGGAAAGGTTATGCATCCCAATCTGTTCACCAAATCAAGCAGGATGGCAGGTGACACCATCAAGAAGACCACTGGGGATGAATAACATCACAGAAAATCTGGAGGCCCAAGGATACAAGGAAGAAGACTGGACCAGTGGACAGGATACACCTGAAATGAACTTGGAAGGCTTACAAGATCCTTGGGAAAATAATATTCTTACCCCATCAATCTATGCAAGAGAACCAATTGACAGGACTTGGAATGATCTCCTTGATAAAATGGAAGCTGAAGAGAACCATGAGAATTTCCAAAGATTATTTAGAGGATTCTGGACCAAACTTGAAGACATGGAGGGAGAAAACTGGGAGGATTTACCTGGTGCAGGCTTGGAGAACTCTGAATTTATTGAATTACTCAACAACCAAGCCACTAATGCCTTTCTGATGGATGGTGATTGGCCATCCCATTACGGGAAAGTTCCTTGGGTAATCAGGTACAGCTTGTACTATGGTGAAGAATGGGCCAAGGATTGGATGAAATGTTTGGTTGTAATGTACCAGGTAATACCAGACCATATCAGGTGGTCAGGGTACCTGGAGGAGTAAGTCCTTCTCTCTACTTGATTTGATAGATGCAAAAGTAGTCCTCCCGTTTCCTTTGGTGAGCTGAGGGAAAGGGTGGGCAGAACCACCACTGTAATATTCATCAAAAACTATCAAGATCACAAAATAAAAGAAAAAAATCCCATAAAACAATCCTATAAAAAATAAAAAAAAGGGGTATCAGTGATATTGTTGGGACCTCCAACAGAAAAAAAAAAAAAAATGAATGCTCACCATACTAGCAACACCAGAATTTCCCCTATCACCAATCACTGGAAAACTGTAATAATCCTGAAAATAAATACAAAAAAAAATCCAAAAAAAACTACATACAGCAAAATCATAAAAAAAAAATTTTTACAACCCAAAGCAAGAAAATATATACTTGCCAGTTTTTTTTCTTCAAAAATATATATATATATATACTTATGCTGCCGACATCAAGGGCAAGATTCGACTGTTTCCATTTTCACAACCTTCAGCCAAAACAATATATATATATATATATATATATATTTAAAAAAAAAAGGAACAAAAAAATAACCGGCCGGTCAAACTTGCGAGCAATTGTCGGGCGGGAACAGAAATGATGTTTGCAACGGCAATCATGGTCGCCACAGCAAAAGCAAGTGCAACTGTAATCGCCAGTCAACAAAAAAAAATGCAAAAAAGCAGCAAGGCCAATTGAAAACAACAAGCCATTCGCGGAAAGAACAAAGAAGGACGGAAACAAAACCCATCACATTTGAAGATGACCGTGAAAAAAAAAAAAAACGTCGAAAAGGGCGATTGGCAGGTTTATCGCGAGCAATACGCGGAAGGACAAGGTTGGGAGGAGGAGCAATTGATCGCGGGGAGTCGCTTGCCATCAAATCAGCGCCACCGAGCAACATCAAAAAAATAATATATAAAAATAATAATTAATTAATGAAATAACTAAAAATGAAAAAACGAGAGTAGGGAACGAACGGGCGGTGATCAGCACATCATAGGCAAATTAATGGGATGAAGAACAACTCGGAGGATGCAGGGTGATAGGCGATGGCAAGAGGTCATGCCAATCATCGTTGCGGCAAAGCAAAGATGGAAAATAAAAAAATGGGGCCAAATCCAATTGGACAACGACACCAATGGCCGGAAACCTGGCCTCAGCTTGTGGCCAAATCAGCATCAATAAAAGAAAAAAAAAAGAGGGAAAAAGAAAAAGAAAGATGGGATAAATACCCTGAGGATGGGCGATGGGCAAGCTCAAGAGGTAATGCCGATCATCATCGCAAAAAGGCAAAGATGAAAGAATGAAGAAAAAGATAGGGCCAAATCGGATTGACAACAATGCCAATGGCCGGGAACCACTCAAACGGGAGGCTCAATCTTGCAATCAATCAATCAACCTCCCAAGCAACTCCTTATCTATAACCCAATTGATTGCGCCAATGGGAGCAACCATTATTAACACCTACATTGACCATCCATTCCCAGCCGCAACCTCTACGGCTATCTCCGTCCCGACCGACCGCTCATGGCGAACAAGGGTTTGTTTGTTTCATCTTGCCGCCGCCTCGATGGCCCCCCCACCTCTTCCTGCAACGTGGGAAAAGAAAGAAGAGAGAAGAAACAAAAAAAGCAAAAGGGCTGGAACCCTTATCGCCTCCGACGACGCCACCCACTCCTCCCCGACAACCGGGAAGAAGCAATTGCGCCGTCTGCACAAATTTCCGAAGGAAGGCCAGCATCAGAAAGGGTCCTCAGCATGACCATAAACTGCATCCTGGTCCAGCATGACCATAAACTTTATCATGGTCCCCTGCATGACCTTAAACTCCATCATGGTCCAGCATGACCTTAAACTGCAGGATGGTCCCCTGCATGACCTAAAACTGCATCATGGTCCAGCATGACCTTAAAATGAAGGATGGTCCCCTGAATGACCTTAAGCTGTAGGAGTTTTACCAATAATGCTAGCCTGAAATGCTGGAAGACTCAACCTCACATGACCACAGCCCTCATATACATCAATACAGATTTGTGCCTCATGCAAGTGAAGAGTTGAAGAATGACTATATTGCCATGAGGGATGAAACGGTAATGGTAGGCTATGGAGGAGCCTGATGAGGAGGAATAACAAGGCTACCAAGAGCCAATAGAGAGGGGATAATTCTTGTATAGTCAAGAGGAACTGATCTGAAGAGGAGGAAGGGGCACTCAGGTTTAGTTGTCTGGTAATCAGATGGTCTCTCATGCATGGTCCAAGGGAATGACCAGTATTTATGGACAACTAGAGAACCCCCAAAAGGGGCCTAAGACAGCAGGTTAGTGACAACTAGAGAGCCCCAGAGGGGGCCTGAGACATGAGTAGTTATTTAATGGAAAAAGTAAGTTGGAGATAAAGGTAACTAAATTTGTTAGTTACAGAATATGAGCACAAAAAGAAAACACACCACCTTAACTGACAAATTTAGGAACCAATTTTAGACCAATCAACATTTCAGAGATTCATGAGAATATGAGAAAAGAACATGAGAATGAGAGATATGAGATTTGAGAAAGGATGACAAGACACCACCTTGTCAGCATATGAGATGGGGAATGAAAGCCTATTTTAAGAGGAGCAACTAGGACCTCAGGCATAGTTGTCTAGCATGATGGAGAGGATGATATGATGATAATGATGATAGATGAGGGTAATGGTAATGGTAAAGCTAATGATGATAGATGAGGGTAATGGTGATGGAATGGTGATGGTGAAGGTGATGGTGATGGTGATTGTGATGGTGATGGTGATGAAATGGATTGGTAGCAGTTGTTGAATAATGGTGGGTGATGATTTTCTTGAATAATTATGAGTGTGATTGTAGTAATGAAAGAGGGTGGATAATAGAAAGGTATATACAGATAGTATTGAACAAAAGAATGGGAGGATTCCAACACACCAGCCTGTTCAATACAATATGGGAGGAATGTTAATGTGTTGTTGGAGTTGAATTGAATGTTGTTGATGGTTTTGGGAGTTGATTGTTGATATTGTTTATGGTTGAAGTGATGGGTGAATCGGATGGATGGTGGAGGTTTGGAGGAGTGAATGAGGGGATGATTGATTTGGATGTTGATGGAGATTGGATGGCAAAGGATGATGGAGGTATTGATGATGTAGCAGGTGGAGCGGAGCAGATGGATTGGAGCAAGCAAGCGGTTAAGATGGAGAGGAGCAAGCGAGTGGTGATGTAGCGTGTGGAGCGGATGAGATGGAGCGGAGCAAGTGAGTGGTGATGTAGCGTGTGGAGCGGAGGAGATGGATGGGAGCAAGTGAGCGGTTAAGATGGAGCGATGAAGGGATGTGGGGATGAGGAAGGTGACAGGACAGGCCAAATGAATGGACAACCCCTTGGTTGATGAAGGAGTGATTAATGGATGAGGTGGGGTTTGATGATGATGAGCGGGGATGGCAAATGGAGCAGTAGGAGAAGTTGAGCATGAAGCGCAAGCAAAGTCGCAGATGTTGAGAGGCTGGGAGGTAGTTGAAGTTGCAGGCAAGGTTAAAGAGCAATCGCGGTGATGAAGTTGATGAACAAGCAAGGGAGCAATGAGGCCGCCATCAAGGCAGCAAGAGGGGGGATTTTGAAGCGAGCAAGGTCGCGTTCAAGGTGCAAGCGAGATGGGGCGAGATTGGATTGTTGAAAAGATGTTGAAAGCAAGCGGGCAAGGGTGGAGGACGGAGCGAGCGAGTGGTTGAGATGGAGCAATGGAGAAAATCTTCAAACTGGCGGTGGAGTTGTTTGACAGGGATTTTCTTTGAGGATGATTGAGAGAGATCGGATTGATATTGCTTGTCTAAAAGCATTTCCCAGGCGACTCTCCGCCAACGATCTGGGACACCTTTAAAACATTGTTTCTCAAATCGAGGTTGTTGGGCTTGCCATTGGGATGAGAGTTTGTACAGTGACAATGGGTTTGAGGAAGAGCAATGAGGATCCAAGGTTAACATATCTGACCATTTCTCAATCCGATTGGTTTCTTGAAGGACCAAGGCGGGGTTAATTGGGGCGGGGAAGGATGCGGTATTGGCGGTGACGAGTGGAGTTGAGGAGGAATTGGAGGCAGGATAGAAGGAATCAGCGGGTAGATAGAGTATTCGCTTGGAGCGGAGTGGCTTGAAGAATCCGTAGCGATTGGCGATCTGTAAGATTTGGATCTCTTGATCCAAGAGTGATTTGAAGCAATTTGATTCAGCCAAGGAGGCAAGAGCAGATAGTTGACAATGTTCACGGGTCCTTTTGATACCTTCTGAGAAACCATCACCAGGTACTCCAACCTTGTCGAGATAGGTGTAGACTTGATGTACATGTTGAGCAGAGGCCAGATCAATTTGAGCCAATTGAGGGTCAGCACTCAGGTCAAGCTTGAATGCCATGGGAGTTGAGTTGAGCAGAAGTGTGGGAAGAATTGAATTGATAGTAGTCACAGATCATTGAAGGGAGGGACAAACAATTTTGCAATCAAGGTGAAGGAGATTGTTGCAAGAGTGAGGTTGAAAGACAATGAGAGGCGAAAGCAAGCAAGATGGGGATGATGGATGAGGATTGAGAGGGAGGAAGCGGAGGAGGCCTTGATGGTAAGTGAGGAGGGAGTGTTGTAGCTGGGAGGTAGCCTACGATCGTCGGAGAAGGATGGGATGTTGGGAGATGAATGAGTGGAGGATTGGTTACAAAGGTTGACAGATGAAGCGGCTTGAGTGAGGTGATGCTGATGAGATTTGTTGGATGGCGGTAGAGGAGCGAGGGCATTCAAACCCTCGGAGAATTTCTTGAGCAAGCTCTCAAAACTCTGAGAGGGTGAGGTTGAGCAGGGATGAAGCTTGGGTGATTTGGATGGGGATTGGAGACGATGGCTTGGGGCGAGGTGTGATGGTGAGGAGGAAAAGGATGGATTGAGTAATGGGAGGTGGGAGTTCCTCGATCCAGTGCCCAACATCTTGTTGTACTCATCCTGATCTTTGTCCGAGTAGAGCTGAGGTTGGTTGGACGAGACCATTCCAGAGAGCTTGCCATTGTGCCGGCAAGAATGCATGCCAACTGAGTACCGCACCCATTTGGGGGCTGATCAGAATCAATCTCGGGACAAGGATAGGAGGTGGATTGAGTGGGATGGGGAGAGGACTGCCTGGAGGTCGAGTGGGATGGAATTGAGGATGAAATGTCTTGTTCAAAGAGGCGATTGATGAATGATGAGGATTTGAGCAATGGATGGGATGCGATTTGTGATGGAATCACGTAGGAGAGGATGATAGGAGAAAGTTGAAGGAGAGCAGGATAGTAGAGGAATTGGATCCAGGATGGCCACAGTCCGGTGGGATGAGACTATTTTTGAATCAGTGAGAGTTGAAAGAGTGCTCAGATTGGAGGAGGATTGATAGGACAAGGTTAAACGGAGATGGAGAGGCGTATAGGACCAATAAGATTGGAGGAAAAGCAACCAGTTGGAACAATGAAGTTGACCGGATGGCTTGGTTGGATGAGTTTTGGCTTTTAACCGTGAAGAGTTGAAGAATGACTATATTGCCATGAGGGATGAAACGGTAATGGTAGGCTATTGAGGAGCCTGATGAGGAGGAATAACAAGGCTACCAAGAGCCAATAGAGAGGGGATAATTCTTGTATAGTCAAGAGGAACTGATCTGAAGAGGAGGAAGGGGCACTCAGGTTTAGTTGTCTGGTAATCAGATGGTCTCTCATTCATGGTCCAAGGGAAGGACCAGTATTTATGGACAACTAGAGAACCCCCAAAAGGGGCCTAAGACAGCAGGTTAGTAACAACTAGAGAGCCCCAGAGGGGGCCTGAGACATGAGTAGTTATTTAATGGAAAAAGTAAGTTGGAGATAAAGTTAACTAAATTTGTTAGTTACAGAATATGAACAGAAAAAGACAACACACCACCTTAACTGACAAATTTAGGAACCAATTTTAGACCAATCAACATTTCAGAGATTCATGAGAATATGAGAAAAGAACATGAGAATGAGAGATATGAGATTTGAGAAAGGATGACAAGACACCACCTTGTCAGCATATGAGATGGGGAATGAAAGCCTATTTTAAGAGGAGCAACTAGGACCTCAGGCATAGTTGCCTAGCATGCTGGAGAGGATGATATGATGATAATGATGATAGATGAGGGTAATGGTAATGGTAAAGCTAATGATGATAGATGAGGGTAATGGTGATGGAATGGTGATGGTGATGGTGATGGTGATGGTGATGTTGATGGTGATGGTGATGAAATGGATTGGTAGCAGTTGTTGAATAATGGTGGGTGATGATTATCTTGAATAATAATGAGTGTGATTGTAGTAATGAAAGAGGGTGGATAATAGAAAGGTATATACAGATAGTATTCAACAAAAGAATGGGAGGATTCCAACAGCAAGAAGGCATACTGGTGAATCTGCTCCTAAGCAAGAGCTGAAACTGCAAACAAGCCAGATTCAGAAACAGAGAAGGCCTCTCACAACTCATATCCATACCAGTGACCAAAAATAAATCAAAAATAAATAAAAAACAAAACACAATCACGGGCATAAAAATATTAATAAATAAATAAAAAACCAAGGAAATTAAAATTTGAAGATCAGGATCGTTTAGTTGAAGCCCCTGGAAATGAGCTTAAAACAGTTTAAACTTTTGAATTCAATCCTCAGGCCAAGGAATTAGGTCCTTGGTAAGACCTCAAACCACCTACACTAAAAATTAATAAGAGAAAATAATAATAAAACCAAGGAAATCAAGTCTGAAGATCAGGATCTTTTACTCAAGCTCCTTAAAATGAGCTTGAACCCATTGATGATTTTTCTTTTGATTCAATCCTCAGGCCAAAAAATAAGGTACTTGGTAAGACCTTAAACTTCCTAAAGTAAACTCAACTAAACTAAACTATACAAAAAAAATTATGTAAGAAAAATGTTATCCTTTACTAAGGATTTGATTCTCAGTATGGAAGTCTTGGGACCAAAGAATCAAGAAATAATATGAAGAAAGAAGGGCCTGAAGATATCAACAAGATTTGAAATCCAAATTGGATCCAATTCAAGATTTAAGAAGTATCAAGGTAGCAGGGAAAGATAGAAAAATTAGCCTTTGGCCAGAAAATCAAGAATGAAGACATTATAGTAGGCATCTGAGGAAAAGGTTGTAATGTTTCTTGAGTGTCTCTTTATTTCAATTCAACCATCAACTCTTGTAACAGTATAGTCTGAGTACATGATTGGGATAAAGAAGACATAGATGAGTGTAAGTTATGAATGATAGAGATTGATGACAATGGAAACAAAAGAAAGACAACATGAGAAGTAGTGAATGCAATAGGTCACCTAGGTCAAAGGCACTGCTAGCCGGCTTGACATGGAGCTCGTGGTAGAGGGTCTAGTCAAAGTTACTCCTCCTGGAGTTAGCTACGTTGCCAAGGTGGGGTGGCGTGTGGCACTGCGTTCAGTAAGGGTGAGGTGGTGAGACAGGGATAGGAAAGTGACTGAGAGGGGATTTGGATCAAGAGAGAGAGGGGAGACTGAGGAGTGGATTCATTGATCAGGTTCCTCAGGGGATCTAGTCATTTGGGTCCAAGAGGACGCCTGGAGCTCTCACGACTTCAGTCAGGAATCTGCGCAACGGAAACTGCGCAGCTCCGCTGGGTCTTTGGTTAACACTCCTCCTAGATTTGGCAGAGATGAGGTGTAGTTGGAGCCTGGCCTGTACCACTTTGACGTACACAAGGGGCTTTGTGAGTATGTTGGCTATCATATCCTTGGATGGCGTGTGTTTGACAGAGAGTAGAGACTTGGAGACAAGGTCTTGTACAGACTGAAACCGGACCTTGATGTGTTGTGAGTTTGGGATCAGTTGGGCTTCCTTGCTTATAAAGTTGGCCCCCTGGTTGTTGTTTTTGATCTTTGGTTTTGATATTGGGATACCAATTCCAATGATGAGAGTGGATAGCCACCTGATTTGTTTTGCACACAGGTTGATTGCCACAAATTCCACCTCTGTAGTGGATTGGGCGACAATCAATTGTTTCTTTGTGGTCCAACTCATGGGGTTGCCAAACAGAGTGATCACATAGCCGGATGTTGACTTTTGGGTGGTAATGGACCTGCCTTAGTCAGCGTCCGCCCATCCACACAGCTGATCTCGTGGGTTGGCGGACTTGGTGAACAGAAGGCCCAGCAACTTTGTTCCTTGTAGGTACCAAAATAGGTGCTTCACCATCTTCCACTGGGCTTGAGTTGGCTTGTTGGCGAACTGAGACAGCAAGTTGACTGTAAATTGAATGTTGGGTCTTGTGTGATAGCCAGGTGTATTAAGGTACCCAATGCCTTCTGCATGGTCTTGACGTCAAACTTGGGTGAGTCTTGTGCCACTACCTCGTGTATATTCATTGGCGCGGGGGCTTTCACGGCATTGAGGTGTTTGAAACCAAAGTCTTTCAGCTCCTTCTTGGTGAAGTCGCGTTTGTGAAGTTTGAGAGAGACATCCAGGTTCCACTCAAGGGTGTAGCCCAAGCTCTGGGTTGGACGTTCTTGGAGTTTTATCTTGTAAGTCCCCCCCAAGAGCTTCAGGAACCGTTTGATCTCATCCCTGTCAGAGCCTACAACCAGGCCGTCATCCACATGGAGGTGCATCCGCATTGACTTAGTCTGGTTCACAAAGATTGATTCATCGCCAGGCTACGGAGCCATACCAAGCGACAAGAGCGTCTTTGTCAGGTGAGTACGCCAGCACCTTGGGGCCTGCTTGGTGCCATACAGGGACTTGTTGAGTCTCCACACCCAGTCCTCCTTACCCAGTACTTCAAAACCCGCCAGCTGCGCCACGTGGATCACCGCGTCAATGTTGCCATAGAGAAAGGCAGTTTTGACGTTGAATTGAAACGCATGCCACCCATTTTGAACCATGGCGGAGAGAAGAACTCTAAGGGACTCACTACGACTGACCGAGGAGTAGGTGTTGAGGTAATGCCGGGGGTATTCCTGGTGATTACCAAAGCAAACCCATCTTGATTTCCGCCGGTTAATCTCACCGGATTCATTATTTTTCCAAACCAGCCGCCACATGCCACCAATGACTTTATTGTCTTCAGGTTGGGGAACAAGCGTACCCGTCTTGTGCATCAGAAGTGATTCATTTTCATTTGCCATTGACTCCATCCACTTGGGTCGTTTGTCTGGGTCCCTGAGAGCCTTTTCTACCTAAATTACTGTTGGAGTATTATGTTTTCTGCTGCTAGCCTTGATCCCTTCTGTCACAGAATCTTATTACTACATGTCACCTGGTCCTTTATTAACTTATGAATTCTTTCTTATTGGCTTACTCCATAGTTGATCACATTGTCTTTTGTCCATATAGTTTCTGCCAATACTGATTAGTCATCAAGTTCCTTAGGCACCCTGTGAGGGGCTCTCTAGTTGTCTATTTAAACTGGTCTTTTCAGGACCTTGCAATTCACCTCATCGACTTTGTTTCTTTCAACTTTGGTCCTCAACTTTCCAAGTTGAGTAAGAGTCCATGATCTGATCATCGACTTCAACAATTACCTCACTGATAAGGTCATCCTCTTCTGTGTTGTTGTCATTGAGCTGAGAGACATGCGGTCGCCTTGAACCAGAAAAGATAGCCGTGAAGTCGATATTGGACAAGACATCTTGGGCAGCCTTGTCATAGTAGGGTACATAAGCGTAACCTTTGGGCGCGGGGGCAGGTACGTAGAGTGTTTCCGGAGCGTTTGTTCTTGGGGCCACATTGACTGGGCTGGATGGGGGTGTATGACTTGAGATCAGGGGTGAGGACGTCTCTGGAACGCCAGGGGCGGTAGATTCAGCATTACGGTGGGACTTGTGGGTGCAAGACCAAGAGATTGGTATGAGCTCGGAGGAGGTAGCAGGCGGGTCATTTTTTGAAACAACAGCCATCCAAGAGATAGTCTGCGGGAGCAAAGACGGAGATTTCTTGAGGGACTGGGCGGAGTTATATGGGAAAACGACCCGTGTAGGCGTGAAATCACGGCTTACCACCACTTTCCGTTTGGTTGGATCCAGAAATCTGCCGGCGTCCAAGTACGGTTTGTACCCCAGAAAAAGGAGCGGTTTGGACCTTACCTCAATTTTGGACGCAGGAGGGCTGTGAATGTGCACCTTGAGGCCAAACGGAATTAAGGTCAGTACATCGCGGACGGGTTCCACAGTTGCATTGACACCAAGTAGAGTGCTAACCGGCGATTTCCAGCCGAGCGACAAGGATGGTAGCATGTTGATGAGCATCAAAGAGTACCTCGCGGCTTTGTCCCATTAATTGATTGGCACCTTGGATTGCGCCAGTACGCACCTCATTTTAGTCAAGATGGTTTGGTTGAACCGTTTGGCCAACCCATTTGATTGTGGCAAATCTGCGGATCCCTGTTCAAGAACAATTCCTTGGGTTGACAGAAAGTTGCGGAGCTTTGTCGACAAGAATTTGCCCCCCGGTTGCAGTGTAAGAATGCCGGAGTGAATTCTAGCTGATTCCTTATCTTGTGAATATAGCACATGATTTTCTCCTCAGCGTCGGATTTGCTCTTAAGGATGTATATTTGATTGAATCTGGAGAAATCGTTGATGATTGAAAGGATGTACAAGGCCGACTGTTTGCAAGGAGGGGTGATCTGGAGAATGTCCAGATGGAGGCGTTGGAATGGCTTCAATGACGCAGGTAATGGATTGGAGTGTGACTTGCGCTGGATTTTGCACTTGGAGCAGATGTTGCAACGGCTTGTGGACGGGAAGGGCTTTGGTATTGCAATGCCGTGGAGACATAGGAACTTTTTGAGGTATGTGTCTGACGGGTGTCCAAGAGTGATGTGCCAATCCACATTGGTATTGGTTACATTTGCAAGGCAGAGTTTGGACGGAGATGAAGGGGAGTGGTAGGAGACTTAAAGATTACCTATGCGTGGGAATTGATAGACTATTTGGTTGGACAGTTTGACGAGGACCGTGCGATGCTTGTGGACCACCTGCAGACCGTGATCTCAAGCTGACTAGCGGAGATGAGATTACGTGGTCCGTTTGGAGCATAGAACACGGGATATATAGTCATTCCTCCTATGTTGAGCTTTCCAACGTGCGTAATTTCAATGCGGCCCCCGTAGGTGTTCAGTTGTTTTGTAACCGGAGTGGGATCATCTAGGAGTCATATGTTGCAAATGGTAGATCTTGATGCTCCCAAGTCATAGACTAATTCGCACCTGGGGTTGCTGGTGATCAAGGTGTTATAGAGAGTGTCTTCGCATATGAGGAATCCACAGTCGTCTGGGTTGGTAGACTGGTCCGTGGTCATTAACGCCTTGTTGGTCAGATCCTCCTCCGTTGTTTCTTCCATGCATTCCTCAGCTATGTTCACGGAGTGTTGTGACCAAAGAATTTTGAGCTTGAGGTCTAGCCGTTATATTTGGGATGCGAGGGAGGTAGGCTGTGAGAGATGTTGAGGATTTCTCCTTGTGGGAGCGACAGAGCAAGGATGGAAAGCCGGATGTGGAGGAGTCTTGTTGACACTGTTGACCTGGGTATTACATTTTGTTTGACGGGATTGACGCGAATTGTTCTGGACGTAGTAGCTTGAGTCAGCAGAATTAGACTCTCTTCGTGAGTCCTCCAGTAACACTCGAGTCAATACTGCCTCTAGAGTAAAGGGTTGTATATCATAAAGGGTCAAGGTGATGTTTGAGATTAAGTTGTCCTGTCTCAGACTCTTTATGTAGAACACTGCCGCCAGGGCCAAGGATACTTTCATGATTTGGTCCTTGGTTGGCTGTCCTTCTATCATCTCAGTGAGATTGACATAGGTTTTCTTGAACTTTGATGTGTGTTCTCATAAGCTTCTACCCGGTTTGTACGTGATGTTGACTAGCCGGATGAGAGCGTCACCTATGACAATCAGCAAGTTTTCTCCCCATTCACTTGCTAGAAGCTTGTAGGCTTTGCTAAAGTTGGACTTGCTGGACTGGACGCAGGATAGAAGGTCCTTTTTGACCAAGTTCCTCAGGAGGCTGAGAGCGAGGGCATTCTTTTGTTGGTAAGTCTTTGTTTCCAAGTTGGTTTTTATCCACTTGTTGTCAAGGATCTCTTTGTGACCTTTTCCAATGATGATGTCTTCAAAAGCACTCTTCCAGTCGTGCCAATTGTGTCTGTTTAGTTTTATTATTTTAGATTTTGTGGAGTAGTCATTGTTGGAGTTGTTGGAGTTAGGGATGTGAATGGGATGTCCTGCACTTTCAGCCATTGGGGGTGCCTGGAGTTCTTCAACCATTTATCTGTTCAAGAGTTGTTTTTGTTGAATCAAGAGTGGACTCTTGCTACCATGTAATTTTTCTGGAGTGTCTCTTTATTTCAATTCAACCATCAACTCTTGTAACAGTATAGTCTGAGTACATGATTGGGATAAAGAAGACATAGATGAGTGTAAGTTATGGATGACAGAGATTGATGACAATGGAAACAACAGAAAGACAACATGCAAAGTAGTGAATGCGATAGGTCACCTAGGTCGAAGGCACTGCTAGCCAGCTTGATGTGGAGCTCGTGCTAGAGGGTCTAGTCAAAGTTACTCCTCCTGGAGTTAGCTACGTCGCCAAGGTGGGGTCGCGTGCGGCACTGCGTTTGGTAAGGGTGAGGTGGTGAGACAGGGGTAGGAAAGTGACTGAGAGGGGATTTGGATCAAGAGAGAGAGCGGAGACTGGGGAGTGGATTCATCAATCAGGTTCCTCAGGGGATCTAGTTGTTCGGGTCCAAGAGGACGCCTGGAGCTCTCACGACTACAGTCAGGAATCTGCGCAACGGAAACTGCACAGCTCCGCTGGGTCTTTAGTTAACAAAGGTATCTATCAAGTTTGAATAGATGAAAACAGGGTAAATATACATTGATGGATGATCAGTTTAAACCAGAAAAAAAAATAAAAGTCTGTCTTTATCCAGGAAGGAACATACAAAGAATATGGAGAAGGGAAAAGAAGACAAAGGAAAAAAGAGGAAATATAATCTGTACTTCCCAGCCAGACCCATAAAAGAACATGGGGTAGGGAAGATCAAGACGGAAAACAGAAAAATTAATGAAAGAGAATCAATAACCATACACAAGGTGTATTAAGAGACCTGTCATTTCCCAAATGAAACCAACTATAATAGAAAAATCTAGGAAAAAGAAAAAAGATTATTTAGAAGTTTTGAATTGCTAAAAAGATTACAACAAGATGAATGAAGAAGATATAACTAAGAAATAAACCATCAATATTTTGACAGGAACAACTGGAGCACCTAGGAATTTTTTTGGATCTTTTTGATCCCATTACTTTGACTATATCTGAGCAATAAATGAACTAGGAAAGAATAATGATAAAAACAATGAAAATTATTAACCAAAACATTAAAAGGAGGAAGAAGGAGGAGGAGTCTGATGTCTATATTTGGAAATGCTGTGAAAAGCATTAATTCTGGAGGGGGATGTGGTAAACCAAACCTGTCCTATAGCCATGAGACTCATTTTATCTTTTTAATTATTATTCTTATATCAAATTAAAGTCAAAAAAAATAAGAAATAAATTCCAAACCCCTCATAAACTATACTCTAAAACTCAAACAAACCTGAAAACCCAAATCAATCACCAGATAAACCCCTTCAACCATATCAACACCTGTCACAAAAACAACCCAACACCTGGCACAGACTGGATTATGTCACATGGATTAATGAAAACTCTTAATTGAATATATAATCAAAAGATTATGCTTAAAATAACCACACAACAAAACAACATACCCCATACAAGCAGGACTTGAACCATATTAGTACCAATGTCACACTACAACCAGTACTATGAAATCAAGTTACATGAATTTTCTGGAGCTTTCACCACCAGATAAGCCCTCTGAAGCGTCCTCTCAAGCACTGTGATACTCAGTTTGCCACCATTCCAACCATACATCACACATACATGCACCAACAGAAGTAGGGGCTCATGCATCCAAGTGTATCTGAATTCTCACCAACCAGCAATAACAACTCAGTACACATGCCTTTTATGGATTTTTCACCACCATATAAGCCCGCTGAAGCGTTTTTGCAATCACTCTGATACTCAGTTTGCCACCATTCCAACCATACATCACACATACATGCACCAACAGAAGTAGGGGCTCATGCAGCCACATATATCTCAATTCTCACAAACCAGCAATAACAACTCAGTATACATGACTTTTATGGAACTTTCACAACCAGATAAGCCCTCTGAAGCTTCCTCTCAAGCACTCTGATACTCAGTCTTCCATCATTCCAACCATACATCACACACACATGCACCAACAGAAGTAGGGGCTCATGCAGCCAAGTATATCTGAATTCTCACCAACCAGCAATAACACCTCAGTACAAATGAATTTTATGGAACTTTCACCCCCAGATAAGCCCTCTGAAGCGTCCTCTCAAGCACTCTGATACTCAGTTTGCCACCATTCCAACCATACATCACACATACATGCACCAACAGAAGTAGGGGCTCATGCAGCCAAGTATATCTCAATTCTCACCAAACAGCAATAACAACTCAGTGCACATGACTTTTCTGGAACTTTCACCACCAGATAAGAGCTCTGAAGCTTCCTCTCAAGCACTCTGAGTCTCAGTTTGTCACCATATCAACCTTACAACACCTGAAAGCCACACTCTCAAGTTACCCAAGGGGACATGCGGTAAAACAGCATACCTCATATCTCCACAACTAATTACATTGAAACAGAATGCAGGTAGTTCCTGCAACATTTTATAAATGATGAGGGCTCAGAGGAGTTTTAAGAAACACCCAGCACAAGACTTTCCACCACCAAACCCATGCAGGTCACACCAATCAACCTACCAAAGAGGGCTTGCAGCTGCCAAGCATGTTTCATGCTTTTACCAACAAGCAAAATTAACTCAAGCTGAAGGCAACTTCTGCATCATTTTTCTATAAATGATAAGCACTCAGAAGCCTCCAGATCACACCATTCTCATCTCTTATCTCATATCTTAGCCTGAATCTCAAAGATTGAACTAAAACATACAGTTATCTTTCAGCCTGATTTACACGTTTTATCACCAGAATGAGTTTTCTCATGTAACTGTACCCTCTTGTGCTTCAACAGTGCAGGGAGAGGCTCAGAACCGCATTCAGGGGAGCCCTAAGCATCCATTGAGGAAGTATTTTTCTATTTAAGAAGGGCTCTTTTTCCCTATCCAAGTTGTATAGCATGTCATCAGCCCCAGAGTATGGCCTCAGCCCCCACCCATGATGTATGACCCCTAAGGTCTATGGCCTTTGCCTGATCAGCACCAGCTTTTTAGTGAACCAGAATCAAGTTAAAAGGAATCAAACACAAAATTATTGTTGAAAATTTGACCAAACACCTGGTGTCTTTGAAGAAGGGTTCTTGAAAAAAGGCCTGTTATTTGGCACCTATTTTCAAGAGGAAAACCCCTTATTTTTGATTGGTAAATTCATAAAAGAGGAAGAGCACCACAGAAAAACCAACCAACATTTTTTCCGCCCATCTCCCTGTGCGCAAGCCCATCTTTGGGTTCTCCTACTGGTTAATCACCTTTTAGTCAACCCTTAAATCCTTTAATTGGAATTGGAAAAATAGTCATAATAAGTCAAAAATTCTTGATTCTTAATTGGTGGAAGCTTGACAATAATCCCATCCAACCTGGAATAGTCTTGCAATTTGTAAAAATCTTTATCAATAATTAATCTAGGTCTAATCAGAGACCTATTTTAAGTCTTAAAAAACCAGCCACTAATTAACAAACCATTTTTGCTAACTTATTTTAGTTCAGAAGGGCAGGCAATTCAAAACCACCTTAGCTTACCTCTATCTATTCAAGAGTAGTAGTAAACCAAATTCCCCTTCTAGTGACTGCCAGCAAGCTATTTGCTAAATAATCCCATTATCCCTTGGAGTCTCTACAGAATCCTTCAAGAGCCTTGAGTCATGATTTCAAATCCATAGAACAATTTGACCATTTCCATTAATTCATCAGAGGAGATAAAAAATTATAACTGATAATCCATATCATGTTCATTTGAACCATCCACTTCAGCAGCCATCTCATAGGAGTCCAAGAATCATTTGACATTTGTCCAATGGAAGCCTAAGTTCTTGTTTTGGGGCTTGATCTTGACCATCTTTACCAAAACAGAGGACAAGGAGGAACCAGAAGATTCCATCTTGAAGAGCAGAGTTCCTAAGAGATCCAAAGAGCAGAATTCCAACATGGCTCACATGTGTGGCAATAGTAGAGTTTCAAAAAAAAAACAAGGATCTTACCCAGATGGTGCCCAATTTGGAGGACTTACTTCTGGAACAATTTGCCTCCAGGGATCAGATCTGGATGATAAAAAAATAAGAAAAAAAAGCAAAGAGGATAAAGGATTGAATTTCAAAGTTGATTCTTCAAGTTTGGGACTGTAAATCTCAAGTTTTCTGGTTTGATCCCAGTCCAAGGGACCAAATGTAAGACTCCAAACGGTGCTAGGTCGTGGAAGTTCTGTGGAGGGGGAAGGTGCTCTTTTAGGATGCCCTCCTGAGTGTTACAAAAATATTTTTAAATGTAACCAAGATCAAGTTCTAGGACTCTTCAAGTGATGAATCAAGTAGTAAAAGGATAAAGTTTGATAATAGTTGGTAGCAATGGAACAGCACTATCTGAGACAAGATTATGTGGGAGATATTGGAACAAAAGAAGTTAAAGTTTGTTTAAAGTTCAAAGGAACAAAGCTGTTGTATGTAAACAACACCCACAAGCTAATAACTCTGGTCATAATCAGAAGATCAGGGATTATTGACTCAAACCCACACCAACCTCCAGGTTCTCAATGCACCAACCCAACTCTAGCCAATCAAGTGCTTGAAGGGTACAAGATAACTGAGGGTAGCCGTAAAAGACAAATCACAATGTTTTTAGTAGATCTAAAAGCAAAAAGTAACTGATTTGAACGGGGATATCCTCAATAATTCTAAAGGAACTCAAGAGTAGGCTGGCAGAATGCAAATTTGAAAAATAGAAGGAGGTATAACACTCCAGGTTTTTAGCTTAATAAAACCTCTTCAATCAAACGTGATTGGCTCCAAAAAGATGATCAAGGGAGGATCAAGACCAGTATGGTCATAGAAAGGGATCAAAGAGTGTTTTAACACACTCAAGAATTCAAAAAGACATAATTCTCTTCAACCAGCAAGGCTATTGGTTGGTTAAAAGGATCAGGCCACAGAGGGGCAAAGACTTAAGGATTAATGTATCAGGGGCCAATCAAGGATATACCCAGGATAATGATGATGAATCAATATGATACTGGGGGGGACATGTACACACACTCCCATGAATGATTAGAAAAAGGTAGGGGAGAGCCCTCCTTTTATTGGCCATGGGTCCCTGTAGACTATTTACAAGTGATGAGACAGATCGAGCGGAAAAAGACAAAAATTGAAAAAAAAATTTTTTTTTTGATGGATTTGATTTTGATCATGAGAAAAAAAAAAGACAGAGAAAAACAGGAGAAGAGAGATACCACCTGGCTCCAATGATAGGCATAGGTGACAAGAAGCAGATGAGAGCCCTGCAGACAACAGGCAGTCCGCAAGGTCAGGGGACTTTGGGGGGCGCAGGCCTTGAGGATAAGCAACAGCGACAGCGGTTGGGGAAGCGATTGGATGGGATGGGAGATGATGACCGGTGATAACAGATGGAAGCACAAACCAAAAAATTGAGAAGGATTGGATGGAGGTGATGATGGTGTGAAAGAGAATCAGTTGTAGCAACCTTCCGGATCTTGCTGGAGGTGAGATTGTTCATGGGAACAATCAATTGGGTCAGGTGAAGAGAATTGTTCCCGTGATTGATCTCCCAAAGAGGTTTTGGAAGTCTAAGGATGGTTTAATCATTTTTTTGGGATTTATGGACAATCAAAGGATGGAAGATGAGCTCAAGGAGGCAAGAAATGGTAAAAAGGGGGCAGTGGACAATTGTCAACCAACGGGATGATGGTAGTAGTGACAGTGAGCAAGTGAACCAGGCCCCGTCAACATTCAAAGATGATGATGATGAGGTTGATGTGCTCAAAGATGATAGAAAAAAGGATTGGAGGGTAGATACTTTCTGGATATATTGAGTGGAGAGGGATGTAAATGACTCTCTGGATGGATTGATGATGGAGGTGATTGTTGTTTGCAAAGGGATTGGGAATAATGGAGTCAATGATTTGTGCTGGTTGGGATCCAATCCTGGAGAAATTCACATCCAGCCAACTGAGGCCTTTGACTATGAGGATGACCAAAGGATGAAAATGATTGATAATTACAATTGGAACTCTGGATGGTCAATGCCAATGCTGGCAAGGGTTGAGCCAAGCCAAGCCGGTCTTGCCTGCTTGCTTGGCAAAAAAGGAACCAGAGGATGAGGAGTGGAGCAATATGAACTTGAACACAGGGAACAGGGGTTTAAACACCTGAGAGATTCTACTAGCCAACTAGCAGAAGGGAAGGCTGTGAACTGGAAACTAAAATAGGGGATTGTTCCGGAAAATATTTTTTTTGATGATGCCATAAAAAAAAAATTAAAAATTTTTCAAATTTTCCGCAGTGGTCCTGTGGTGTCCATATTTGGTCACAGCAGAGGGCCAAGGAGCAAGAAAGAGGGGGGTGGGCCGGCGGCAACTGAGAAAGAGGGGGAGGTGGGCCTGGAAGCCATCAAGAGGGGGGGCGGGCCAGGGAGCAAGTGACAGGGGGGGGGCGGCATCAACTGAGCAAGATGAGACCTTCTGCGGGGACCAAGCAAGCAAGAAGGGGGGGGAAAGAAAAAAACAGGGGGGAGGCCCGTTTTTACCAAGCTAGATGGGGCAACTGAGCAAGATGAGGAGTCCAGCCGCAAGCAAGCAAGCAAGATGCGGGGCCAGAAAACAAGCGACAGGGTGGGGGCTGGTTTCAAAGGAGCAACTGGGGAGTCTGGCGGCAACCAATCAACAGAGATGGGGGCCAAGCAAGCAAGCAACAGGGGGGTCTGGCGGAGACCAAGCAAGAGGGGGGGGTGGCTTTGGCCAAGCTAGATGGGCAGTGCCAGCGTCATACAAGCAAGATGGGGCGTCTGGCAGCTTTCAAGCAAGCAATAGGGGGGGCTTGCGTTGACCAAGCAAGATGGGGCATCCGGCAGCAACTGAGAAAGCAAGAGGGGGGGTAGCAACCAAGCCAGAGGGGGAGGCTGGCGGCAACCAAGCAAGCAAGAGGGGGGGCCAGCAAGCAAGCAAG